>CM046441.1:76293560-76983560 GCA_025506515.1 Flaveria trinervia | reverse complement strand
CAAGGGAAACCTATCACCCAAAGGCCCACTATGATAAAACATGTGATCCACTTAAAACATATTGTACCAAATCATAGGATGCCTATTTTTAAAAAAAATCATAGGATGCCTATTTTTAAACCAGTTGATCTAAGACTCACCCGCGAACACAGACTCCAACTCATGACATCCACTTTAAAAAATCATAGGATGCATATTTTTAAACCAGTTGATCTAAGACTCATTAGCAACTAGTAAAGTATATTATTTACCACAAACATCTCCTAGCCCAATGGTTCACCCCTTGTTTAATATTACTATTAGTATTACTTTGTTTGATTGATGCGCGTCCCAAACTCCCAACTATAAAGGCTGTATGGCAGTTTTTGAATGATTAAATGCTAAACTAATAACAAGTCTGAATTATTAAATGCTAAACTGATAAGAGGTCTGAACCATTAATAGCTAGTATATCGTTTAGTTATTCAAAGATTAATGTCTGACCAATTCAGATAAAAGGTATTAACCATTTAGACTCAGTATAATATTTAATCATTCAGAGGTGATGTTCGCGAAACAAACAGTCTGAATAATTAAATACTGGACGATTCTGATATCTGAACCACTAATAGACCGAAACAAACAAACCCTAAGTCTACAACATTATTTCATGTCAATGCTTCAAATACAAATATTGGATTTATTTCATTCTTTTTATATTAAATCTAAATATTAGTATATTAAATTATAAACTAGAATTGCGTCGAGTGCATTGTTGCGTAAGTCCTCTCTTCACCTCTAACAAAAAGAGGAAAAAAAGTAACATTTATTTATATTATATATAATAAACATATAAGAATAGTATTTTAAGATACTATTAAACTAAAAACATTTATTTCACTTAAGCATAAGTTACAATCATTTTTAAGGGTAAAATAGTATTTTTAATATTATTTACATTTTACCCCTTACAATTAGTTACATAATAATCTTATAATTGTTATAAATTACATAAATTTTTACATTATCTACACATAAACAAAAAAAACATAATTTGTTTTAAGATTTATGTTATATCAATCTATCATGTTTAAAAAAAAGTTATACTACAATCGTAAATGTGTATTTTTTAAACGTTTTGATGTAATTTTTTGCTGAACCGATATGTATTTTATAAGATACAATAACTTAATGCATAAAAGTACAAGTCATCATGCAAAATTCATTTATTTAGTGTTTTAATTTTTAACTTAGAAAAAAATATAATAAACTTTTGTAGCTGCATTACGCGGGCACCCTTCTAGTAAAATAAATAAGTGTGAACATACATAATTGCTTATTTAAATTGCTTTTCCTGGTTTAAGGGGTGTTTATAAAATAGAATTGAATTCAAGTTAATGAAATCAAATAATTCTAAGTTTTGAAACAAAATTCACATAATTCGAATTTGAATCGTATCAAGTTTGGAATTTTCAAAAATTATTCGAAATCAATTCGAATTTAGAAAAAAAAATCATGTTTGAATCGAATTTTAACTTATTCGGTTCCGTAAAAAACAAATAATCTCTCTTCTCTCTACTCTAATAAAAAGGTATCTAGGGGGACACATGTCAACTTTATATTTCTCCTTATTAATTTTTTCATGTTTCTCTCTCCTATTAATATCACATTAATTATTAATAATATTAGTTAGTTTTTTTAAATTAAAATAGTGTTTTAATAAATTAAGTAAGAGATCTTTTATTAATTTTATTTCTAAGGAAAATAATTTGTCATAAACCTAGACAAATTTTTAGAAAAATCACTTTTTAAAAAATACAAAATAGTTTAATTGGATTTTTTTAAAGTAAAATTTTTATAAACAAAATAAAATTAAGAGTTATATGAAAAAAAAATTTAAGTATGACATATTTTAAAACATTTCTATTGAAATAAAATTTTATTTTTATGTAAGAAAGATTTCATTCATATTTTATTATAGAACGTCGATTTTTAATTAATAAATTTTCATTCTGTTCAATAATTTTATTCAACCCGTGTAATACACGAGTTTACTAAAGCTAGTCTACTAATATTTTCAAATTTATGCGAAAGATCCAAAACTACTAATGATATCAAATTATATTACATTAATAACATTTATTAAGTAAATGACTGTAACTAAATAGATATCCAAAAATTTATAGATAAAGAGATATTTACTTAAATTACTAATCAAAGTTTTTCATTTTGAATTTGAATTTGAATATTTGAATAATTCCTTTACTATTTTATCAATAAAATGATAAATAATGACCATGCGGGTTTGAAATTTAATCCAAGATTACTAATTGAAATTATAAAGGTTTTCAGAATGATATTTTGAGTGTATATATACTTCTCATGGCTCACATAATTTTATACTAACCAAATATAAAGATTAAAATACGTATCCGAAATACTTAGAACTTCATAATGACTCCTCCCAATTTTCAACGGCATTATATTCTCAAGTTTAGATGAAAGAAAATAAGAGAAATATAACTAATGTTTCTGAGTCTTTTATGAAAAGAGTACTGAAAGTAATTGGAAAGAAACTGCAAAAATTTATGTTTTTGAGTTTTTTTAATGGTATGAAGTGGAAAAAATTTATGTTTTTGAGTTTTTTTAATGGTATGAAGTGGAAAAAAAGGATGAGTTTTAATAAATTTCCATCCTGAGTTTACTCCTAATTAAACGAATTTTGGAGAGAAAGTAAAGACGGCAAAGAAAGTTAGAGAGATGATTATGTGTTTTGATTACTATCCTTTCATATGCAGAGAAAAGTTATATGAAAAGATTATTATAGATATTTGAGTGAATTGTTGTTTTTTCCTATGGTTTAATTATATTTGTCATTTTTATTTAAAAAAGTTTTTTTATATTTGGTTCCTCAAGGTTTGAAATAGTTGTCATTTTTATTCAAAAACAAAAATTTAGTGGTAACATTTTTTATTAGCAACACCTAAAAATAAATTAGGATTTTTTATTAGCAATGAATATTTAACATTTTAAAACAATGTAGCTAATATATTTGGATGAAAATGACAACGTTTTCCAAACCTTAAGGAGCCAAAATACAAGAAAAAATATTTTTGAATGAAAATGATAAATGTGAACAAAACACATGGAGAAAAACGACAATTCACTTTAAATCTTTAATTTTTTTCCCACTTCCTTCCATTATAAAACTCAATTAAACAAAATTTTTACAGCTTCTTTCCCCTTCCTTTCAATTCTTTCTTTATAAAAGACTAAGGAACACAACATACTGACTTATAATATCTGTCATTGTATCTTTACTTTTTGTTCTACTTTCAAACGCTTATATATTGATCTCGATGAATCTGTGATGAATTCTCTTTCAAACACCCATAATATTATCATGTAAATTGTCATATTACATTTCGACTCATTATATAAACATATCCGTTTTTTTTTTCTGACAACATGGGATAACATGCTCATACTGTAAGTTTTAAGAAGGAATTATAGATATCTTTAATTAAACATTAAGAATACTTGAAGTTCTGATTTTTACCAAATTAAGACATACTTACAAACGAACTTCTATGCACTCACTGACTCACATATTCCTGTACAGTGAAAAATGATATATGGTACTCTATTTTCATTGTTAGTTCTTTTATTATTTTAAATTCTCTAGATGGTGCTTTATTTATTTTGTAGTTCTATCTTAGAGTTTTTAAATTTTAATTTTTTTTTAAATTCGAATGCATTGATATGTTGTGTTTATTCTCATTTACATTACGGTATAAATTTTATCCAAAACTCACTGTCAAATATAATATATTTATAAATTCTTTTTATAAAAGCTTAACATTTTCCTAAATATAAAATATATTTTGCGACATACCTTTCTATTTATTTCGATCAAAACCAATCCAACACAACGCACATGTTTTAAAAAATATCAAGTTTCACCGAACTTATTTTTGCCAACGTTTGCTCGTAAATTTCACGGCCAATATTTTCAGAACCGAATCGGATAGTTAACCGATCGTCTTACTGGTCGGAAACGTCGGACCGGATTAAAACCAGATGATGTCATAATTATATATATGTATATTGGATATATACTTATATATATAATTCAATAAAAATATTTTATATGTGTAGTTTATAGTTATATATAAAAACTAAACAATAATCTTATGTCCAACACTTTAAATCATAGTTCGAACTATCCATTAAACTTATTAAAACCCCAAAAAAATAATTAAAATTAAAAATCCAGTCCGACCCGATTCCCGGTCTAACCACCACACCGGTTCAACCGACTTCCGAATCTCGGTTTGACCAGTTAAACCGGCCGGTTCTATTCAAGTCTGGAAACATTGTTCACGACTTAACACCCTCGTAACAATACGGGTTTCATGTTATACAGTCATATTCGCAAGTTTCAACCTAGTGATCCTTAATTATTTGGAATCTAAATAATAAACTACACTTTACATGAATATAAAACGGTATTGTACCGCCAAAAGTAGACTGTTTTGGTGGTTATATATCTCCGGTAGCAACAACCTCTTCTTCTGTTCCCTTCATCACCTCCGTTCATTTCACACGAATTTCACAAACGTAATCTTTCTACCACAAACTTCAGCTTTCAACAGAATTCATATGCCGTGCAGAGGAAGAAATTCAACAAAATGTCGAAGATCTGGTTCAGTTCCGGTGTATCTGAATGTATATGACCTCACCTCCATCAACGGATGCGCTTACTGGTTCGGTCTCGGCGTCTATCACTCCGGCGTTCAAGGTTCGATCATCGATTCGATTTCGAATCATCTGATGAATGTATAGTTATATACTATAAGCTATTAACTCCGTAGATCTGTACACTAACAGCCGAATTTGATTGATTTGAGACTCATTTGATGAATGTGTAAGCTATCAAGCTCCGTAGATCTGTAACCTAACAGAAGAATTTGATTAAATTGAGGATCATTTGATAAATGTGTGACCTATAGATCTGTAAACTAACAGAAGAATTCGATTATTGTTGTGAATTGCAGTTCACGGAGTCGAATACGCATTCGGATCTCACGAACAATCTACGAGCGGAATCTACGAAGGAGAACCGAAGAAGTGCGAAGGATTCACGTTCAGAAAGCAGATTCTGATCGGATGGACGGAGATGAGTTTACCGGAGATCAGAGGATTCATGAAGGAGCTTGCTCGAGACTACAAAGGAAACTCGTATAAGCTGATCACGAGAAACTGCAATCATTTCTGCAACGATGCGTGCATCAGACTCACCGGAAATCCGATACCGAGTTGGATTAATCGTCTCGCGAGAATCGGTAAGTCTTCGATTAATTAACTTATGTTTTTTCAGTTTCCGGCGAGTTAGGTGTGTGATTTTTACCTGCGTCGGTTAGGTTTTTTGTGCGATTGCTTAATTCCGGCAAGTGTGAGTTCGTGTAAAGTTGGAAAAGAAGGTGATAACGCGTGTGATGAAGTAATGAGGGAGAAATTGATGACTTGTTCGAGCAGCTTTGGTTCATCTTCGAGTTCACCATCGTCGTCTGAGAAGTCTACGGTGGCGTCAACTCCTGTGTACCTGACGAGAAGCTTTGGGACCAGAAGTTTTGATCCTCCATGTTCACCTTTTGTTCGAGATTATTATTCTTCTACTTCATGTTAGTTATTGGCATCCTAATGTTTATTTAATTTGAAGATAGGAAAGGGGAAAATAAAATAAAAGTGTTGTAAACAATAACTAATAAATCTAATTAACTTTAGATATGCTATCACGTGTATCAGTCATATTTACGTTGCTTATGTCGCATGACATAATGATATATGTTATGTATGAAAGTGTAATCACACAATGTAGATGGAATTTGAGACATGCAAGATTGCAAGGTGAGATAAAAGAATTGCTAAAATTATTCTTATACATGTCATTTTGTTCGTCATAAGACATGCAACGTGGGTTCATCTGTAACAGCATCTATCGAAAGTGATGTATATATTTACAAGTAATTATATATGCATTTGCACATATTGAGGGTGAAACTTGAAACAAATAGCAGGTAATGCTGGTTACATCATAATGCAGAACGATCCGAGATTAAACGGAAAGTTAAGTTGTGTACTGGGTACACTCTTTTTTATGTATATACATGTATAAAGTATAAAGACACCCACGTATGTGTGTATATATATATTGATTTTTATTTTTCTTATATATATTATGATAATATATGTGAAGGTTGTTTAACATTCAACTTTTTCTTTACCACCAAAAATAATTAAAAGCACTTTATAACTCACTTTAAGTGGTAAAGTAGTATTTGGGTTCAATTCGTTTAAATAATACAGAAAGATTGTAAACTAATAAAGCACCCTAGTGCTTTTTATTGAATGTTGCTTATTGGAAACTTGATATAATGATATCTTATGTTTTCAAAGATTTTATAGATAATTTTTAACATCAACATTCTTTTACCTGATTTTGTATATAGTCATTTCAATGCATGAGTGGTCTTATGAAAATATTTGATTGCATAACTGACATCATCCTCGAATAAATAGATAAGGAAACAAGTTTGACGTTAGTTGTATCGTTATTTCTTTATTATTCTTAAAATTTCTAAATAAAGAGTGAAAATGATATTAATAACTACAGTTAAAGACACAAAAAGTAGTACTTAAAGACTATATTCCATCCATGATTTATGGCATATCGTTGCTTTTAACGTGTATCTGTGCTAGCTTGTCATGGAATACCAATTGACATGTGGCCTTCATTCTTTTATTTTATTTGTAATCTTTTCTTTCGAGTTAAACATCAATTATAAATAAATCGGGGTGCTACGATGAGTTTGCAACCTTTGTTACACGTATTGCAATGGTAACATTAACATGGTTAACTACATAAAAATTTATATAAAGTTGCTATTATTTGGTTATGAAGATCAAACATAGGTATAAAACAAAATCAATATAATCTACAATCTCAAGAAAATACCCACTTTAGCAAAATATATATCTGGACTCCAAGAAAAAAGTTTGAACACCGCAGCAAAAGTAGTACTTTTTAAATAAAGGTTATGGAAAAATCAAATTAGTAAAACATTAATGGGTTAAAAGCATACATTATATATAATACGAGGTATTAAGTTGAAACATTAAAAAACTGAAGGTTTTAGTTAGAAGCTTTGTCAGTCCAACATAAAGAATTTACAAATTTGAGGGTCAAGTTTGAAACTATATTAAAGTTGATGGCTGGAGTTGAAAAACTGGAAATGGTTTGAGAGGTCAAGTTAAATACGTGGGAATGGTGGTTATCCCATGAACATTACTAATTGTGTGTTTATAAATGTTTCTTGTAAAAGGTTTCCACAATCATACAAGTTTTAAAATGAAAAGATAATTTTCTAAGGAAAAATGAAAAGTAAATGTTACAACTAAAGGAATCAAATAACTTTTTCCAAAAGTGTTATATACTCTGCGAAGATTATTAAAAGTGTTGCTATTTTACATTTTGTTTTAGAACTAGTATTACTTCTCGCGTTTTGTATCGGTGTCGTGTCATGATCCGTGGTTGTATATTCTTGAATGTTGATATAACAAGAGTGTTAAAATTTGTATTGTGAAAATAACAACAGTTATTGGTAATAAAACAAAATGTTAGATGCTAAAAAATGTGAAAAAATAAAGAAATCTAAAAAATTTAGGGAAATAATAAAAAAAGAAATAAAAAAGTACAACAAAACATTTACCAATTAAAATAATTGAAAATACAATTTAAAATTGTGTGAAATAAAAAAATAAGAAAAAGAAATTAAAAAAAAATGAAACCGCAGTAAGGGATGTTGCTAATTAAGGATCAAAGTTGGGTTGCTAAGTGAGGAGACATGCATTTTATACATGGCAAAGAAAAAGAGAAAGAAAGAAAGAAGAATACGAACGATGCTATCAACAAATATCAGGTTGCGGGATAACATGTTTATTTGGTGGAATCGAATGTAGTAATATGTTAACTAACATTAACGGATGAAGTTATTTGTCCATTCAACGAAACATACAAAATGCTATAAACATATGCACATACAAGCATGTTGTGTGTTCGTATAACAAAATGACATGTTGAGAAAGTAGATAGAATTAAGCTTGTCAGATTGATATATTCGTAGTTTAGAAGACATCGTGTTGTTACGTTAAAAATTATATGAATATATAACATGATTGCAATCTATAAAACACATTTTAAAATTAAAGTTAAGTTTGTTTAAATCATTGTTGTTTACTTCTTATTTAAAATATGAAAAGATGAACATGATGCATAAGGTAAAACCTTCACTCCTAATTCTTTTATTTAAAAAATTAAATAACTAAAAAACAAAAGGAAATATGAATTACCAATAAAAAAGCTAATTTGGACTCGAACTGTAGTGTGTACTTTAATCGGCCTAATTGTCAACCATTGAACATATATCCCTTTTTCCACCGTTGAAATTACATATATTTTCAAAACATAAGTTTTCAATGCATAAATACAATGCATTTTATGTATGTTTTGAGGATATATGTAATTTCACAAGTTTAGAGGGGGATATATATAATTACCTCTTATTTTTTATGAACGGCTAACGAATAATTTTTTAAGCCCGGTCACCGGGTAAACCCATTAGCAAAAGGCCACTCACGCCCGCGAACACAGACAACGCTGGTGACTAGACTCGTCCATTATTTCAAGGGAAACCCACCACCTAAAGGTCCACTGTGGTAAAACCTTTGGCCCACTAAAAGCATATTGCACCTAGTGAGACTCAACTCTTGACCTCCAACTTAAAAAGTCATAGGATATCTTCTCTTAAATTAGTTGATCTAGGACTCATTGGCGTAATTGCCCCTTATTTTTTGTTATTTATATGTAGAGAAAATAATATTAATCAAAAGCTGCTATTGAATATGTATTAGAACTTGTACAACAACCATTAAATGTTGTATGTTCGTGCAGATCAACTTGCAATTTGTATATATATAAATTGTGGTATACAAGGTTCAAAACTCAACAAGAAAGTTGTAAATTATGCGTGAATAGCTTGAGCTCATATATACTCTAGAATTCACATCCTCTTGTTCTTTGAGAATGTGTCATAATGCATGGTTTGTAAGCCACGATATTCAATAGATTGGAATGTAGAAATAAACTTAGAATGTTGAAATAACCTTAAAAATGAAGCTAGAAAACCTATGTTGTTTGCCTTCTTGTCGACGATACAACTTCCTCTGTATCGAAGACGATTCAAATAATTCCCTTTGATTGTTGAATGATATGATGATAATCCAAATCACGAACAAAAACCATGAGGCAAAGAAATTGAATTTGAAACTTGATTGATCTATAAAACGTAATGAAACACTACCAAATTAAATCAATTGATCACGCATTTCAAAAGTTTAATTAGATTCGAACTGAAATTTTGAGAATAAATTTGTTGTTAATAGCGAGAGGAAAATGCATGTGCTCTGTACATTCTCTTATTCATTGTTTTCACCACCGGATCGCCCGGGGATCGGTCCGGTGGCAGGTCCGGTTCGCTATGAATCGTTTTTTAGGGGTCGAACCGGCCGGTTCTTCCCGAACCGGTGGTCGGACCGGAAAACTGGACCAGTTCGGATTGGTTTTTGAATTTTTATTTTTTTATTTTAATAGGTAAAAACGGGGTGTTAAACCATAATTAGTGTGTCGGATATTCAAATATAGTTAAGTTTTATATATAACTATAAAATATATATAAATTACTTATATTTAATTACATATATAAATATAATTAAAATATAGTTAAAACCGGTCCAACCGGTCCGATCACCAAACGAGTAAGACGTGCGGTTCGATGTCCGGTTCGACGCCCGATCCGTTTTTGAAAACATTACTCTTATTTAATCTGATCTATTCGTAGTATATGATAGTGGATATATGCAACTCCACGTTGGACATTTTTTTTGATCTATTAAAAAACTTCACAATATGTAGCTTTGTTTATTAACTAATAAACCATGTATATGACTTCATATTAGATCAGCCAACAATTAGGCCCCGTACCAAAACCCAATAATAACGAAATAAGTCCAATATATTTATTCTTATATACATCACTAACATAATTTACCCCGGATCAATAAGTTAATTTTATAATACTAAAATTGTTAATAACATTAAAATTGCCAACATGAAAAGATCAAGCTCAAATGTATATTTCTCAAATGTAAACTTGTGGGGTTGGTTAAGGTCGGGCGGACTTGTTGGACTTCTCGAGTAACAGTCTTGTTGGAAGATTCCAGATGAGCTAACATCCCTCTTGAAGCTAAAATTATTGAATTTATCAAGAAATGAATTGACAGGAAGGATCGCAAAAGAGGTTGGAGACATAAAAGCACTTGAATCTTTTATGTATCAGTAAACAAGCTTTTCAAGAAACTTTCCATCAGCTTGTCAAAGCCAAATTTTTCTAGTAAATTTAACGTGTCCTACAACAACTGGATAGGAAGAATTCCTAAAAATACTCAAATTCAGAGTTCGAATGAGTCCAGTTTCTTTGGAAACAAACTTTATGGACCTCCACTACCTGAAACTACTAATGGTTGTGGATCAGTTGATCGAAGCATCCATCGATAATACACAACACCAAAATGAAGACGATGGAGAAGATTGGGGGTTGATTATTAGCATAGTGTTTATATTTGTTACTGGATTTTGAATCATCAGGGCTTCATTGGTAAAAAGCAGATCTTGGAGGATTACATAGAGTATATAGATTCTAATGGTATGTATAAGCATTGTTACAAAATGTTTCTAGGTGACATTATGTAGAAGTATTGTTGGTAATATGGTTCCTAAGTGACTGAGAAATAGAACTATTGCTGAAAACTAGATTCAAAGGAAAAACAAGATTCTCAGATTGGTCGAAATTGACCTATTTTGCCTCGTCTAGTCATTTGGATGATAGATAAAAGATTTAAATTCATATAGAAACATGTATGGAATTAGCATATGGGTAACATAGAAAATGATAACATGTACCAATTGCGTTATGAAATACGTGAGCAAAATTGTCTTTTGTTTTTATTTTTTACATTAACTTTTAAGTGTTTAAGTGGTTAAGAATATCTTTTATAAAATTTACTACCTTATTTTTAAACCAACTTTCACCATTATTTTTAGACATATATAATCTTTTCACATATTAATACTTTGAGTAAATTATAGAGATAGTCCTTGGGTATGCACATATTGTAACTTTAGTCTTTACTTTCAATAAATTATAGATGAGTGTTTGAACTATGCATGATGTGCATACCGATAGTTCCCGACACTAGTTGAGGTTAAATTTCTCTATTTGTGTTTTTAAAAGACGCACCACCACCACCTCTACCATCAACCCGCCGCCGTCGCCGCCTCTACCTTCATCCTAATTCCTACCACCACCGCACCGCCTGCAACCTCAACTCACACCAACGTCAACGCCTGCAACCTCAACCGACCTCCACAACCCACCACCACCATTAACCCACCCCCACCGTCACCCTCAACCCACCACTGTCGTCGCCAACCCTCCACCGACGCCGCCAACCCACCCACCACCGTCGCCAACTCACCACCGTTATCCCAAAGTACCCTTTAGCACCATCAACCCACCACCATCGTTGCTATCTGCACCTTTGTCCCACCACCACCAATCAAAAGTCACCAATTGTTATCATTAAATACGATAACAAGCGGAATCATTGGATTTGAAGAAAAAAAGAAAGAGTATTAGAAGAGAGAGAAAGAGGGAGAAAGGGATAAAGAAAGAGAGAGAGTATTAGAAGAGAGAGAAAGGGGAGAAAGGGATAGAGAGAGAGAAAGAGAAAGAGAAGATGAAAATGAAAATAAAGAAGATGAAGATGGAGGAAGAGGGTGAGGTGTGATGAGTGAGGTTAGGGTATGGGTAAGTTAGGTTTTACTTATAAATTATTATTTTTGAAATTTAAAGGTATATTAGTAATTTTACATTGACTTAACAGAGAAACTTAACCCAAGTTAATATCAGGGACTAACGGTATGCATATCATATATAGTTCAGGTCATCATCTGTAATTTATTGAAAATAAGAATTAAAGTTGCAATAAACGCATACCCCATAAACTATCCGTGTAATTTACACTAATACTTTTCTTGAAAAGAGGTTACACAACAAAGAAGAATTTTATTTTATTTACTTCGAATATGATATTGCTAAAATTTACTCATTAGTTTTAGAAATTGTATATGTTATGTTTCTTGTATCATACGAATACCATTATAGTATGATAAAAAAATACATTTTAATTTCTGTTCAACCAAGTAGGTGGCGTTAATTAAATACTAATCAAAGTCTTCAGAATATAAATTTTATACTTTTTGATATTTTATTATAGCCTAAAAATGAAGCAGAATATATTATGCTTATAAACTAGTATATAGATGAACAACTCGTATACAATTGCATAATTGGTTTTTTTGGTTTGATCATATTATATGTTTAGTTATTAATTTTTAAAATTACAAACCTATTCTAAATATTCAAGAGATAGTTTGCAAATTTAGTCCACAACGAATATAAGGACTGAACTTGCCATGGTCAAACCACCGAACCCCTCCCTCTCGTCACCTCCTATCCATCTCCACGTCCCACAACAATTTGTTTCTTTAACATCAATGATTTAGTGAAGGGAGGTGCCGATGGTGTTTGTTGATGCAATTAATAAGTGGCTGAATACCTCAATATTCAATCCACCCATTTGTCTAGCATCATTCTTGTTGGTTAATGGTTTATTGTAAGTTTATTCATCATATACATTAAAAAATAACGGACATTAGCGATGAAGACTAAACATGCTATCATCTCGCAAACGTTTGAATTAAATTTGTAACTTTTTAAAATCTTGAGAACCAAACTTGTAATATGATCAAATTGTAAAGGCTATTTATGTATTTTTTTTTCTTATATTAAATTTTATAATCAGTCCTTTATTTTTTATATTTTTTTTATTGTTATAGCTTCTAAAATATAATATTTTTGTTAATCAGTATATACTAACACACCGCGTTAATGTATGTATATTACAATATAAATTTTATCGAGAATCAACCTGATCATATATAATCTATTTTAACTTTTTTCTCAAAATTGTGACATTTGCTTAAATTTGAAATATATCGTTGTGACATGCTAAATTGTTTCACATTTTAATATAAATTTTATTCAAACTAGACTAGTACAACATGCATGTTTTATGAACATATGTAGTTTTAAAGTACTTATTATTATCTGCACGTCAATTCTTTCATGATGTAACACACTCGCAACAACGCTGATGGGCTTGACGTTTACTTGTTAAATTTCAAGTTTCAACTTATTAAAATTTGCAAACTTTTTTTAAACGACAAATCTATGTTACGCTACTCCTAAGTAACTTCATACTATTTACATCATGTTTGGATTTAAACTTCAAACTAAAATCTTATTTGTAAGACCAAACCTTTCACAAGTGAGTTGGTCTCTCTCCGCTTATATTTGCAATCTAAACTATACTTTATATAAATATATAACATTCTTTTATCATAATAGATAGATAAAACCGTGATTCCATCAAAAGTAGACTGGCGTGGTGGTTATATTTTTCGCCTCATTTCATAAAAACTTATCTCTCAGCAGAATTTATGTCTTGCAGAGGAAGAAATTCAACAAAATGTCGAAGATCTGGATCAGTTCCGGTGTACCTGAATGTGTATGATCTTACCTCCATCAACGGATGTGCTTCCTGGTTCGGTCTCGGTGTCTATAACTCCGGCGTTCAAGGTTAGATCTCGATGTTTCACTACTTCAATCATCTGATGAATGTATGTTTAATTAAGCTATTAGCAAGCTCCGTAGGTCTGTATATTAACAGAAGAACTTGTTCACTTTGAAAATCATTTGATGAATGCACGTATGAGCAATTAAGCTCCGTAGATCTGTAAATTAATCAACGGATGATTTGGATTTGAAAATTGTAGTTCATGGAGTTGAGTACGCGTTTAGATCTCATGAACGATCAACTACGGGAATCTACGAAAGAGAACCGAAGCAGTGCGAGGGATTCACGTTCAGTAAACAGTTTCTGATCGGATGGACGGAGATGAGTTTATCGGAGATCAGAGGATTCATGGAGGAACTTGCTCGAGACTACAATGGAAACTCGTATAAGCTGATCACGAGAAACTGCAATCATTTCTGCAACGATGCGTGTATCAGACTCACCGGAAATCCGATACCGAGTTGGATTAATCGTCTCGCGAGAATCGGTAAGTCTCCGGTTAATTAACTTCAGTTTTTTTATTTCCGGAAGGTGTATGATTTTTACTTGCGTCGGTTAGGTTTTTTTGCGATTGCTTAATTCCGGCAAGTGTGGGTTCATGTAAAGTTGGAAAAGAAGGTAATAAGGAGTAACGAAGGAGAAATTGATGAGTTGTTCCGTGTTCGAGTAGCTTCAGTTCGTCTTTGAGTTCTCGATCTTGGTCGGATGAGTTCTCGATCTTGGTCGGATGAGTTCTCGATCTTGGTCGGAGAAGTCGACATTGGCATCATCTCGGATGCATCATACGAGAAGCGATTATTCTTCTTCATGTTAAGTATTGACAACTATTGTTCTTTTGAAAATTGAAGGACAAAAAAAACGAAAAAATAATATAAACTGGTGTAAACAAAAACTAATAAATATTAACTTTGAGATCACATTTTGTACATCAATTATATTTACGTGGTATAACTATGTTATGTTATGAAGTAAATGGAGATGGAATTTGAGACATGCAAGGTCAAAGGGCCGGTCCTCAAGAATTTTCGAGAGCCTTTTGGCTCGGAGCGAGAACAAAAAATAGCCCCGTAAAACAACGTTTACAATAAGTCTAAACCGAATAACTTATATATAAAAATTATATAATACGACGATAATTGTTATAAACAATAACAAAACGGAAGTATTGTATCAAACTAATCTAATTTACTTAAACGAATCGGGAGTTCTCTTATCATTTTTCAAAACAAAGTTTTCGATCAAATTTTCATATTAAAATAATTAAAATGGTATTGGGTTTTACTATTTAAAATGTTAATGAGTTCTAAGGTAAGGTTTAATAGGTTAAAATAATCAAAATGTTATTGGGTCGTTTATTAATAGTTTATAGTTTTTTTTTTAAATACATATATTATATATATAATTTTATAAAAATTCTGAGCACTTGAGGAGATCGTGCCCTAAGCAGTCACCCACCTCGCCATCCCTTATGCCCGGCCTTGTAAGGTGAGATAAGCGAATGCAAATATTACTCTTAGATTAATACATTTTACATTTTGCTTATCAAATAAGCAAATCAAAGGTGTTATATACTCCCCAAATTTACTTTACATTTTGTTTTAGAACTAGTATTAAGCCAATCGTATTACGACGGGGGCATAAAATCATGTCAAGTAGTACCAATATTCACACCACCATTAGCGGTCAACAACATCGGCTAAAACTCGTATTAAAAATTAAATAAAAACGAAAAAATAAAATCAAACGGAAAATAGACGTAAAAATATTAAACTATACACGTGAAACGTAAAACATTAAAAAAAAACTAAGTCGAATTAGGACCATCCGCACATTGTAACGGGGCCGCTAAACGGAAAGAAATAGACGTAACAACGTTAAACCACATGTGTACATTACGAAGTTTAACTCTCAAAATTTAGAACGAAAAAGGAAAAAAATTGTTAGAGATGAAAAATAGAGGGTAACAAAATTGAATGTGGAATTTTGTAGGGTTAAATTGTAAAATGTGTAAAAGAATTAGGTATAAAATAAAAAATTATATAGTTGTACGATATGCATAAAAATATGTAAATTCAAGTTAGTAATTAGAATATATATAATTACTAGCTTTAGTAAACTCGTCTATTACACGGATTGAATAAATAAAATATTAACATAATAACTTTATTAATTATAAAATGCTATTTTAAGATATGATATAACTTAAATTACATATGAGAAATGACTATAAATAATATTTAAAAAATGATATCAACTTTTTAAAATATTGTTTTTAATTTTTTTAAATAAATATTTTGTTTTAAAACAAACCGTATAAAAATATATTTTTTAAAAAATTTCTTATTACAACTCCCAAATTTGCTTAATTTTGTTTTTAAAAAATTGACTTTTTAAAAGTATTAATTTATTTTAGAAATAAACTTAATAAATAGATTGATTTCTTAATTTATTAAATATTAAAATAATATTATTAGTAATTAAGATAATTATTTAATAGGAGAGAGATGCGAGAAAATTTTGGTGAAGAGAATTATGGTGATGACATGTGACACTCTCATTTACTCTTTTATTAGAGTACTAACTTTAGTAAACCGTGTATTACACAGGTTGAAAAAATAAAATATCAAATAGGAAGAATTTATTAGTTATAAAAATTTTTTAAAGATAAAACATAATTAAAATCATCTATAAGTACGGACTATAATAATAAAACAATGATATCAACTTATTAATCTTTTTTTATTTTGTATATTTTTCCAAAAGAAAAATAAAATAATCTTGTTATTAAGAAAACGGTTTTAAACAAATGTAAAATCTTAAAACTTATTATAACTTCCAATTTTTTTGCATATATAATAAAGTTTACTTACAAATATCAATTTTAAAATATTTTATATTTTGAAAAAGGTTTGACATTTTAGAAGTAAATTTTATTTTATAAAAATTTATTTACTTAGAAAAATAATTAATAAAAAGTTTTTGTTTACTTTATTATTAGTAATTATTTAATGAAATATTTAATAGGAGAGAGAAGCGGAAAAATTTTGATGATGTGAAATATGATGATGACACATGTCCACCCTAATTGTCTTTTTATTAGAATAGAAAGAAAAAAAATAATATCCAAGGTTTAAAACTCAGGTTTAAACTTTACAACAAGTTAGTTGTGAATTATGCATGTATGGTTTGAGCTCAAATATGCTCTAGAATTCACAACCTCGTGTTCTTTAGAATATGTGATGGTACATGAGGCGATTTGTAAGCCAGAATTTTCAATAGAATGATATGTAGAAATAAACTTAAAATGTAGAAATAAACTTAAAATGTAGAAATAAACTAGTAGACGATACAACTTCCTCCAAATCGAAGACTATGCAAATACTTGCCTTTGATTTGTTGAATGATATGGCTATAATTCAACTCACGAACAAAAAACACAAGGCAAAGAAATTAAAATCTGCAACTTGGTTAATCTTAAAAAAATAATGAAGCACTATCAAATTAAACAAGTTGATCGTACATCTCAAAAGTCTAATAGGATTCAAACTTAGATTTTAAGAATAAGTTTTGTTTCTGCTAGAGGAAACTATTTGTGCTCTGTAGTCTGTATATCCTTTTATTTGATCTAATCTTTTCGTAGTATATGGGTTTAGATATATGCAACTTCACATTGGACTTTTTCTAGATCTACTAACTAATCTTCACAATAAGTAGTGGGCTTTATTATTAACTTATAAACCACATATATGACTTCATTTTTAAACCAACCAACAATCAGGCCCTACACCAGAACCCAATAATAATAAATAGTCCACTTAATTTATTTTTATATACAACCAATTCGTTTAATTACTAATATAATTTATCTGATCAACAAGTTAATTCAATAATATTAAAATTATTGATAACACTAAAATAATCAACACTAAAGTTAGGCCGGTCGGACTACTAGTTTTGCTGATTTGACTATTTAGCGGTTTAATAGTTTGAATCGTTATTTTTTAATCATAACATTGTACTAAAGGAAGTAAACTGATAAATACACATACACAACTATATATTTCAAACAAAAAATGTATAAATACTAAATGTAAAACTTTTGATTCAAGTTACAAGACCCGTACAAGTTTTAAAAACTGTCTAAAACAAATCGTTTGAATATTAAACCGGACATCCTGCTTTAGTTTAAAATATTAGACTGTTTTAACTTTCTATGAATAATAATTATTAATCAAAAGGTTCGTAACACAATGATATCTTATATGCATATGACGATATCTTTATTTTATAATGTTAAAAGTTTGAGTCTTAATAAGACCAAACGAGCGATATAACTTTGATTCTAAAAAAACAAGTATAATAATCACATAAAAATAATAATTATTAACCAAATATCCTCGACGTCCTCTCCAAAGTAAATAAACAAGTCAAGCCTGAAGTTGATGGGCATGATTTCTGCTCAAAGTTAAGAGATCGAATTGAGACTGAGAAACCGAAGAATTGCGTTGGAGTATTTGGGTGCTGATTTGATCAACTAATTAATATAAGGTTATGTCTTTCACTCCAATCTTGAAATTATAGAATTAGTGGTACTTTTTCTGTAATTAAGTCAATCGATCAAATGATTTTGGATTACGGTGGTTTAAACGTCACCGATTTCGACCACCATCTAATTTAAGTCCTATGATGTTTGATATCTTGTTATAATTTAGTTTGGATCTTAATTTGAGTATTGAATAGGTGGGTGATATGTATGTAACTGGCAAAACTAACTTGTAGAGACGATGATGGAGAAGTAGAATTTCCGGGTTGGAATTCGTTGGCTTTGATCAATGAAAAGTCAAAACTGGTTTGAGTTTTTTTTATCGAAACTATTGAAACGGGGTTCTGGTTTTTTTTTTGACAGTTTTGGTAGGTTTTTACCGGTTGCATAAAGTTTAAACATTATAAATGAAGAAGATTATAAACTAGTTCGGTTTTAATTCGGGTTGTTGGTTTCGTGTTTCATGAACCGTTTAGATGTTCACCTCTAGACGATGGTAGTACTAGAACTTTTGAAATTGGCAACTTTAGTCTCTCACCAATTGTTGTTCAAGAAAAAGACCCTTTTCAGGGAATTATTATACTTTTAATGGAAAGGATTATAAACCACCTTTTGTTTTGAAATCTTCTTTCTCACACTTGTGTGATTGTGTTGACACCTTTTCGAACTAGATTTATTTAAAACATTTTCAAAATCTTCAATGCAAGTCTTAAAAAAAACTATTATAGAAATACAAGATCAGGATGCGTACATCAGGCTTAAGTTGCCTGACATTCCTAAGGTTTACCCTTTTTAAATCTCTGACTTGTGTATTTTGAAGATTCATATATATGTTTGAAATTTGAAATGTTTATGGAACGTATGCTTGTTTGAAATTACATAAGCCATATGATGCATTGTATGTATAGAGTTCAAATAGCAGCCTTGTTTCGAAGTTTAATAGTTTATTGCCACATTTTGACTTGTCTAAGAAAGTCAAATAACAGATTTAAGTCTGTTTAAACCCTTGATTGAATGTCAATAGATAATACATCAAAAGTTCAAAGAGAGCATCTCAAATTTGGTACACATGTTATTAGGTCCTTGGATTACTATTTTATAAACAAGTGCAATGGTTTGACTTTGATAAAGTCAAGCTTTCGCATTTTTCTTGTGCTTTCTTATGATATTTTATACATACATTTAGCTATTACACAAATTTTTACAGTAGCATATCATCTAACTTGTAGGAGACAGATGAGGTGTTTGTTGCAACACAACTAACAATTAAGCTAAATGTAAAATTATCTAACAATTTGATATATGATCATTATGTTATAACTATAAAATCTTGGCGTAAAATATTTTAAACACCTTGTAGATGTTTAATTTTAAAATAATACTTTTAAATCGACATTACTAGTTCCTTGTTTTGGCATCACAGAAATATTAGTATACATCTAGGCCTTAATAGGACATTATTAACCTTGGTAATGAAGCTATAATATGTAGGTAACAGCTTAATCCATATTAATCTGTCATAATATACACGCCTGAGTCTTGAGGATTAAAATGTGTGATCCTTTGTTTCTTTGCAGTCATCTTCGAATAACTATCGCCCAGAAAAGATTGATTCAATAGGACTCGTAAAGCACACCTTCAATGGCATCTTCTTCAACTTCATTTGTTAAGGAGAGTAATCAGTATGACGTGTTTTTGAGCTTCAGTGGTGAAGACACACGTACGAACTTTGTTGATCACCTTTACGACGCTCTTGAGAAACAAGGTATTCACACTTTCAAGGATGACGAGAGACTTATAAAAGGAAAAAACATTAATGACCAGCTTTTGAAATCCATTGAAGAGTCGAAAATTTTCATCATAGTTTTCTCAAAGAAATATGCATCTTCGTCTTGGTGTTTAAACGAGCTTCTGAAGATAATGGAGTGCCAAAAGTCGAATGAGCAGATTGCTTACCCTGTATTCTATGATGTGGGTCCCTCGGAAGTTCGCAAACAACGTGGGCCAGTTGGAAGAGCTCTTGCCAAACATAACAATAAAGATATTGGAAAATGGAGAGAAGCTCTAACAGAAGCAGCCAATCTATCTGGATGGGATTTGAGGAACACTGCAGATGGGTAATTCCTTCATCATTTTTCTGCAAATATTCATTCACTTTTTGTTTCTTTCTTATTTTGAGAATAGCTTACAGCTTGTCAAAAGATGCAAGATGAATTATCTGTGTGTTATTGTGCTTTAAACTTTTGTTTATTAGACCCCTTGAAAATAATTTTTCATGTGGGTTCTTGAGCAAGCTAATTGATTTTTTTGATATAATTTACAGACATGAAGCCAAAGTCATCAAGTTAATTGTTGAACAAATCTCACTTGAGTTACGAGCCATTAATGTAAACCTTAATGATAAATTAGTAGGCATGGAACCCCGGCTACAAGATCTTCATGAGTCTTTAGATCTCAGCTCGAACGATATTCGCATGATAGGGATCAAGGGGATGGGAGGTGCTGGGAAGACCACTTTAGCTAGAGCTACTTTTGATAGACTATCAATTCACTTTGAAGCTAAAAGTTTTGTTGAGAATGTCAGAGAAATTTCAAAAGCGTCTGTGTCCGGTATGTTGTCATTGCAAAGAATAGTCCTTTCAGATTTGCTAAATGGTCAAGGCAACAACATAAGTAGTGTCCATGACGGGACAAACATGATGAAAACAAAGCTACGTGCCAGAAAAGTTTTTCTAGTTTTAGATGATGTGGATCACAACGACCAGCTTGAGGCGTTAGCTGGTGATCTTAATTGGTTCAAGCCTGGAAGTAGAGTTATCATTACAACAAGAGATGAGCAAGTGTTGATAGCACATAGAGTGAAATGGATTTGTGACGTCAATCTATTATCAGATGAGGAAGCGATGTGCCTCTTCAGTAAGCATGCATTTGGGAAAGATGTGCCAATACATGAGTATGAAAGGCAATCACTACAAGTTGTACGTTATGCTGCTGGTCTTCCCCTAACAGTCAAAGTTTTGGGTTCATTTCTATGTGGTAAAGATATGCCTGAATGGATAGATGCATTAGCAAGACTTAGAACAATTCCTTTAAAGGAAACTCTTGAAAAATTAGAATTAAGTTATGAAAGTTTGGAATATGATTACAAGGAAATATTCCTAGATATTGCATGCTTACTTAAAGGATGGGAGAAAAACAAAGCAATAAGAATGCTTGAAAGTTGTGGATTTCATGCTAGAAATGGTTTAAGAGTTCTTGAGCAGAGATCTCTCATAACTTTTAATGCTGATCGTTTTGATGTTTACCTAAGCATGCATGACCATATAGAAGAAATGGGTAAAAATATTGTACGTCGTTTGCACCCAGATGATCCCTGCAAACATAGCCGATTATGGATTCAAGAAGAAATTGAAGATGTATTGAGTAATGACTTGGTAAGAATCAAGTTTACTTGCAACATACAGATCAAACTAACATAATTTTCTTTACTTATGATACAAACTATTCTTGAGTTACAGGGCACTGAAGCAACAAGATGTATAATTCTAAAACTCACCCCTGAGATTGTTTTCGAAGGTCTTGGAAACATGAAGAAACTTAGATGTCTTATCATAGATCATAGAGATAACAACAAAGATTATGATGACCTTGTGAAGATTGATGAAGTTAGTGAATACTTCCCAAATACGTTACGATACTTGAATTGGCACCATTACCCTCATTGGTGTTTACCCAAGACCTTTCGAGCAAATAATCTCGTTGCGCTTGAGATGTTTGACAGCAAAATCATACAGCTTTGTCTAGGGGGAAAGGTAAGATGATTGATTGGTTATTTTGAATGATTTATTGATAAGTATTATAATGTTTACCTTCTTTTTGTTCTGAAAATAGATTTTGAAGAAGCTCAAATCCATTGAACTCCACTCCTCAAAATTGAGGACCCTTGACCTTGGGTTGATTCCAAATCTTGTGAGGTTAGATCTCCAGAGTTGTTATGATTTGGTAGAACTTCATGTGCCTGTTGGATGTTTAAAAAGGCTTGTGTACCTAAACCTAGGTCAATGTAAGAGGTTGAAATCTGTTTCATTTATCAAGGAGTTGGAATCACTTAAGGATCTTAATCTAAGTAGGTTACATTTGAAGAACTTCTTAGATATAATCCCAAGCCACACCAACAGTAGTTTGCAACTGCTTAATCTTGGTTATCATGATATAGAAAACCTACCTTCATCAATTGAAAATCTTCGTAAGCTTGTTTATCTGTCTCTCACTTGTTGCAGAAAACTCAAGAGTCTTCCAGAAAGCATTTGTAGTTTACAACATTTAAGAGTCCTTATCCTTGAAAGATGCAGCATAGAGGAATTACCACAGGACATTGGTCAATTAGAATGTTTAGAAATACTAGATTTAACTTTTACGAAAGTAAAACATCTCCCCGATAGCATTTGCATGTTGAAACGTTTGAAAACTATGCTTCTCCGGGACTGTAAAGTTCTTGACAAGTTACCTGAGGATCTTGGTGGGTTAGAATCTCTGGAGGAACTAAATCTAAAATTTTGCAAAATAAGAGAGATTCCAAGCAGCATTTGTGAGTTGAAACATCTTAAAACTCTCATTCTTGAAGGTTGTCAAGTTCATAGCTTACCTTGGGATTTTGGCCAAATAGAATCATTGAATAAACTAAGTCTAAGATTAAGCAAGATAAGAGATATTCCATCCAGCATTTGTAAGTTGAAACATCTCAAAGAGCTTGACCTTTCTGTATGTTCTGAACTTGAGAAATTACCCGAGAACCTAGGAGATTTAGAGCGTTTGGAAAGGTTAAATCTAATGCGTACTCCTATAAGTCATCTTCCCTATAGCCTTTCTTTACTGAAAAGTCTTAAAATTGTTCAATGTAAAAGAAGGATTGATGCAGATGCACTTATATCTCAAGAACAACAACAAACAACACACAAAGCAACAAATCATTGTTAACGGTACCCTCTTTGCTTTTTGTTGGTTGTCTTATTTTGTGTTTGAATATTGGAACATAAATCACTAAAGTTAATAATAATATGTACACAGTAACTACATAAGATAGTCACTAGAAAAGAAATGTTGGTGAAAAGTAGGCCTTTAACATGTGTTTATACCCATACAACTAGTTGAAACCATGACTTCTGGTTGCATTATACGATTTTGATCTTTGTTCTTTAATATCTAACCCTAGACCCAACTGTCGAGTGAGATTTTCTAAGTATGTTTGTTTCTTTCTTTAGAATCTATGTTTCATAATTAAGTAGTTTTGCTGTTGATTTTGATTGTTAATCCTAAGGAAAATTGTAAGACTGATTTTGATTGTTAATCCTAAGGAAAATTGTAAGACAATATCATCATCACATGGGCGTCGTTTGTGGCAATTTAAGACTACCACATGATCATTACATGTAACCAAATATCATAAACAATGGAAGTCAAACAAAAACTTAACCAGTTACAAAAACTGTTTAATACTTTGTAAGATGACATTACATCATTTACATGTAAGATTCCATTTGCCGACCCATGAAATGAACTTTGATTTCATCAATTCCTATCACATAATAAAGAAGAATATGCTTTTTAAGTGTTTAAACCAGTTTTGCTTAGTGATTTATAGCCAAGCTTAGCAAAAGCTAGCTCACTAATGACTCTGAGATTTCGCTACAACAAATTATGATTCTGAACAATGAGATTGCAAAATACGTATAAATTAAGAAGGAAAACATAATGCTTGAAACGAGAAGTAAAAAACTTAAGTTGCTTGTAGTCAGACAGACTGATTAAGATTTAAAAGGCTATTTAGAGGGTCTTATAAAAGTTTCATGCCGCTTGAAATCAAAAAAAGCCAGATGAATGCAAGGTAATCCTTCTCCTATCAGCAAAAATGAGAATATATATGTAGTGAGTTAGCTAATTTTGTAATTAAACACAGAAAGTGATTGATAATCTTTGGTGATTTCAAATAGACTAGTGAAGTATTGCTGCAGAGTGTTAAAGTTAATGAAACATATTAATTTTGTATTTATTTCCAAGTTAATGATGAACACTGTTTTAAATTGTTGGATGCTTTGAAGGAAAGCACATGCTGTGTGTACTAAATCATATTATGGTTCATACATATGCCTTTGTTATACATCAGTAATGATGAAGGTTTCTGTTGAAATATAATAATGTTTCAATCTTATTGAATAATTTTATTTCTGTTAAGATATGTACTTAAAAGTTGAAATATATTTATGTGTTTATAGGTCACAAAGTTAAAGAATGAAAGCTGAAGTGGCATATTAATTGAAGTGATATTTTGCGTAGTACTTAAGCTTGAACAAGTGGATGCTGAAGGGGCATAATGAAACGAGTCTTAATTCGGTGTTCAATATATGCAGGGTCATTTTGTCGCCCTTGTTGTGCTTCTTGAAAGGAGGTTTCGATCAGCGGTCTCTTTGCACTTCCTGATTTCCTTCTCTCGATATCACCGACCGTTCAAGTTTGTAGCGTTTACCTGTTCTCAGTGATGACCTTTGTCGTTATAAGCCAATAATTTTATTGGACCGAAAGACACACTACGGCGCTCTTAAGATCACTTCACATATACTCTGCAGAATCTGAACTTACAATTAAAAGATTGGAAGTATATTATTTTACCTTCATGGTGACAAAAGTTGATAATTTTTTTATTTTTGAACAGCAAATAAGTTGGTAAGTATTTTGGTGTTTTGATCATATGTGTTGCATCTTTCGTCATTGTGATGCTCACCGTTACTATATTTCGATTTAATTGGAAAGAACACATTTATTTTTAACATTTGCATCATTATTAACAAGTTAGGATTTTTCACTTTTGTGGTTTTTCTACTTGGCAGGTCGGTGGGTCACCATGTTTTCTTCGAGCCGAAGGGCAATCCATTTTTCAAGGTGATCCTAGTTGTCCACACCTTTCATGTTAAAGAAAATTGGTTACGACTATAGGTATTCACGAGCCGAGCTTTAGACGAGTCAAAAGGGTGTGCTTGTCGTTGGTGGTATAGTGCTCCAACATCACTCAAGTAAAGGGTTGTGACTTGTGGGCTTTGAGTTATGCGTTTTGCTAAAAAAATTTAAATTAAATGTGTTATATTATTTTAATTTATGGGTTATGAGTATGAGCAATTGGGCTTGGGGTTAAGGATATTAGTTTATTGGGTAATAACTTGATGGGCTAAATATGATAAGGTTAATGGTTCAAAATGATTTTGTATTAAGTTTATATTAGTTATTTTTATTATAACTTATCAGTTTATATTTGTAAAACTTTCAAATTTTATATTTTTAGGGTCGTTGATAATAAAAATACAATAGGGTCATCGCCAAAAATTTTTGGGGGTCGTTGCCAAATTTCTCGGGGGTCGTTGCCAAAATTTATTAGGGGTCGTTGCCAAAATTTCTTGGGGTTCGGTTGAAAATATAACATATACACTATTTAAAGAAAACAATTTTCATGGAGGTCGGCGAACCCTAACCACAAAGGTTGGGTCTGCTCCTGTCGGGGGACCACCCTTTGTTTTTCATTAGTAGTTTTAATTTTTGACCTGATAATTTAATTTTATAAAGTTTGCCCCCTCTATAAAATAATCCTTATGAGCGATGTTATCCAACCGTTTTGATGGAATCATTCCTCATAAGCTATGTTATCTTATTATGCGTGTTCGAATATTAGATCTTGCTCATAATAACTTATCTGGAAAAAATTCAAGGTGTTTCAACAACTTTAGTGTTCTTTCTAGCAAAGAAACTAAATCAAAAGTTGAATTTTCATTTGGTTATAACTATGGATCATCTATTGCTGGTGATTCATCAATGTTTGATAGGAAAATATGACATATATATCACTATTTTACGACTTATGATGTTGTTGGACCTCTCGAGTAACCATCTCGTTGGGCATATTCCAGATTAGCTAACATCACTCGTGAAGTTAAAATCATTGAAATTATCAAGCAATGAATTGACGGGAATGATCCTAGAGAAGGTTGGAGACATGAAAGCACTTGAATCTTTTGATTCATCAATAAACAAGCTTTTTGGGAGACTTCCCATGAGCTTGTCAAGGTTTGAATTTCTTGAGTAACTTCAACGTGTCCTACAACAATTTGATAAGAAGAATTCCAACAAGTACTCAAATTTAGAGCTTGAATGAGTCTAGTTTCTTTGGAAACAAACTTTGTGTACCTCCAATACTTGAAACCACTGATTGTTGTGGATCAATTGAAACGCCAGTTGATAAAACACAAAACCAAATGATGATGATGGAGAAGATTGGAGATTGATTATTAGCATAATGCTTGGATTTGTTACTGAATTTTGGGTCATTATGGCTTCGATGGTAATAAGCAAATCATAGAGGATTGCATATTTTCGTTTTTGAATAACTTGAGGTATACGGATTCTGATGTTATGTATAAGTATTGTTACAATATGTTTCCTAGGTGACCAATTATTATATGTATTGTATTGTTGTAATAAGTTTCTTAACGTTGTGTTTCCGAGTCTCATTTAATGAGAGAAACTGAATGAAATGAATGGAAAGTGAAAAACAATTGTGTTTTTGAGTTTTTTAAAAAGAGAAATGAAAGGAAATAAAAAATTTTGTGTTCATGAGTTTTTTAAAAAAAGAAAATGAAAGGAACATTTTTCAATGATTCTCCCTTCTAACTTTCCTTTTAAAGTAAAAGAAAATGAAAAGAAAAAAAATTAACACATAAAATTCTTATTTTTTTTTCATTTCCTTCAAACTCCGGATCACGAAAATATAAAATGTTTTTTCCTTTCTCTCCTTTTCGTTTCTCTTTTTAATTTTCTTTCTCTTCATTTTTTTTCTTTTGCTAGTCTTTTCACTTATTTTCTTTTATTTTCTTTCGTTTATTAAAGACTTAATTGATTTAAATACTCCTAACTATTGGAATTGGTCGTTACCACCCCAAGTATCATTATGACGAATATAACTCCCAAGTAAACACTTTGGTATCTGTATCACCTATCGTTTGTTAGAACCAAAACGATATTAACTATATGATGATGTGCACACATACGTGTACATGCCTCGTTAGTGTGGCAGCTGACGTGGTTAATTTAAAACTTCAGAACATTGTGGATTCTAACAAACGACAAATGATACAAACACCGAAGTATTTACCTGAGAATTATATTCACCAAAATGATATTTAGGGGTGGCAACGACCAATTTTCAATAATTGAGAGTATTTAAATCCATTGAGTTTATAACTAAATAATGTTATGTTGGAATTAGCATATGTCTAACATAGAAGATCACAAAATAATAGTTTTATAGTTTCCATGAGATGGTGACGTGTGGTGGTGGCGATAAATGGTGAGGGAGTAGTGGTGGTTGTGATGGGGTTGAATGAGAAAGAAGAAGGGTAAAATGGTCATTTTACAAATACTTAACAAAATAGATTAACAATCGTTTGACCCAAAAACAAAACATGTTATGTTTTTTTTTCAAACCTTAAAACGTAAACATGTAATTTTCAATACTAGGAACTAAATGTGATTTAATAACATGTAATTATACTCTAGAAATTATAACCAGAGGTTCTTGCACATGGTGCAACAAGAAACACGCATAAAATAATAAAAAATAAAAAAACCTATAACTATACCATATTTAAACTATACCAATTTTTAACTATACCAATGCATCCAATAAAGTGAATAACAGTTGGTTAAAAAAACCTACGGAAGAACAAAACCAATGACCACCAACATCATAGACCACAACATGATGCATCCACCACTAACTTACCACCGTCTACCGCCACAATCAGCAAATCAAACAGAAAAAAACAGATTGAGAAAATACAGACTCTAGGCGTCCTATGAATGTCATGAAAGAACACTTGATAACATTACCTCCATCTTTAAACATCATGAAATCATCACACCTGAATATGAATAACAATAGACATCAAACAACAGCTGCATCTTCTTATTATAAATTCATGAAAAAATCAAAACCATAACTATATCACGAACAACACCAACATTTCAACATCTTTTATCACAAATCGTTCTTATTTTCTCTACGACTGTTATATCAATTATCGACGCCTAAACCATACAAGACACCAGCATACTTCTCCAGCGACCCGCTGAAGAAGTTATCTTTCAACTTTCTGAAAGTACACGCGGTCAGCAGGCTATCCGAACCCGCTTGATGACAAACACCAATTCTCTCAACTTCCAACAACTCAGCTAACTTATTCAACCCACCATGAAGACTGTTACAGAACTTCATCAAATGCTTGATGTCGAAAATAGTGGGGAAATACATATTAATCAAACTAAAGAATCCAGCTTGTGTATCAGGTAGATTCTGGCAAGTGAGCACCTTAACAAATACCCAAAATCATACCCACTATGGAATGTGACCCAATACACACAATCATTCAACACAATCCCTGATGATATCAACAACTCACCGAATCTACGAGCATCGATTCCATTTTCGTTGTTCTTCTTGAAATCAATCCCGCTCTGTTTCAAAAGCTCAACGGAATCATTCGCGAAAACATCATCGTTCACGTTGAATTCACGGAAATTGAATTGCCAAATGCAGTACTTATCTGTACCACATTTCGGCAAATTCCCTTGATCATCAGAGAAAGTTAGCCCTAATTGGATCAATTTGAGCATATCGACGTTATCTTTCAACGTCTGGTAATGATAATCGTTACTGTTTTTGAAATTACCCACAGGACGAAGAACAATCCCTGGGAACTCGGTGTCCATTGCGATGTAGGGGAAATCATCAACGAGAGCTCGAATCAACGCGAATTCTTCCTCGAGATTGTCATTCCACACCTCTCGAATCTGAATCGCATCGCTTTTTGACAAAAGCGACATTGCTCATAACAAAATCGTCAGGCTTTTATCGGAATTTCGTGAAGATATACAACATGCGTGAGATTCAATGGTACCGATTGCGAGTCGATACAGATCTGCAAAATACGACGTATATAACCGTTATCAGTGTAAATTGATTCAAAAGATATGAAATTGAAGTGATGTGAGAGAAATGAACAGAGATTTGTTGATGAATTGCAAAACCTTTAAGGCGTAGATCTGATCATCAGGGGACGAAGGCGAAATTAGGGTTTCGAATCGAAGGGGAAAGAGGGGAATTTTGGGCTCATTTTATTGTCCACGATAATGGTGATATGGTCTGCAAAAAGAGAGAGAGGAGCAACACATATTATTATTATGACAAATTTAAATTGTGATATAATCAATTTAAAAACTTAAATTATTTATATCTTTTAACATTTTATTATCAACTCCTTCAAATAATTTTAATACTTTATTATAATCTCCTTTAAATTTATATTTTATAGTTTCTCAATAAAATAATGAAGCTTGTATTTACTTATTTGTGTTTTATATAATGTCGAATTTATATTTACTTGTTTACATTCAATAAATATTTTCAGTGATTTACATGTAGTTTATTTTATCAAAAAATGAAACATTACAAGAAGTCAATAAATTAATAGATGTTTTTTTATTCATACTTTTTCGTTTGATTGACACATGTTAAATATACAATAAATAGCGATTGAAATTTAACGCTTGGATATGCTTAGTATAAATTGTTATCAAATAAAATGCTCATTGCTTAATAATTTTAAGGGTTCTATTGTAGGCATCGAAAATTTACATACGTAAATTGACATGGTTAATGTTTACAAGTTAAGATTTTTATCTCCATTTGTCTTAAACTCCCATGAAATCCGCCTACTCTCTACCTTACTTTATCACAAAAAAACTTGCTAAGTTGGGTGGATCAATGTTAGTTATATTTTTTTGTCATGAATTATAGTAATTTTAGGTTGTATTTCAACATATATTTTGCATTAATTGCATGTATTTTTTATTTTAATTATAAAAGAATAGTTTTGGTAGGATGGAATCTACTCTTGTGTATTTTTGGTTTTTGTAGAATAATCAAATGGCTGAAAAAGAAAAAGACTCAAACTTTAAAGATAAAGATCCAAACTTTAAAACCAAAAAAAGAGGAGAGTTAGTAAGAAGAAGGAGGGAACTCAAAAAGATAAAAGGAAAAGCTGCAGCAAGGGGGAAGGCATCGATCAAGGGAGAAAGAAAAGAATTTTTTTTTGTGGTTACATTGGGCATCAACTACAAGGAAAGAAGAAGAAGTTCTTGAAGACTTGCAGAAAGGACAAAAGGAGGACCTATTCTTCTCCACTTTTGAAGATCAATTAATTATTTTTGAGGTTTTGTTTTCGTAAGTTTTTGTTTTCATTAATCTAGCCATCATGTCCGGCTAGGGCACTCTTTAATTTCAACATTAAGGTTCAATTTCTATGATTTCGTTTTGAACTTATGTGAAGCGTCTATGAGATGTTTTTATTTTAGTGGTTTGTTTGTTTGATTCTTGATCTTAAAACCCGGATCTAATCCGGTATATATTAGATTGTTAATAAACCTGATCAACTTATTAATTTTTCCAATAAAGTTCTTCAAAATTTAAAACCCTAATCAAGTTTTGCTTTTTGATATAAGGAACAATTAACGGTTTGAGTTTGTCTATGAATTCATTCTCGTTATAGAATCACACAATCTAGTTAGGCATACCGAACGACGTGTGTGTTTAATTATAATCGATACTTCTATCGTTGCAACCCGCACACTAAGATCCGAACGGCGTGAGCTTAGAGTAGCGGGTTGGCTCCAATCAACGAACTGCGATTGATTGGACATTAGATAGAGGGGATATCCGAACGGCGTGATGTCTAGTATCGATACAAACCGTTAATTGAAAATTGTCATTGCACCGTAACGTTAATGATCGTAAGCCAAATCAAATCAAGAAATTACCTTAGTGTTGGAATTAGTTTTTATATTTGCTTTCTTTCATAATTTAACTAACGTCTTCAATAATCTTTTTTTCATAATAAAAAAATACAAAAAATGTCAATTTTCGTTTTTCTGTCAGAACCTTAACACGGCCGCGTGGAATTTCCTTTACAGTTTTGACACGGCCGTGTCGGATCACAGGAATTTTTTTCTACTTTTTACAAATTACTTTAAGTTTTAGTTTGTAGTTAAACCCCCCACCTTCCCTAGTCCATAATCAATCAAAAGTAACTGTGCTAAAACATTTTTGGTATAAAATAATTGACACGTATCCCTGAGGACACGAACTCTACTTCCGCTCATACTATTATTAGTGTGTGTACGGTAGGTTCACATTTTTATTATTTATTTGTTGGATTCGACACCCAACAAATTGGCGCCGTTGCCGGGGATACGGCGATTCTAATCATTTTATGCCAAGATCTTTTCGTACAGGTACACCACTTGAGATTGACTCGGAGATTGAGAAGACCGCAAAAAGGTTAAGGAAACAAGCGAAGCTCCGAAAGAAGTCAGCAAGTTCCTCAACACCACTTACTTCACCTCCGGTCACAAATATTTGGCAAGATATACCCTTGTCAAGTGAATCCGAATCCAACACCGAATCACCACAACCCTCACAAACAACCACCACTCCACCACAATCACCTATCCATCAAGAACCACCCTTACCCAAACCAACCATGGCAGCTCCAGCCGAACAAACCCTTAGACAATGGGCAACCCACGATGTTACCCAACAACCTCTCTGCATAAACTATCCCGCTATGGTGAACTTTGAGTTGAAATCCGGTCTCATCCACTTGTTACCACTCTTCCGAGGTCTTGAGAATGAAGATCCTCATAAGTTTCTCAAGGAATTTCATGTAGTGTATTCCGGAATGAAGCCGCACAATGTTACTGAAGACCAAATCAAGCTTAGGGCATTCCCCTTTGCTATGCAAGATTCAGCTAAAGAATGGTTATATTACCTACCACCGGGGTCGGTAAACACATGGAATGATCTTGCAAAACTGTTTTTAGACAAGTACTTCCCAGAAGTCAAAGCATCTATTCTACGCAAGGAGATCATCGGGATCAAACAAGCAAAAAGAGAAGCTTTGCATACTTATTGGGAAAGATTCAAGAAGCTTTGTGCTCGATGCCCACAACATGGCATCTCGGAACATCAATTACTTCAATACTTTTGTGAAGGGTTAGCACCATTAGAAAGGCGTTTGATAAATGCCTCTAGTGGAGGAGCTTTACTTGATAAAACACCAACCCAAATCAGAGAATTGATAACTTCCATAGCTGAAGATACCAAACATTTCTCATAAGAAGATGGATGGTATGACGATGTACCACGGGCAGTTAAAGAAGTGAGCACTCCTCACATTGAAAGCCAACTTGCTGAGTTGACTAAAGCTGTAATGCAGCTTACAAAAGGCAAGGAAGCTGAACAAAAACCTAGAGCGTGTGGAATTTGCTTACAATTTGGACACCCCACTGATATGTGTCCCACACTTCAAGAGGACGTTGAAGAAGCACAAGCAATAGGAGGTTATCCGGGGCAGAATTCAAGACCCTATGAACAACAAAGAAATAACCAAAATTGGGGACAACCACCCAATGTTGGTTATCCACAAAGAGCCCCACAATTCAATCAAAGACCTCCCTTTCAGATGCAAAACAATCAACAAAACTTTCAGCCTCGCCAACAACAACAAACAGGAAGCTCAGGGATGTCTTTAGAAGATATTGTCAAGAGTTTAGCAACCAACATACATACGTTCCAGCAAGAAACAAAGGCTAGCATAAAGAATTTGGAGCAACAAATAACTCAACTGGCCAACTCGGTAAGCAAGATAGAGTCCCAAGGTAAGCTACACGCACAAACCAAAACAAATCCTAAGCATAATGCTTGTTCAATTACCTTGAGGAGTGGAAAGAGTTATGATGATCCGGTAATACAAGAGGAGGAAGAAGAGATTGTGGTTGAGAAGAATGACATGGAAAAGAAGGATAAACCAAAACCCGATGAAGTTAAGGCAAAATATACTCCTCCACCTCCATCCCCTTCAAGACTAAAAGGTACACAAAAACAAAGGGAAGAACAAGAGATTATGGAAACATTCCGTAAGGTAGAGGTAAACATACCATTACTTGATGCTATAAAACAAGTTCCTAGATATGCTAAGTTTTTAAAAGAACTTTGTACATCTAAGAAAAGCTTAAAGGTAATGAAACAGTCAAGGTAGGTGAAAAGATTTCTGCAGTTTTACAAAAAAGATTACCACCAAAGTGTAAGGACCCGGTGTCTTTATGGTTCCTTGCAAATTGGGGAATCTTAGCATACCTCGAGCCATGCTCGACCTTGGAGCTTCTATTAACGTCCTACCATACTCTATCTTCAAAACACTTAATGTAGGAGCGTTAAAGAGGACCGGGGTAGTCATTCAATTGGCCGATCGTTCTATAGTATACCCAAAAGGTGTACTAGAGGATGTATTAGTCCAAGTGAATGAATTGGTATTTCCAGCAGATTTTTATGTTTTGGACATGGAAGATGATGATGTCTCAAATTCAAGTTCCATCTTGTTAGGAAGACCATTTTTGAAAACCGCAAAAACAAAAATTGATGTTTATAGTGGCACTCTTTCAATGGAATTTGATGGTGAGGTTATCCATTTTAATATATATGATGCTATGCGATATCCAAGTGATGTTTCTTCTTTGAACTGGTTAGATGTTATTGAACATTTGACTGATGATTGTTTTGAGTTATCTAACCATGATGTTCTAGCAATGGTGTTAAATAGAAGCATTGATGAAGTAACAGCAATAGAGCTCACTAAAAAGTTCAAGCTTGGGGAAGAGTTGATGGAAGTAGTGACATTTATGGAAGAACAGAAGAAAGCAAGGTATGAACCACAAAAAATGCAACTTCCAATTACTAACCAAAAGCTTGTTCCATCTATTTTGCAGGCACCCGAGCTAGAGCTTAAAGCTCTCCCTAATTATCTAAAGTATGCATACCTTGGAGAGAAAGAAACTTTACCGGTGATTATATCTAATAAGCTGACAAGTGAGGAAGAAAAAGAGTTGATCAACACACTCAAGCAATACAAGGAAGCAATTGGGTGGACCATAGCCGACATAAAAGGTTTGAGCCCATCACTTTGCATGCATAAAATCCTAATGGAGGAGGATTACAAGTCAACAAGAGAAGCACAAAGAAGATTGAACCCTCCAATGATGGAGGTTGTGAAGAAGGAGATTCTAAAGTTGCTAAATACGGGCATGATCTACCCTATTTCCGATAGCAAGTAGGTAAGTCCCGTACAAGTTGTGCCTAAGAAAACAGGTATAACTATGACTGAAAATGAACAAGGTGAATTGGTCCCCACTCGTGTCCAAAACGGGTGGCGGGTGTGTATTGATTATAGAAGGCTAAATGCCTCAACTCGCAAGGACCACTTTCCACTACCATTTATAGATCAAATGCTAGAAAGATTAGCAGGTAAGTCCCACTATTGTTGCTTAGATGGGTATTCTGGTTTTCATCAAATACCCGTTGCACCAGAGGAGCAAGAGAAAACAACTTTTACATGCCCTTTTGGCACGTTTGCATATCGGCGAATGCCCTTTGGGCTTTGCAATGCCCCTGCCACGTTCCAAAGGTGCATGGTAAGTATATTTTCTGATTATGTTGAAGAAATAATTGAATTTTTCATGGATGATTTCACCGTGTATGGAAACTCTTTTAAAGAATGTTTGGAAAACTTGACTAAGATTTTAAAAAGATGCATTGAGACTAATCTTGTTTTAAATTATAAGAAATGTCATTTCATGGTTGATCAAGGTCTTATTTTAGGTCATGTTGTCTCTTCAAAAGGTTTAGAGGTTGATAAAGCAAAAATTGATGTTATTAAATCTTTACCTTATCCTAATAGTGTGCGCGAAGTGCGTTCTTTTCTTGGTCATGCAGGATTTTACCGAAGATTTATCAAAGATTTTTCCAAGATAACAAGAACAATGTGCGAGCTTCTACAAAAAGATGTAGAATTTGTGTTTTCAGAAGCATGCAAGCAAGCCTTTGATACCCTAAAGACTTCATTGGTTAGTGCACCGATTATCCAACCGCCGGATTGGAGTTTGCCATTCGAGATCATGTGTGATTCAAGCAATCATGCGGTAGGAGCGGTGTTGGGTCAAAGGAAGGATCGAGTACCACACGTGATCTATTATGCTTCAAGAACCTTGGATCACGCTCAAAGCAATTACTCAACCACTGAAAAGGAGCTTTTAGCTATTATTTTTGCTTTAGAGAAATTTAGACAATATTTATTGGGTACTAAAGTAATTGTATATTCTGATCATGCAGCTTTGAGATACCTCATGACTAAGAAGGATGCTAAGCCAAGACTTATCAGATGGGTGCTCCTACTTCAAGAATTCGACTTGGAAATCAGGGATAAAAGTGGAAAGGAAAATCTTGTGGCTGATCACCTAAGCAGGATCATAAACAATGAGGAACCAATGCCCTTAAATGACTCATTCCCTGATGAACATCTATTTGCTACTCAAATCACCACTCCTTGGTATGCCGATATTGTAAACTACAAAGTGGCAAATACTTTTCCCTTCGATCTTTCCCGTGCGCAAAAAGATAAGATAAAAAGGGAAGCAAGAAGATATGTTTGGGATGAACCACACCTTTGGAAGTATTGTGCCGATCAAGTTATACGAAGATGTGTCGACATGAGTGAGGTACCTTCCATTCTAGAATTTTGCCACTCACAAGCTTGTGGTGGGCATTTTGGCCCAAAACGGACAGCACACAAGGTACTCGACTCGGGTTTCTATTGGCCAAGCATATTTCTTGATTCATATATGTTTTGCAAATCTTGTGAACGATGCCAGAAAACAGGTAATTTAAAAGCTAAAGATCAAATGCCCCTCACACCCATTCATGTATGTGAAATCTTTGATGTATGGGGCATTGATTTTATGGGTCCCTTTCCATCCTCGTTTGGTAATGTTTATATATTACTAGCCGTGGATTACGTCTCTAAATGGGTAGAGGCAAAGGCCACAAGGACTAACGATGCTAAAGTTGTTTCAGGTTTTATTAAAGCTAATATCTTTAGTAGGTTTGGCGTGCCAAGGGCATTCATAAGTGATAGAGGATCACACTTTTGCAACAAGACAATCGAAGCACTGTTCAAGAAATATGGCGTTACACATCGTGTGTCAACGGCTTACAATCCACAAACGAATGGTCAAGCCGAGATTTCTAATCGAGAGATAAAGTCGATACTTGAGAAGACGGTTACCCAAATCATAAAGATTGGAGCTTGCGTTTAGATGACGCATTGTGGGCATATCGCACAGCCTATACAACACCCATAGGTATGTCATCTTTTCGTCTCGTATATGGAAAGGCTTGTCATCTTCCAGTTGAACTAGAGCACAAGGCTTTTTGGGCCATTAAGCAATTCAACATGACGATAGACGAAGCCGGGGTTTACCGTAAGCTACAAATTCAAGAGTTGGAAGAAATTCGTAATGATGCTTTTAAGAACTCTCGAATTTACAAAGACAAAACCAAAGCATATCATGATAAGGTAAACTCGCGAAAATCTTTCAACGTAGGTCAAAAGGTTTGGTTATTCTCATCAAAACTCAAGTTATTTCCTGGAAATTTACGGTCCCGCTGGGTCGGGCCGTTTGTGGTTACTAATGTTTTTGCTCATGGTGCAGTTGAAATTACAAGTGAGAAAACATGAAAAACGTTCAAAGTGAACGGGCATAGGTTAAAATTGTTTTATGAAGGATTCCAAAAGGAAAAAGGTGATTTGATGGGATTGGAGAATCCAAACTACGAGCAATAAAAAAAAATTATGTCTAGCCAAAGACGTTAAAGAAAGGCGCTACGCGGGAGGCAACCCGTATTTCGTTTTTTATTTCTATTTTTCTTTTTTTTTTAAAAAAAAACACACACACACAAAAAAAAGGTGGGGGGTGTTGTCAAACAATAAATAAGTTAAAAACGACACGTAAAAATATTTGACAAAATTTGAAAACAGACGTGTCAGGATTTTGTTTAACTTAGAAATTCCAGAATGGTAAAACGGCCGTGTCAGATTAAACACGACCGTGTCAAGTTGCTGTCTGATTTAAACAAGAAAATATAAGGGAAGGGGACATTTAACTTAGAACCCTAAATCTAAACTCTCTACAATCAAACCAAAGCTTCCACAGCCCCCCCCCCTCACGACTACCACCGTCTCCCTCCTCCATCCATCGCAACCTTCGCGGTCGCCCACCTCCCTCCGTCGCAACCACCTCCCGCGACCTCCCACAACCCTCGCGACATCCCTCCATCGCGACCACCTCGCGACCACCTCGCGACCACCTCGACGACCACCATCGCCGCATACCCCAACCCATTCCCCCTATTGTTCAAGATATTCATCTTCGTTTCCATTCCATGTAAGAATCCTAAAGATTGAATTTTGTGCTATCATTAGATTTGGGTGTATCTTTGTAATTAGGTAAATTGAATTTTAGACCCATCAATTGTCGTCTGCATATTCAAAAACATGGTTTAAAGGTATGTTTTCTTCTCGCCTACAACATGGTTGAAGTATTGTTATGGTATTAGGCTGATTGTTTGATGGTCTATTGGGTTTGATTTGAGTTGTGAACTTAGTTTATATACCCTATTCAGTTCATCCGTATGAATGCATTGACCATTGCTAATTTTTGGTTACCTCAACAAATCTCTAGTATTAACTTGATGGTTTGGTCACTGATGTAGGGCTAACAACTCATATATAAGAATGGTTCGCAAGAAAACACAAGTCCCGTTATCAGCTTCGGTGTCCAGACTTGTACGAAACGCTTTGCGTGCACGACAGGGAGCATCTTCTAGCCAACAGGAAGCTGGTACGTCACGACGAACCGCAAGATCCGTGACCTCAACACCCAACGATGATAATCTGGTATTCATTGATGAAGATCAACGAAAAAGGTTCAATGCTCTACATAAACGAGTTATGGTTAACACCAGATTTGCAGATGATGACGCCATGAAAGCAATCAGGGTTTTTAATGGTGTGAAGAAACTATTCACCAACATCGGGTGGGAAGGATTATTTGATTGGGATGATGAAGGCTACAAACGAATGACCACCGAGTTCTTAAGCTCGGTCGAACTCAAAGACGAGGTGCTGCACTTTCGGCTGTTCAATGATTCTTACAACCTCACCGTTGATCAGATATGTGGTATGATTCGCGCTCCGACTCGGGATACCTTCGCACCTGACGCACCCACTCATCCCGAGTTCAATGCTAAAGACTTTTGGGCGGCCATTACGGATAAGTGGATGTACGTTGCCACTAATGCAAAAGCATCACATATTGTACATCCAACACTTCGAGTTGCACATAGGCTCCTTTCCAACATCATTGACACCCGAAAAGACACCGGAGGCGTCACCCAACATGAGCTCTACCTCCTATGGTGTATGATTAACTCACAACCACAAAAGCCAAACCTTGCCCTTTATCTCTGTCACAAGTTAATACACGTGGCGCAATCTACGGCTGGACAGATTCATTGTGGTTCGATCATCACCATCCTTGGACGTTATTCCATAACTAATCTGCGTTCACCAATTGCATTGGAAAGATTAAAAGGGCCGCGATACCTTGACATGGTCCAAATGGAAAAAATGCAGCTGTTCAAAATCCATTTTCATACTCAAATTTGGCTGAAGGGAACTCAGAAGAAAAGGTACCTCGTGATTTCCGAAGACACTCATCATTTACTGTCCTTAGCTGAACCAGTGAAAGCAACACGATGGTTACTCCAAGAGAACTACCAACAAGGGTATGGTGTCACACCCCCAAACCACGGCGGTTTCCCGCGGGGCGCGAACGTCATGGTTTCATAGTCACTGATCGACCACTACATGGTTTTGTAAAACATACGTCTCAAAATAAGTTTAAGGTACATCATTGTTCAGAGTTAAATTTGCGGAAGCAATAGTAATAAGGTACATGTTTTCAAAACATGACATATATGAAAATGAACGTCCCAAAACAGCATGAAGGGTCCTAAACATGAAATGACCCATGCTAGCTTAACTGGTTGCATCTTTCAATTACCTGAGAAAACATGCATGAAAAATGTCAACATAATGTTGGTGAGTTCACAGGTTTTAAGTGATAGTAAATAGCGTAAAGGACCACAATACTTTCCATGATTTGATTGTTGTACATACAATGCTACAAATTATATAAGCACCGCAACCGAAGCTAGACTGTAATTGAAATAAATTGCCCCTACCCATGCCTACCATGAGCGTGGGTGTGTACAGGCTAATAATGCACCCGTTTAGACCTCCAGTCAAGGTTAGGGTAATTAACCCGGGTGGGGGTAGTCAAACCCAATAGTACTATCCATGATTACCTCGCTTTGGGAAATAAACTGACGGTTCGATAACAGGGGACTTCATATGGTAAGTAAACAACTTATATAACATGTGAAATCATTGACAAGTAAATGTGTCCAAGTAAATTAGTAATTTGCATGTAATCTCCCCCAAATGGAAAATAAGTGAAAACGGGGTCGTGAAACTCACCTCAATTGCACGCGTGAATACTAGCAATAGTCTGTATGTACGATTGGTCTAGGAATCTCCTAAACAAAATCACAATATATTCATGAGGTCATGATTACTAACCCTAGATGGTCATGCATAACTCATCCACAAAGGTAGCTTTGAAAATGCCAATTGACTAATTAGTCATGTCGGGTCGTAAATGTTTTATTTAGATTCTCGTCTTCATCTTTATTTTCCTAAAGATACATAATGCATTGAGGGTGTTTTATATTAAGTATAATGGTATTATACTTTCCATGTTTATGGGTTTCCCCTTTTTTTTACCAAATATCTCTAAAAGTTTACCTTTATCAAATATAGGTATTTGACAGCATCAAGGGAATTTCTTGGGTCTGGTTGTCATCCTCTTTTCATGGTACAAAGAATTTTTATAAAATCTGATACTTTTATCATATCTAGGTCTATGTCTTAGGATTCCAAAAAGGTATAGCTTGTATCCTAAAACTAAGTTTAAGTGCCTTTAAATGGTTCATGAAGCAACAGATGTCAGTGCAGCACTTTCCTGTATATGTCTATGGAATTTACCTTTTTGAGAGGTCAAAACTTACATTCACAATAGAGCCTATATTACTTTTAAACCTAACACCTTAAGCTAAGTTACCATAGAAGGAAAATCTTCAATTTATTACCTTAAGCATAACTTATGCCTCATTCTTTCTGCCCTATTTATTCTGTCAAAAATTCAGGTTCAGCACTTTAATTTGTTTGTACGTTTTGGAAGGGTTATACTCATCTATAAATTTCAAGGTTGGATGGGTTAGAAACCAGACATCCTAAAGTTAATGTTAGGCTCAAAAATCGGTTCATTTGACCATGTTTAGGTCGAGTTATGGTCTTGAAAACACAGAACATGAATCTCCCAGAAAGTGTTTTACATGTTTTGTTACTTTTTAAACTTTGTTAGAGCACTTTTGGGATGAGGTAGTGAACATGAACACATCATGGTGATGTATGGAAGATTAAAAACAAGGTGCTAACCTTAAACAAGCAAGGAGAAGAGATGGTAGTCTTGAAATGCAAGGAAAAGAAGGTTTGATCATTTGAACTAAGAAAACCCAACAAGAAAAGGTGAAGAAGATGTTGTAGGATGTTTGGGAGCTTCAAAACTCACTTGATCTTCAATAATGGCACTTGACTCACCCAAGATTTGTGGAAAATGAGTTGAAAATAAAATGAAATGGTGGAGGTGGTGTCTTGGCCGAATTTGGAGAGAAGGAAAGAAGGAGAAGAGTGTGTTGGTGATTTGTGTGGATGAAGTGTGTGAATGTTGCTTATATTTGTAAGCTCTACAACTCCTAAATTTGTCTCTTGGTCAACCATAGGGAAAGGAGCTTCACACATATGGAAAGGAATCATGTAGCTTTGTTCATAACCTTTTCCTTAACACTAAAATGGCAAATCTTGAGCTTCACAAAAGACAACTTGTCTTGTAAGGATTTGACAAGGGAAGAAGACTAAAATAAAAGTGAGGGGAGGGGGGTAAGGGGACGGTTATGGGGGGTGGGAAATGGGTTGATTTTTCAATTTTATGTAGTATTGGGTATTTGGGTGGTATTTGTTGCATTATAGTAATTTATATATATATATATATATTCAATATTTTTACTCCTTACTTTTTAAAATACATTAGAATTGTATAAGTACTTGTATAATATCATATATATATAAATATATATAAATATTGATGGTATGCTAATGATGCATCATGTAGTTAGTAGATTCGTTAAAAGGATTCGTTCCGGGTAAAATATTAATTTACGCGATTAGGTGTATTTATAAAGTCAAGCTTTTCCAATGCATTTGGTTTGGAATCTAAAATACTTTGAACCATCTAAATGAATTTATTAGTACATGTATATGAATTATGACCAATGTTCATGTGTGCCGGTTGTATCGCGTGTAAAAATGGTAATTACGTCGAATCACCGATGCATGAAATGTAATGCGTGAAATTTTGCAATGCATAAAACGGTTTCAATAATTGGATTCAATTGAAAATCAAGTATTATAGGGGTAATTATAACCAAGTCAAGGTCGGGTATTGACCTGAAATTGCCGGTTGTCACATATGGCGATCAAGTCGATGATGTAAACGAAGAAGTAATCGTGCCCCGGGAAATACATCAGCCGCCCCTCCTCCAACAGATCATCACGAGGAATACATGGCCCGTTTCACCTCATTTGACACCATGTTATCCGAAGTTCGCCAAGACATTCATCATGTCCGAGGGGAACTCCATAACCAAGGGGCCATGCTACGTCTCATGTATGATCACCAGCAACAAATGGGTCGCGCAATTTCTGCTTTACATGAGTTCCACCTTGGCCGCCCACCCCATCCACCACCTCAGTAATTTCCATCCTACTCTCTACTCTATGCCTCGAGGACGACGCTGAATTCAAGCTTGGGGAGAGGTAATTTTGATTTCATCTAATTACATATTACATATCGCATTTAGGGTTGCATCATAGTTTTAGGAACTGCAAGTAGGACTGCATTGTATATAGTTAATCATAGTATTAGGTATGCATATAAAAAAAGTATTAGGTATGCATATAAAAAAGGGTAACATCTTCGTAGCCTCGGGAAAGATTTTGAGAATAACATGAAAAATGATATTACCTTTATTATGCTAATCGTAGGTTGCGTGCACAAATAGGTTGATAGTAATAAATAGATAAATGTGCTCCGTTATGCTAGTGCCCTTTGTTCTTGGTTTACAAAGATAAAACATCTAATAGCCATGTGTGCCTAATGCCGTTCTGATCACATAAGGAAACTGAGACCTAGCAAAAATAGGTTGAGAGCCGAGTCCAAATGAGAAAAAAAAATCAGAAAAAAAGAAGAAAAAAGAAAAAAAAATAGAGAGAAAAGAAGTTAGTGACGTGATAAATAAGCCGCAATAATGGCAAATGAAAAAAAAAAACATTTGTGATATCGTGTGGTGAAAAATTGACCACTTGCTCTCTATAGTCCTTGAGGTTAGGAAGGTTTCCACCGTATGAAGAAAGGTGTTGGCACACTTAAATGACTAACTTAACACGGCTTAATTGATATGAAACGATAAATCCGGAACTTAAGGGTTAGAGGATCATAACTTGCAAATTGGGCACATTTGTTTATAAAAATCTTGAAAATCCAATTTGTCACGATAACTGAAAATTAGCATAATAAGATGATTTCATGCTCATACTTCTTACGCGGGGCTAAGATTGGTATTGCCAGCATCCTAATTATATAACTATCTATTCTCTTTTTACTTTTAGGGTTATTCCTAGTCTTGACTTCCTTGAGGACAAGGAAAGGTTTAAGCTTGAGGAGATTTGTTAGTTATATTTTTTTGTCATGAATTATAGTAAGTTTAGGTTGTATTTCAGCATATATTTTGCATTAATTGCATGCATCTTTTATTTTAATTATAAAAGAGTAGTTTTGGTAGGATGGAATCTACTCTTGTGTATTTTTGGTTTTTGTAGAATAATCAAATGGTTGAAAAAGAAAAGACTCAAACTTTAAAGATAAAGATCCAAACTTTAAAACAAAAAAAAATAGGAGAGTTGGTTAGAAGAAGGAGGGAACTCAAAAAGATAAAAGGAAAAGCTACAGCAAGGGGGAAGGCATCGATCAAGGGAGAAAGAAAAGAATTTTTTTTGTGGTTACATTGGGCATCAACTACAAGGAAAGAAGAAGAAGTTCTTGAAGACTTACAGAAAGGACAAAAGGAGGACCTATTCTTCTCCACTTTTGAAGATCAATTAATTATTTTTGAGGTTTTGTTTTCGTAAGTTTTTGTTTTCGTAAGTTTTTGTTTTCATTAATCTAGCCATCATGTTCAGCTAGGGCACTCTTTAATTTCAACATTAAGGTTCAATTTCTATGATTTCGTTTTGAACTTATGTGAAGCGTCTATGAGATGTTTTTATTTTAGTGTTTGTTTGTTTGATTCTTGATCTTAAAACCCGGATCTAATCCGGTATATATTAGATTGTTAATAAACCTGATCAACTTATTAATTTTTCCAATAAAGTTCTTCAAAATTTAAAACCCTAATCAAGTTTTGCTTTTTGATATAAGGAACAATTAACGGTTTGAGTTTGTCTATGAATTCATTCTCGTTATAGAATCACACAATCTAGTTAGGCATACCGAACGACGTGTGTGTTTAATTATAATCGATACTTCTATCGTTGCAACCCGCACACTAAGATCCGAACGGCGTGAGCTTAGAGTAGCGGGTTGGCTCCAATCAACGAACTGCGATTGATTGGACATTAGATAGAGGGGATATCCGAACAACGTAATGTCTAGTATGGATACAAACCGTTAATTGAAAATTGTCATTGCACCGTAACGTTAATGATCGTAAGCCAAATCAAATCAAGAAATTACCTTAGTGTTGGAATTAGTTTTTATATTTGCTTTATTTCATAATTTAACTAACGTCTTCAATAATCTTTTTTTCATAATAAAAAAATACAAAAAAATGTCAATTTTTGTTTTTCTGGCAGAACCTTAACACGGCCGCGTGGAATTTCCTTTACAGTTTTGACATGGCTGTGTCGGATCACTGGAATTTTTTTCTACTTTTTGCAAATTACTTTAAGTTTTAGTTTGTAGTTAAACCCCCACCTTCCCTAGTCCATAATCAATCAAAAGTAACTGTGCTAAAACGTTTTTGGTATAAAATAATTGACACGTATCCCTGAGGACACGAACTCTACTTCCGCTCATACTATTATTAGTGTGTGTACGGTAGGTTCACATTTTTATTATTTATTTGCTGGATTCGACACCCAACAATCAACGAGCCTAGTCGGCTTCAACGCTTTAAACAGTTGTTTTATTTTCTTAAAACCTTTAGTTTGTACCAACATTCTTAAAATGAAAAACATGATTCATGAATATAATACCGATTGATAATTATAAATTCTAAAAGTAAAATAAAAAAGTAAACAAAGACTAGCAACCAATATGGTTTACATTGCTAATACCAAGATATAAATTCCAAACCATGTAAACCATTAAAAGAACCTAATTACATCAATCTTGAACCGACCAAACCAATTATTTTGTTTCACTTTGAAGAGTTTAATTAGTTTCAACGGATTATAAACATATACAGTAACCTTAAACTTTCAGATAAAACAAGCATGTTAACATTATCATGACCGATTTGCAAAGAATAAAAGGTGCAAGGGAAATTAGTGAAGACAACAAGAAGTATAAGGGCTAATTTGCCAACCTAATAAAGTTACGATTGAATTAGGGTTTAAGACTCCATACCCTTTATAATTTCTCAAAGTTCAGCGGCGGAGCCGATTTGATTTTGCGTTTTCGTAGATCTTGCAGTAGCAAAGGTAATCAATCATCTAGCTTTAGATCTCTATATCTCTTTTAATTTTGAACTTTATCATTTGAATTTAGTTGATATAGTTTTAATCTATCGTTTTCTCAGTGATCGATTACAGTTTTTCTTCAGAATTGAGAGAATAGTATTGTTGAAATCGGTTGATTGTAGTGTACAGTTGAGGTATATGTATGGAGAAACTAGAGAAAATGTTCCCTTTGTTTTGATTGATGGCTTTGGGTTATTTTGAGCTTATGATTTGATTATATGAACAGTTATTACGCAGTTTTAAGAGAAATGAAAGTGTGTAGAGCTTTGAAATGCACTTCAAAGTAGTCATCTGGCTTAAATTAGGTTGTAATCTAGTTATGCTGAAGTGTTCGAGAGATAGAAACTCAAATTAATGCATTCAAATTTTTTTGAACTGTTTTTTTTTTTCACCAAGGATAACCAAATAAAGATAGGTTATTAAGTTATTTCATATTCTGGATTAAGTTTTGTGCCAGCAGAAAGGAATGCTACAGCAAATTGTTGTTTTCAATCAAAGTGAAAATAACAGAGTTAATCTAAACTTTTTTGGCTTTTACATGTATCTGTTCACGTGCGGTACTTTTCATATATTAATAGGTTCAACAGAAATTATTTCATGTATTAATTTACTGTTGCTTGTAAAGTATTGTGTACACAACTTTTTCAATGCAAAATTAGAGCTTTGATAAATACAAGAGTTGGTGTTTTATTATACATGATCTGTTTTAGTTGCAACTTGCGTATGAGCTATTATTGTTTTACCAATTACCATAATGTTTTATCCTGAAATGTTGTTTATTCTTTGACAGTTTGACTCGAAGATCTTTATCAACCCAAAACATGGCGTAAGTTACTTTTATGCATCTTATTTGTATCAAATACCTTTGAGTTGTAACTTATATGATATGTTGTTACATTGTAGATGGCTAGTTTTAATGTGCCATTTTAAAATTTGTGTTTTCCTTTTAAGAAATTGCAACTTTTAAAAATGCATTGGGTGTTTATGTATATTTGAAGGTTGCATTTTTGCTTTGCTCTTTTAATAAAGATCCTTTGGGAGGATGTTATGGTTTTTTAACATTCTATAATTGTAACCAGGTTTAGGTTGTAAACAGTCAACCAAACATGTTTGTTTCATGGTTTTGGTTCATGTTGGCCTGACCAACCTTTTTCCAACATGTCAATCAGTTTAAGACTAGAAGTCAAAAGTTAACAAGTTATGAATTATAAATTTGGCTAGCCTATTTGTTTATGATATTCTGATATGACCATCTTGTTACAACCCATTTAACGTGACAACCTGTTTAGTTAATTGGGTTACATGGTTCATATTAAGGTTGCATATGTCTAGTGTAAGGTTCAAGTTTGAGTCTTTTGGCTCCATTAACTAATCAATCCCTGTCAGGAGTCGGTCAACCCAACTCTGACCTTAACCTCCACACCTAATAATAAATTAATGTTTTGGTCTTGCAGTGAAGAGGGTGTTGTTCCTGTTGAGGCACCTGCTCCTGCTCTTGGTGAACCAATGGACATTATGACAGCTTTGCAGCTTGTGTTAAGAAAATCACTTGCTCACGGTGGTCTTGTCCGTGGACTTCATGAGGCTGCAAAAGTGATTGAAAAGCACGCCGCTCTACTTTGTGTATTGGCTGAAGATTGTAACCAGCCTGATTATCAAAAATTGGTCAAAGCTCTTTGCGCTGACCATAATGTTAGTCTGGTAACCGTTCCCAGTGCAAAGACCCTTGGCGAGTGGGCTGGTGTAAGTCTCTTTTTACATCTTTTTGTCAAACTTTTCTTAAGTATTATTTATATATACACTTAGAGATGGCAAGATTGACGGGTTGGGAAGTATTGGTAAAATGTCATAGGGGTTAACTCACAAATTTCTTTTATCATGATTACAAAATAGTATTTATCCCAATGAATAACCTAGATTTTTTAGTAGAATGTTTTTAGAGGTTGTAGCAAATAAAGTAGATTTTAGCCCTCCTGTTAACCTGATTAGCTAGATTTTCAACCTGATTAACAGAGCCTGTTTGAGATAAAAAAAATTAGTTCACCCCTTATTGTTTAAACTTTAAAGTAAACAAAAACATTATAAAATCTAGAGGTTGAATATTCTAGTCTATTTATCTACAGTCAGGCGGGTTGAGTAGGTTAACCTAGAAGATTTATATATAAAGGAAGCATGTCAAACGTGTTGATAGTCATCTTGGTTTTATAAGATGCACTACAACCTCTGAAATTAGTTTAGTAGAATTGTTTAAATAATCATAACTAACATTATTAAGTTTATAAACAAGAACATTGAATTTTTAATAATTTTTTTTTTGTAGATTGACTCTACTCAATCCAACTTGAATTGACTCTATTCTAAAGTCACCTTTTTTAACTTTTACTCATTTTACTAGTTTTACTAGTTACACCATCCATTTGACACTTAAGTATGTCATCCAACTGGTTACACCACATACCGACTTCAGTTGGTTTGATTTTTTATCCAGAAAAACCATAATATTAAAGTTACAACATTAGTGTGACTGAATATCAACCATGGTTTAGTGTTTTGTTATTCTACCCTCTTGGTGGTTTTACTGAACTTGAATATTACAGTTGTGCAAGATTGACTCTGAAGGAAAGGCAAGGAAGGTTGTTGGTTGTTCATGCCTTGTTGTGAAGGTATAATTACACCTTATTTAAAAAATATATAAAATATGATATATTTCTTATACAAGTTCTGATGTGTTTTTTCATGTAACAATATTTTGTGAAAATTTCAGGATTATGGTGAGGAAAGTGAAGGGCTTCACATTGTTCAGGAGTACGTGAAATCTCACTAAATATATGTTGTCTTGAGTCTTCATCATGGTTTATCAGTTTATGAGTTTTGTAACAGGGAAGATTGTTTGAGGGACAACTCTTGTAAACTTTATTAGATTTTAATTATCTGAGTTTTGTCTTTCTGGGTTAAACTTTATTTTTGTTAAATGCATTTAATTTGATTATAGAAACAAAATTAGAATAGTAACTTTATCAAGTAATATTGCTTAAGAAATCGTAGACCTTTCGTTACTATTGATTTTGATTAGTGATAACAAAAATTGAAGGTATAAAACTATAAATGAGCTAATCTTAGTATGTTTAGGTTTGAACTCATTGTTTTACTTGAAAAAGCACACACAAACTTGGCTTGTATAAATTTTTGTTTGTAAAGTGTAAGTGAGGCTCGAGAGAAGAAACGGAATTAAAATAGGAACTTTATCAGGTAATAGAATTTAAGAAATTGTAAACGTTTAGTTACTATTGATTTTGATTGATAACAAAAATCGAAGGTGTTGATGAGCTGAGCTTAGTGCGTTTAGGTTTAAACTTAAAAATGTTCAACTCGGAAAGAACACACTTAAATTCTTGTTTTACAAGTTGAAGTGAGGCTTCTTGAGTAGTTTTTCAAGCTTGAATATGGTTTGTTTATTATTTACTAGGTTGGTTTGGTGTTTTTAGCGGTCAAAAATCATATTATTAAAGATGGTTTATTTCAGTGTTTTCAAAGATATATTTTTAACATGCAAGTCAAGACAAAAAACAACTGATCTATTAGTAGAAAAAAATTGGAAAGGTGCTCCAAACTAGAACACAAATGTGCTATAAAGCTACGAATATTAGATCATGAAGCGATCTGGTCTCTCCCCAGCACTACACAAAACATGGTTAAGTGAGGCAGGAGTACACCCTTTTATATCACTACTTAAGCAATCTTGTAACTAGTGTGAGTCATCTAATATATTAAAAACTAAATTTCCAAATCATTCAAGTGAAGATTAGATTAGCGAAAGAACTATGTTAGGAGGTTTCTATTTAGATAGTTACCGTGTAGTTGTGAATGCTGATCCTTACAAACCAGAGTACGCCTCAACAAACACTTTTGCATATTGTTTTACTTTACAATTTAAGCCATCTCATGACCCACACTTAAGTCATGTCATGCTCTGATGCGATAAAAAGTAAAAAATCTAAATACTAAATCGTTGTTAAGCGACCACCATATTAGCAAAAGTAAAAGTATCATAACTTAGGTTACAGCTGTAAATGTGGTTCCTATCAAAATTAGATTAGAACTATAAAGATGAATCCTATCTTGCTTGGATTGACCTCTACCAAGATTAAGAGACATTCATGATCTTTTATCTATTGATTTACAGAGAATATAATAGAACATTTGGCTTAAGACCAAAGAAATGAATATTAAGTAGACTACTTAACATTCACCTAAACTTATATACAATTTTGTGTTCGTGGAAATGTCACTTTAAACTTTTATTACATGTTTTTAACAGATCTATTTTCAAACAAGTGACCATCAATTAAGCTAAAATAAAAAAAGACAAATTTATATATCTTGCTTTGAATTTGTAAAATCCGTTCAATAAAATAAAATAAATAATTATAAAATAAAAAAGACAACTTAATATATCTTTCTCTAAACTCCTAAAATTACATATTTCTCAACTTAAAGAACATTGTATATTATATATTAAAAACTTGAGTTCCAAGAAATTATATAATTTAAAAGCTTATAAGTAGGGCTGCAAACGAACCGAACGAACACGAACATAAACGAACTTCCCGCCGAACAGTTCACGAACTGTTCGCTGAACGTTCAGTTTGTTTGCAGCCCTACTTATAAGAGGATATATGTAATTCCCTCTATTGTTTTTTCATAATCTTTTCAGCAAAGTATACGAAATCATTATAATAAATCTAACCTTTTATAATGACTCTTGATAAAGTTAACATTTTGCATTTAACACAGAAGCCAGGAGAACACAATTTCTCAAGGAACAACAGATATCTCAAAAGTCAAAAGCCCCCAAAAGCTCGTGTATTGTATGACTTAGTTTTTAAGTGTTTTAGTTCACTTATAAAACCCTAAACATAATATGTGAACAATAACATATAGAACTAGGTGCAAGATCTAAATTTACGAGTTACATTAAATCATGATTCATTCATTTGCTTTCAGAGACAGGTAGATAGACGCCTTCCACGGCCAACCAAACATTGTCAGCACGTTTCTCCCTCACACCACAAACCTACAAAAAATAACATAAAAATACGAGCTTTTGAGGCATTTATAATCCGATCAATGAAAAATGAACAGATTGGATACAAGTCAAAATGAGCAATTTCTTATGTGGATCAAAATGAGCTGGGTTGGGTTAGTCTTCAGCACTTCTTATAAATAGTTACTCTGCTGGATATGATCACAGGAACTACTAATGGGTTCATGTAATTAAAAAAAATAGATTTAAATACTATATAAATCTAGGATGTTTTTTGCATAAAAGAGCAATGTACTTAGTTTGGTGGCCCGTTTTAATAATTATACTTAATCATGCTGCCACCGGTAATTAAACTAGTTAGAAATGGGCTACTTCAATATAGCTTATAAAAAATGATGTGGCAAACCACCTCATAAGAATTGCGTAGTTTGGTAATTTTACCCTTTAGACCAGTTAAAGATCAAGCAAAACCCAATCCACACATTTATAAGTAAATGGCTTTGACTCTAACCTCTTGTTGTCCACCAGCAATTCGGCTGTATTTCTTATCATGACTGTGTAGATATCCGAGCGTGTCAACATGGCGAAGTCTTATTCGCTGATCTTGTCTCCAGGTTTTTCCACTTCCCTCGATTTCAAGTCTAGGGTATCATAGTAAAATCAGTGTATAATCTCAAAACAGTCAACATGAGTCCAAAAGTTTCTGTTTTATATTTTTATCCTGAACAGTTTTAAATCATAAACTTGAGAGGAAATATAAGTACAATGATTATAATAATTCTCACCTCCAGTAATCTCCTGTATCTGAAGTACCATCATCTCCAAAGCAACTCACCTACACAAAACCTCATGTGCTTTTATTTTTTGTTCAATCATACACAGTTATTGTTCAAAAGGTTTAGTTCCAGAAACAATGATCTGAGTCCATCACATGAGAGGCAAATCAAGCTCATTTGAGTGACCCGCAAGAGGTTTTTCTCACAAGGTGAGGTTCCCTCTTATCACTCCCAGAACTCGAACAACCAACTCGGCTACTCACCTAGAGGCTAGTAGACGAGTAGCAGTACATATACATATTGTTTATACCAAACCAATTTTATGCTAAATGCTATACACATCTTCATTACTAATATAGTGTTATATACACATTGGAGAATAAAATGGTGGACCAACAGAGTATGAGATACATGGTAGGTACTTTAACAAGGATGATCCAAAGTATATTTGATTGTTAAAAGATGATTTGATTATTTTCTACGTCAGGTCGTCAGGCTCAACGTGTGTTAACTATAAATGTATGTTATTTGAGAAAATAATGAGCAAACAGCCGATCAACAAACCTCCAGATTCCCTGATATTGGTGAAGCATGCAAGTGGCTATGAAGCCATCTCCTGGTTCTCATGTGTTGCAATCGAATAATGCTTCCACTTTTTATACTATCTCCCTGTTTTGCTGATGTCTCTGGCGTAGGCCTCACAATCTGGTTTTGTATTAAGTTCAAGTTAAATATCAAAAGCACCAAATCACAATTATATTATAAAATGTAATGGCCATTCAATATTTCAGACATATCAAATAGGGTATAAACAACATTAACATACCCAATAGCTATTGGCATCATCAACATTAGGAAAACTTGTAACAGATTGCTGACCACTGCCTGATCCATATGGCACATCGTGTGAGTGCAGCCGAAATCTTGTCTTTTCATGCATCAGCTTGAGTACCGATCCATAAGTAATCTAGAGCGTAAATACAGTTATGAAGCATAGATGAAAGATAAAAACATCCCAAAATTGTACTTTAAAAAAAGAAAAAGAAATCTGGATCCTTTAACAGTTCACTCACCATTTTAGGATGTTACACAAGCAACTTTGAATATATAGTGCTAAACCATAATTATAGCAACTTTTCTTTATCTTAACAATTGGAGACTAGGGATCTTTTTTCTGATCATTACATACTAAAGAATTCTTTCCTTAAAAAAGGACTAAGTTACAAGTAGCAACTTACAATCAAAATGAAAGCCAACAAAAGTGTATATCTCAAGCAGTCCTTAATATCATATTAGGTAAAATAAGTATCACCTAAGCTAAACCTGAATATAGTAAAGGTACTGTAGTCTCGCCTTGCTAGTTTATAAAAACGATATAAACATACACGTGCTGAGCAATAATTTTCACAGCTCTATATATTGCAAGTTCATATTACTCCGTAATATGCAAATTACATTCTCAACCTAAAATAGCAAGAAAATCTAACCCAATTAAGGTCGTTGTGTTTCAAATCTAACAAAAATCACTGGAATTTGTCACAAACTTGTCATTTTATTTTCTAGTTCCAGCTTCACAGCAAACTTTCAAGTAGCTATCACAATTTTTTTCTAAAAAACTTTATGGTCTAACAAAATGTGGTTCGTTTGACCTTGAGAGCTCATAAATTTGATATCTTCATGGATATGAAAGAGCTTGTTCATCCACAAATTGACCATAAGTACTTAGGATCAAGCCTTCTTACTTCTTAGTGCCCGGATAAAGAAAAAAACTAATAAATTTCATGAATAGAACTAATCATGATTCATGACTTTGAGTTTTGAGGTCAACCATACAACTTTCCAGATTACAATTCTGTAAATTTAGTTAACGAGTTAACACCACCGTTCTTATACGCGACTACGCGTATCATCCGTCAAAAATCCAGCAAAGTTTATCAAAATTCTCTTAAAATACAACATAATTCACACCAAATTAGAAGCAAAAACTAGTAACCAATGTCAGATTTCACTCTAATAATGCTATACACTCCAAACACATCGATAAACCTCAACAACATCCTAAAACAAAAACAACACCAGATCTTACAATCAACCAATTACCTCAACGCCTTCAGATGTAGCAGCGTACACCGGAGCCGACGTATAATCCGAGTCTAGGGTTAGAAAAAGAAATAAAGCGAGACCGAAGAACGAAAGCGCCATCAACAACAGAAGTCCAATGAACCAAGTCCGCTGCCAAAACGGTAAGTCGAGATCCGAATCAGACGAGGATCCGAACGTTTCTCTGTAAATGATCCGAGTAGGTACCGAGGGACGAGACGACGGCGTATTGGACGAAACGGTTCTTCTTCGAGTGACGTTGCTGTTGTTGCTCTGCTGCCCTGACGGAGGAGCCACGGCTGAAGGTTTTCTCCGGCGGAGCCTCCGGCGGAGTTCCGGCCTCCGGCGAGTTATATACAGAGTACAAAGAGAGAATGTGTATGTGTGTGTGTGTGTGTGGTGTGTGTGTGTGTTCGTGTCTCACGGTGATTTGATTTAGAATGTGGAGGTTTATTGTTTGTAGTTTATTCAGTGGTGATGACACGTTGGTGGCGTGTTTTGAGCGAATAGGGGCTCTACACGTGGCTGGTTTTGTACAGCTGGAGTGCTGACTCGGATTTTTGTTTTTGTAAATAATTTTGGTTTTTCCATGTGACGTGGAGGACCCGTTAGGATTTATTTTTCTTATGAACTTCATTTCTACCACGTACTAAATAAGGCTATTTCGTTTTACCAAAGTGTCCGTCTAAGTAATTGAGTTTTTAACTTTTAGGATAGATAAACATTTTGATTTAGGAGTGAAATGAAAAAAACGTATATGATGTGTTACCCGTTTTAATAATAGTAAATTAATTGTAAAACTTGTTGATTCGTAGTTATTATTGTAATTAGTTAATTGTATACCGCATAACTAAATGTTTTATGCGTTAGCTGTTCTAACAAATTGTAAATTAACTTTAACGTTTTGTTAATTAGTAGTTACTATTGTAACCGTTAATTGTAGAACGTAGAACTAAACGTGTGATTGTATTAATATTAATTAATAGTTGTTAATTCTTCTATATATTTAAAAACCAAGTGAAAAAGCATGAAACTTTATAGTTCTTAAGTTTTGACCACACATTTTTTCATCTTTTGCATTTTAGACCTCCCACTGCTATATATATATACATATATATATATATATATATATATATATATATATATAAACATAGACATATTGCAGAAAGGGTTTGCGTTGGAGGATGGTGGCGGTGGTGGAAGAGGCATTGGCTGCTTGGCCACCGTTTCCTACCTCCCGCACGCCATCTCGATCTAATTTTTCAGTTTGTTTGTAGACAGAGAAAAAGATCTCGACGTGTAGGTCGTCGTATTCCGGCTGGACCGCCGTCGTCCTCCGCTACACTGCGTCGTCCTCCGTTTGCACCGTTGCTACATTAGAGTAAAACCGCCGGTTTGTAGGCCGGCGATGTGGGGTTTGTTTCGATGCCCTTTTTGAGCAAGGTGGGTTCCAGCAATGGTGGAGGAAACCGCAGGTGCTGATGGTGGTGGTGGTGCATCCTGTGGATGATGTTGGTTTTTAGGCGTGGTAACGTATGTTGTAATCATGACGAAGATTTGAGCCTACAACAACATGATTAGTCACTTTGACCGGTTAGTTATGATCGGTGTTAATCTTTAGTTTGTGTTTTTCTATTGTTAGAGGTGATGTTTCTGGGTTTACATTTGTTTATGCTTTATTGTTTTGGTTTTGCTATGCTCATGATTTGATGATGGTTAGTATTGTTATACGCAAGATGATACTTGGCTTTTTAAATATGTAAAATGCACGTATAGCATAATTTGTGCTTGGTAATGGTTGTGTTTGAAAGTTATCATGATGAGACTGTTATTTGAGCCTGGACAACACTTACGTTTGAAGGCGATGATGGTGACCACATGTTGTGTTCGTTGTTTTGGCATGATGAACGAAAGTTTGCAGCCACAACAAGTCATTTTTTCTGAGCCTTATCGTTTTTCTTTGTTTTGGAACAACATGGTATGCGATAGATATACACTTTTTTGGGTTTTCCTTTGATAGTGTTTCATTACTGTTCATTTTGTGACTTTGTTAAGATGTTAGCGTTTCTAGATTAGTAATTTTTGTTGTGCATGTATATACTTTGTTAACAGGTTGTGATGTTACACCACAACAACGTAGGTTGCATTGGCATGGCCATTGTTTATGGTTGGCAGCCGGAGTTGGACATCTGTTCTGATCCCAACACGTGTTGGTGAAATCACATACTTATATTAAGCTTTTAGTTGTTTATAAAGCTAAAAGAGAAAAATTGTTAACGAGTTAACAAAAATCCTACATGTTTTACCTCACAACCTTTAAAATACTTTTAAATTATATGTTATCCCGTTTGTATATGTTACGAAAATCTCATACAAATATATAAGAGAAACATAGAACATACTTTTGTTTATTAAATAGATAAAATATGGTTTGACAACTTCTGTCGTTACCCTTATAGTCTATAAGTTTTTCATCACCCTCATCATGCAGTTCCTAAAAACGGTTATGAAACAATATTTTCAAAGAACATCACCGGACTTAAATGCCCAAACGGTCAACTGATTGTTTAATAATTTCATTAATTGGGAATATAATTATCTAATTATCTTCACATATCACATTCCAATTTTTGTATTGTTACTATTATTATTTTTTGCTGTATTCCTCAGAAATATTGATCCCTCATATTGCAATGATCAACCCTTTTGTAGATAAAAAAATTCAAATATCTTCCACTCGTACACAAAACGTCTATGATATGATCAATATTTCCTATTATTATATGGCAAATATTTCATACTTGAAAAATAAACGGTGCAACCGGCATATTTTTTACTTTACATGTAGTACAAAGGTTAGAATGTATAGCATCTTTGAATCATTGGTGCGCGTGAATTTAGAATGTAATATCATAAATTATTATCATACAAAGGTTTCTCATAATCTTTATGATAACCTCAAAAGATTCTACACACGTAAAATCGAATGCTCAATCAGATTTTTCATACCTTTATATGGGGGATTTTTGCATGTAAATTAATATTCATCAACATGATTCCTCAATTTAAAACAGTATGTAACTCGGTAGATCTAATGGTCGAGATGAGCTCGGTACCGTACCTGTACCGAACCGGTATCGATACCGAAAGTACCCATTCCCGATTATTATAAAAAATGAGTACCGCTACCGGTACCGATTTTGGTATATGGGTACAGGTACCGGTATTTCGGTCCCCAATACCTCTTTGGTACCCGTTATCTCCACAATATTATTTTTTAGTATTGTTGTATGATTTATATTTGGTTACGCTATCGAGTACTTGTTTTTGTACTCATTATCCTATACTTGTTTGGTACCGGATACATCTAAAAGTTTATAATAACTAAATAAAAATAAAATATCAAAAAACATCCATATGTTTAACAAAAATAGTACATAAACTTGACCTGCGTTCTAAATATCATCTATCAGTTGTGAAGTAAACTGGCTCAAAAAAATAGTAAATTGTTTTTGCTTTCATGGTGATGAGTTTCACCTTAAAATAATAAACACTAATAAGATCAATATCAATACTAAAAGTTTCAAAATATCAAAGAAACTTAATCTTCGATTTGATCACTATATGTTAATCGTTTCTCAAAATAGGTTATTCGTATTCAGGTACTATCGGGTACCATACGAGACTTTTGGGTAAAGTACCAGTACCGGTACCGGCCAGTACCGATCCCGAAATGTAAGGAAATCAAGTACCGATACCGGTATCTTATACAAATTTTCGGTACTAGATGGGTACCGGTATCACGGTACGGGTACCGGTACGAATACTAGGTACCAAATGCTCATCCCTAATAGTCAATAGTGAAACTAAAACCCACTTTGTTATTGTTTCTTGTTATAACCCTGCTATCTATGTCTCTGTGTGTTTCGTCTATAACGTTAGGATGAGTGTCCGTATTATAAGCTAAAGTTGAGCCTGGAGAGATCGTTTTTTACTCGACTTTGCAATCTTTAAGATTTAACTTAAAAAGATGAACTCGCGTCAATAATAATCATGTATGACAACAGAAAAAATATATTCTAAACTTTTTATAAAAGAGTATTCTCATATATCACTAATTAACTTGGAAAATAGATGAACTGGTACCATATGAACTAGTACCTTAGGCATTTGGACGGCGAAAGAGGCGAAAAAGGCAATCCAAAAAAAGATTGAGGTGAAATGCTGACATGGATTTTAGAACATTTTTTTATTCTTTAATACAATTAATAGGTTTTTTATTTTTTAATATAATTACATTTATTGGAAATTTTGACCCTCACATTTTCTTTTCTGTTTCTTTCGTGACACAAAAACAATATGATGATGACTCGATTTGATAGTTTAGCGATCCAATTTGAGTAAAATATACGTGAGTTATTTAATTGAAACACATTTATAACTTAGTTATTATTTTGTGATATTTTCTCTGTTACGATGGAAAGAACATTATGTATTTGTATTAGAAACTTGAGTTTATTATATTTTAAAAGTATAATATTTTTAAAAAAATGTATAAAGTGTACTAAGCGTTTAACTTAATATTAGTTTTACTAGGATTTAAGAAGAGATGTATTGTTTCGCAAACTAAAGTACATAGATTTATACTTCATTTTATATAGGGTTTTGTTTCCTACAGCGTGAACATAAACTCTCAATATAAAAAACCAACAACCTTGTCAATCCCTATAATAACATAGCTTATTAGCAGGAAATTTTCAAACCAATGATTCTTTATTCTGATAGTTTAAAAAGAATGTGAGAAGCTTTGTTAAAAAAGGTCATGCTAATTACTAACTATGTTAATTACTAATTTGGTGTTACAAAGAAGGAAATTTTCAAATCTTTTTATATAACACCTATTTAAAGAAAATCATAAAAAACCTGATCAGCTCCGGCAGCCTGGCGGCAGGCTTGCACCACTGCAACCACCATCTGAAACTACCATCGGACCACTTTAGCTGTTAACAACTCCTGATGCATCATTATGCCTTGATAAATTGAGGTGTTTAAAATATGTTGCCATTTGCTTTATAATATCATTATTGATGGACCATACATTTAATTTTGTATTTTGTTGATCTACTTTTTGCTACCATCTTATTCTTGTATACTTTATTGTAAATTGTTCATTGTTCACGTGTATATATATATATACATATCATTCCTCCATACTTTGGTGGACTATTGAATCTCACTTAATAACCATCAAGGATTTGTGATTTGTCTTCACACACTCTTGAGTTTATGGTTAAAAGGTTGGTAAAAGGAGAAATATACTACTGAAATCATTGTACTGAACTAAAAACTTGGTGACATATGCAGTGCTTTCTTTCTGGTGATTTTCGAACTAATCTTGTGCTTTATGTATATATGAGTTCATGTCATCACGCATCTGTCGTTTCGCTAGTAATTGTTGTCTTGTTTGATTGCAAATTGGTTAAAAGTTGGTCGAGACAGAGGAACGTTCCTTGGATACACCAACGGGCAACGAAGAAGGTTTGTGGAGAGAACTTTCTGCATATTTTTTTTCGACTTCTTAAATCAGATCTTTTCTTGTACTGAAATGTATAGATTCCGTTTCCCAGGATCGATTACTTATCTAGATCGTATTAGGATGAACAATAGATATGGCCATATGGGTTCTGCACAAGTGCAGGGAACCCTTGAATTAGAGAACATCAAAATACACACTATATTACATGCGATTGATGTTACATATGTGGGTATTGATGTCCATCGGTTCCTACAGTTAGTTAACTGTCAAATGACAGTTAAACAACCTTAACTATCGGGTCGGGTAACTACCTATAGACCCGTGGCTTAATTCCTAAGATATTGACTTTGACTTTTACATTTTGCACAGTTTGACCTTTTATTATATTAACTTTCTAAGTATGCTTGATTTCTTGATAAATCTTTCCAACTGATTCAAATCCTGAATCTAGCCATTTGTGGGCGCCTATTATATCTCTTACGACCCTTGTTAGATATATGTATTTTGTTAAAAACGAGAAGTTTTCGGCATTTTGTTAAATAGATGTGTTTGACAAGGTCTTTTTTCTGATTAGCCCATCTTTTTTAATGATTTCTAAACATTTATGCTATGCCTAATTACATTTCAATACATGATTGATAGTTCTTTGATAATACCCATAAGAAATAGAAATCAAAAAGTTCATGACAGTCTCTTTTATAATGATATACAGTGTATAATGTTGTTTTTCCAGAAGTTATATTTTGAGGATGAAGTGAAGATTAGATGCCAGATGGCAGTAACGCAAGACATCCGGGTCAAGTTGATACTATCCTCGATTTGCTAGGTCGGAGTTATTTCGGGGCACATGTTTTGGACAGTGGCTAGATGTACAATCTACATCTAATGATTCAAAAACGTTTTTGATCGCTCAACAGCTCTGTTGATCAGTTATTAGGCCTTGACGCGGTACAACTTTGTATGTTGATGTTGCTTGAGGTTGGATTCATGGGCCGCGAATCCAGCTTAATGGTGGACTCGGCTCTTCTACAACTAGTAGAGGGCTTGGAATCATGGAACAAATTTTCATGGGGATCATACGTATGGAAGGTTGTGTACGAGCAGCTACATAATGCTCCTCACTTCTATACTGATCATAAAGAAATTTAATTACTCGCTATATGGATTTATTTAGGCCTTTAAGGTTATGTTATTTTGTGTTAAAAATTTTCCACAATTATACTTTAGGTTCTTGAAAATAATTTATTATGATTTTCTAGATATGGATATTCGAGGTTTTCCATACGCTAGGAGTGTTTGGCAAACATGAAGAAAAATATGCTAGAGATTAAGGTACAAATGCCGGTGGTTATGACACGATTCATGATTATAGAGGAGCATGTCGATTTTAATATCCTCAACTATTTCTTTTTGATTACTTAAATGTTGGTTCAATCCAAATATATACACACAACAAAATGACAAGAACCTTTTGATTTTGCTTGACAAATTACGAACAGAAAGGTGAAAGTAGAAAAAACTTTTTAGAACTTTTTGCACGGAAACATCTCTTCATTCAATGCAACAAAAACAATTTAAATAATAAAAACTTACTATCCTACTTAACCCACTAACCTCTCTACTACCAAATCTTTAGCCCACTACTTTTACTCATTCAAATTAAAAAATTTACTTCATAACTCAAATAAAAAATCTAATTAAAATATTAAACTTCTAGTGACTTGACCCATAAAATAAACACTTGACCCGTCAAGATTAACCAATAATCACCATCTTAATCTTGACCTTGACCCATGTATTCATTAAAGAGCCGGTTCCTTCAATCAATCAAATTGACTTCTTTCTTCTTGTCTTTTCATTTTGTACACTCATATGCAAAATGTCCAGATGCTCCACACCATAGCATCGAAACCACTTCTATCTCCTTGACCCGAGCCCTTTCCACGTCCTCTTTCCCCTCTACCGGATTCTCTTCCGCGACCTCTTCTCCGTCCATATTGCTTGTCATCATGCTCACAATTGGTCAACAAAAGGTGCCCTCAATCTTCTTCTTTTTTATCATGACTTTTCAACCTTTCTTCGTATGCTTTGAGTCTTCCCATCGCTTCTTCAAAAGGCATTTTTTCAATCTCCAAGTATTGCTCGATGGAAGCAACAATCGGTAAGTATTTCTTCGTGGTTGAATTTAGAAGCTTTCTTACAACGACTTTCTCTTCAAGATTTGAACCAAGACTTTTAAACTTTGCTACGATACCACCTATCTTTCCCGAAAAGTCATTAATCGTCTCGTTCTCCTTCATCTTTAGCATTTCCAACTCGCTCCTAAGAGTTTGCAATCGTGCCCTTTAGACTCTATCGGATCCTACGTACCGAAACGGATAGACTCCCATACGTCTTTAGCATACTTAGCAACCTGCAAAAGAATATCTTCCGGTAACGTTGAAAAATAATAGCTTTTGTAGTATGATTTTTTCCCTCCACGGTTGCTCCGGTGACCGGGGTTATAGCCTACCAAAGACCATATGCCTTAAGTATTGTTTCGATTAGGATCGACCATGACGTGTAGTTTGTTTCGGTCAACTTGGGACATTGAAGAGATACGTTTCCTTGCTCTTGAACCGTTACTACTCCTGCGTTTTCTGCCATTTCTTGCTAAATACTTGCTATCTTGCTATCCACTTTTTCAATTGTTGCTCTCTCTTGGGCCCTCTTGCTTTACCTTGCTGCGTCTTGCTTTAACTTGCTACTAATCGACCAGTTTTCACCAATCGATTCCCTTGCTTGCTTACCTTGTTACGGTCTACTTACATGGAACACCGTTGCACTTGCTTCTCGTGAACCCCATGGTATGAGCCTAAAGTTCTGATATCATTTGTTGGTTCAATCCAAATATATACACACAACAAACACTCAAATGATGACAAGAACTTTTTGATTTTGCTTGACAAGTTACGAACTAGAAAGGTAAAAAGAGAAAAAAAAATTAGAACGTTTTGCACACGAACATCTCTTCATTCAATGCAACAAAAGCAATTTAAATAATAAAAACTTACTATCCTACGTAACCCATTAACCCCTCTACTACCAAATCTTTAGCACACTACTTTTAATCATTCGAACTAATGTTTTTAGATCGGACATTGAACCAGACGTTTTACTGGTTTGGTGGTCGGACTGGTCGGACCGGCTGGACCGGATTTAACTATATTTTAATTATTTTTATATATGTAGTTAAATATAAGTAATTTATATATAATTTACATATATATTTTATAGTTATATATAAAACTTAACTATATTTGTATATCTAACACAATAATTAATGGTTTAACACCCCGTTTTTACTCATTAAAATAAAAAAAATAATCAAAAAACCGGTACGGTTTCCCGGTCCGACCAGCGGTTCGGGAAGAACCGGCCGGTTCGACCGTTTAAAAACGATTCATAGCGACCCGGACCGGCCACCAGACCAATCCCCGATCGAACCGGCCAATCCGATCCGGTCGCGAAAACACTGATTCAAACTAGAAAACTTACTCCATGACTCAAATAAAATATCTAATTAAAATATTAAACTTCTAGTGACTTGACCCATAAAATAAACCCGTTGACCCGTCAAGATCAACCAACATTAAAAATGTAATTTTAATTTTATTTTTGCAGGAGATATGAAAGGCTAGACAACCACATTGTGTAAAGATGGAGACGCCAATGATTTTAGACGTTTTTGATCTATCTGATCGTGAAGAGGATCGTGCTGAGGTAAATTTATGAATTGTTTAATGCAACAAGTGACTAACTTATGTTATAAATAATAAAAGTTCTAAAAATGGCGTTTCATATGTTGGATCTTATGGAATTTGAAAGAAATAGGAGAACTAACATGTCAACCAAACTTATCTGACCTGTTACCTAAATCAATCTGCTCTACTCGTTTTTCCACTTCTCATAGTGGTAAAATTTGTTTCAACTACAAAAGTTTAACTAGCTAGTTTCAGCTTGAGCTCGGGCTTGAAATCCCTTAACAAGCTGAGTTTTAGCTCGAGCTTGACTTGAAAAAAGCTCGAGTCAACTGGTTTATTTTTGAAGTTTTGTGTTTCTTGCATGTATGCATAGATATAACAAAAAAACTAATATTTCTTGCACATATGAAAAGATATAGCAACAGAAAAAGGTAGTTGGATCTTAATTTTTGCCAATAAAAGGAACTTGCCTAACTTGAGCAAGCCAAAAGAGCGAGCTCACCTTGGTCTAAGCTCATATCGATATTTAGACAAGCTAGCTTGGCTAGGTTTGTTATTTAATAAGTTGATTTTAAGCGTGCTTCGAGCATGTTTTTAGAACCGGATCGGACGATGAAGTTGACCGGTCGAACTTGTTAGACCGGATTTAAGAACCGGATGATGTCATAATTATATATATGTATATTAGATATATAGTTATATATATATATAATTCGATATAAATATTTTATATGTGTAGTTTATAGTTATATATAAAAACTAAACTATAATCTTATGTCCAACACTCTAAATCATGGTTCGAACCATCCGTCAAATTCATTAAAATCTAAAAAACTAGAAAAATAAAATTTAAAAATCTGGTCTGATCCGTTTCCCGGTTCGAACCGACCGGTTCCTTGAAACCAAAACGATTTAGGGTGGATTGGACTGGTCCGACCTCCGAATCCTGGACCGATCTGAGTCTGATAACACTACACCTGATCATTTTAGCACATCTAACCTTTTATTGTACACGCGAGAAAGTTTTCATTACAATCCAACATAATTTGTGTACAAGGCTACATGAAGCAAAGAGTTGCACCAATTCTTGAATCCATTATTGCAGCTAAATGCGTGTTCAAACCCGCTTCAAACCAACAATGATATTGAGAAAATGGAAGAAGTAGAGCAACAGGGGTTAGCTACAGAGGCAGCCAACATTAATGTGTCATGGCTTCACACTCATGTGGAAGCCATACGAAAAAGAAACAAAGCCGATCATAACTGAAGTTTGTTTATGGAAGTGAAAGCAAAAACCATTTTGGTTAAGAAAGCCTCCCAAATGGATCAGAGAGATAGATGTGTCGAGCTTGTGGCTGCACAAGAACGGTTTGAAGAGGCCGCACGATGTGTTAGAGTACTTCATCTTGTTGAAAAGAATCTAAATGAAAATATCTTGGAATCTAAAGCTAACATAGACTCATGGGCAAGACAACCAGTTTTATAGGCTAACTAAATCATGCTAGGATGTGTAATTATTAGGCATATACCATGAAACACCTTAGGTTATGTCGAACGGGCTGAGACCCCTTTATCAGAGTCGAGGGTTAAGTTGTGTTTATATATGTGTGGTCAAGAACTCAAAAGGTGTAAAACTAGTTTGTGTATTGTATGTGTCACAACTATTTTGCTAGGTTTTCTCATGTTTTTGTCTTTTAAGAACTTTTAGAAAATGATTCGAATGCATACCCTACAGGTGCACAAAACTGGTTTTTGGGTCGAACAGATCGGTTTAGAAACTAGTTCGGGTCAAGAAAATGCTAGTAAAACTGGGTGGACCCTAACGGGTCGGATTAAAAACTATTTTTTCAAGTAGGGGAAAACTGGATTGGATCGGTATTTGTCGGTTTCAATGGATCGATCGGGTCTCAAACCAATCAAGCTTGTAAAGCAAATGGGTCGGTATGGATAATGGGTTTGTGGTGGGTTATCATGACCATTTGAACATGTTTTAAGCTGGCAAATTTTCTGATAACGATCCATTTTGACACTAATTAGAATAGACTTAAGTAGGTAAACTTGAAGGGGAAAGAGAAATCACTTTGGGCTTTGTTGATTTATTGCGTGATGATTTTATTGAAAAAGATAGAAGTCGCGGTATTTATTTCACCCCTGTTGGTGTTATTTTAATGGGCCTAAATGGACCTACAATTAAGTTTCTTTAACCCAAATCATCTTGCTTCTTGGAGAGTGGATCATAGAAAGAGATGTACATATGTAACTAGCAGAGGTGTACAAATCATTTTGATTCAGTGAATAATCGAATCTCTCAAACCAATTTGCATTGGTTTGAAACAATTTTTATAAACAACCGGTGTTTTACCGGTTTGAATGGTTTTTTTATATTTAATCTGGTTTTATACCAATTTAGGGTGTGAGGCTATCAAACCGGTATACAAACTGGCGGTTCGAATTGGGTTGGGAACCGCTTTGGCTCAAACCGTTATTTTTTTCAAACTAGTTATGTTTTCTTAACCGGTTTTCTTTTCCCGAACTAGTTTTTTATACACAGTACAATAGCATTATATCTTTTTCTATACGACTTGCTGTTTTTGATTTATCATTGGCTCATTTTGAGTACCAACATAAACTCAAATAAGAAAGAATACAATAAGTTTCAAACATAAATTGTCATTTTTCATAGAAATTTGAGTTTATATAAACTTTGTTATGTTTTAGGCTTTCATCACATCGCTCATTTTTATTTCATATGTCAAATATATCTAATTAAAGAGTGACTTGGGTGCCACTTGAATATTTTTATCGCCGGAACCATAACATATTATCTAATTTAATTAATTATATGAATACAAAAATTCAAAACTGATTTGGTACATTTGCTTTAGTTAACTTTACTAATAAAAGAAACGAATAAACTAATAGAGGTAAATGATAATTGATAATAAAATCAATAAATACAATTGAATCACTCGTGTTTTTCATATCTTTGACCTTCATTAAACTTTATAATACGTGTAACAACCAGTGTTTTTGATACCGGATCAGACCGGCTGGTCCGATCAGTTCGACCGGGAATTGGTCCGGCGTCCGGTCCGGTCTGGTATGATTTGTTTTATAGTGGTCGAACCGGCCGGTTCGTCCCGAACCGCTGGTCGGACTGCGAAACCGGACCGGTTCAGACCGGTTTTGGTATTATTTTTTTTATTTTAATGGGTGAAAACGGGGTGTTAAACCATAAATTAGTACGTTGGATGTACAAATATAGTTAAGTTTTATATATAATTATAAAAAATATATATAAATCATATATAAATTACTTATATTTAGTTACATATACAAATATAATTAATATATAAATATAATTAAAATATAGTTAAATCCGGTCAAACCGGTCCGACCACCAAACCGGTAAGGCTTCCGGTTCGACGTCCGATCCGGTTCTGAAAACATTGGTGACAACAAACACGTTCAAGTGAAACATACACTTATAATTTTATAGAGGGTCACATATGGGGGCTTGATATCATATTCGGTCTACAGTGTTTAATAACAGTAAACAGTCACAGATACGAGTGAATCTCTTATCTATCAATTCGTTAAGGGCAATTAAATGCGAGTGTGATTTGAATGCGTACCCTACAGATGCACAAAACTGATTTTTGGGTCGAACAGATCGGTTAGAAACTAGTTCGGGTCAAGAAAATGCTAGTAAAACTGGGTGGACCCTAACGGGTCGGATAAAAAACTATTTTTCAAGGAGGGGAAAACCGGGTTGGATCGGTTTTTGTCGGTTTCGATGGATCGATTGGGTCTCAAACCAATCAAGCTTGGTAAAGCAAATGGGTCGGTATGGGTAATGGGTTTGTGGTGGTTTATCATGCCCATTTGAACATGTTTTAAGCTGGCAAATTTTCTGATAACGACCCATTTTGACACTAATTGGAATAGACTTAAGTTGATCTGTTGGTGTTATTTTAATGGGCCTAAATGGACCTACAATTAAGTTTCTTTTACCCAAATCAATCAGTTTCTTGAAGAGTGGATCATAGAAAGAGGTGTACACAGGTAACAAGAAGAGGTGTAGAAATCATTTTTGCTCACTAAATAATCGAATTTGTCAAACCAATTTGTACTAGTTTGAAACAGTTTTTATAAATAAACCGTTTTTTTACGGTTTAATTGGTTTTTTTATTTTCGATCCAGTTTTAAACCGGTTTTGAATGTGGGACTACCAAACATGTATACAAACTGACGGTTCGGATTGGGTTGGGAACCGTTTTGGCTCAAACCGTTATTTTTTTCAAACTAATTCTGTTTTCTTGACCGTTATTTTCCCGAACTAGTTTTTTTATACACAGTACAAAAGAGTTGAAGTAGCATTATACCTTTTAGCATACGATTTGCTGCTTTTGATTTATCATTGGCTCATCTTAAGTACCAACATAAACTCAAATAAGAAAGAATACAATAAGTTTCAAACATAAATGGTCATTTTTTATAGAAATTTGAGTTTATATAAACTTTGTTATGTTTTAGGCTTTCATCACATCGCTAATTTTTATTTCATATGTCAAATATATCTAATTAAAGAGTGACTTGAGTGCCACTTAAATGTTTTTATCACCGGAACCATGTATCATATTATCTAATTTAATTAATTATATGAATACAAAAATTCAAATTGATTTAGTACATTTGCTTTAGTTAACTTTATTAATAAAAGAAACGAATAAACTAATAGAAGTTAATGGCAATTGATAATAAAATCAACTAATAGAATTGAATCACTCGTTTTTTTTTTCACATCTTTGCCCTTCATTCAACTTGTATAATACACGTGTAACAACAAGCACGTTCAAGTGAAACATACACTTATAATTTTAAAGAGGATCACATACGGGGGCTTGATATCATATTCGGTCTACAGTGTTTAATAAGAGTAAAGAGCCACCGATACGAGTGAATCTTTTATCTATCAATTCGTTAAGGCAATTAGATACGAGTGTGAACTTACATTCTACGTGAGGAATTGAGGGTTTGAGCTACATAGCACCCATACTGACATACGGGTGACTAATTATTTTGTCATATTCGCATAGTCTCATCCATACTCCATTGCCTATCATTTTGGTCTATACTCTACAGATCTAAGCCTCAAATATCGAGGGTTCATGCAACATTAACCATACACGTTATTCAACCATAAAAACTCCATAAGATCATAATTTCATCATTAAAAGGCAAAATTCACGTATGAAAATGTAGATTTGAACATTAACATGGCTATGCATATCTACCCAAAAACATCTAAAAAGATTAATACATAAGGATCTAGAACTCATATCATGAAAAACTTACACAAACCCTAGAATTAAGATGAAGAACTCTATATTTACAAACATACACACGTAAAAATCCAAGCTTCAATACTAGATCTCGTGCATTACACATGATCCTATATAGCTTCTACTCTTTAGGGAAAAAAATTAAAAATTCGTTCAACAAGATATAAAAATATATATATTCGTCACCTGCCCAGATTAAACACTATAAGTAGTTGGAATATTACAGCATTTAAGAAATTATCTAGTTAAATGGTTAAAAAAATTAGTTAAACAATAAAAGAAATAGAAAAAATAAAAAATTAAATTTCAAGTTAATTAATTAACACACTAAATATTAATTAAAAAAAAGGTAAGGGCTAAGAACCAAGGAGTTGGATCACATACCCAGGTAGCCAGTGATAATTGTGTTAAATCTATGCATAGACAAAATCTCATATGCTCTCGCAACAATAATCCAACATCTACACATATCTACTTATAGTTATATCCTCGTAATATAAATCCTAATAGAGATAAAACTTGTAACAGTGCGTGAATATGAGTTCATCCACTATATAAAAACCAAATTCATAGACAACAACAATGACGTTGAAATAAAACAATGAATATGATAACCATTTCAAACCACTCTAGAAGCAATTGTCAAAAATCATCCACTAGTTATTTTCATGAATCAGTTAACTTTATAAAAACAATAATTAAGCAGGTATTGTGCATGTTTTTTTAAAATCCATTTTTTATCATTCATATAGCTATAAGAATATAAACACATTATATAATCAATGAGCCATTATTAAGTTTATAAGTAAGAAACACAATAATATATATATATATATATATATATATTATATATATATATATATATATTATATATATATATATATATATATATTTATAATGACACAATATTTTTAGTTGTTTATTTATATTGTGATAGTGTTGGGTTACCAAATAAGACAAAAAATGTGGTGAAAATAGCATGAGTCATCGTTATTAGAGAATATAATGTGCAATTATTGACAAATTGACATGCTAGAAAGTTCTAGTGAAAGCAAGACGAGTTCATTTTTTGATCGAACAAATTATTAGAGAATTAAAATTCTTTTTACAAGACTTGGAACCTAATACGAGATTTAAACCTTATTTACCACTTAAAATAGCCCCTTATGGCATTAGAGATTGAAATTATATAGATGAGAACATTGGAGGGAGTGAGGGACAAGAGGAAAAAGAATTGACTCGAGATCAAACTTCTTTGAGCATGAGCTGTTTAATTTAAATGAGTTGAGTTTAAACTTAAATTTATTTAAACTATATATTTAAAACTTGTGGTTAAAAGCTAATAATTTTCGCAACAAAGTCAATTCTGTTTATTATCTAAATATATACACTCACATACGCGTACGAGCGTACACATACACACATATGCAATGTATGTATTACTGGTTATTTTTATTATAACTAGTTTAATCCATTGACCCGCATTGCGCCTGTGATGGACGAGGTCAACCAAGGCTTAGATAAACCATCAAAATCGTAAAATTCTATAAAATTATAAGTTTTAATTCTACAGTTGTAGGTGTGATGGTTTTACGAGTAAAATAGATCTAGGATATAGAGTGCCCTCTTAAAAAAATTACCAATTGAGAAATTGTGTGGTGGTCCAATTTGTGGAATTCAGAAGAAGTATGAATTATTTGATGGTGTTCATTTGTTTGATATTTATATGGGGAAATTATTGGCGAATATATTCTTTCATAAAGGAAATATATTTTTTATATGACTTGATTTAATGGTGAACAAATATTCCCCAACAAATAATATCTGTAGATTAAATTATTAGAGATGAAAGAAATAATGTAATAAAACAAAAACAAAATAGACATTACATGATTGTAGCATGTAATTATGATTTTTTTTGCAAATAATACATTTCAAATTATTACAAGCAACTAACATGTTTGACAATGGAAAATGTATCTAATCCCTTCACCAAATATGCACTATCAAATCAAATCATAGTTGATTATAATCTTCTAATAACTTCCTTTGAACATTTTGATTGAATACTTCAACATATCCATTGTTAACACGTATTAGATGACATCTTACATTTTCTAACCGGAATGATTTTCTAACCGGAATGATTGTATTTCTTTCACACTCAACAACTATGTTATGCATTATGATACGTACGGATGTGATGTTGTTCATTGTTTTAATGTGCCACACCTTGCTCCTCAATTCCCAACAAGTGTTACCGTAACATATAGATATGTTTCTCCCAATTAAATCTATATTTTTAAAACTTTATATAGAACATATCCTCACACGGTTGAAAGTAACTTAAAAAACGTGACCCTTGAAAGATATTAAAACCAAGACTTCAATCTTCCAAAACTTAACATAATCGCCAGTGATTTGATTTATTTGTAAACGAGTCAAGCTAAGTTGACATGATTTGTAAATGAGTCGAGCTTGAGTTACGATAAGCTTACTCGTTATCTCATATTAAGCTCAAGTTGTAATTATCATAAGTTATGAACCAAATAGTAGTAGTCTTAATCTTTTAAAGCTCAAGTTTACTGGTTCACTAATTTGACTTGCATTTAATTTGTTTATATTAATCTATGAACAAAAATATTCTTCAAATAAAATTTGAAAATTGATTGAGTTCACTTGAGTTTTTTTTACTCACCGACCTCAACCTCAAATTTCAGCTTGTTAAAATTAAATTAATCGAGCCAGACTGAGACATTTAACTTCAAAGCCCAACTTTAGCTGAAGTTGGCATAACTTAACTTGCTTGTTGAAATATCCCTACCATCAACGTTACACATCACTTCTCTAATTTGTCCACATACTATTTATCATCAAATCAATTTCAAGTTTTAACTCAAAAGCAAATCAATAATACTTATTACAATAATTGATTATATCCTTAATGTGACTCTAGATTAGAGGGGTCCCTTGTGTGGAGGACAAAAGTTGGTTGGGTATTGTCATTCATATGACCCCATAACCCATCGCGAGTTTTTCTATTTTTGTTTCTTATCGTTACCATATATGTATGTTTCTCACTTGAGATCTTCTTTTTAATTTTATTTCATTTTTAAATAATTATAAACTCGTACCGTAATTCTACTCTTTATGTTTTGTACGATATAATTATACAATGTATGTCAAACATATGAAATGAGCCAATATATCCAACCTCATACAAGTATATACTGGGTGAAACATGCAACTCACACTTTATTCATTCATATAACTTTTTAGATACTTTTAAAGAATTTTTTAAGGACAATCTAAACAAAACCGTATTTAAATATACAATCTATAACCTCTAATAAAACTTGTTTATCCACTTCTCATTCTCTTAACCTATTTTTATCACTTGTCATTTTTTTAAACATCTACACATCAATTTCTCTTCAAAAGAGTGTTATAGTAATTTAAATACTTATATAAATTTCTCTCACTTATTAAAAATAATATGTATTAATTACTATGTTTCTCTCTCTTATCTATATATTTTTTAATCAAACTATCTTTTTTTAAAATAGATTTTATGAAGGAAATTAAAAATAAAATCTTCTAATTAAAATCTAAATAATAAAAAATAAAGTTCTATATAATATGAAATTTTCTAAAATAGTAAACATTTTCTAAACAAAATATTTTAAAATCGTTTTGATTTAAAAAGAATATAAACAGGTGAAATATTTTGAAACAGTCTTATTAAAACAACCAAAATAATTACAAATCATATTTTTTTACTAAGATTTTTATAAAAAAATATTTGTTTCTTATAAAAAATCTTAAAACGGATGTTTTAAAATAAAATATTTACATAAAAGAGTTAAAAATAGTATAAATGTTTTATTTCTTAACCCCGTTATATTTTTGTAAGGACCAATGTTATCAATTATGAAACTTGTGGGTTACTTATGCTTATTTCTTAGTTTGTCATTAATTTTTTCATTTAAAAGTTAATAATTTAATTATTAAATTAAACATAATAATAATAATAATAATGATAATATTAATAATAATAATAATAATAATTATAATCATAATAACAATAATAATTATAATGATAATAATATAATTATTATTATTATATTAATAATAAGTTATAAAAGTTAACAAGTTAGATTAATGTTAAAACTTAAAGTTAATTAAGTTTAAGGGGGTGATTTGTCATTTTAGAAACTTTAAAAGAAAGTTAATCGCATAAAATAATAACAAATCAAACTACAAGAGGCCAATGTGTAAAATTGAAATTACAAAATCAACCCCTCCGCCCACTTTAACCCCCGTATTTTCAGCCAAGGAGCCGCCATACTCCGGCCGAGCTCCGGCAACCCCAAAAGCACCCGAACTCAATCGTTTCTTAATCCTAAACCGTTCCAAATCATTCTAGCACACGATTCGAACTAGATTACACACTTTAATTATGTTAAAACACCGGTTATAAACCCAAACGAATACATAACTGAAGACCTTTAATCTCATAGCCGTTCGAGCATTAAACTCCAATAATAATCCAATTAATCAAGTATAAACAATCATTTAACTATCTCTAATCTATCCCGACTTCCAATTTCACCTGAAACACACACCAACTTTGAATTCGATCATCTCCATCGCAACCTGCAACCAGAGTGTTCAACACCATCTCAGCTAGGGGTGAGCATGGTCGGTTTGGTTCGGTTTTAAGCTAAAACCGAAACCAAAAACCGATATTTTGGTTTCTAGGTTTTTAAAATCGTTCTTCGGTTTTTGGTTTTCGGTTTTCACTTCGGTTTTGGTTCGGTTTTTGGTTTTTTTGTTTTGTTTTTGGGCTTCAAGTTTTTTTTAAATTGATTCAAAGTAATAAATTTAAGCTAAAACCTTTGAATTTACATTATTTTATTGATCTTTAAACATAAGCTATAGATTTTTATAATTACTTAACACTAAAATTAATTACAATCAATAAAATATAATAACAAAAACTTCAATTAAAGTAATTTAATCTACCCAAAAAAATTTTAAAAATTATGCTCGAAACCTAAGCATATATCTATTTTAGATAGCATAAATTAATTAAGTAATTTATGAGCTAGTCATGTTTATAAGTGTATGAATATACTTCGAAATTTACAAGTTCGGTTTTATGGTTGCGGTTCGGTTTTTTCGGTTTCTATTACAAGCAAAACCAAAACCTAACCGAAAATACCAGTTTTTAAAAAATCATAAAACCAAACCGTCGGCTTCTTATTGGTTTCGGTTTTTTCGGTTCGGTTGTGTCGGTTATTATGGTTGTGGTTCGGTTATTTTGGTTTCTTGCAAACGCCTAATCTCAGCACTTTGAAGTTCAATTGTTAGAGGGCTTTCGATCAACGAGATCCTTGTAAGCCTCATGTGCAACGAATTTGGGTATTATCAATGTTTGCATCACGAACCCTACACCACTCTGGTCGCGACTGTTTTTCAACCTATAACATCGATTTCAAGCAACTTTTGGGTAATTGAACACACACATATACTCGGTATTCTTTGGGGACCAAAAGCCCTATGGTTATTACTTGAACCATATTCGAATTTAGATTCAATTTGGATCCAATCGTATCTAGGGTTTATGTGGATTTGGGATTTTTACCACTGTGTTCTTATAATTTGGGAACCGAGATACACCACGACCACAACCCTGGTTCACTGGTTACACACATGCATTCTATACCCGAGGTCCCGGGTTCGAACCCGGAAAGCTCCAACTATTTTTTTAAAACTTTTTGGACTTTAAAAAGTAGTTTTATAAACTTTATTTATTTTTAAAGACACCTAATTATTTTCTATAAATTTATTACTTAAAATACTTTTATATTTTTGTTAAATATTTTAAACAAATGTTATAATTTGTTTATTTTTATAAAAATTAGACTCTAAATAATAGTTTAAACCACTAAATTATTATTGGTTCAAACTTTGCCTTTAAATTTTTGTTTAAATCATGATTATTTCAAATAATTATAAAAGATTATTTATACTTTATATCTAAACTTTACAAATTATTGCAAATGTTTTTCTTTCATTTCTTTTTATAAAATACTCAAATAGTATACTACTTTTTCATTTATTTCAAAAAAAAATATAAGTGATTCCATTTGTTAAATTTAATTATTTGACAAAGCCCCAAAACTCCACTTGAAACCCTAGTTCTTGTTAAATCGTTAATCTTATTGTTAAACTTAAATCTTGTAAATATATACGTTTAGGTACATTGTAAAGGAATTTGTTGGAACCTCTTCTATTATTCTTATTATCATCTTATACACATATACGTCATGTAAGTTTTCATGCCCCTTTTTATATAATTTCACACCTTTTGGGGTGAAACATGTTACCTTATAAACTTACATTTGTAAATCTTTTTATACTTGTAACGCACATGTAATTCATCTTTATTTGTTGTCATGGTTATCTATATTATTGTGAGTGTTATATGAGATACATTAACTATTGCTAGCCTGACGACGTCATAGATCTATGGGTCTAACAAGCCTTTTTGGTGCTAAAGCCGATGTTATTGTCGGCCCCTGATGATGTATGCTTGTTCATTATAGCAACCAAGTACACTTAGCAAATTTTTATATACTTGTAAACTTATTCTTGGTCAAGGTTTGATTGTAGTTATATGTGTTTTATAAACTTGTATAAATCGTAACCATTGACATAAATTGCTACTTGTAAACCTTTTTATATATTTATGTATACTTAACCCATAAAAACTCATTAACTTTCATAGTTGACATTTTATTTTTAACATGTTTCAGGAAATGCTTAAGTTTGATGATCTCTTTGAAGCATGCTCACACCTAGGATTTGCACCTAGGAAAAATGAATTGTCACACCTAACCATGACGGCGGAAACGTCGAAGTGTGAGGGTTAAGATTGTTCACAGCCACATAACGCTATGTTAAAATATAAATGCCATTAATCAAGTGTTTTCAAACATCACATACATCCACGTCTTACAAGAAAAATAAACAAAAATAGGAATCCAAATGTTCATTTAAGTCTAGGTCCATATCCTATGCTTAAGCGTTTCTTCAGTCATCATTAAACTTGCACATTACCTGAAACATGTTGAAAATAAAGTCAACTAGCAAGTTGGTGAGTTCTCATGGTTTTAAAATACAATCAGTATATATCATGAGAAAGATGTGGCAATTCTAGTCAATGGTCACAAGATAGTAAGTATATAGAACATGCATAGTTACAATCAAACCTTGACTGAATAATATGAGTAAGCATGATTAGCTAAGTGTATTTGGTTCCCTAGCGCACAAGCATATGGCTCCTAGGAGCCGGCAATCCCTCGGCTTTAGCACCAAATAGGCTTGTCAGGCCCAAAGATCTAAGACTTCGCCAGGCTAGTTATAGTTATGATTGCAACGTATGTCACATCTCATATACAACTTAACATATTCAAATAACCACGACTATGTAAAGAATTGCACGTGCGTAATAAGTATCAAGCGTGTATGAGTGTTTGTATAACAACATGTTTCACCCAAAGGTGTGTAAAATACAGTAAAATGGGGCATAATGTCACACCCCAACCTTGACGGCGGAAACGTCGAAGTGTGAGGGTTAAGATTGTTCACAACCACATAACGCTATGATTAAAATGTAAATGCCATTAATTAATTGTTTTCAAACACCACATACATAAATGTCTCAAAACAACCCAAACAACAAAAAAATAGAAGGAAATTTCAAATGTCTATTAAGTCTAAGTCCGAGTCCTAAATTTAAGCATTTCCTTCAATCATCTTTAAACTTGCACATTACCTGAAACATGTTGAAAAATAAGGTCAACTAACAAGTTGGTGAGTTCCCATGGTTTTAAGTACAATAAGTATCTCGAAAAGTGGCAATTCTAGTCAATGGTCACAGAATAAGTAAGTATATAGAACATGCATAGTTACAACCAAACCTTGACTGAACAACATATGAATAAGCATGATTAGCTAAGTGTATTTGGTTCCCTAGTGCACAAGCATACGGCTCCTAGGAGTCGGCAATACATCGACTTTAGCACCAAATAGGCTTGTCAGGCCCAAAGATCTAAGACTTCGCCAGGCTAGACATAGTTAATGATTGCACACATATGACTCATCTCATATATAACTTAACACATTCAAATAACCACGACTATGTAAAGAATTGCACGTGCATAATAAGTATCAAGCGTGTAAGAGTATGTTTGTATAACCAACATGTTTCACCCCAAAAGGTGTAAAATATAAGTAAACGGGGCATAAGAACTCACTTGTTAATAAGGGTTTGAAGATGAAATAAGAATAACCACGAATAAGATCCAACACAAACGTCACAACACACCTAAACGAAATAAAGTAGCGCGTTATAATTTGTTTGATGATTAATTGTAGGTCTAATAGGATTTAATAATTATTCGTATCTATTATATGTTATTGATGCGATCGGATAAATGGAACGAATGGATTTTTATACTTTGAAATAGTTAATTATTTGCGCGTGTGAGAAAGAATAAGTACAACTTGATTTAATTGTACGTTTAATCGATTTATAATATTGTATATTATAATAAGTGATTTAGCTATTATAAAGAGCTATGTAAATATATATATATATATATAGGTATAAATAACTAAACAATTTAATTGTTTGAATATATATATATATAAATATACAAGTATTATGTTCACACATTTCTTTTGTATTTTTTTGAAATACAATAATGTATTTATAAATACAAAGGTATTTTATAAAAATTCATTTAGTCACAAATTAATTAAACAAAAATAAAAAGAATAATCTGCATTTATAAAATTATTTTTAGAAATTTTCAGAAAAAAAAAAGTTAATAATTAAAAAGAAGTGAAGAAAAGGAAGAAAATTTGAAAAGAAAAAGGGAAAAAGGGAAAAGGGGGTTGCCCGGGGTCGAAACCGGGACCTCCCTTGGAAACTAGGGCGCAGGAACCAGTGAACCAGGGCCAAGGCCTTGGTTTCACTTTGGTTTGTCTTAATTTTAAACTCTGTCTCCCTAGGTTCCCCAAATCCTATGAACCCTAATTTCAAAAGAATCAAAATCGGCCCTCGATTCGGTGTTAATCACCTAAATCATCATAGGGATTTTGATCTTTGAACAAAATCGAGTAGAAAACAGATTTCAATTACCTGTTTTGATGAGATAAAAGGTGATTTCGAATTCGGTTTAGGTTTCGGGTGTTCTTGGTTTGGGGTTTTCTGATCGAGTGGTTTTCTTGTGAAATTGAAGGTTTGGAGAGTTCAGGAACTTCACAATGAACCGAAAACCCATAATTTATAGGCTTCATTTCATGGATTCGAGCCTTTCTCTCTCGATTTAAAAACGCGTTCGAAGTTTACCAAATTAGGAGATTTGAAGCTGTTAATTTGCAATGGTGATTGAATAATTGATTTTAAGCCGCGTTTTTAGTTTGGGAGTAATTAATTTGATTGAAAACTTCGAATTTGGCAGGATTCGATTTCAAAGTTTCCATCGGTCGAACTTGGTTCGATTTGGAAGGTTTTCACGCGCGAGAATCTTAAATTGAACTAAGGTTCAGGTTCGAAACACCGGGTCGAGGGGGTTGGGGCGGTTTAATTGATCAAAGGCAACAAAACGAAGGTTTGAAGCTTCGCCGGAGCTCGGCCGGAGCTCCGGCCGAAGCCGCCGGAAAAGCGGGCAAGTAAAAACAGAAGGTTTACACCTTCAGCCCCTGAAGTTTGGGCGTTTTACACATTCCGCAGTTTGGGCGTTTGGTCAAATGGTTTTAAACTTTTGATTACAAGTTTGAAAAATTACAAAACACCCCCCATACTTTGAGTTTTAAAGAAGATTGTTTTTATTATTATTGTTATTATTATTATTATATAAAAGTTATTATTAGTATTATTATTATTAGAGATTATTATTTTTATAATAATTCTTATTATTATTATTATTAACATTTTTTTTGTTAAATCATTTTAAGCATTATTATTACCATTGATAATATTGATAACTATTATTTGTAAGGTTACAATCCTTTTAAGCATTATAATATTAAGTTTTGTATAACACTTTGTTATTAATCACCAATAACTAAATTTGTTAACCAACAATAAGTTTACTAAGCAGAACAAGTCCTCAAAGATTCAAAACGACAAACAAGGCCCATACAAGAAGTAACGATGCTAACTTTTAATTAATGCAAAAATACAGGATGTTACAGTCTCCCCAACTTAAAAGAATTTCGTCCCGAAATTAGAAAAAAAACAGGGGTTACAAGAATAGGGAAGGGTACGTCTTCTTCATAAGATCTTCACGCTCCCAGGTGAATTCTGCTCCTCGTTTGTTCTCCCACCGAACCTTTACAATCGGGGTTGTAGAGGTCCTAGTCTTCTTCATAATGCGATCCATGATTTCGACGGGTTTCTCCACGAAATGCAGCGACTCGTCGATCTGGATGTCTTCTAATGGCACATATAGATTATCGTCGGCCAAACACTTTCTCAGATTCGAGACATGGAAGACCGGGTGGATTCCGCTAAGATCGGAGGGTAGTTCGAGTTTATAGGCTACTTTCCCGACCCTTTTCAGGATCTTGAATGGTCCTACAAATCTCGGAGCTAACTTGCCCTTTCTCCCAAAACGAACTACACCCTTCCATGGTGAGACCTTGAGAAGGACCATCTCCCCAACTTGGAATTCTAGTGGCTTTCGACGCTTATCGGCGTAACTTTTCTGTCGACTCCTTGCCACTTCCAGGTTCTTGCGGATGATAGCGACTTTATCAGTCGTCTCTTGTATGAGCTCGGGACCGGTGATAAGGTTTTCACCGATGTCGGTCCAGCAAATTGGTGAGCGACACTTACGACCGTAAAGTGCTTCAAACGGTGCCATTTGGATGCTGGAGTGGTAACTGTTGTTGTAGGAGAATTCTGCGAGCGGTAAATGGGTATCCCAGTCACCACCAAAGTCAAGAACACAAAGACGCAACAGGTCTTCCAGAGTTTGGATCGTCCGCTCGGTTTGACCATCGGTTTGGGGATGGTAAGCCGTACTTAAATCCAATTGCGTTCCCAGAAGTTCTTGCATGGAGGACCAGAAATGAGAAGTAAAGCGAGCGTCTCGGTCGGATATAATATGGAGAGGCACTCCATGGCGGCTTACGATCTCGTCGATGTAAATCCGAGCTAACCTCGATGTCTTATATGTGTCGCGTATGGGTATGAAGTGTGCCGACTTGGTCAATCGGTCGACGATTACCCATATGCTATCGTGCCCACGAGAAGTCCGGGGTAGCTTGGTTATGAAGTCCATGGATATATGCTCCCATTTCCACATAGGAATTTCGGGTTGTTCGAGTAATCCACTTGGACGCTGGTGTTCCGCCTTAACCTTCGTGCATGTAAGGCACTTAGCAACATAGGTTGCTATGTCTCGTTTCATTCCGGGCCACCAATACTGACTACGTAAGTCCATGTACATCTTATCGGAGCCCGGGTGGACAGAATAACGAGTCTGATGAGCTTCGTTCATGATAAAAGTCCGAAGGTTATTGCGTTTGGGAATCCAAATTCTGTTTGCGAAATACATTAACCCATTTGCTCTCGCTTCCAATTGAGCTAGGAGGTTTGGCTCAAGTTCTTCCCTCATACTTTCTTCGTTTTGCACCTCTTGTTGGGCTTCCCGAATGCTTGACTCGATGTCACAGTCGACCCTTAAGTTTTGGAGTTGTACCGTTGCATTGTCGACATCGAGTCGGACTTCGGTGTCAAACTCCACCAATGTATCGAACCATTGCCGTTGGTCGCGAATCTCTTGTATAGAGACCAACTTTTGATGTGTCTTTCGACTCAACGCATCGGCTACGACATTTGCCTTGCCGGGATGGTACCGAATATCACAGTCATAGTCATTAATTAGTTCCAACCAACGACGTTGCCTCATGTTGAGGTCCTTCTGGTTGAAAACGTGTTGAAGGCTCTTGTGGTCCGTATAAACTATACACTGCGTGCCGTATAGGTAATGTCTCCAGATTTTTAGAGCAAAGACCACCGCTCCGAGCTCGAGATCGTGCGTCGTGTAATTTACCTCATGAACCTTCAATTGTCTCGAGGCATAAGCTATGACCTTTCTCGTTGCATGAGGACACAACCAAGGCCTTGTTTCGACGCATCGCAGTATACCGTGAAGTCGTCATTTCCATCCGGTAGAGCCAGAATAGGAGCATTACATAACTTATGCTTTAATGTCTCGAACGCCTCTTCTTGTTCGGCTTTCCACTCGAAAGGCTGGTGCTTCTGGGTCAGGAACGTGAGTGGCTTTGCGATTTTTGAGAAATTGGCAATGAATCGTCGGTAATACCGGCTAGACCAAGGAACGATCGAATTTCTGTTGGAGTCGTGGGAGCACTCCAATTTCTAACGGCTTCAACCTTTGCCGGGTCGACGTGAATTCCTTGGCTATTCACAACGTGTCCCAAAAATTGCACCTCTTCGAGCCAAAACTCACATTTTGAGAACTTTGCGTATAATTGCTCCTTCTTCAACAGTTCGAGGATTTGTCGGAGATGAAGTTCATGTTCGGACCGGGTCTTGGAATAAATAAGAATGTCGTCAATGAAAACAATGACAAACTTGTCTAAGTATGGCTTGCACACTCGGTTCATAAGGTCCATGAAGACCGCAGGAGCATTGGTTAAGCCGAAAGGCATAACCATAAACTCGTAATGTCCATACCGAGTGCGAAATGCGGTCTTTGGAATGTCGTCGTCGTGGACTCGCAGTTGGTGATAGCCCGAACGCAAGTCGATTTTTGAAAAGATTGCAGCTCCTTGAAGTTGATCGAAGAGGTCGTCGATACGAGGAAGAGGATACCGGTTCTTGACGGTTAACTTGTTGAGCTCCCGGTAATCGATACACATGCGAAAAGACCCATCTTTCTTCTTCACAAACAAGACAGGTGCACCCCAAGGGGAAGAACTAGGGCGTATGAATCCCTTCTCAGATAATTCTTGGAGTTGGCTAGAGAGTTCTTGCATCTCCGATGGTGCGAGTCGGTAGGGTGATTTAGCCACAGGGCTAGCTCCCGGAATTAGATCGATTTTGAATTCCACTTCCCGTACGGGAGGTAACCCACTAAGGTCGTCGGGGAAAACTTCAGGGAATTCACGAACAATGGAACATCCTTGAGTTCTTTCCCTTCGACCTTGGTGTTGACCAAGTAGGCTAGAAAAGCCGGATAGCTTTTACCCAAATACTTCCGGGCTTGGGTGCATGACATTAGTTTGAGTCCTTTGGATGACCGTTCGCCGAATACCTTCAACGTATCACCAGAGGGTAAGGGTATGCGAATGCATTTCTCGAAGCAAACGATCTCGGCATGATTCTGCGATAGCCAATCCATACCAATAATAACGTCGAAACTCCCAAGCTTCATAGGAATGAGGTCGATAAGAAATTTGTGGTTGTCGAGTCGCAATAGACAATCACGAATGATCACGTCGACGGTAATGGGTTCTCCATCAGCAACTTCGACAGTGAGCGGGTTCACTAGATTTGAGCGAGGTTTCAAAAGTGTCGGCTCGAATTCTGAGGATACGAAACTCTTATCGGCACCCGAATCGAATAATACGTAGGCATAGGTATCGTTAATAAGAAAAACCTGTGTAGGTTTTTAAAATGCACTTAAGGGTACAAACAAGGAATTTTTAAGAGAAAGCTTACGAAGATAGAGTTGAAAGTTACGTACCGTTCACCACGTCGTTGTTCGCTTGGGCTTGGTTTGCGTTGATGTTGAAGGCACGTCCACGAGCTTGTGGAACTTTGCCCACAAGGCGAGGGCATTGGGGTCGGTAGTGACCTGGTTCTCCACAGTTGTAGCATGCCCGGTTTGGTTCCGTCACTGCGTTCCCCAGTGCTCGGCGACACGTTGCCACGAGATGCCCATACTTGCCGCATAGTGTGCAGATGCGACACGGGAGATTCCCCGGATGATGGTACTTACATGTGTTGCACAACGGTAGAGGACCTGCATAAGCCCTTGCCACGGGCACTTGTGCTGCCGGTGCAGCCCCGGGAACACACTGCCTCTGGGGTGGCTTAGGAGCGGCCACGGCGTAGTTCCGTGCCGGTACAAACTTCCTTTTCCTGTTATCAACCTTAGCCTCCTTGACCTCCTCGGGAACCGTCTTCTCAGTCTTCTTGGTCCCCTTTGCAGACATGGTGCCTGCCCGGATGTGGTTTTCTGTTAGCTGGGCAGTAATTGTAATAGCTTCTTCTAGGGTTGCGGGTCGGCTACCCACAACGGCATCCTGAATCTGAGGCGGCACCCCCTTGATAAATTTTTCCACATTACGGGCAACAGTATCCACCATGTGGGGCAACAGTATGCTCAGCTCGTGATGGCGGGTAGAATAGGCTAGATGGTTCCCGCCATCCTGTTTCAAGTTCCAGAATTCTTCTTCTAGCTTCTGGATCTCACTTCTCGGGCAAAACTTGGCGATGGCTATGTTCTTGAACTCCTCCCAGGTTAAAGCCAAGATCGCGTCGGGACCTCGGTTTCGCTTTTCACTGTTCCACCAAGTTAAGGCCCTTTGTTGCAGCATACTGGTGGCATACCTCACCTTAAGTGCTTCGGGGCACTCACAGTTGACGAAGGTGTTTTCCATCCCTTCAAACCATTCTAGGAGGCCGGTGGCACCTTCCTTGCCACTGAAACTGGGAGGCTTGCATGAACTGAAGTGTTTGAAGGTGCACGACTGGTTGTTACGGCCTTGGTTTGCACTAGTTTCTCCTTGGCCATTGCTGTTGTTCGTGACGTTTGCAATCATGGTGCTGCTGAGTTCAGCCACCATAGTCGGGATGACCGCAGCCATTTGCCGGGCAATCATGGCGGCAAGCTTACGGTCGGATCTTCCTCGGTTTCCGTGATAACGAGACATGCTGGAAAAATACAAATTGGATTAGGATAGGTTTAAAAGAATAGTAAGGATGAACAGTTAAAGTATGGATAAGAGTCATACGGAATGATTCCATTTGATGACGCATCACCATTTGGAAACGTTGACACGTCAAGATAAATTGACCCATTTGCCTCAGAAACTAGTGTTTAATGGCCATAGTTTATCACTCATCTCGGAAATCCCCAGGTAAGCATGACTGGTCCCGTAGGATTTATACGAAATGCTTACCTTAGCCCGAAGGCCTTTTGCCAGGAAAACCAGGATACAGGTGTCTATGTACACACTAGCTCTATGGTTCGTGGAATCAAAATCTTGATGAGATGTTGATAAGATTAGACATAAAGTCTGAGAATTCCTATCAATAGATTCTACTCGGCGACGAGAATAAGTTTAAGAAGTAGCAACAGTCGGGGTGAATCAACGTTTAAGATAAGTCTAGGGGAGACGAGTAACCATATGTATTCATGGAAGTAAAGGCACCTATACTAAGGCATCACATTGCACATAAGGCATAGCGTTAGGCAGCATGCAAACAATATGTATGTATTCATAAGAATACTATTCTATAAGGATCATGCATAAACTATAGTCTAGATCACCATTTCTAATAACCTAAATCCCTATAGTTATGGGCTCTGATACCAATCTGTCACACCCCAACCTTGACGGCGGAAACGTCGAAGTGTGAGGGTTAAGATTGTTCACAACCACATAACGCTATGATTAAAATGTAAATGCCATTAATTAATTGTTTTCAAACACCACATACATAAATGTCTCAAAACAACCCAAACAACAAAGAAAAAAATAGAAGGAAATTTCAAATGTCTTTATTAAGTCTAAGTCCGAGTCCTAAATTTAAGCATTTCCTTCAATCATCTTTAAACTTGCACATTACCTGAAACATGTTGAAAAATAAGGTCAACTAACAAGTTGGTGAGTTCCCATGGTTTTAGTACAATAAGTATCTCGAAAAGTGGCAATTCTAGTCAATGGTCACAGAATAAGTAAGTATATAGAACATGCATAGTTACAACCAAACCTTGACCGAACAACATATAAATAAGCATGATTAGCTAAGTGTATTTGGTTCCCTAGTGCACAAGCATACGGCTCCTAGGAGTCGGCAATACATCGACTTTAGCACCAAATAGGCTTGTCAGCCCAAAGATCTAAGACTTCGCCAGGCTAGACATAGTTAATGATTGCACACATATGACTCATCTCATATATAACTTAACACATTCAAATAACCACGACTATGTAAAGAATTGCACGTGCATAATAAGTATCAAGCGTGTAAGAGTATGTTTGTATAACCAACATGTTTCACCCCAAAAGGTGTAAAATATAAGTAAACGGGCATAAGAACTCACTTGTTAATAAGGGTTGAAGATGAAATAAGAATAACCACGAATAAGATCCAACACAAACGTCAACACACCTAAACGAAATAAAGTAGCGCGTTATAATTTGTTTGATGATAATTGTAGGTCTAATAGGATTTAATAATTATTCGTATCTATTATGTTATTGATGCGATCGGATAAATGGAACGAATGGATTTTTATACTTTGAAATAGTTAATTATTTGCGCGTGTGAGAAAGAATAAGTACAACTTGATTTAATTGTACGTTTAATCGATTTATAATATTGTATATATAATAAGTGATTTAGCTATTATAAAGAGCTATGTAAATATATATATATATATATAGGTATAAATAACTAAACAATTAATTGTTTGAATATATATATATATAAATATACAAGTATTATGTTCACACATTTCTTTTGTATTTTTTTGAAATACAATAATGTATTATAAATACAAAGGTATTTTATAAAAATCATTTAGTCACAAATTAATTAAACAAAAATAAAAAGAATAATCTGCATTTTATAAAATTATTTTTAGAAATTTTCAGAAAAAAAAAAGTTAAATAATTAAAAAGAAGTGAAGAAAAGGAAGAAAATTTGAAAAGAAAAAGGGAAAAAGGGAAAAGGGGGTTGCCCGGGGTCGAACCCGGGACCTCCCTTGGAAACTAGGGCGCAGGAACCAGTGAACCAGGGCCAAGGCCTTGGTTTCACTTTGGTTTGTCTTAATTTTAAACTCTGTCTCCTAGGTTCCCCAAATCCTATGAACCCTAATTTCAAAAGAATCAAAATCGGCCCTCGATTCGGTGTTAATCACCTAAATCATCATAGGGATTTTGATCTTTGAACAAAATCGAGTAGAAAACAGATTTCAATTACCTGTTTTGATGAGATAAAAGGTGATTTCGAATTCGGTTTAGGTTTCGGGTGTTCTTGGTTTGGGGTTTTCTGATCGAGTGGGTTTCTTGTGAAATTGAAGGTTTGGAGAGTTCAGGAACTTCACAATGAACCGAAAACCATAATTTATAGGCTTCATTTCATGGATTCGAGCCTTTCTCTCTCGATTTAAAAACGCGTTCGAAGTTTACCAAATTAGGAGATTTGAAGCTGTTAATTTGCAATGGTGATTGAATAATTGATTGATTAAGCCGCGTTTTTAGTTTGGGAGTAATTAATTTGATTGAAAACTTCGAATTTGCAGGATTCGATTTCAAAGTTTCCATCGGTCGAACTTGGTTCGATTTGGAAGGTTTTCACGCGCGAGAATCTTAAATTGAACTAAGGTTCAGGTTCGAAACACCGGGTCGAGGGGGTTGGGGCGGTTTAATTGATCAAAGGCAACAAAACGAAGGTTGAAGCTTCGCCGGAGCTCGGCCGGAGCTCCGGCCGAAGCCGCCGGAAAAGCGGGCAAGTAAAAACAGAAGGTTTACACCTTCAGCCCCTGAAGTTTGGGCGTTTTACACATTTGACCCCCGCAGTTTGGGCGTTTGGTCAAATGGTTTTAAACTTTTGATTACAAGTTTGAAAATTTACAAAACACCCCCATACTTTGAGTTTTAAAGAAGATTGTTTTTATTATTATTGTTATTATTATTATTATTATAAAATTTATATTAGTATTATTATTATTAGAGATTATTATTTTTATAATAATTCTTATTATTATTATTATTAACATTTTTTTTTGTTAAAATCATTTTAAGCATTATTATTACCATTGATAATATTGATAACTATTATTTGTAAGGTTACAATCCTTTTAAGCATTATAATATTAAGTTTTGTATAACACTTTGTTATTAATCACCAATAACTAAATTTGTTAACCAACAATAAGTTACTAAGCAGAACAAGTCCTCAAAGATTCAAAATGACAAACAAGGCCCATACAAGAAGTAACGATGCTAACTTTTTAATTAATGCAAAAATACAGGATGTTACACATAAGAACTCACATGATAATAAGAAGACTTGAAGATGAAATAAGAATAACCACGAATAAGATTTCCGACACAAACGTCACAAGGTACCTAAGTAAGAATAAGGTAACGCGTTATAATTGGTTTGATGATTAATTATTATGTTTTAAGGTTCACAATTATAAATTGAATAGAGGTTGACATCTATTTATTTCGTGTTATTAATGTGAATCGGGTTAATGGAACGAAATAATAATTAGATTTATTGCGCGAAAGAGAAAGACTAATAAAGAAAACTAATCGCACGTTACATCGATTTATGAAGGTTGTATATATTGATTATAATAAGTGAAGAAATACATATATATATACATACTTTGATATGTTATATAAATATAAGTATATATGTATAAGTAATTAATCATTCTAATTGTTTGACAATATATATACATGCATATATATACATACATATATTCTACAATATATGTATATAGGTAAGAATAAGAAATTATTCAAATTGTTTGCCAATATATACATGTATATATATACATATATATACATGCATATGTTTTAAATAATCTAAAATATTTTTACACAACTATTATCTTTTCACATAACAACATTATTTTAAATAATTTAAAATAAGGAAAAAAATATCACAATGTATTTTAAATTTAACATATTCATAAACCTTTGATTTAATAATAAAAAGAATACAAAAATGATTAAATAAATTCTGAAAAAAAATAAATTTCTTAGAAATTTTTCAGAATTAAAATATGAAAAGAAATACATAATAAAAGAAAGAAAAACAAAAAAGAAAAGAAAAAAGAAAAAAACAAAACACAGAAAGAAAAAAAAATAAAAGAGGGAAAGGGGGTTGCCCGGGGTCGAACTCGGGTCTCCCTTGGGGAAATGGGGTGCGGGAACCAGTGAACCAGGGCCGTGGCCTTGGTTCACTTGGTTTGTTTTAATTTTAAACAAGTTTCCCCGGTTTTCCCCAAATCTGATGAACCCTAGGTTCATCCGATCCACAATCGGCCCTCGATTCAGTGTTAATCACCCGAATCATCATAGGGCTTTTGAACCTTGGACTAAAACGAGTAGACTACAGGTGTTAATTACCTATTTTGGTGAGGATTTGAGGGTTTTCGAGTTCGAGTTGAGCTTCGGGTGTTCTTGAATTGGGGTTTTCCGATTGAGTGATTATTCTGCGCAATTGAGGGTTTAGGGAGTTTAAGAACTTCAAAATGAATCAGTAAACCTCATTATATAGCTTCAATTACACGGTTTCGGGCTTAACACACTCGATTGAAACCGCGTTCGAAGTTTACCCAAATTAAGAGATTTCAAGCTGTTAATTTGCAATTCTAATTGATTGATTGATTGCTTAAGCCGCGTATTAAGTTTAGGGGTAATTAATTTGATTGGAATTGCGAAATTTGGACAGGATTTGATTTGGATGTTTGCATCGGTTAGCCTTAGTTCGATTAGGAAGGTTTGCAACGAGCGGGAACTCAAATTGGGTAGGGATTCAAGTTCGAAACCTGGGACCGAGGGGTTTGGGCGGTTTGATTGGGTCAAAAACGATAAAAATCGGTGGTTTGTAGCTTCGCCGGAGCTCGGCCGGAGCTCCGGCCGAAGCCACCGGGAAAGCGGGCAAAAAAGAAAACAGAAGTTACACCTTCAGCCCCTGAGGTTTGGGCTGTTGGTTAAAACTATCTAACTTTGATTTTCAAGTTTAGAATTTGGCAGAACACCCCCCTGAACTTTGATTTAAGAATTTTTATTATTAATACTATTATTATTGTTATTATTATTATTAGTATTACTATTATTATTATTATTATTATTATTATTATATTATTATGATATAGATATTATTATTTTTATTATTTGTTATATTACAATTATAATTGTTACCGTTACTTTTAAAGTTATTATTATTATTATTATTATTATTATTATTATTATTATTATTAAACCTTTACTAACGAGGCCACGCACAAACATAAATAAATAAGGACGGAAAAATTACAGGATGTTACATGAATAATTTATCTTGGATGTTTATCATATGTTATCTTTTATTTTTGTTTGAGACTTATGGATTGTAATTTGCATTTTAAAACTTATGATAATAATATTTACATTTAATGGTAGCGTTATGTGGCTGTGAACAATCTTAACCCTCACATCTCAACGATTCCGCCGTTAAGATTGGGGTATAACATCTTAATTGCAACGAAATCAATGAAGCAAATTGTGGCTTTATCGAATGAAATTAGAGAAGCAAACGAAAGTTGGGGGGGGGGGGGGGGTTCTTATTCGTGACTCCAGTGAAAAAATCAAACTTCTTGTGGCTGGGTTCGCTTGGGGCAAGCAATATAGGTGAATGATAAAATCAAAGGTGTGCGGTTGCTTATCTTAACCATCCTGTTCGTTTCAACCAAAAACTTGTGTTGATGATCTACGACCTGCCTACCTAGGTTTTCTTCTTCCTTACATTCTTTTTTTTAATTTAGTTAATTTTGGGCTTAGATCGAAAATAGACTATACAATACGATTTACTTTTTGGTGGTCTATTCGAATGGATGGGCTTAAAACCATATTTTATTTTTTAAGTTGTTAAGTTGCCTCTGCTCTTTAGAGACGTAAGAGAAAGATAGAGCTCTTTAGTCTATTTATAATCTTGGAGCAAGATAAATTTTCTTGGGTAGTGCATTTTTATATTCGAACTTTGTTTATAGGAAAATATGCCATTTAAACACCATATCACGAGATATCAGATTAACCGAATATTATGAAACTGCATAGAAAACTTTACATAGTCATGTACATTAAAAACATCAAATTTTCAAAATGACATTCAGAACACCGTAATATGTAATTCAAACATCTCTTTACACACAATTACGTAAAATTTCACATAACATTGCCCTTCTTCAATGAAGTCTTTATCCCCATATCAATCTGTGTTGTTTAGGAATTTCTTGTATTTTACATTTTTATCAGGATCTTCATCTCGATCTCTCTCTTTAAACTTTAGTGTTTTTTGGATAGTGATTCTTAAAACATAAAGACTATTATCAATTTTTATAATTTTGTTGGTGTGCATAAAAGACATATAATAATAAAATAATATTTGTGAGTGAGATAAAATTAAAAGTAAAGATAAACATATAGATATAGATATGAGATGTTAAACAAATTTTAGAAAGAAATTTAAAGAGACATAACATTTGGTTTAATTATAAAAATTGAGAAGAATATAATTCAGTAGATTAAAAAAAACGAAATTCTAATTGTGTGGGTCTAAGGTATAAAAAAAATCTATTATTCTTTTTACAAGACGAATAACATATCTTCCTACTACTTTTAAAATTATATAAATTTTTAATCAATCATATGTTAGTTTTAAATCAGTCTTCTTCAAAAAATTTATTATTGAACTAACAACTTAAATGATATTTCTTTTATCTTTTCTACCAAATTTTATAAAGTTCTCCATTTATTCCATGTTGAAATTAATCAACATACCATTAAATTGTGAGTTTTTAAAATCTTTAAAAATTAAATGACTTTCAAAGAAATATATATTTAAAAGGTCCTTAAGCGTAAGTGTGTGACGTTATGAGATTTGAGTATTATTTAGTGAGTTTTTATATATTTAGTTTAGACTAAACCTAAAAGCAATTAATAAGTGATATCTTCTATTTAGGTTACTTAATTATAACTTTTTTTTTACTTTTATATTAAAAAAAAACAATTTAACATGCTCTGATGAAATTGAATAAACATTTAGGTGACTACAAAATATTTTATATGAGCAATCTTAATAGCAAGGTCAAATAATTAAAAACATATTTCTGTTAAGTGAAACCATTAATAGTATCTTTATACATACATTGTCTGTTAAGTGAAACCATTAATAGGATCTTTATACATACATTGTCTGTTAAGTGAAACCATTTATAGTATCTTAGTACATAATGGTTCTATGTGTAGCCTACTACAACATTCTAAATATATATGTATCTTGTGTGGATGTTACATCAACTACTATTCTCACCTTGCCAACTCCATACAATGTCTTGTAACCCTGGTCTAACATCCTCTTCAAATTTCTTGTACTCAAGTGTGTCTCCGGCCGTCTTCGAAAACTCGACCACTGCAACCTCTGGCGCCACCTCAAACACCTCTGCGGTCACCAACAGCTTTCCTTTTCGGCCATCCGATATACCCTCCATCTTTAGCTTGTACTCGTTTTGGTTTGAATATAAGATCTTGAAGTTCAACTTTTTAGCTATAGATTCGAGCTTATTCATGATCGTTGGCGCTCCGAATTTTGATGTGAATAAGGATTCTGATTTTCGGCTGGTCTCGAACATGTTGGATAGGTCAAAGCCAGATGACATAGACGAGATGAACTCGAACGCATTGTAGAACCGCGGAGACGATTTTGACCTTCGCATAGTCTTTTCGGTTTCACTAGCTTTGTCTTCAATTTCTGTCTCATCGATCAAACTTTGGCTCTTGAGCAATATCGGGGCTAGAAAACCTGAAAAGTATATAAGAATGCATTTTAAAACAAATAAGTAAACATAAAATTTATTTCTAATATTCCAACAAACTAAATAAAGAAACAGAGGACCATAGCAGACATTAGGTTGTTAAAGGCTAGTGACATTGATAACCGTTTAAAATACTAGGAGCGTAATATATTGTATTCAAGTGAGCTTTAAACGTACAAAGTTAGTTAAAAATATTATCACATTAAGAGGGAAAATTAGACCGTTTACCTCCATCAGTAGTCTTAAGGCCCCTGCAGAACCAGGGGGACTTCATGACGGCCGGGATGGTAATCCGCTGCGACGGATCAACGACGAGCAGCCTGGAGATCAACCGCCTTGCATCGCTGGACAGCCACGGGGGAAACTCATACTCCGCCTTAAAAATCTTCTTATACAAATGCATAATGTTCTCCTCCCGAAACGGCAAACACCCCGCAAGCAAAGCATACAAAATCACCCCACACGACCACGTGTCCGCCTTCGACCCATCGTACCCCTTCTTCTCAACACCTCCGGCGATATGTACGCCGGAGTCCCGCACTGCGTGTGCAGCATTCCGTCGTTCCTCAGCTGCTCCGGCAATGCCGATAGCCCGAAATCGGAGACCTTCAGATCTTCGTTCTCATCCAGGAGGAGATTCTCCGGCTTCAGATCGCGGTGGTAGACACCGCGGCTGTGGCAGTAATCAACCGCACTAACCAATTGCTGGAAGTATTTTCTTGCTACAGTTTCCTTCAATCTCCCTTTCGCGATTTTGGCGAACAATTCGCCCCCCTTTACGTACTCCATGATCAGGTAGATTTTTGATTTTGTAGCCATTACTTCCTTTAATTGAACGACGTTCGGGTGTCGTACGAGCCTCATCACGGCGATTTCGCGGGTGATTTGGTCCATCAGCCCCTGCTGCCGGACTTTCTCCGTTTTGATCACTTTCACGGCGACGTTCTCCGCCGTGAGGAGGTCACGTGCGTGGTACACCTTCGCGAAGGTTCCTTGGCCCAATAGTCGGCCCATTTCGTATTTGTTGAAGATGACGTGGCGGTCGCCGGAGACGGTGGCGGAGACGGTGGTGGAGCGGTGGTGGTGTGGTGGATTGGGCATTTTGGGGGTTCAGGGTTAGGGTTGTGGTGGTGGTGGTGGTGGTGGTGGTGTGGTGGTGGTGGTGGTGGTGGTGGTGGTGGTGGTGGATATAGTGGGATGTGTGGTGGTGGGGTCCGGTGGTGTGTGGGTTGTAAGGTGGTGATTGGTGGTTGTGTGATATTGTGGGGGAGGTGTTTGTCTTGAAGGGGTTTGGTTTGTTTTTTTTTATTGGATTGTTGGTGACTAACCAATGGGGATTTGCCACGTATTGTAACGAGTGATGGTTACTTTCGCAAGCGAGTTGAATGTAAACGGGTTGTGTTAAACGTACAATGGAGATGTTGAGAGGATGAATTGAATATATTGTGGCTAGTTGAGTTACTGTTTTGATTGTATTGGAAAAAAATCATACAATGTTATTAACGAAGGGTTTGGTTATCGGTCTAGTTTTATTAACAAAACATTGATACAAACAAGCAATAATTTTGATAACCACGTATTAACTCATAGTGTTTTGCGTTAAATTTGATATAAGATGATTCATTTAATCGTTTTTTTTGTCTAATCAAGTATGAATACTTTTTTTTAGAGAAAATTGTATAAAAATAATCCATGTGATTTAATCAAATTATATGTTTGATTATCAAACCTTTTAAATTACAAACATAGTTCAAGCTTTTGTATAATTATTGAATGTTTAGTCCTTGACATTAAGTTCATTCATTTTTTAAAGCATTTTATAAAATTTAAACTAATCTTTAAAATTTAATTTTAAGAACCAAAAATGAATGTTCACATAGTAATTTGAACTAACTTTACATTTTTATAATACTTGAGAATTAAATTTGCAATGGCTGTATAAAAGTTTAGAATAACTTTAATTTTTATAATGTGAGAATCAATCATACAATTTGGTCAAACTCATAAAACCATTTATGTAATTTTTTTATGTATCATGTACTTGTGATATGTGATCATTGTATTTTTTATTTAAAGTTATTTTGTATCGAACACTTTTGTCAACTAAACACCAATTTTGTTGGTGTGTTGTGTAATATTATGAAATTGATATGTAAAATAAATTTCTTTTTCTGTGGAGATTAATTTATTATTGTATTTTCCTATCATCTGATGACATGCAACGGAAATTTGGTCATGTTACTCCCCAAGATTTATGGATATGGTTTTTGTCTTTTTCTTATCTTCAACTAATTTTAGGTTTTTTTTATTTAAAGTCTGTCGAATAGTCTCTGTAAATAAATACACAAAAGGATAAATACTATATTAAAATTCTTATTGGCTGTTGTAATTGAAATGAAGTGACATGAGAATAGAGGGTATTTATGTGACAATATAGCGGTGATTGTGAAATAAGGGGTTACTAAGAGGATAACATGAGGTTAATGGTGATTGGTGAACCATTGCCTAAGAGCTAGAGTGAAGAGATGGTATGAGAAGGACCTCAAAAACACACAAAAGCTTGAATGTCACATTGCAAAGAGTGATTTGCTGTGAGGATGATTATGATTGACGGTCACTAATGTAGTTGAATTTTAAAGAACGGTCATATAAGTGTAAAATCTTAAAAAAAGTAGAATTGCTAGTCTGGTATGAATTAAAATGAAAAGTTTACATGAGAATCAATAAATGTATAATTACATCAATGGAGCGAACTATGCAAATAGGTGTTATTTTCTCTCGCAAGATGTTTTTGTGTTTTGATCTGTTTAAGTGTTTTTTCTAGCATAAAAGCTTTGCGGCTCTATCATATCTTTGTTTCTAAACAAAGGTTTTGAGATACACTTAGGGGGCTTTTGTTTGTAATAAATTGAATGAAATTGAGAAACTAGTATAATTTTCAAGTAAAATTATGTTTGAATGAGTAATGAAATGTAAAATCCAAAAGACAGTTTCACCTTAAATTCCTTTCGTTGTGGGATTTCAAATCCTTCCATCTAGAGAGGAAATTTAAAATCCCACAATCAAAAAATTTGGGGTGAAAATTCCCTTAAATTTATATTTTATTACCCACTTAAACAAATTTTATTTGAAGATTATACGAAATTCTCAATTCCATTATTTCTAAACAAACTCCTTCATAGTTTGCAGATCTCATATGTGACGAAATTACCCATCATCCTCCATGACCAATGTCATTGAATATATGTTATGCTAATTGCTAATCATCACTGATCAACTTCCTCAATACTAAAAGTGCACCACCAACTAGTTTGAAGGACTCAGTAGATGGACTCCTTACAGCAGAGGAGTTCAATGAGAATATTGGGAAGGTTTGGGAGAAATATAAGATATCTAAGTAAAATTTCTTAATCTATTTTATTGTAATATTTTTGAGATTGGAGCGGCAATTGAATCAATCACCTTACTAGTCTACAGGTCTGATCGATCACAAAGGTTGAAACGGATTTAAGAAAGAACTATTATTAAAACTATTTTAATATATCTAAATTATAAGAAAATATAATAATAATAATAATAATAATAATAATAATAATAATAATAATAATATAATAATAATAATAATAATAATAATAATATAATAATAATAATATGAGAGCATTCAGATCACATTCCTTATTTTTATTCATATAATTACACTAATCTTTCAATTAAATAATATATTTTTATACTTTTTTTCATTATATATTCTTTCTCTTTCACGCACAACCACTTTAAAAATATTAAAAAATTTATAAGGGTTGAACAATAAATCCTTAAATTTACAGATGAACAGTAATATTTTTTACTCCTCCACTCACCGCTCAAAACTATCTTATATAATTTAAGGACTCACACTCACATAATTATAAGACATGAGTTGTGAATGCTTTGATTTGAGGTAGATTTGCATTTTAATAAAGTATGAGAATCTAAATATATAAAACTAGTTTTAGTAAACCCGTGTATTACACGGGTTGAATAAATAAAATATTGATATAATAAATTTATTAATTATAGAGTGATATTTTAAGATATGATATGATTGGAATTACGTATCAGAAATGACTATAAATAATAAAAAAGTTATATCAACTTATTAAAAGTTTTTAAAAATCAACATTTTATTCTAAAACAACCGTAAAAAATGTTATTTTTATAAAAATTTCTTATAAAAATAATAAAACAGTGATATCAACTTTTTAATTTTTTTAAAAATATCATATATTTTAAGATATGATATTATTTTTGTTTTAAAAAATTTTACTTATTAAAAGTATCAATTTATTTAGAAATAACCTTAATAAATAAATTTCTTTCTTAATTTATTATATATCAAAATGTATTAAAATAATTTTATTAGTAATTAAGGTAAATATTTAATAGGAGAGAGATGCGGGAAAAAATTGATGAGAATGATTGTGGTGATGACACGTGTTACCCACATTTACTCTTTTATTAGAGTAGTAAGATAAGATATAGATTTTATTATTATAATTAATATAAATGACATGTTTAAGAACGAAAAAAAAAAAAACAAAAACCAAAACACAATTGGTTCAATTACTCATGGCTGTTTAACAATCAGGTGTTTTAAGAGGAAAAGAATCGAACAAAAATAACTAGATCAATTTTATGACTTGTGCAACTGGCTGGTCTGGTCCGATTATGAAAATTGTAACATCCATCATTTTTCCAATTTAAAACCTAAATCCAAACCCATTTTGAACTTTCATGCAATGAAACAATATCGTTATTAATTATCCTAATTTTAATTATTTAATAAATCAAATGCATTAAAGGTGTAATTTAACAAATATTGAGAATTATTTGATTAACCATTTAAACAAGTTATTATAATTTATAGAATATTTTATAATTTATAAAATAATTTTTTTATAAATTATGATGTATTATTTTCATTTATGAGTTTAAATTATCAAACTAAAATAGATAATTAATAATCTTACAAATACATCTGAAATCTATAAAAGTTTTATAAACTAGTGATTTATTAAATGGGGTTTTAAATAATTTGAAAACAAGGATGTTATAAGTTTAGGGTTCAAAATGTAATTATTAAAACATTATTTTAAAAGTTTTGGCATAAAATAATAACAATATGAAACTTGAGGGGCTGAAAGTGTAAATTGTTAAACCAACCCCCCTTCCCGTATTTCCGGCGACGCTACCTCCAGCCACCCTCCGGTCGACTCCGGCAAGGGGTGAAACGCCAAAATCCATTGGAATTTCACCCAAAAACCGTTTTCAATCGCTTCTTGTATGAGATTCGAACACTATTATGAGCTTTAAACGTCTTTAAATCATGTTTATCCATAGTTGTTTGGACAAACCTCAATTACACCCGAAACACTCAATAATAATCCAATTAAATGAACCCAAACGATCGATTATCTATCTCAAATCGTATACAAACCTCAATTACACCTGAAACACACAAAATCATCGTGTTCGATCACCGTCACTATTTGGATCTGCAACTTCACCATTTTTGATATGCGGAGTGCCTCTAACCCAAATTGAAGGAAGTCTTTGAATCATAATCATCTGCAGAAGCTTCATACAAACTTAATTAGATTATCATTATATTTTACAACTCGAATCATACGCACAACAGGAGCCACTCTTTAACCATGGGTTCATCCTCAAATTCGATTCAATAAAGGTAATTAAACATCTCTGTATACTCGGTTTTACTTTGCGAATCAAAGCCCCAAGTTTAATTTGAGTATCGATACCGATTTGAAGTTCAATTGGGTTCTATTCAATTCCAGGGTTCTTGAGATTTGGGGGTTTTCATATCCAAACCTTTTTTTAACATAAACATGGATAAAAATCAGATCTGGGCTAATAGCCCACCGGTTAACATCATGGCCATATGCGGGAGGGACCCGAGTTCGAAACCAGGTGTAACAACCGGTTATTTTAAAAGACAAGAAATAAAGAATAAAAAGAAAGAAAAGTAATAATATCCAAGTGGAGGGACCAAAAGTGTCCAAAGGACAAATATCTTTGAAAGTTGGTGTAAAAGGTGGGCATGGCCGCCCACTCTCTTTTCACATCACCATCTTCTTCATTTTTTTAGAGAGGGAGGGAGAGCAGAGAACTCTCGGTTTTCAGAACAAGAAGAAGAAGTGGGTGAATTCAAGGTAAGAATTCACGGTTTTTATGTGCTTATGATGGGTTTTATCTCGGTTTCATGCTTATGTGCTTATGTGTTGTGTTTGTGCTCGGGTGTGCATGTGTGGTGTTGGTTTTAGGTGTTTGAACTCATTGCAAGCGGGTTATAAAGGAAGAAACACCCAAGTTGCATCAGGTGAGTTCTAGACCCCGGTTTTACTTGTTTTAAATGATCTTTGGGGCTGAAAATGTATTAAAATAGTTTTATAAAGTTCATGTATGTTTACCTGTGTGCATTGTTCATGAATGAATGTGATTCTTGAATGCTTATAGGTTATTCCTGTTAGAATAGTCACATTAAGCTTAGAACAAACAGATTCGATAATTTGGGTTGAAAAAATACTGGAAATATATAGTACAGAAGGTCCATGCGCCTAAATAAGGCTCATGCGCCTGAAAATGCCATAGTAAGAACTAAGTGTGATCCATGCGCCCAAACAGTATTCCATGCGCCCAAACAGTATTCCATGCGCCCAAACAGTATTCCATGCTCCTAAGATTACCTTAGAAATGATAAAGTACAGCCCATGCGCCCGAACAGTTGTCCATGCGCCTAAAAAATAATAGTCGGACGACTAAGTGTAGGGCCATGCGCCCCAATAGTGCCCATGCGCCCAAGTGGCCCATGCGCCTAAGTGTTCATGCGCCCAAATAGTGCCCATGCGCCTGAATGAGTTCATGCGCCTAAAGTGAAAATGTTTAAGTGTTAGGCTGATGCGCCTAAATAGTGATGAAACGCCCAAATAGGGCTCATGCGCCCAAATAGTTCCCATGCGCCTAAGACTTAGAAATTTTTACAGAATTTTCTGGGAGTCTGTGCTTTAGGGATTTGACTGAGGTTGACTAAGTGCTTATTAATGATGTTGTTTCATGCATGATATGACTGATTATGATTGTTCCTTACTATGGTTATTGCTATTATTATTATTACCCATAGTATGTGACTTTACGTGGTATGTTATTATCGTAACGTAAAGTATTTCGTAATAATAAAGTGAAAGAGCAATAAAGAAAGAAGAGGAACATTAATAAAATGTTAACAAGTCTTGCAAGCTTACAGGAGGGACACGGCCGTGTTGTCGTTAGCTCAACTGTGCTGCGAGTTAGCTACCCTTTTATGCACACAGGGTCAATCAATTGAGATTGGCAGGACCTTTGTAGCGTGTCCTGGGTGATTGGGTCGGCCTTGTACATAGTACACAGACCCTTTCGGGGGATACAATTGACCCTTTCGAGGGATACAGTTACCCTTTCGGGGGATATAGTTGACCCTTTCGAGGGATACAGTTGACTCTTTCGAGGGATACAGTTGACCCTTTCGAGGGATATAGATGGCCCATCACCCGTTTTCCATCGCGCATATAGTTGGGGTACTGCTCACTGGTCCATACAGAAAGTGAAACATAAAGCTAAAGTTTACAGACAAGGCATACAGTACAGAGATCGAACATTATTTGTTCATATAGTTGATGCGTGCTCGCATATACAGTACAAAGTTGTATTTTACAGAAAAGAGTATTTTCTTATACACCATATAGAAAGTAATTTATTACTTTAAAACTAGAGCTCACTCAGCAACGCTGACTTTTATACATTTTCAGTTGGCAGGTAATCATTGCTGAGGATGGCATGAGAGTGAAGCTACTCGGCAAGGGAAAGTCTGACATCCATTCGTATTCTATGTTGCTGTTGTTTTGTAATGCATACAAACAATTCTTTTGTAATCAGTTAAACGATGATGTATTGCTCAACAACAGGGGTTTAAATGAAATGAATGGCTTTTAATAAACATATTCCGCTGCATAAGCTCGTTTATTTGTAATGATTAAGGTTTTAATTGCTATGGAGAAGGGCGTTTATAGGCCGCAGTGCGGTTAATGGTGACTGTTGATTGTTGACAACGGTTATGGCATGATAGGTTGTCTACGAGTTTGTGTTGTCGGGGTTGTCGTGGGGTAGTGCAACAAGCGAGTAGTGAGTGGGGCGTCATGTAACATTCGTTATTTTTACGGAGATAAAACCCAAACCCAAGCTCATTTTGAGTTGTTATTAGTAAAGTATGTAATAACTTTAATGGATCAAAGACATCAAATATGTAATCAACTTTAAATAACCTATTGGTTCATAAATAATTCTTTTTCATAAAGATATAAAGTTTATTAATCATCTTACAATAGTAATTAAATGAAAAAATGTTATTAAATTTTATAAAGTTATAAAATTAATTCTAATAAACTTATAAAGTTTTATTGGTAATCATGAATTGTAATTATAAAGAGAAAATAAATAATCAACTTAAAAGTTTACAAACTTTATAAAAGTTGCAAAGTTCATTAAATAAATAAGTTGGTTTGTTATTCAAATTATTTTTATAAATCTAGGATTTATTTTGTAATTTATATCATTAAATCTAAAAGCTTTTACATAAAATGATAATTGCCTAAAAATACAGGGACTAAAGATGAAAAATTGTTTAAAACCCAACCCAAACCAATTGCCGGACACCCCTTTTTCCGATCGAACTCCGGCAAGCACCGGTGAGCCAAATCATCCGTTATCCATCGATTTAAAACCCAATTAAACCAATGAAGCCGTTCGGTTAACTGTTTCGAACCAAAAGGCCCGTTTGAATGGAGTTATTCGACGGTTATAGTGGTGTTCTTGAAACCTAATCTAACTTTAACTCGTTCGACATGAAACAGTCGGAATCAAGACAAGATCATCAGGTTAAAACTTTTGAATCAACTCCTCAAACCATCTGCACCTTCAATTCCATCTGAAACACACCCGCACCCGTGTTCGATCATCATAATCTTCTTCGACCTCCAACTTAGTTGAAATCCGTCTTCTGAGCGTTTTAACTTAAAATTGACTGTGGGCTTGGAATCATAAAAACTCTCTGAAGCTTCACACGAAAAGAATTTGATTATGATCAACTCAATCACCACAAACTAACTTCCACCGTCGCGACTCGTTCATAAACCCGAGAGCATCAATTCGAACTCAATAACGTAAGTTTCGCACATCATTATACTCATTTTAACATGGGGAAACAAAGCCCTGATGTTAATTTGATTAACATGTCGGAATTGAAGATCAATTTGATGACAAATGATTCTAGGGTTTATAAGGATTTGGAGAATTATTTGAAGAATGGTTTTAACAATTAATTTGCGTTTTAAGACAAGAATCGGGCTTTGGCCAACACCTACACATGGCAGGTCAGGGGTTCGAACCCTGCCCCTGCCATGTTTTTATTTTAATAACTTTCTTTTATTATTTTTTTATTAAATAAAAAAACTATTAATATAATAATAAATCTAAATAAATATTATTTTGTTACCTAAAACATTTCAGAAATTATTAAGTTAAATTGTAACATTTTAAAACTTATAACTCTTAACTTTAATTACTTGTTAAAGAATAAAAAGATTATAAAATATTACTAAGTCATTTATATGCTATAGATATATTATAGCCCAAACTTGGATTATTCCAAAACACTTCAAAACCTCATATTTCAAACACTTTAAATGTTTAATCATAAAAATGGTTAATTAAATAAATATTTCATTATTCATGTAATTATCTAAGCATGTTATATCTTAATTAGTTAATAAATTTATTCGTTAACTTTTATTTAAATTCTTGAAATTTATAAAACAATATAATTTGCTTTATTCTTATTTTCAAGATTTTGTATTTTAAAACCTTTATGATAAATCAATTTAAAAGCTCAAAACTTTATAAAATAATTTTAAATAATTTTAACGTCATTTAAATAAGTATTTAATTAATTTTTTTATCAAGTTTTTAAATAATTAATTATTTAATTAATTATTTCTTTTCACATATTATACTTAATTTCTATTAAATCAATAACTTAAATTGTTGAGAAATTTTTAATCTTTCTTAGACTTAATTGATTTATATTATCTTTCAAAACGTAAACGATTCATTATTTTATTTAATTATTAAAACCCCCAAATTCCAATTGAAACCCTAGTTCACGTCTCATTGTTAATCTTATTATCGAACTTAATCTTGGAATCTATACGTTTAGGCAACTTGTAAGAGAATCTTTGGAGCCTCGTTTAATTTCTTATCATCACTTTATAAACATCATGTGAGTTTTCCAGGTGAGTATTTCTATACCCCTTTTTCATATTTTCACACTTTGGGTGAAACATGTTACCTTATAATCATTGCACTTGTAAAACTTTGATTCTTGTAAACTTATGGCCAATTCATTTGTATGTTGTGGTTAGTTGATCTTTGTAGCTACCATGTAATGTTGATTATATGTACAATCATTAACTATTGCTAGCCTGGCGACGTCATAAATCTATGGGCCTGACAAGCCTGCTTGGTTGATCCAAATACACTTAGCTAATCGTATATACTTGTAAATGTTTGAGATTTGTATAACTGTCAAGGTTTGATTGTGCATTCTGTCTTACATCCCTAGTTACTTTGTTCACTAATATATGACATGAATTGCCATCTTTTATATATTTATGTATTGAAAACTATAGAAATCTCACTAACATTATTGTTGACCTTTTATTTTTAACATGTTTTAGGTTTAATACTTGAGGTTTCTCTTCGTGCTCATATAAGACTTGGACCTAGTTTAACTTAACATATTATTTCTTTGTTTGAAGCTTTTGTATTGTATGAACTTAATTGTCTTGTAATGTTTAATGAATGATGATATTTAATAATATTTCAACTTAATTAGTTCCATGTGCTATGAGCAATCGTCTCTCATTCGTCCGTCCCGATGATTCCGCCGTCGGTCGGGGTGTGACACGTCAAATCAACGGTTTTGGGTGATCGACGGAAATCAAATGTCAAGGGAGACAGTGATCGCAGTCTGAGGTGATATTCAGTGGCGGCAGCGGTCGGAGGTGGCGATTGTAGGTGGGGGCGTTAACGTTTGGGGGTGGCGGCAGGCGGCAACGATCGTGGACATCGACGGTGGTCGACGAGGTCGGCAAGGGTTGTCAGTAGTGTCGGTTGGTGGTGAGCGAGCGTGGTGGCGAAGGTGGGGATCGATGAAATTTGAAATCCTTTAAAATTGGGAAGGATTTTGAAATCATTTACTTGAAGAATTTGAGGGAATAAATGTAATTTCAATTCCTTTCACAACCAAACACATTAATAATGAAATTCAAATTATAATTTCAACGAATAACTACGAACCAAACATAATGACCCATGGAGTTCAAATTTCAATTTCATCAGATTTTATTGAATTCCTGCATATCAAACGCCTCATAAGTTTCATAATTGTTATAAAACTAAAAGTTACCTCCACTTTGCACTGGATATGGCTATGCATCGGGTTTGTTATACATGTAAGTTTGCGTTTCGCGGCAGTTTGAAAAGTAATTACGACGGAGTGTTAAAATTTGTAACTCTTGTTTTAACTATTTGTACGTAAAATATATAAAAAAGTAAAACATTTAATATATTTAATTAAACAAATAAATAAAGCACTAAAAATACCAATAAAAATGAGACACATAACTAAAGGCAACAAAATAATTAAAAAAGAGACTTTTGGTGAAAATAAAAACAAGAAAAGAATAAAGGCAGGGAAGTGACTAGAACCCGAGTCACATACATAAGGTTACGTATAATCATGACTGTTTTGGAAGTTACTAACGTGACTCGAGTTATAAATGAAAGAGTTGTACCGAGTTAGATACATTTTTTACATAAATATTTTTGCATAACACAAAGACGTATATGTAAATAGCTTCTACTAATCGCACATTTTATATATATATATATATATATATATATATTATATATATATATATATATATATATATATATATATATATATATATATATATATATATATATATATATATTATATATATATATATATATATATATATATATATATATATATATATATAAATACATCTCCACGACATTTCTTCACTTTATTAAAGCTATTGATGTTTTTAGAATATTTAGGCCTAATTCCAAGCTTTGATGGGATTGCATAGATATTGATGTATATTTGTTAGTTATATGTTGGTTTAGTTATAGTTTCAGTTATTTCTAAAGTCGTTTTGATCAATTATTGTATTATACAAGTTTGGTTATCTGTATTTTAGAATTCCATCAAGACACGCAAATAAATTTTGATCAATTTATGTATTAATTTGGTTATTTATATTGTAAAAATTCTTTCGAACATAATTGAGCTATTTTAGTTATTCAAATTTAATGAATTCGGATCGGAACTAAATCTGAATTAGAATTTGAAAACTCAATTACGAGGAATAAGTAAATAAAAATAAATAACATACAAATAATAAAAATATTATATAGTTAATTATTCATGTTGAATCGGATCGAAAAGAACTAATATGAATTGGATAACTAATATGAATTAGATTTCGGTTCGAATCCTTTACACACCCAACATATGTCTTCCCATGGAGATTTTGAAGGAACGCGCACAGGCAAGTGAGGGGAGGACTCCACTCAACTTTCATACATCAGTGAATAAAAATAATTTTATTGGTTGATTTTTAGATAATATTTTAAAATTTGTGTAATTTATTAGCATGTTTTAAAAAGTTATGGTTTGCTAGAATTTAATCATTTGAGCTTAATCCATCTTCCAGTGACGAAAATTATTGTAGTCTTCACTCAAATTACATTCTCGTAGCTTTATGAAATAAAATTATTCTTGAGTGCATGTTATGAGTAAGTTATAACGTTTATAAGAGGATCTCTAATAGGATATTTTTATCTCTTAAAAACATCACATCATTCTTTTTCAGACCAAGAATTATTGGAGGGTTTATTTTTTAAGGTAAAAGTTCATAGAAATAAACACTAAAAAATATATGCATTTTCAGAGGTGGGTCAAAGTTGGGTTTTAATATTAAAAAAAGAAAATAATATATTTATATTAATAAAATATTAGTTTTTCAATATCAATTTAAGTGTTGGGCGTTTCAAGTCAACCTCATGCACCTGAACAGTGCCTAACTGCCTAAACAGTGCGCCGGAACAATGCTCATGCGTCTAAACAGTACGTCTGAACAATGCTCATGTGTCTTAATAGTAAATTTGATTTTTTACAATAAATTGTTATTTATTAAATTTAAAGTTTAAATTTCAAATTTTATAATTTCTTCTAAAAAGTATTTAACTTTTATATTTTAAAGTTTTAAGGTTTTAATATTTTCATCCAACAAAAGACATAACTATTTTATTTATATTTTATATTAATATATAGATTGATATTAAAAAATAAATATAAAAGATGATAATGATGTGGTAATGTTTTAGATGCTTTTAAAATTTTTCCATTGAAAAGGCTTTTTGAGTTTTTAAAAAATAAATAGTTTTCTAATATGACTGCTAATTAAATATGTTTTTAATTGTTTTTTCATTTCATAATTGGTGATGTTCTTGCTGTTCTTATTTATATATATTTTTTTCTTTTTGCATTTCATATTTAAGTAGTGAGTTATGTTTACTTTGTTCAAATTTTGTAAAACGTTTTAAACAACTGTATTCTTTTTTTAAAATTGTAGACTTTTTCCAATTTTGTAAAATTTGAGAATTAGCAAACTAAAATATATATTTATCAAACCAGGTAATATTCAAATCATATATTGTTGAATTACAAGTTTTAAAATTCCTCCTAATTAAATTAATATTTAAATATATAATTGGATTTTTTATTTTTATTCATGTAATACTTAAATGTAATGTATTAAATTTAATTACATGATATTAAAAATAGTTTATTATAATTAATAATTTGATTATGAAAAATAAATGGAAAAGAAGGCTTTGCTTTAAAAAATGAAGGATATTTGTGAAGAATAATGGTTTGCTAGAAATGTTTCTCAAACACACTGTATATGTGTAACACCCGGTTATTTTTAAAAAGCAAGATATAAAGAATAAAATCAAGAAAATCAATTAAGTCCAAGTGGAGGGACTAAAAGTGTCCAAAAAGGACAAAACTTTACAAAGTTGGTGTAAAGATGGGCATGTCGCCCACCCTCACTTCACATCAACATCTTTTTCGGTTTAGAAAGAGAGCAGAGAAAGCTCTCGGTTGAAGAAGAAGAGGAAGGAAAGAAGTGAAGTCAAGGTAAGAATTCAAGGTTTTTATGTTTTTATGTCGGGTTTTATCCCGATTATGTGTTCATGTGCTTATGTGTTGTGTTTGTGCTCGGGTGTGTGTGTATTTGGTGTTGTTTTTAGGTGTTAAAACTAGACCCCGGGTTAAAAGGAAGAAACACCCAAGTTGCATCACGTGAGTTCTAGACCCCGGGGTTTACTTGTTTTAAACTATCTTTGGGGCTGAAAATTTATTAAAACGATTTTCAAAGCTTAGGTATGTTTACCCGTATGTAATGTGCATGATTGAATGTTGATTCTTGAATGCTTATAGGTTGTTCATGTTTAGAATAGCCACATTAAGCTTAGAACGGATGGGTTTGATGACTGGGTTCGAAAACATACTGGAAACATGTTGAACTGGAGGTCCATGCGCCTAGATAAGGCTCATGCGCCTGAATATGCCTTAGAAAGATTTAAGTGTAATCCATGCACCTAAACAGTAGCTCATGCGCCCAAAATTTACCTTTGAAATGTTTTAAGTATAGCCCATGCGCCTGAACAGTGGCCCATGCGCCTGAACAGTGGCCCATGCGCCTAAGTGTTCATGCGCCTAAATAGTACCCATGCGCCTAGAATTGGCTGGAATTGACTAAGTGTCCAGACGTCCAGGATTCCCCATGCGCCTAAGCACTCATGCGCATGCATAGTGCTCATGCGCCTGAAGGTTGCCCATGCGCCTGCATAGTGCCCATGCGCCTAAGGACTTAGAATATTTTTCTGATTTTTGGGGAAAAGTGTAATGTAGGCTTTGACTTGGGAGATTCCCGGGGGCTATGTAAGTTGACTTTTTGAAGTCATTTATTGTCACACCCTCAAATTCCACGTGCGGGTTTTACCGCGAGGCGTGTGACAAACCAGGATCTCAGACACGGTCATATCAAACGACATTATATGAATTTAAATAAACGTTTGAACTTTAAACCAGAGTAGTCATAAACGAAATAAATATCAGTGCGGAAGCATCAAACTGAAATGAATAACAGTGCGGAAGCGAATAACGAAATGTAAACAATACTGAAAGTTATAAGTGCTAAGTCAAAACAAAATATTCAATGCAAGTAAATATGTTTGATGATGCATGTCCTGAGTGCGTTCTTTAACCGTGCATCATAAGCTTAAGCGTTCCTGTTACCTGAGAAAACATGCTAAAGTATGTCAACATAAAGTTGGCGAGTTCACAGGTTTTATCACAGATAAAAATGTTTGTAACTGTTTGAATGGTAAAGTGATTAAAGCATATCGATAGGTAGCTAGCCTATAAACAAGTTACTTAGCGTTTCGAACCGAGGCTGACTGTTTGTATGTTCGTATGTTTGTTGCCTTCCCGTCACGTCTCACTAGACAATGACAAATGTTAGGTCAATAACGCACCCGTTTGACCTCCAATCAAGCTAGCGCGACTAGCCCGGGTGGGGTTTGTCAAACCCAGTAGTACTACTCAGAATTACCTCGCTACACATTACTAACGGTTCGAGAATGTAAGGACTTTTCAAGAATGTTTGCACTAACGTAACAGGCGATATCAATAATACTAAAACCATTTTGTAAATACGTTTGCATGTTTTCTCCCCCAAAAAGGAAAGAAAGTAAAATAGAGGCCGTGAAGACTCACCTCGAATGCGTGGCAATGAAGGAACGTTCGCACAACGATTAGGGTTTCAATCAACCTGAATTTCATTTAATATGAATATAATTAATGTTAGTTATGATTTACGAGTGTAAGAGTTGTACGGTTTCACAGTCATGGCTCGGTTGGATGTAGGTTGTCGATGTTTTCCATTCATACACAAGCACATTCATATGCATTAACACCACAAAAACACATTCACTAAGACACATGTATTTTTATGCACCATATTCGTACTATCATAGAGTCCAATTCACCCACACCGTTTTCGTTTCATACATGAATGTATTTTCTTAAATAATGATGTTATATCCATATATGTTACAAGACTTTCTATAAAAAGTTGTTACGTCTCATAATGTATTATTTACTAACTTCACAAATGTGTAATTCCCAAATGTAACAGTCTCGTATATATATATTGAATGAATAGATAAACATAAATCACACATCATATAATATTATGTATATATATATATAACCATACGTACGCACAGAAAAGAAACTCATACAACTCATGCTCCTAAGTCACTACTCATGCGCCTAAATCACAACAACACACACAAAACACACGGATTTGTAACCTTCCCTGCGCCCACAAGGGCCCCATGCGCATAACATGCAGCCAAGTTCACATCAACATGTGCATCGTGCGCCTACATCTTTAATCACGTTCACATGAGCGCATCACCTCCCATGCGCCCACTTCCCATACCCCACACATACACGCACCTACGCCTACAAGCACTATCATCCATTTCTGCCAAAGGGAACATTCCATGCGCCCACATAATTCGAGCCACACATACACATAGGCGCATTGCGCGACCCATGCGCCTACCCCCATACACAACGCATACATAAAACAACCACACACAACCACACCCGATCACGTAGCCATCAATATATGTACATACTCATGCAAACCATGCACACACATACCTGTGAAAATCATGCACATACACGACACATACATATAACCGAAACACACACAACATAAATATATGCGCAGAATCACACATACATACATACATACATACATACATACATACATACATATATATATATATATATATATATATATATATATATATTATATATATATATATATATATATTATATATATATATATATATATATATATATATATATCGCAGAATATACACACATAAACCATGCCTATCTTCATAACTACATACACACCCCAAACGGCTTACAGAATAACGATGATGATACACATGTATACGCATTGCAACATACGAAACTTATAGATATACCCACACACATAACACACAACCCATCATTCATCATGAACAAATACACAAACAAGAACACATACATACCAACCCGAACATCACGACCCAAACACCCGCAGTTAAGAACGCGCATCGGTTAACCCAGAGCCAGACAATCCCGAAACCGTATCAACAAGAACCCCTACAAATGGTGGAGTAAAAACAACGTACCGATTAGAGTGTGTTTGCGGAAAAGAGGTTACGACGGCTGCCTGTGGCTCGCGGTTGTACGTAATAGGTTTGCTGGAAGTTGCGCAAGTACGGTAGGGCTATCAGAAGCAAACGATTGCAGAAGGGGCTGCTAGAAAGGAACCTTGTGTTGAAGGGGAGATTGATGATGGCAGGGATAGGTTTCTTGGTGGATTAGGGTTGGTTTGAAGGAGGAGCCGATGTGGGGTTTCACGGTTATAATTCCCCAAACAATGAGGGGCATTTACATCCAAGTCCTTGGAGTTTACTTATTTGCACCTTCGGTTAATTATGTTTAGTTAGATCAAAAGTTAATTGTTATTAATAATTATCATGCCATATATATATAGAAGTTGTTACGAAACGGTGTTAGCCTGAAAGTGAAAACTCGAGTTGTCACATCATCCCCTTGTTGAATGAATTTTCGTCTCGAAAATTAGAACATCAGGTTAAAGCTAAACACCAGATTTAATACCAACAACAGTAGGGTGTTCTGAATTTGCTTGAAAATTAAGAACAAAAGAATATAAGGTTTTGTGAGAGTTGTGACGTTTATGTTGTGATGATGTGATGTATGATTGTATGATATGTTTATGTTCCTTATATGATGTATGATTATTTTTCCTATGACTTTACGTGTTATGATAATGAATGAACCGAAAGTATTATGTAACGTAAAGTGAAAGATAATGAAAAAGGAACATGATGAATGAATGCATGCATTAACGAACGAATGAACGTAAAAAGTCTTGCAAGCAAACGTATGGAGGTGCACACCCTATGTAGGTGTTAGCTCAACGGTGTGCGGGTTAGCTACCCCAAAGGATGCACATTGGGGTCCAATCCTTGTGATTGACCATATGAATGGATCCTTGCTGCTTGCCCTAGGTACTGGAGTCAGCTTCATGCACAATGTTCGAGGTCTATGAAAGACCTCGGGCACAGTTACCCGCTTCGTGCATAATGTTCAGGGTATAGCATATGACATTGATCCGGAATAAAAGAGAAAAGATAAATGGTGAATGTACTTGCCCTAGGTACTGGAGTCAGCTTCGTGCACAATGTTCGAGGTCTATGAAAGACCTCAGGCCCAATTACCCGCTTCGTGCACAATGTTCGGGGTAATGTACATGTTACTAGAAGTAATGAATGAACGAATGTGAAGAATGTAATGAAGAAGATAATAGTGATATTATCTGTATGTACGTATGATGTATGATCACGTGTTAATGTAAAGTATAGTATGAATTTGAAAGAAAAGTATGTTTTATTTATAAAACTAGAACTCACTCAGCAACGCTGACTTTTATACATTTTCAGTTGGCAGGTAAACGTTGCTGAGGATGGCACGAGACGGCTACTCAGCTCTTTTGGGAGACATTCTTTTGTTAATGTTTTTGCATTGTAATGCGAACAAATAATGTTTTGAAATGAACGTTTGTATTAACATGCAAAAACATTTGTAATGATATGAAAAGTTATCTTTCTTTATGTTTCCGCTGTAATGTTTTCGTAAGGTAAATGTATTTATAATGTTTTATGTGCAATGAATGACCAACCGCGAGGTGCCCGGGAACGGGACCTTAGAATATGGTTTTCTGTATCGTGAAATGGACACTACAAGACTAACTGTATTAATTGACACTTAAGCAATTGAGTTGAAGGTGTAGAATTAGAGTGTGTTCGAAATTTGAAAAATACATTTTCATAGCAATTGTTGTGTTGTTAATATTTGAATAAGAGAACTAATTAAGCAGTTGTGTGTAACCTTTGACTTTTTTTAATATCTTAATCTCATAAAAATTAAATATTAAAATGGAATCATGTTTGATAAAGTGTGTAGGGTTGAAATCATAAAAAGCTAAAATTCTTTATCATTTTTTATAAGTTAGGTTTCTAAATATACTATAATCATAATTATTATGTTGAAGGATCTTCTAATACAGAATGAAAAAGTATACTAATTTTATAATACTAAATTTCAAACCCACAAAAGTTTAATAAATTAACATACTAATAATAATATTTATTAACTCATTTAAACCCTCTTCATTGTCATAATAATTTGTGAAATAATTGAACTAAAGATGGGCATGGTGACAACAATGCAAACACAATAATTCCCGTTATCCTTGTGTTCACCAATAAGTAGCTCCCAACACCCACCTTCATATCATTTTCAATTCTTTTTATCCTCTCATACATGTGTCCATTGATCTTGACATTTTTTCCATACATGACATGAATCCATCCTACATCAATGACTAACGTACGATTACAAACGTTTTTTCAAGTAGAATAAATAAACTCGTGAAATAGAAGATTAACATTCAGGAATCTTCGAGGAGTTGTGGCGTGTAGAGATGAATAACATAACCAAACACCTAACAAAAATGTTAGCATAGTGACAAATTTAGAAATTTTCAACGTTGGGAATCAAAATTGGCCAAGTTTTGAATTGCTTAGGATAAGTGGCCGAGTTGACCGAGTTTGAGCATTTCTATATAGGACGGGGGCAAATTAATTTTTGAGTAAATTTCGTTTTTAGTCCCTGTGGTTTAGTGGTTATAACCTTTTTCATCCAATAGTTTAAAAACGTCTGGTTTAACCACTGTGGTTTAAAATATGTATCAATGAAGTCCAAGACACTAACTCTCATCTAACTTTTCTGTTAAGTGTATGCAAAAAGACAAAAATACCCTTGGACTTAAATTGTTACTTACACACACTCACTCTATCTTCATCCTCTTCACAACCCTTTATTCCCCCTCCATCACCACCATGCCCTATGAATCATCACCACCACCATCAATGGTGCTTCCGCAAATCATCACCAAATCTACCGTCTTTCCCACCACCAAATCCACCATAGCAGACCTCCAATTCTCCACCTTCGACCTCCCCATGTAATCTTGCCACTACATCCAAAAAGGTAACCTTTTTCTCCCACCACCGTCTCCGGCCACCACCGTCTCCGGCCACCACCATCTCCGACCTCCGACGAGCCCTCTCAACCGCCCTCACCCACTTCCCCCGCTTCAGCATAATGTTCAGGGCGGAATTAGTGGCACAGTTACCCACCGTCATCTTCATCATCATCATCATCATAATCATCTTCACCATCACCGCCACTAATTCCGACATCCCTTTCTCGGCAGAAGTAGGGGCTAACACCACAGTCACCCACCCGATTGCCCTGTAGCCGGCAAATTACTCCAACAATAAGATAGCGGTGGTGATTTCCGTCGGGATTGTGACGATGGTGATGTTGTCGGCGTTAGCTTTCTTTGTGTATAAACACAAATCGAAGCAGCAAAGTGAGTCGAGAAAACTCGTCGGAAGTAATAGTTTTGGGAGAATCGGTGTCACACCCCGACCGACGGCGGAATCATCGGGGCGGACGAATGGGAGACGATTGCTCATAGCACATGGAACTAATTAAGTTGTAATAATATTAAATATCATTATTCATAAAACATTACAAGACAAATATGTAATTACACATCAATCAAAAATACAACCAAATAACATAAGTCTTTCAATTAATCTAGGTCCAAGTCCTATATGAGCATAAGAAGATCTTCAAGCATCAAACCTGAAACATGATGAAAATAAAAGGTCAACTAAAAATAGTTGGTGAGTTTCCAAGGTTTTCATACATAATATAACAATGTTACAAGTAGCAATTCATGTCATAGGTTATAAGTTAGTAAGGTTATATAACACATATCGTTACAACCAAACCTCGACTTGATTACAAGTATATAAGATTGGCTAAGTGTATTTGGTTCCCATGATGAACAAGCATACGTCATCAGGAGCCGGCAATATCTCGGCTTTAGCACCAAATAGGCTTGTCAGGCCCAAAGATTTAAGACGTCGCCAGGCTAGCAATTAGTTAATGATTGCAAACAAAAATATGTATCTCATATAAACACTTACAGCACACAAATAACCATGACAAAAATATAAATTGCAAGTGCTTACAAGTTTAAACGTTTACAAGTGTATGAGAATAAGTATCATGTTTCACCCCAAATTAGTGTGAAAATATAAAAAGGGGACAAGGAAAACTCACTTGGTATATATAAGGTGATGATAAGAATTCAAACGAGGCTCCAACGATTTCTTTTACACATTACCTAAATGTATTGATTCCAAAATGAGGCTCAATAATAAGATTAACGATTAAATGTGAACTAGAGTTCTAACTGGAATTTGGAGGTTTAAATAATTAAATAAAATAATGAATCGTTTACGTTTTGGTTTAATAAAGGTGGTATAAATCAATTATGACTAAGAATGATAGTGTATATTTTATAATTTAATTTATTTAATTAATAAAGATTAAATAAAATGTGTGAAAAGATATAATTAATTTAGAAATTAATTATTTAAAATTTGATAAAGATGATTTATTGAATACTTATTTATATAGCTTGCAAAATAATATGGAATTATTTAAAGTCACTTTAATCGTTTTAAATAATCTTTCTAAGGCCTTAAAACAAGGATAATCAATAATAGAAACTTATATTGTTTTATAAGTTTTAAGAATTTAAATAAAAGTTTAAGGAATAAATTTGATTAATTAATCAAGATTTAAAATAATATTATTTGAAAAGAAACATTTAGACCAATAACAATTATTAAGTATTATTTACCATCCATTCTACAAGAAATTATTCACAAAAAAACCTTGTTAAAATATTCGTATTAACAATATATATATATATATATATATATTTAAACTTAGAAAAATTATAGAAATCTGTGGTGGCTTTTAAAAATGTTTGAAGTTTATAACATCAATTTTTATATATTTTAAAATTTTTATATAATTTATTTAAGGCTAAAAAGCCTTTAAAAATTACATGAGGGTGCCCGAGTTCGAACCCGGGACCTCATGTTCAAGGTGCAGTGACTTAACCAGTAAACCAAGGCCTCAGCCGCAGTTTGTATTGGTTTCAATTTATTATAAACCCGTTTAAAGAAAGTCCTCAAACCTTAAGAACCCTAGAATCGATTAGAGGTAAATTGAACCCCAATTTGATTATGTAAGTGGAATCAACCTTGGGGCTTTTAATCCCCAAGTGAAACCGAGCAGGTATGTGTATTAAGTTACCCGATTTGAAGCCTAATCGAAAGTGAGCAATGCGAAGAACAACCGCGACCTAGCTTGGTTAAGTTGACTATGCAAATGATGATGATAATTAAATTCATTGCACAGATAACATCTATAGACTCCAATAAACGAAAGCCCCCTGTTAATTGATGGTGAGATTGTGGAAAAGGTTGCTTTCGACTAGCTATGGTTCGCGATTTGTTCGAGGTTTGATCTTGGGTGTTCGTTTGTTTTTCAAGAGAAATTGAATATGTAGTTAGTTTAGGAATATTTGAAAGATTGTTCAGGTGTATTTAATTGGATTATCATTAGGGATTAATGTTTGAACGGGTTAGGAATTAAGGCCGACGGTTACCAATCTAAATCGATGCCCATTGTCGAATTTAAACCCAAATTAAAGTGCTCATAACGTTCGAAACGTACACACGAATCGATTGGAACGATTAAAGGTTGGAATTTGAAGTAAAATAAACGTCTGGAGGTCGCCAGAGCTCGGCCGGAGGGTGGCCGGAGCTCGGCTGCCGGAATTACGGGAAGGGGGGGTTTGGTTTGGGTTGTTTTTAATTAATTTACAACTTTGGCACCTGCGTTTTTAAAAGTTGTTATTTTATGCACAAAAGCTTTAAATTAAGTTTCAAAAATTACAATTTAAATCTTAAACTTACAAAACTAAATAAATTAAATTATTTATTTATTTCCTGTAAAGTCGGTTTTTCGAGATCGATAAACATCCGAGCATGTTCTTGACCAAAGGATGAATAACCAAAACCAAAAGTCAAATCACTAACACGAACTATCAAATATTGGTTTCATTGATAAAAACCTAACGATTACAAGCTCGTTACAACATAAGAATCAAGACTCTTGGCAAGGGGAAGATCGAGCATGATCTCCCCTCTCATCCGGCAGCCCTAGGCTCCGAGCATACTTCCTCTCCATCATCTTTTCTCTCTACACATTGAAACTGATATATATAGGCCTCGCCCATATTAGATGCGACTGGTCCCATTCGTGCGATTGGACCATACGTATGGTTCAATCGTACGACTGGACCATGCGTATGGTTCAATCGTACGACTGGACCATGCGTATGGTTCAATCGTACGACTGGACCATGCGTATGGTTCAGTCTTACGAATGTCCCAATCGCATCTCTCAGTCGCACGGCTGGTCCATTAGCATGGCTCAGTCGTACGACTGAGGCTCATTCGCATATGCTCCTGCGAATGACCCAGTTTCATGTGTTTACAACATATAAGGTGTATAACATTAAGCCTAGACTATTCGACAAGCGACGGACACACTATATATGACTATATATGCTCCAACAAATTCCCCCTTGTACGTTGCTTGCGAATAGTAGATAACACCTCTTACAATCTTCAGTCAATCTTTGCTCTGGTTGCCAATAGAATAAAACGAAAACCATATTAGCCAACATTGACGATCCGTCAGGTTACTACCATATCCTTGAAAATGAATTTAGGCACAATAGCTTTCGTTTACTTTGTAGAACACTATCATAGCAGCAAGATTCCCCATATGACTGATTTTTCCAGATAATGACATGAACAGTTTTCCATTGCTTCAATCTTCACACAGGCTAACTTGATTAACATCACCACCTGTAGAAATTCCCCCTCACATTCAGCATATCCTAATATATAGACATTGTGCTCTCCTTGCGTCTTGACACGGTGTATGGGCAAAAGGTTGAAGGTTCCAAACCACAGCCGACAATATCAACCAAATCATCATGCACGAAGATTCATCATCGGAAACTGGTTCACATCATCACTTTCTGATTGCGTCTTCACTTTCTATATACAAGGATTCCCCCTAAGAAGCAGAATCCTTTCTGTGCGGATAAATATAACTTGATTGGCCCATAAGTAGTCAGATGCTCTCCTGACTACCCCACAAAATCAGCACCAACTGCTGACATCTTCTCTTCTCTCTTTCGTGTTCCAATTACATTCACCTATTCTAGAAATCCGATGAATAATGGGGTACACATCGAACTTATTTGAAAAACGAACCTCTGGGTGAATAGGCTTTGCTCATCTTCAAATCTGTGCAAGAAGCTGTTCCATACTCTTTTTTTTTTTGTCTGAAACAAATGCGGATGAGTCAATGCGGATGGCTCATTCGTGCCATTGAACATACGACTAGTCCAGTCGCACGACTGAACATACGACTGGTCCAGTCGTACGAATGGCTCATTCGCATGGCCCAATCGTACGAATGGTCCATTCGCATGGCCCAGTCGCATGAACGGGTCTGCACGCAGATTTTCAGATCTGCAGCCGCCAGGGCTGCCCAAAACCCTAATCTGACGAATTCAACATGAACCGAAACAAAGTAGACATCATCAGATTCGAAAGGGTGATAGGAACATGGTTTCGAATTTGATTTCAACATAGAAGCAACACACGTAACAAGATCTTAGCAAAACACGAAGAACACGAAGTGGGTTTAACGTCAAGATCTGAAATTCAATCCAGAAATCAAGAGCTCGGGTTGCTAGAATGATTGGTAGATCATTCCAGCAGTAACCGGCTCTGATACCAATTGTAAAGTCGGTTTTTCTGGATCGATAAACATCCGAGCATGTTCTTGACCGAAGGATGAACAACCAAAACCAAAAGTCAAATCACTAACACGAACTATCAAATATTGGTTTCATTGATAAAAACCTAACGATTACAAGCTCGTTACAACATAAGAATCAAGACTCTTGGCAAGGGGAAGATCGAGCATGATCTCCCTTCTCATCTGGCAGCCCTAGGCTCCGGGCAGACTTCCTCTCCATCCTCTTTTCTCTCTACACATTGAAACTGGTATATATAGGCCTCGGCCCATATTAGATGCGACTGGGCCCATTCGTGTGATTGGACCATACGTATGGTTCAATCGTAGGACTGGACCATGCGTATGGTTCAATCATACGACTGGACCATACTTATGGTTCAGTCTTACGAATGTCCCAATCGCATCTCTCAGTCGCACGGCTGGTCCATTAGCGTGGCTCAGTCGTACGACTGAGTCTTATTCGCATATGCTCCTGCGAATGACCCAGTTTCATGTGTTTACAACATATAAGGTGTATAACATTAAGCCTAGACTATTCGACAAGCGACGGACACACTATATATGATTATATATGCTCCAACATTTCCAACAAGTAAATCCATAAAACTTTATAAGCTTACTAAAAGTTATTTTATAACTTAATAAAATTTTAATAAAATTTTAATAAAATTTTTCCATTTAGATATTTATAGTAAAATGATTAATAAATCTTATAACTTTATGAAAAGATTTATTTCTAAGTAAATTAGTACAAGTTGTTTTAAATAATTAAAAATAATAATAATTCACAATAAAGATTGTATTTAATCCATAAAACCATTAAAATAATTTAATAATGAAAATACAAATTGAGTTCGGGTTTTGGGTTTTAACTCGTTACAATCGGTAACAAAGATTCGCCGAAGAATCTGCCACCATCGACGTTCCTATGCATCACCGAGCCCTAAATTGCAGCCACTTCTGCCGTTGAGTAAGCCTCTGCCACCATCGCCTCGGCGGCGATAACTTCTTCTGAAGACGAAGAAGAAAATGAAATTCATGATTTCTACACTCCTTAGGGGTCAATTGCGAGCACCGACGATGGGTATTCTGTGAGAAGTTTCAATACGAAATGAATTAATGGATGGAATTAAAGCCCTATAATCATCGAAACGAACTTCACCAAGATCAAGACTTGCAGTATCGTCTTTGCCGGATACCACATTAGAAAACCCTCTTTCGGTGAGTTCTCAAGTGAAACAACTGCCATTAACGATCACTAACGAACCCATAAGGGCGAAATTCGCTGCACCACCACCTGCACCTGATATGACCTGTTTGCGAAATTCGTTGCACCACCACCGGAAACAATGGTCGGGGGGAGGTCGTGATGTATTCTGGTCAAAGAGGTAGAAGGTGAGGTTTAGGGTTAGGTTCAAATCTGAGTGAGTGGTGGTTGTCGGCGAGTAGCAGGTGGTGGTTGTATGGTAGCCGACGAGTGACGATGGCGATGTAGTCATAGGTGGTGGTTGCCGGCGGGTGGTGGCTGTCGGCAGGTGGTGTCTGTGAGGTTTAGGGTTAGGTTCAATGTGGAGTTAATATTTGGTTAGTGGTGTGAGGTGGGACTCATATTTTGTTTATGTAATATGATAACACTTTTAATCCAAGGGTATTTTTGTCATTTTTAAAAAAGTTAACAAAGTAATTGGATGGAGTTAACGGTTTGGACTTAATTGTGACAAATCTCAAACCATAATGGTTAAATCGAGCATTTTTAAACTATTGGATGAAAATGGTTCTAACCACCAAACCACAGGGACGAAAAGCGTAATATACTCTTAATTTTTTAAGAGGGGACGAACTCAATATTTATATAAAAATCTGTATTACCGGACAAAAAAATTACACCACCGTACTGATAACTAACACTATTGACGAAAAAAATAGAGCCCCCCCGACCCCTTATATCCTTCGCCTATGCATACAAGCACTTCACATTAAAATAATTTAATGGTAATTAAAATTCTTTAATTGGATGTTTTTAAATAGAAAACTAAGTACGGAATTTTGTTTTTAAACTCGCTACTAGAACTAGAATTTATTAAAGTTATATGTAAAAACATCAAAAATAGTCATTTCTAGATGGTGTTGTAGTAGATCATCACAATATTTCATTTAACTATAGATAACTATGACCATCAGCAGTTATTCAATAATTACAATAGGAAAACCTTCCATAGAAACTTCATCACAGTTACCCTTTGGACATCACCAGGCTGCAAGCACTACCTCTTTGACTTTGCTAATTGCTAGGGACAATAGATGCCAGAAATCACAATAGTCTCTAGAAATCGCCATGGTCATGAACAAACATGTAATCCATCACTTCTAACTTGTATAAATGTTTTTTATGATTTATATTTAGTCTCAAGTAAATTTTAAATAACCAGATAATTTGATGCCATTAAAATCATTGTATCCTTCCTCATCACAAGAACCCATGGATTCGGTCGTTAATAGAGTTACGATACATAAATCAACAACTTACAATGACAAGATAACCTCGTAATAAGTTTCTATCTAACCACCAAAACTATAGATACTACATCAAAAGTCCTGAAATTAATAATTTTATATATAATACTATACTACATAAAATATAAAATATGCATCACCAACAAAGGAGCATAAATATCATATCATCTGGTTGCATTACATTGAGGATGCTTTAGCAAAGCTCCAAAATCTAGAAGACTCGTCCTTGACTAGAATCTGAGGGTTTCCTTGCTCCACCTGCACCATGCCAGAAAATAACATATTTTATAATCCAAAAATAAAATAAAAAAATATCATATCATCTGGTGTTGGAATTAGTTGCATTTATATTATTACTATTTTTGTGGTTGGCAAAATGTCACGTGGAAAACCTAAACATATAAAGTTTTTCTCCTCCATATACCAAATTGTACCATCATTAATTGTTTTACACGATGAGTAGTCTAGAATACGAAATTTTTTCATGACACCAATAACATGAGGCCAACCTAACATAAAATTTGTGATTTGGTTTAATCTAAACGGTTTGAGTGATTTCGAATAAGCTAACAAAGGTGATTAACATGAGGTTGTTATGGTTTAAACATATTTGTTTTATACACAGTTTAAATTTTAAAATTTTAGTATATTAATTTCAAAGATGTAAAATAATTTTTTTACTGGTCAAATGAGTCATGTTCATGTGAACCCTCAAATATATGTGTCAAGTTCAGGTTCAAGTATCTAACAACAATTTTCATATAAACATGACTTGTTTAACTCCCGTGTGAATTTTTTTAAGTAGGTTTATACACATACATATATTTAAATTTGTCGATGTTACTATATTATGAATTTTTCCTTTATATACCTATCACTTATGAACCCTAAATATTAAACCTGCGTATCCTTAGTATCAGAGATGACAATTTGACTCATTTAGTTATGACTAGATGAATTCACGTTTGTTTATCCCATAAAGACTGAACACGCAAAATAATAGTATTTTCTTAAAAAAAATAGGTTGAATAAAAAACCATCAAAACTTATTTTAGTGAATAAAAAACCTTTGTTAACATTGCACAAAAAAATGATAATTATTGAAATATTATCATATAATTTTATACCTGACATCTAATAATTATAAAAAGAATACGAACTTTGAAAAGTAGGTGGATTAAGTCAACCCAGCCTAATAAAAAACCAATAATATTGAAATAATATCACTTAATTTAATACCAGACAACTGATAATTTACAAAATGAACTTGAACTTTGAAATGAGGTGTTTTGGGTCAACGCCACCTATATAAAAACAATGTTTTTACCCCTTGCCGAACAAGCACATTTTGCCACCTCTACTTATTAATATGTTTAGTGTCAAAATTCATTTCGGGTTAAAGCCACAGACAAAAGAAGAGCAAACCGATTTAATGAACATACCAAGACTCCTTGATCAAGCACGAGAACATTGTCCATATGTAGAATTGTGGAGATACGGTGAGCAATGTGATAACTGTCAAGCCTCTGCATTCACTAGATATTGCATCCTTAAGTTTTGAAGCAGTTTGAGTGTCTATATTTGCTGTACATTCATCTAAACATAACACCTACATCATTAAACACCATTAGAGGCATAGAATATTAGACCAAGAAAAAGACTTAAGAGGTATCCAATTTTATCTCTACCAGGCCAAATGGGCCAAATCAAGAGAATTAGCTAAAAAGGAAATGGGCGAATGGGTGAAACATGTTATACGAGTTGAAGATCGCCCAAAGTGTATTTTTAATGTATATAACCTCTTAAATCACTTTCGGAAAAATTATTTTACAACTATATATAAAACACTAATTTGTATACATGATTAGTTCCGTATATGTATGTATGTATATCCGTCTTAAAGTTAAAAGTTTGATATTACATATAAATCCTTCTAAATTTCATGATATCATATCATATCTATCTTTCCAAAAAACAAAAATTCTCATATTTACCCGTTCAATTCCATGCTAAATAAAATAAGTATTCCGATTCACAGAATAAACAAATACGAAAAAAATGTTATAATTGTCTTATTGTGTATGGTGTGAGAGCTTTGCCCTATCTTCATTTATACTGTGAAACAATTATAAGTATCTGATATTATTTAATATGAGCAAAATAATACTTTCAGTGTTTTGAATTGGTAAATATGACTGAAATTTTGAGTCATTTTGAGGATATAATCTGAAAATCTCTCTTAATAAAATGTAAAGTTTCAAACAAAAAGTTTTCAATCAACACCACCTTGACGTGTTATCAAACCCAACCATTTTGCCATCTCTTTTATAGAAAAAGAAAAGGGAATCTTTCTGACCATAGTGGACTTAAGAAAGGTGCGTGCAAGGCAAAGGAGTTGTCGTTGCCCAACTGAAAATGAAGTTCCAGACTCTTTTATTTGCATATCTAGTCCCCCTGCAGCCCGGACCTCCTCCTCAATATGACATTTCTCCAAAGCTTCCCAGATTTTTAAGTCTTCATATAAGTTAAAGGGGTCTAGGTTCTCCCTTGATAATTGCATCAGATATTGAGTTAATACACAGGAAAATGTAGATATTCTGTTAGTTTTAAATGATAAAATGAATGTAGAGATGGTAATTTGACCGTTTATTTGGGTCACGTCTTTTATTTCGAATAGGCCAAATGAAAAAACTTTGCTGAAAGAGAGAACATGCCAAATGGGCTAGATCAAACAGTGAAAATATTTTAATGTATACAATCTCATAAATAATTATTATTTGAACATGTAGATTATTTCTTTTCAAAGGAGGTGATTCGGACTCCACACTTTTAGCAGTATACTACTAAATGAAATGATCTGACCATTTTACCCTTCATAATGTCAAACGAACGTCTAATCACTGGCGGAGCATAGTTAAGACCGGGAGGGGGGGGGGGGGGGGGGGGGGGGGGGGGCTCTTTTTTTCGTCGGTAGTGTTAAACTTTAGTCAGGTAGTGTAAATTTTAGGTCCGTAGTGTAAATTTTTATATAAAACTCGAGTTCACCCCCCCTAACAAAATTATTTTCACCCCCCCCCCCCGCGAGAGTTTTCAAGCTCCGCCACTGCGTCTAATTGGTGAGGAGTACTATTGTAGGAAGTAACGTGGCGGTGTATGGCTAAAAGAGGTGTGTACAAATGACTTCCGTTATTGTAATCAAAGTTTACTCGTTATTTATTATAAAAAAGGCTTAGGCTTAGAAAATGGACAAAACGTTGTTTGCCGTTCAACCCAAGAATTGGCTCATCTTGCCACATCTTTTTGAATGTGTCTGATTCTACCTTAAAGTTCCTTTGAAAAGAAATGGAGTCTGAGGAACAACAGCAAAACGCGATCTAAGATCTCTTACAGAAACGTTTGCTATGTTTATGCCATCAACTACAATATGTCCTGCACATATTGGGTTGAGGCGGAATAAAGCATTCAAGATGCTTGATTTGCCGGCACCTGTCCTTCCAACAATTCCTACCTGATAAGAAAGCACAGTAATCACAGGATTGTAAATGACAATTTCAGTAATCTCAGGTTTATTTTTAAATCAAACAGGTCAAATAAAAAAACATTTTCAAAACTAAAACAGGTTGAAACACACTGAGTGTGTATCTGACGCATACGACCTCCTAATACATTTTATTTAGAAATTTATATTATTATTGTAATACTATAGTTTTTTTAATTGCATTTAAAAAAGCGATATTATTGTAATAATATAGTTTTTGACCCAAACCCATATTAAACACCAGCATTAATGTTGCTTGTTTTGATCTAAACCAATGTTGAATAACCATCCCACCCATGTTGCCTCCCCTATATAGGATGAATAGTCACAAACATACAATGATAGTCATAAGAGTTGAAATACATAGGAGTACACAAAAATGACATTTATGTTACTAGATTTACAAACCTGTGTTCCTCCGCAATAGTAAAACTAAGATCACGAAATGCAGGAGGCAGTGACGGCATATATCTGAGTGTTACACGATGGAATTCAATCTGCCCTTCGAATGGCCAATTTGCATCTAAATTCTCATGTCCTTGAAGTTCTTCTTGAGGGATATTCATGTACTATAATGGATGCAATCACATGTTTGATTAATGATCGTAATTGTTTAAAAAAGTTTATAGTAAATGTTAACAAGAAAAGTATTTCTCTTCTTACCTGAAGAACCCTCTCAACTGAGACTAATTCTTTTTCAGTCTCTGTGAAACTTGTCAGGAAACTCCCCAACAATGATACAACTGGAGCTGCATAGGAAAGAGCTAAACCGATCTGTTTACAAAGTTTGTGATGTTAAAATCATGTTGTTTCTGAGAAATGGTAAGAAAGTGTCACATTACTTTTATAAACTACGACTTCAACAACTTCTAGAGGAGGTAGATGGGTGTTTTAGGAGAGTTGGGTCGTGGGTCAAGCCGTTTGAATTGAAGACGTGTCATTTTGGTGTGGGGCAAAGCAAGTGGAGCTGACCCATACACATTTTTTTATCCATTTCTTAAACTTCTTATAGTTCATTGATACGTTAATTATGAGGACAAAAACAATATTATTACAATAATAATATAAAACTAGGGAAAACTTTGATTAAGATTTTCATCAAGAATAGACTTTGTGCAACTTTCCATTTGTTGGATCCATTCCCTTTTGGCTAAACTTTTTGATTTCACCCATTTGAGATATATCACAAGCCAAACAACCCATTTATAAGTTAATGGGCCTAATCACCCTATGGTAATTCTTTTAATGGTGTATACTCAGGAAATTAAGGACTTACCAACCCTGGGGTACCTAGATTGATTGGAAGATGTCCATGAGATCCAAAAACCGCCATCACCGCAATATAAGATACAACTAGAGCTGCTAAGAACTGAGGCCATACACTAGTTATTGATATGTTTAAGTGGATTAAAGTAGATAGCATAAGGAATAAAGATTACAATCCTCAGATGCACTCTAAGATATAAACTTTCAAGTTTCAACATTTGTTTAAAATGCAATATTGAATACAAGTTTAAGAGGAATACTTGTAGGCGTAAGGACAGCCACAGACTTGCTATTATCTCTGAATAAGAAGTTTTCTGATACATTTTGACGTGGTCGATAAATCTAGACAAGAAAAAATCCTGCGTACAGATTAAGAGTGTTACTTAGTGCCATGCATTTCTTTTACTGGAAGTGATCATAGGAACTGTTGCTTGTCATTCAAGTAATACTGAAGTAAGAAAGGCATGAACTTTGTTTTAAAATTTAAGTTATAACATGAAATCTTAAGCTGATAGGTTTGCTCATTTGATTTGACAAAAGAATATGCATCAACACCCTTAGGAACTCAGGCTAGTAAATGCAACAAGCTTTTTTATACCAAAAAGAATCATCAAGTTTCAAAAAAATTGATTTGAGGTAACCAATTTTATAAAAATTCTTTTCAGGTAACATAACTGCGTAACGTGTAAAAATGATGACTCTGTAACTTATGTGTCGTTAACTTTTGACCATGTTGACTTTCATGAGCTATTTTCTAGCCTGCTTCATTCCCCACTTGTGGAACTGGACTACTAGTGTGACGCCTGAAAATAGGTTTCTTAGGTAACTACCTCAAACCAAAAATTTTGAAGTTGGCTACCTGATTACCTTCTATGCAATTACCATTATAAAACATTGTATAAAACCAAATTTTAAAGAAGCAGTTTCACCTCAGATTTAAAAGCACGTATAGTTGATGCTCCATCAAGTATCTCTGAGAATGATGCATATATAGGTGATCGTGATACACTGTCTAGCCTTCTTAATTCACGTGATGTTGACCTGTAGTAAAACTGAATAATCCTATATTTAACATTGATTGTTGCTATGCTTCACTGGAAGAGTGTTATGCATTAGGAGTTGCTCTAATGTTCTTCTTGTCATATTTAGTTTAGACTAGTCGTTTTAGTCAGTTAAAATGGTTGGTCGGGTTGACCTACAAACACCAATTTTTTTTAATAAAAAATAACATGTTCATTAAAACTACAGAACCAATAATATACAATAATAATCTATATATTTGAATTAAATCATGTAGGAAGTTGTAAGCATTACGAACAAATTTTGGGTGACTTTTCAACCCGTTTAATCCACCTCCTTCCAGACATTTTTTTAATATGACCCATTTGAATTAAAACACAACCAAATAAACCAACCATAATTAAATAGGTCAATTATCTTTATCTATTTAAGTATTTATGATAGACATATATAAAAGTTACTCTTCATGTAACCGGTACCTGCACTTTGCTGTAGACATACCAAAATGGTAGAATGATAAGCAAGAACATGACCTACACACAAAAATGAATAGTACCAAAGTTAATAACAATCAAAATTAAAAAGTATTGATGTAAATGGAACGGCTCGATATCATAAAACGGTTACCTGCACAAAGGACAAAATTATAGCAATCCCCAGGAGGCCAACAAAATTGGCAAGGAGAATATTGAGAATAAATGGTAGAGAATCATCAATTGTGTAGAGATCTGAAGACAACCTACAAAAACAATCAACATGCACAATTAAATAGGTGAAACTGCTCTTATCAAAGCAGTTTTAGAAGAGGTTGCAATTTCAACTTGAGAACAGGGTCAATTCGGTTTAAGTTTTATATACAACAGGAATAGAAATTTTAGCCATCAGAAACAGGGTCAAGTGGATCAACACTCTCCAAAGTGTGTTTTTTATGCATACAACCTACTAAATCAATTTGTTCAAAAAACTACGTTATTTATTGTAATAACATATCATCTAATCATACTTAAGACAAACTTTTTATGAAAATTTTGAAAAATAGAAAAAAGTGTTTCAAGTCAACTCCACCTGGCCCGGCCCGTTTCAACCAATACAAGAAATGACACATTTCCCCCCTCTAGAACTTGTGCTACCTGTTAAGTATTCTTCCACTAGGGGTCTGGTCAAAAAATGCAACAGGTGCATCAACAAGCTTTTTCAATAGATTATTGTGCACCTGAATTGCTGCACGTAAGCCTCCATATGCAAATGAGAACGCCCTAACTAGAGTAAGAAAGGAGTTTGCTGCGCAAAAGATACAGAGTATAACCTGCATTGTCAATTAAAAGTGGGTTTGCAAGTCAGGTAATTATTCATCTGCAGCCTCATATATCATAAATATTTTACGTAGTGTACAAATTTGAAAAATACATAAAGATTATGTTCACTTGTTGATTAATAAGTATATATATAGATATAGGAAACCCAACCCAATTCTGACATGTGTATATTGAACTACAAGAAGTTTTTCAGGACTTCAGGTCAAATCAACCTGACCCGTTTTGATCCTTTACCTAACCACCCGTTTTTCAAACTTAATTAAGCATAAGATGGCTTTGAAACCATAGGAATAAGTTGATTTCCTATAACTTTTTCCTTCTAGTAATTTTTCCTATAACTTTTTCCTTCTAGTAATTTTGGCACTACCCACTTACTAAATATGCTTAGATTTGAATGAGAACGTAACACCAACATCAGCAACCGATATAATTACCAAATAAAAGGATGTTGGATGGTTTTCTAATGCAGCTGTGTCAACCCAATAAGACAACCACAGATCATTTCCGTTCCGGGAAGCTTGCATTAGAAGCGCTGATAGGCATGTTATGGCTGTTATATGCCAACCAGAAAATGCAGCATAATTCCTGCATGATATAAGAAAGTACTGTCCAGTTGGACATTATAATAGTAGAAGCAAGAAGTTGAAGCTTGGTTAATAGAGGGGGCAATATTTACCCAATTATCTATAAATGAGTTGATAAGAACTTTTGTCCTGTCTCTAACTAGTCAAATGGGTTAAGTTAATGGATTTAATAAAAGGGTTATTTCAAAAAAAAAAAAAAACTTAAGAGGTTAAGTCCCTCAACTTCTTTTCAAGATTGATTATTTTATAATCTTATTTAAAACATATTTTACAGGTGCAATCGTTTTGTTATTTGTTTAGTGATTCAACCGCACATAAAGTGAAAGTACGTGAAGTTTTATGAATAATAAAGAAAAAAAGGATAGCAAATGCTATGTCCACAAACATTACCTCAAGTTGTATTTAAAAATATATATACTTTTGAATAAGAGAAAAAGAAAACTTTCAGGACTGAATCAATCATGAAAAAAGTTGAAAAACTTAACCTCTTGTTCAGTGACGGTACTTATGGTTTCTTCAGAAATAACCCTTAACAAAAAGAAAGTGGTGAATTGGCTAAACGGGTTGAAAATGATCACAAGTGAATTCAATGCATAAAAGCCACCTAAATCCTACTTGATCATAAAATAAAATTTTATTTATAAAAGAGTTTTTATAATCACATTTTGCACTAACATATCAAAAGGGGGCAAAGGAAATGTTTGGAGGGTATTCCAACCAGACTCGACCCAATTTGACCAGTGCCATAGAACTACCCGTTTTGACCCAAATCCGTTGTGACTTGTTACCCAATCCATCCATGTTTCCACCTCTATTGATCAGTCTTAGAAGTTAGAACTTCATATAAACAGGATATCCCTTTTCTCCAGGATTTTTTACCCTTTCAACCATCTTGCTAGGTCTTTTATGTACAAAGCATTGGCGCATGAAAATGCTGAAAACACACCATAATTTGCAAGAAGGAACAACTTTAAAAAATTACAGCAACGCTAATTGAGAAAAAAAATGTTATAATTGGCACTTTTATCCAAATTATCTCATTCTTGCAAAATGTAGTGTTTTCTTTTATGCATTTTCACAAGAACAATGGTCAGAAAATCACTCAACTCAAGATTGGTAGTATTGACCAATTTACTTGTAACTGTGTCTATTTCGGTTGAAACTTCTAGTTAAAAGCAATTGGACAAACAGTTTCAAAGTTGCCCAAATTCTATTTTTAATGCGTACAGTCTCCTACACCATTCAATTAGAAGATAAGAGATTATTTTGTAATAACATTGTTTATGTAAACATTAACTAACATGAAAAAACCGGAACAAAATGTTTTAGCGAGTCAATCCATCCTGAACCCAGCCGTTTGAACCCATACTAGATAATTAAGCTTTAGAACCCAAACCCATTTTGACAAGGTACCCAGCCCATATTGTCAACTCTACTTGTCTCCACAAAAAATCATTGGTGGAACATGGACTCACGTGTACACAATTGTTTCAACTCTGCCTTCTTTCCTCTCCTCATCCGGATGATGTCATCAATGGGTTCCATAATATTTATAACTTCACTCTCTACCATGTCACCCTCTTGGACTTCCATACAAGTATCTCTTGTTTCTACTTGTGCATTATTCTCAGAAGAGGTATTAAGTTCTTCGGGTCTAAGAAGTGATGCGTATGATGAATTGGAACAACTGGTAGGACTTCCCACCCATTTCACTTGTCCTTTGTCCATTACAACAACCATATCCGCAGCAGATATTGCCTGTAAAGTGTAAAAGGTTGTTAGCTGAGAAAATGGACGGTAGCCTACATAACATGTAAAGAGAGTTCTAGTCAATACGGATAACCTTTAGGCTTGGGTTAAAACAGGTCGTGTTGACCAAGAACACTTTTTGTCCATATTCATTATAGATAATCAGCGTATCATACATGACAATATAATTATATTATTTCAATCATAATCAAATATCTAGGATAAAACTATTTAGCAATTTAGGATATTTTATGCATTAAAAATAGACTTGGGATGACTTTCCACCCATAAGACATTCAATGGTCTGTTTCCTTTAAAGGTTTTAGTTTACCTATTTTAGCCTCGATAGAAAAGAATGTTATTACAGAATTAACTAAAACTGCAAGGAATGTTTATTGAGTGAAGTATTGAGTCATCCCACCAATACACACAGCCCACCTATTTATAATTGTTAGAAGAACAAACTATTTACACATCAAGCCCCTCTACTTTCAAGATTTACACATCTATACTAAACATATACTAATCATACAAATACAGAACTACAAAACTAATACAAAGAATTACAATCTAACAATCACCCCCTTAATTCTTTGAATCCACCACTCCCAAAAGCTTCTTCATTTCCACAAACTTTAACCTCGGAAGAGCTTTGGTTAGAATATCAGCTCTTTGCTCATTACCACTTATATGCCTTACCACCACCATTCCTTTCTCTACACACCCTCGAATATAATGGTATCTGACATCAATGTGTTTAGATCTTCCATGAAAAACAGGATTTTTCATTAACTGCACAGCTGATTTGTTATCCACATGTAACAATATAGGACCCATCTTCTTTCCTGTAAGTTCTTCCAATAGACTTTTCAACCAAACAGCTTGCTGAGCTGCAGCAATGGCAGCCATAAACTCAGCTTCACAGGAAGATAAAGCCACTGTCTCTTGCTTCTGGCTTACCCAACTTACAGGTCCTTCACAGTAGTAGAACACAACACCAGTAGTACTCTTCCCATTTGCTTTAATTGGTGCATGTGAACTGTCACTAAACCCAACCAATTCACTAACTCCACCATACTTGTACCAAACCCCATTATCTATAGTTCCTTCACATACCTCAATATGTGCTTCACAGCCTGCCAATGTGATGTTCTTGGTGATTCCATGAACCTACTTGTGATTCCCACTGCATAACACAAGTCAGGTCTTGTCTGAGTCAGGTACCTTAAACATCCAACGACTCTTCTGTACCTGGTAACATCCACTGGCTCACACTCTTCATCTTTACCCAGCTTTAACCCTGGATCCATAGGAGTCTTGGTAGCATTGCACTCCCACAGTTTATAATCCACCATAATCTTCTTAGCATATCCTGATTGACATAAGAAAATCCCATCACCTTCTTGTCTCACCTCAATCCCCAATAATACTTCAACAAGCCAAGATCAGTCATCTCAAACTGAGATTTCATCATAGACTTAAACTTCTCAACAACATCCATTATAGACCCAGTCACAACAATATCATCAACATAAACTCCTATTATCAATGAACCAACATCAAAACAACCTTATGTATACTGCATGTTCCTGAGGACATCTTTTAAACCCAAACTTCAGCAAAGTGACATGAAGCTTCTCATTCCAGGCTCTTGGAGCCTGTTTCAGCCCATACAGAGCTTTTATAAGCCTGTATACCTTCTGTTCTTGACCAGATTTCACAAATCCTTCTGGTTGAACCACATACACCTCCTCCTTCAGATCTCCATTCAGAAAAGCAGTTTTCACATCAAGATGATGAACCTTCCACCCATTAGATGCAGCCAAAGCCATTATCATCCTTACTGTCTCTAACCTTGCCACAGGGGCAAACACCTCTTCATAATCAATACCATACTTCTGCACATAACCTTTCACTACTAATCTAGCCTTATGCCTAGTAATTGCCCCTTCTGCATTCTTTTTCAACTTGAACAGCCATTTCAAACCAATTGGCTTCACCCCTTGTGGACACTGGACTAATTCCCAAGTCCCATTCTTCTCATGCTATCAAGTTCTTCTTGCATAGCCTTCCTCCACTCTGTTTGTTCTTAGCCTGCTCATAACAAGTTGGTTCTCTCATTAATAGCAATTCAGATTCCTCAAACACAGGAGGTTCAAAAGGGATCTGCTGTTGGATATCTGTTCTATTAAACACATCCTCCATGCTCCTGAATCCCTTTGAAGGTGTATCATCATAGGTTGATCTGGGAATCAGATCTTCATCAGAATCATTTCCATCCCGTGCACCCCCTGAATCCTGAACATGATCAGTTTCAGGACCCACATAATCACCATCATCCCCTTGACTTTCATTATCATCATCATCATGGGAATTAGCAACCTCAGTCTCCTCCAAAGAACTATGACTCTGCACACTGTGAGTCATTGTCACTCCAAAATCTGCATACCTCTGTTTTGGTTGGCCCTGTTTATCCTGCTCCCAATTCCAAGGCACTCTTTCCTCAAACTTAACATCTCTACTTACCACAATTCTACCTTTATCAGGATCAAACATTCTATAGGCTTTAGAACCTGGTTCTATGCCCAAATGAACCATCGGTTTACTCCTATCATCCAACTTTCTGACCTGATTGCTTGGTACTTTCACATGCCCTTTGCACCCAAACACTCTCAGGTGTTTCACCTTAGGCTTCCTATTATACAGACTCTCATAGGGGGTAACTGCATCCAAGGCTTTGGTTGGACTTCTGTTTAACAGGAAGACTGAGTGTCTCACTGCTTCAGCCCACAAATGCAAAGGCATATGCATAGCCTTTAACATTGATCTCACCATGCCCATCACAGTTTGGTTCCTCCTTTCCACCACTCCATTTTGCTGTGGAGTGTATGGAGCTGTAAAGAACCTCTTGATTCCATCTTCACTGCATAGTTGCTCAAAGGTTCTTGAAGTGAATTCCCCCCCTCTATCAGTCCTTAGAGCCTTAATCTTGTACTCAGTCTCCACCTGAATCTGAGCTTTAAACTGCTGAAAAGCCATGGGTGCCTGGTCCTTTGACTTGAGTATGTACACCCACATGTATCTTGAGCAATCATCCACCAGCAGCATGAAGTACTTGTTCCTTGCAAGTGTGGGTGGTTCTAAAGGGCCACACAAATCTGCATGAACAAGTTCTAGTGGAACTTTTGCTCTGAAACTACTAGAACCAGGAAAGGCCTGACTCCTGTGCTTTCCTACCAAGCAACTCTCACATACCTGTGACTTGTGGTTCATTTTTGGCATACCTCTGACCATGCCTAACTTGGACATTTGGTTTATGGCCTCAAAGTTCAAATGCCCAAGCCTTGCATGCCATGTCCAGGCAGTATCATTCATCATAGTCAGTAGGCACTTCGGTGTTGCAACCTGCAAATGGATCTTGTACAGTCTGTTCTCAGACTTCTTTACCTTCATTAAGGTTCTTCCATTGTTTTCATACACCCACAAGAATCCATTCTCCATCAATATCCTACAGCCCACTTCATCAAGTTGGCCTAGGCTTAGGATGTTACTCCTTAATGCAGGTATGTAGTACACATTTGTGACTACTCTGTGCTCACCATTCTTGCACTGGAAGCAGATTGAGCCTCTCCCTTTGATTACAACCACTGATCCATCCCCAAACTTTACTTTTCCTGTGATACCTTCATCAAGATCAGTGAAGTGGGAATGAATGCCAGACATGTGGTTGCTGGCCCCATTATCAAGATACCAGGAGCAAGTATCCCCTTCCTGTGGCAACCTCTTGGGGAACACACCTTGTTCCTCTAACAGACCTAAGTCTTTTGAGAGTTTTTCCATCAACAGGGCAGGTTCCTGGTCTTCTTAGGCCTGTGCAAGATGTGCCTCCTGTTCATCCCTACTAGGAGCCTTGCACTCATTTGAGTAGTGCCCAGTTTATCACAGTTGAAGCACCTTATGCTTCTCTTATCTTTCTTGTTGCCTTTGCCATTTCTTTCACAGTTCTCAGGGTTGGATTTCCTCCCCTGCCCTTTGTAAATCTTCCTCTCCCTCTTTCTCTACCTTTGGTGTCACTGGTGGCAGTACCCCGCTGGTGCTCTGATTTGGACTCATTTCTTGTCCTCTCTAGCCACTCAGCTTTGGTCAGGAGAAGTTGACCAGATGAGTTCTTGCTCCGTGTCACTGGCTTCAGTCTCTCCTCGTAGGCTTTCAACCGCCCTGTTAGAATGCAATGGTGTAAATTTTATTGAAGTGTGTGTTCTCAACATACAATACAACCTCATACTTATAGTAGTTAGAACTAACTAACTATTTACATTTTCAGTCCTTGCACTAATCTAACTTTACATCTCTAGAACAAACTTTACAAAAGAATTAAACCAACATTCACCCCCTTAATTCTTTCATAGATCCCACTCCAAGCAATTTTCTCATCTCCATGAATTTCAGCCTAGGAAGGGCTTTTGTAAGTATATCTGCCTTCTGCTCCTCACCACAAATGTGCCTCACATTCACAAGACCTCTATCTACACAGCTTCTTATGTAGTGATACCTTACATCAATATGCTTTGACCTTCCATGAAAGACTGGATTCTTCACAAGTTGAATAGCCGACTTATTATCAACATTAAGCAGAATAGGACCCATACTAGAATTAATCAGGGTTTCCAGCACACCTTTCAGCCATATTGCTTGTTGAGCAGCAGCAGTTGCAGCTATAAACTCAGCCTCACAAGAGGATAATGCAACTATCTCTTGTTTTTGACTAACCCAACTCACTGGTCCACCACCATAGTAAAACACTACCCCTGTAGTACTTTTCCCATCAGCTTTTGTTGGAGCATGAGAGCTATCACTATAGCCTATCAATTCAGCAACTCCACCTCTTTTATACCATACACCATAATCTACAGTACCCTTAAGATACCTTAGAATATGTTTTATAGCCTGCCAATGAGATAACCTAGGAGATTCCATGAACCTGCTTGCTATTCCCACAGAATAACACAAATCAGGTCTGGTTTGGGTCAGATATCTCAAACACCCAATTAATCTCCTATACAAAGTAGCATCCACAGAATCCAACTCCTCATCCTTCCCTAATTTCAAACCAGGATCCATAGGAAATCTAGCTGGATTACAACCCCACATATTATGTTCCTCTAATATCTTCCTTGCATAACCAGACTGACACAAGAAGATACCCCTGTCTTCTTGTTTAACTTCTATTCCTAAGTAATACTTCAACAACCCTAGATCAGTCATCTCAAATCTGGATCTCATCATAGCTTTAAAATCATCAATCATACTTAAGCTAGATCCTGTCACAATTAAATCATCAACATATACTCCCAAAATCACAATTTCATCACCATCCTGCTTCTTATAAACAGCATGTTCCTGGGGACACCTTGTAAACCCAAACTGTAACAGGGTAAAGTGCAACTTCTCATTCCATGCTCTGGGTGTCTGCTTAAGGCCATACAAAGCCTTCACAAGCTTGTAAACTAATCCTTCCTTGCCTGGCTTGACATAACCCTCTGGCTGTGTAACATACACATCTTCCTTCAAATCCCCATACAAGAATGCTGTCTTCACATCCAAATGATGAACTTCCCATTTGTTAACAGCAACTATAGACAGTATCAATTTCACTGTTTCAAGCCTGGCTACAGGTGCAAATACCTCCTCATAATCTATACCATATTTCTGCACATACCCCTTCACAACCAACTTGGCTTTATGTCTCATTACCTTCCCTTGTGCATCTTTCTTCAACTTGAAGAGCCACTTCACCCAATAGGCTTTACACCTTCTGGACACTGAACAAGCTTCCAAGTCCCATTTTTCTCTATGCTTTCTAACTCTTCTAGCATAGCTTTCTTCCACTCAATCTTATTCTTAGCCTGATCAAAGCTTGTTGTTCCTTGATCAGCAATAACTCAGACTCATCAAAGACAGGAGGATCAAAGGGGATTTGTTCAAGAACCTCTGTTCTGCTGAACACATCATCAAGGCTTGTGAATCCCTTTGGTGGTGTATCATCATAACTGTCCCTAGCCAGTTCACCATCATCAAACCCATTATTATCACTCTCACCCCCTAAACCATCTAATCCTCCTTCTTGATCTGGTGCATTCACTGGATTAACATCCTGTTCTTGACCATCAGACTCAAGTGATTGTACACTTGAAGAGATCTGACTATGATCAGATGAGTTCACAAACACTCCAAACCTGGCATAACTCGGATTGGATGGTTTCTCTTGTTCACTGATGGCCCAATCCCAAGGTTTCTCTTCTTCAAATTTCACATCCTTGCTTACCACAATCTTACCAGTACAAGGATTATACATTCTATAGGCTTTTGTTCTGGGTTCAACCCCTAGATGCACCATAGAAGTGCTTCTATCATCAAGTTTAGTCACTTGATGACTTGGGATTTTGACATACGCCTTGCAACCAAACACCCTTAAGTGTTTCACCCTAGGTTTTCTTTCAAACAGCTCTTATAAGGTGTCATTTCTTCTAAGGATCTGGTAGGACTTCTATTCAACAGAAAAACTGAATGCCTCACAGCCTCAGCCCAAAATTCCAAAGGTACTTTCATAGCTTTCAACATGGACCTTGTCATCCCCATGACAGTCTGATTTCTTCTCTCCACCACACCATTCTGTTGTGGGGAGTAAGGGGCTGTTAGAAACCTCTTTACACCCTCCAAACTACAAAGCTGTTCAAGGTCTTTGAGGTAAACTCACCACCCCTATCAGTTCTTAAGGCCTTTAGTCTATGAGAGGTTCCAACTGGACTTGAGTCTGGAAATCTTTAAAGACTTCAGGAGCCTGATCTTTGGACTTTAGCATAAACACCCACATGTATCTTGAGTAATCATCCACCAGGAGCATAAAATACTTGTTCCCAGCAGGAGTGGGTGGGGTCAATGGTCCACAGAGATCAGCATGTACTAATTCAAGTGGTGAATTAGCCCTGTAACTACTTACATTTGGGTGTGGTTGACTCCTATGCTTCCCAACCAGACAGCTTTCACACAGCTGTGACTTGTGCTCTATTTTTGGCATTCCTTGACCATATTGTGCTTGGTCATCTTGGTAATTGAGTCAAAACTTAGATGGCCCAGTCTTGCATGCCATAACCAAGCAGACTCATTCATGGCAGTCAACAGGCACTTTGGAGAGGTCACTTGTAAGTTGATCTTGTACAACCTATTATGTGACTTCTTCACTTTCATGAGAGTTTTTCCCCCTCTCTCATATATCCACAGATGCCCATCTTTCATCAGGATCCTACATCCTGTTTCATCCATTGACCCAAACTCAGGATGTTATTCCTCAGGACTGTTATGTAGTAAACATTGGTTACTACCCTATGCTCTCCATTTTTACATTTGAAGCATATAAAGCCCCTGCCTTTTATTGCAACCACAGATCCATCACCAAACTTGACTTTGCCACTGATGGCTTCATCTAGTTCAGTGAAGTGGGTTCTAATTCCTGTCATGTGGTTGCTGGCCCCATTATCTAGGTACCAACAGCAAGAATCCTCTCCTTTTGGTAGAGTTCTGGGGAACACCCCCTGTTCCTCTAGCAGGCCCAAATCCAAAGACACCTCTGCCATTAACAGGGTGGATTCTTGATCCTCCTGAGTCTGAGTTAAATGGGCTTCCTGCTCTGCCCTTCTTGGTGCCCTGCACTCATTTGCGAAATGGCCTAATTTGTCACAGTTGAAACACCTCAGTGACTTCTTGTCTCTCTTGTTGGTGTTCTTATCTTTGTTACCAGGTTCTTGGTTTGTCTTTCCTCCCCTGTTCTTTGTAAACCTCCCTTTACCTCTTCCACTGCTTCTGGAATCGTGCTTGGCCTGACCTCTGGACCTTTCTTCCCATTCACTCTTTGTCAAGAGTAACTGTCCCGAGGAACTCTTTCCTTGGGTCAGCGGCTTCAACCTCTCTTCATAGGCTTTGAGTCTCCCCACTAGTTCCTCAAATGGCATCTTGTTCAGATCCGAAAACTGCTCAATAGCAGCCACAATGGGTAGAAATCTATCGGGAGCCGCCTTCAAGAACCTGCTGACTTGTTTGGCTGTAGGCACTGTCATCCCCAGGGCTCTGTATCTCGACACTAGCTCACCCATCTTCCCCGCAAATTCATCAACCGACTCACTCTCACCCATGCTCAGCAATTCAACTCATGATCGAGAGTTTGAATTCTGGCCTGTCGGACTCTATCTTCACCCACATATCGCTTCTTGAGGGCTTCCCAAACATCCTTGGCTGACTCGTATGCAGCCACCTGCACCAGGACATCTTCCGGCAGGGCTTGGAAGATGAAGGCCTTAGCCTTCTTACCCAATCGAACATCCACCGCGGCTTGGGTGGGGGTTTAAAGGCATCCCAGAGCCCCTGAGCATCCATGAACGCCTCCATCTTGATCGCCCAAGGAGTGTAGGCCGTCGGAGTGAGAGTCGGAATCTTGAATGCGATCGGATCGCTGATGTCCTTCAATGCCATCAGTCTATCTTGATTCGCCATCGCCGTGAATCAAGTGAGGTGAATTTGGTGTCAAGATCACTCGAATTGATCAGCAGCCGCAAGGAGGAGATCTTCCGAGGCCAGCTAACTATTCTTCCGAAGTCAGTCGGGGGCTTCTTCTCAAATTGCAATCGATGAGGGTGGAGCACGCAGAAATTGGATCGAGAGCCTATACGCTCTGATACCAAATGTTAGAATGCAATGGTGTAAATTTTATTGAAGTGTGTTGTTCTCAACATACAATACAACCTCATACTTATAGTAGTTAGAACTAACTAACTATTTACATTTTCAGTCCTTGCACTAATCTAACTTTACATCTCTAGAACAAACTTTACAAAAGAATTAAACCAACACGCCCAACCAGTTCCTCAAATGGCATCTTCTCAAGATCAGAGAACTGTTCTATTGCTGCTACAATAGGCAAGTACCTCTCAGGTGCAGCCTTCAAGACCTTCCTTACTTGCTTCATATCTGGGATCACAGTTCCCAGAGCTCTATATCTTGAGACCAATTCTCCCATTCTTCCTGCAAACTCATCTATGGACTCATTCTCTCCCATGCCCAACATCTCAAACTCATGATCTAAGGTTTGAATTCGGGCCTGCTTTACTCTTTCTTCCCCTACATACCTTTTCTTCAAGGCATCCCAGACATCTTTTGCAGTCTTGAATGCAGCAACTTGCATCAAGACATCTTCTGGAAAAGACTGGAAGATGAAGGCCCTCGCCTTCTTGCCTAGTTTCACATCAACTGTGGCTGTGCCAGGGGGTTCTATGGCATCACAGATTCCCTGGGCATCCATAAAGGCTTCCATCTTGATTGACCAGGAGGTGTAGTTCGTCGGGGTTAACATGGGGATCTTGAACGAAATGGAGTCGCTGGTATCTTCAGCACCACCTGTGCCTCGCGATCTGCCATGGGTTCTTTGGAGAGTTTTGAATCTTAGTCGCAGATGATTACTTCGGAAGATTCAATTACAATCGCAACTGATTGTAATCAAGAATTCAAGGATTCAAGAATTCAAGAGTTCAAGATTGAATTCCAATGGAGTTCAATTCAATCGGCAGTAGGAACCGCGTGGGAGAGATAAGATCGTGAGAGAGAAGAGGATTCTATGGATCGAGAGCCTTTACAGCTCTGATACCAAATGTTATTAACAGAATTAACTAAAAATGCAAGGAATGTTTATTGAGTGAAGTATTGAGTCATCCCACCAATACACACAGCCCACCTATTTATAGTTGTTAGAAGAACAAACTATTTACACATCAAGCCCCTCTACTTTCAAGATTTACACATCTATACTAAACATATACTAATCATACAAATACAGAACTACAAAACTAATACAAAGAATTACAATCTAACAAAGAAAACCCATATTGATGTGTTCATAAGTAACTGGGTTGAAAATACATTACGCCAATCATAATTAGAGTTTTTAATAAAATAATTTTGGAGGTTCTAAGCAAACAAAACACTTTGGATGACTTTTACCTAAGATCTATGAGGTTTCCTATTTTAACTTAACTTTTTGTTTAGTTTACATGCTTGAGTTTTTAAAGAAAAAAAAACTAGAATACACCAACTCTTAAGTAAATGGGTCAAAATCACCACCTCTAGTTAGGACATATAGTCATTACCTGAATATTATGTGTACAAAGAATGCGTGTTTTCTGGTCCATAAGAGGGCTAATGATAGCATTTGATAAAATCCAAGAAGCTACTTGTGCATCAACTGCACTTAGGACATCATCCAGCATGATTAAGTCAGATCCATGGTAAACAGCCCTGTTCATTTTCCCATAAATGTAAGAATTCACATGAAGGACAAGAAGTAAATACCCTTTTGCATATTATCATCAAATGCTTTTTGTAAAGAGAATCATTTAGATAATGACACCTGGCAAGCGCTAAACGAGCTCTTTGACCCCCAGATAGGTTTACACCTTTCTCTCCAATATAAGCCATATCACCTCCAACAGTAAGCGAGATATCTGTGTCTAGGGCACATGCCTCAAGAACAGCATAGTATCTGTAAAAAGAAAATAGTTCTGCGTTAGTATCAAATACATGCTTGTTAAGAATACTATCACTGCCACTGCCACTGCCACATCAGCAGTTCCAGTTGGTTTTCATTATATGCACAGTTAGAGGCCATTAATTGATGTTGTATTTCATTAACTTCCTGTATTTCTGTTGTTTTCCATTATGTTCAACTGCAAAACAAAGAACTCTCTCTCTCTCTCTCTCTCTCTCTCTCTATCTCAACTTGCATTGAGGTTATCACATATCTTTTTCTCTCCTCTGTATAAACCAAAACATGATGGTGGTTTAATTGACTTCAAATGATGAATGGAAAAGATGGCAATATTGTCGCTAATGAATTTGATGTGTGCTATGTTTTATCTATTACAAGTCAAACATTTAAAATAAAATAAAAAATTAACTTAAAAGGAAATGTGTCAAATAGATTCTACAGGCTAAAGTTGCCCACTCTTTATTTTTCTTAATGAATAAACCTCCTAAATCATTTAATTCGAAAACTTAGCCTATTAAAAAGATGGTTTAACTTTTTTAATCACATTTGACAGAAAATTTATTTACAAGAAGTTAGAAAATTCAAAAAAAGAGTTTTGGTTTAAACAACCTGACTCAACCCGTACTAAAAAATTACCAATTTTGGTCTGGACCCATTTTGACCCATTACGCTAGTTACCAAACTATAATAGCATCTTGAGAGAGAGTACCTTATCGGATCATAGTCCTTTTCAAATATGACATTATCCCGGATGGTGCCGGAGAGAATCCAGGGAATCTACAGCTCCAAACAAAGGCAAGTTTAAATTTTAAAACTATGATTGAAAAAAATCTGAAATTTACATATGTAGTCAAGCTTTTTCAACCTGTGGAACATAGGCAACAGATCCTCTTGAATATATAGATCCCTTGATAAGCTTCATTTCTCCCAGGATAGAATTCAACAAGGATGACTTACCTGAACCAACCTGCAAACATGCATTTCATTATGTTTCGTTGATGCAAACATGCAATTCATTATGTTCCGTTGATAATTAATAACACAATGATAAAGTGGAGTGTGTATATCATGATTTGCTTTCTTATATATTCCTTGTGTACCAACTGAAACCTCTTCTATATAGGACACAAGCATGCGCAAATATTTTTAGTAATATGACAAACTAGAGACTAGGTACATGTGGCAGTTTAACGTGTTTAAGTGAGATCAGGCTTATCTGGGCTTTATTTATGCTAAATGTATAATCATTTAATCAGGTAAAATTTATAAAAAAAATTATCCAAAAGAGAAACATGTCAAACAAGCAAAAGTAGGCCATAACATAATCAAGTGTTTATGACCTTCCAGATTGTTTTATTAAGAAATTTGGATCGTATAATTATATTTAATAAACTCATTATTTATAAAAATCAATAAAATAGACAAAATGTTAGTAGGTCGATCTAACCAGGCCACTTTGACCCACCCTCAAAATTTACTCATTTGATACACACCCGGTTTGTCCTACTACCCAACCCGCTTGTTTTTCCACCAAAAGTTAGGAATGCTAAGTAAAGGGGTTTGACCTCTCCAATAACTGCAACAAGAGAACCCTTTGGAATGGCAAGATTGACATGATCCAGAATCAGCTCCTTGACTTCCTGGTCAACTGACCATACACTACAAGCATCTTTCATAACAACATCCATTTCTTCAGCTGTAGAATTAAAAAAATTTCTGGAGCAAGATGATGATTCATGTTCAACACAAGAGAGAAACTTGCTCAGCCGTCTGGTAGATATGACCGCCTATGGATAAATTTAACAAAATAGTACACATAGTTTTAGCTGACTGAACTATTTAATCTTGAAGCTGCTTAAGGGTACATGAACAACTCACGTCGATCAACCCATTTATGACCCATGGGAATGAGTTTAACGGGGAAATCAAATTGTTAAATAGAGCGAGACAAGTAAAAACCTGCAAAGTAGATGCTTCCACCAATAAGAAAGATATAGTATTAGAGGTGCAAAAAAGGCCAGTCTGCGGGGTTGGGTTGCAGGTCAAAACAGGTAATTTTGTAAAGGTGACTTAGTTTGACCTGAAACACTTTTAGCAATTCTTTTTAGAATCTTCTATGGATTCTCAGTGTGTACGATGCAATTACAAAAACTATTTGTTTTGTAACAATCTAGTTTCTTTTAAATAATGATTTAGGTGGTTTTACACATTAAGTACACTTTATGCGACTTTTAAAACCTTTAGCATGTTCAACCCATTTGACATGTTTCCCTTTAAGCTATTTTTCTTATTATGTTCGTTTGACCCTTGAGATGTTAAACATAACCCGGTATTGACCCATTCAAAAGTGAATGGGTCAAAATTCCCACCTCTAAGTAATTTAAACAAGAACTCACAAGGAACTCTATGCATTGAAAACAGTGTTTATTATACCGTTGCTGCATCTAGTTGATTTCCCATAATTACATAGAGTCCAAATGTGAATAAAGAAAAAAGAGTTGGTGTTGTTGCCCAAAAGAATACACACCATGCATCCAAGTACTTTCTTGTCTGTAAAAAAAGATGTCCAATAGTAAGAGTAATTGTGTTAGGATGTCAGACATTAAGGTGGCATCATGATTGAGCCAGGCTGGGCCGGTTGTATAATTTGTCAAAAACATGTTTGGTTGGGTTGATCCAAAACACATTTTGTACAAGAATTTTATTATAACACATAACTAGTGTATCAAAATAATTACAATACTAGACATTAAGGTGGCAACATGATTGAGCCAGGCTGGGCCGGTTGTATAATTTGTCAAAAACATGTTTGGTTGGGTTGATCCAAAACACATTTTGTACAAGAATTTTATTATAACACATAACTAGTGTATCAAAATAATTACAATACTTATATCATTTAATAAATTAAGAGGAAAATGATATAGGATGCAAATTTTGGCTCATTTGAACCTTGAATAAAAGATAACACAAATCGAACTGTTCTTGGTTCAAAATTGCCACCTCTATCAATTGTATAGTTTTGTAGGGAGCAATTGTTACCGATAAATATTTGACTTCTAAGGATCTTGTCTTCATTAACCAACTAGTAAAAAGAAGCTCCCACCCATACATTTTCAAAGTGCGAATATATGTCAACAGTTCTCCGGTCCTTCTAACCCTGTAAAATTATTGCATTAACTCAAGAAACTACTGTCTGTAATAGAAAAACAAATACTTTTTTTATAAAAATTGTGAATACTTAGCAATGGTGCACACACCTTTCATCCTTTTGCTCCATCATGTTTTTGGTGGCACTGGCAATCAATTCAGCAATCCATTTATTTACTGTGCATGTTGTTATTCAATAATTAGAGCTTTATCAGGATAAATAATGAATTACAGAGATATCATGCGTTAAAGAAGTATGAAATGTGAAAAGGGTATAAAATTTAATATTTGATGTTTCTCAATTAAAAGCATCAACAGTGCAACTTTATAACACCAGAGATATCATGTTTATTATAACATGTTAAAACCAATATTACATTAATAAAGTTTATGTTAAAAGTTCATACGGGGTACGCTTACTGTTAGAGTAACAATTTTGAGCAGAAAGGTTTGATTTGGCTAAAACTGAAACGGGTTAATAGCGGCCCTAAATGTATTTTAGTGCCAATAACTTTATTTAAAAAACTATATTTTTAAATCATAATAAAGAAACAGTTATTGAAAGGATAGGCAAAAAGTATTCCGTGTCAAACCCACTCCAACCCCTTTTCTACCTGCCCGTTTTGTCATCTCTACTTACTGTAGTCATGTAAGACATTCTACCTGGTATTAACAAAATAGTTATTGTGATTCCAGCAACAAAAGCAAACTGAACTTGTGTATAGAGCAAATACAGGGCGATTCCAATTTGTACTGGTAGGCTGAAAGTTAAAAAGGGTTTAAATGACAATTCAGTAAAAATCATAACACTTCGTATTATTACTTAACTATAATACTAATTATGAAGATATATGAAAGAAATAGATAAAGACCTCCACATGTCATGAAAACTGTTGCACATATTTACAGTTCGATCAGCATCAACAGACATGAATGTTTGGATTTCCCCCTCTGAAAATTGTGTTTTATTTGAAAGGCTAACATGGAGACACTGAATACATAATGGGCAACGTAATTGATGGTTAGTGACAATCAACAAATTCTTTCTCATGATTATGATTGAATGGGGAATGCTATGAGAGAAGTAAAAGCTAAATATGAATTTCAAAAACAATTTCATGATAAAGAGTTGTTTTTAAATCCAACATATATTAATGGATTGCTAAATTATGATGCACAAATAAAGTTGCACAAGGCAGGTCAATCGCCTACAGTAAGAACATGAATTAATTCATGTTCATTTGATCAGAAAATTATCTTCTATAGAATCCATATCCGAAACAAAGAATAGAACTTGATATATCTTAATGTAGTATTGCTCTGAAATGCAAGAGTGTTGTGAGAACATCGCTTGGTTGTTACCCTACATTCGGTTAAGAGATCACTGAAGTTGTTTTATTACATATAAGGTCAGTTGTAATGAAATATAAAACAAATAACTTTCTTAGCTTTCATTGTGGCTTTTGTTTATTAACATCTTATATATGACTAGTGAATTCATACATGAGTGCACTAATACCAAAACTACTATCATATAACTTTACCACAAATATGTACATCCACATACCATGTGAGTCTCTGCAATCAAATACGAATAAACAGACAAGAATAGTATACCTTTCGAAATATAACGGTCATAAGACCTGCACGTAGCTTCAACTTTAATTTCGAAAGCCGAAATGTATATTGAGTATCAAGAAAAGATCTACACCATCAGAAAATAATTTGTATTATAATCATGAGAAGTTATATAAAATACAATATCATCAAGATTTCATTCATAATTATCATTGTTAATGACTAAAAGTACACAGATGAACAAATAAGGAAATAGAACTTGAGCTTCCATTATTGAGTATCTGAAATGATTTTGGTAAGTTAGAAGCAATACATGCAACACCTGTTTGAAAAGAGGCACGCCATACCTCAGGCATAAAACACATTTTATGATGTAGTACCACAATAAAAGCATAAGACTTACTTCAAAATGGAAGTCAAGCCAAGGGAAATGGCGAGGATATAACCATCAAAATTCCCAGATCCTGTAATAGAAAAGATATGGTGATTAATGGAGAACATCAAATGAGGCAGTTGAAAATGTATTAAAAACAAAATGAAAGCACGGTTTCCATTTTTTAGAGTGTCAAGGAGTCATAGTTTTTCTAAACTCAACATTATTCGCACATCTAATTTAAATATGTTAGATTGCAGAAATGAGATGCATAATCATCGCTGATTAATGCAGAGATGGAAAATCATAGATTAATGCATGATGTATTCGAACCTGCAGGCCTACAGGTCTGAACAGAGTCAACAGACAAATCATGAATGCACAAAAAAGAACATTATAATATCAGGAACAAAAAAAGAACATTGTAATATCAATCATCAGATGTCTTATAATAAGATGAACTATACATTATCCTTAAACAAAGCAAAAGGAGTAACAAAGATAGAAAATGACCTTCTTGAAGATATTTAATCAGCATATTAAGAAGCAAGGGTCCAGCAAAACCAAGACAATCATTTACTACCTGCATTTATGGAGTATGAAACATAGAAGAGAAATAACATTATAAGTCTAGTATTACTATGATATTAAGTTTCTACTTTTACTTTTTGATTTTTGGGATTTGCATAGTTAGACCATCCAAGTATATCTTTGTTTTATACATGCTACTCATGTATAAACATTCTCAGTTTGGCCTTCATGTTTCATTTTGCTTCATTTTGGCAAAATTCATGCTTCTTTGTAAAATGACCATTTTTATCCTTAAAATTGAAATTACCATGTTACCCTTGAATTTGTACAATTACCTTGTACCATAAATGTAAAATCTCCATTTATCCATAAACTGTAAAATGACAATCAACCTTCGAAGTTGTAAAACGCTGAAAGTACCATTTATGCAACTCTACCATGGTGGCCTGTTTGCAAATGGCACCTCTACTTCAGATTTTTAGGCATTTCTAGGACAGGCCTAAGACCTTGTTCGGGCTTTGGCCAGGTATGCACCTCTACTTGACTACTTGTGTATCCCAACTATACAATATACTGTTACTTTCATTTTTTCTCTCAACTTCTAGCTTTTCTTCTTTATTTTTTTTCTTTACTGTAACCTAAAAAGTAGTCAGGATATATTTTCCATTAGTACCTTTAACAGGCCTAAACACATATACGGCCATCCATACGCATAACAATTGTCCAAAACAAAGAAGGATGTGAGCAATCATGTCTTGTTTGATCCTCCCAGCAGTTAAGTAAAGAATCATGGCAGAATGAAGGATCCATGTCAACTGGTAGTTGAAGCAAGTTATCAAAGTTAAGCTGTGTTTTTGCACCATGTTCCATCACCGAATTTATAGATCTGAATGTCATTAGATTCCAAAAGCTAGCAAGAGTTCCCTTTAACAAATAAGTGAAAACGACACATAAGTTATTGTATTCAAATTAGTGAATAATGAGGTATTGATACCAGTAAACCCTGTTAAAACATTACATCTTAAGATTAAGATTGAGAAGTATAAAAACACGTACAGGATTTGATGGAAAACGGTCATCCATACCCATTTCACAGGAATCAGTGACTCTTCCATTGAGCTACAGGGTTGTTGGGTATAAAAACAAAAGATTATAAATATGAAAAAAAATCAAGTTTCAGCTTAGAATTCATGATACTTTCTATATAAGTTTGAGACAAATTAGCTTCCAAAATTGTGCTTAGAGAAGTATGCAACTCCACTGTCTATAATCTAACTTTAAATTAGCAACCAGTTCATTTTTAGCATCATATTATAAACTTACTACCATGTGTTATAGGTTTGTGTGAATTTATAATATAAATAGGGGGAGCTAATAACTATTAATTATTCCGTGCATCGGACTGAGAACCAGGAAACTACAAAAGTTATGGGATGCAGGGGCGGGGCATCATAGGGGCCGAGGGGGCCGCCGCCCCCCCCTATTTTTTCGTCCGTATTGTTAAATTTTAGCCCGAAAGTGTAAATTTTTTGCCCGGTAGTGTAAATTTTTATATAAATATCGAGTTCGCCCCCGCCCCCCCTACGAAATAGTTCAAGCTCCGCCACTGATGGGATGGATACCTGTTCCTGCGAGATGCCTGCTTAGTTCGGATAATGTTAACCAAGATAGCAAACAGCACATCCACTAAAACTATTAAGCTCTCATTAATGCAGCTGAAAACCTGCAGTGCAAAATCGTGATTTAAGTGATGTCTTTCTAGAATAAGATTTATAGTAAGATTCTTGTTTGATCAATTTAGAACAATTACAAAACCTAACATTACCAACAATCCAAATAGATAAAATGGAAGCAGATGAAGAAGTTAAGGTTATGCTTATTGAAGCTTCTATGACAACCAATATGAATTTGAAGAAGGAACTACATACAGGATAAAACATTGAAAGTATTTCATATGCCACAAAAGAAGAAAGGAAAGAAAAATGGCTTATAAGTTAATAATATAAAGTGCTTCTTGTTATTTTCATTTCAAATGGATTTTATTTTATGTTGTGTAATAAGCGAAAACAATGAAGCATGCTAATTCATATAAAAATATTCAAGTAAGTACCTCCATAGAAGAAAAGGTTGCTTGCAAAATAGGGATCCCTAAGATTAGTTTCACGATCCACCAAAAGCACAAAACCCAATTCGATAAGACAAACAACCAGCAATCAAACCTTGAGACAAGAAGTATGGTAGCCTGTAGTATGCACCATGAAAAATTAAAATAAAAAAACTGCACAGCTGTATTAAGAATTAAAACTCAATAATAAAAGTCTTACCCAAACTAAGAGTTGAGAGCATCTAAGGAGCCACTCATGATATAAAGTGGGATGACCCCTTCTTGTGTTACTTAAAAGCATTACTATATCAAAGCATGTCATGCATGCTCCAATTACAGGTAAAAGGAGCAAGAAGACCTTCTCATAGAGGTATATCTGCAGTGCACATTAGTAAAGCACAAAGTGGGGGAAAAATATAAGCAGATAACCTCCAAGATAAATTTCATTTGTAATCCAACTATCCCTGGTTGAAAAATGACATACTACATCAAATTGCTTCTTAGATTTACCTAAAAGACAATAATCACTTGTTACCTTTCTACGTCCTCTGGTAGTTCTTTCGGAAATTGCAAGCCCACAATTATGACAATCGTTATTGTGCTTGCTCCAAAACCTAGAATTGTGAATCTTGTTAAGAAAGTACAATTAATAAATATACCAAGCTAACACTTTGTGCGCGCGCGCATCTATTGTTATTCTTGTTGTTTTTTGAACATTGATATAACATAACGTTCCATTTGACAAAGGATATAAGTCATTAAAGCATCTTGAAATTTCATTCCCATCCCATATCTGATCCAAGAAACAGAGTTAGAATGCTCTTATAAAGATCAGTACAGAGAAATTAACATGCGCTAAGCTAAATTCAATTATCAAGTGATCTTGTTTATGATCCATATAAGTATAATAATAACAGAAGTTCATCAATTGCATTACCATATACTTATCCATCAAATGGGAGAAAATTATGGGTTATTATAATGAAAGCTACTCATCTAGATATCATGATATAACAAAATAATTAGAGTTTAAGAAAATTGTTGCATGAGTTTCACCCTCAAACATACACACAAAAAGTGGTGTAGGCGTTTGTCAACAATCCGATTAGAATCTATCACATTATCGTGCCCTGTCATTCTGTCAGCAACTCTAATCATTGCATTGCTATATACAACTCTAATTTGACACTCCAAAATTCTGATAAAAGCTTACGAAATCCTCCATGATTCATGAACATGTACAATAAGCTCGTCGTAAACGTGAAATTGAAAAGTTACATAAACTATTTCAGACTTACAGACTATAATCAAAGCTCCTTTTTGGTAACGAATAGCTGCATAACTTCACAATTCTGGAACTACGCCGAATTGAATTTGTACAAATATCAAAATACTTCAATCAAACAAATTTTCCATAACTGAACTTCTAAACATGTTCTAAAATCAAAACACTGCAAGTTCATAGATCGATGAATCATGCTGATTAACATGTACTTTGTCTATGTTCTTCATCAACAAACTAAAATTCGATTTACTCGCTACTCAGAACCGTCGTTACGCAACGCTATACAGGCGATTAATAGTACAAATTAAACGTAAGGAGAGTGATATTATGCTTACGTTAGGAGACTTAGGGCATATTAGCTTGAGGAAATCCATGGTGTTTTCGTTGTGGCTCCGTCACGGCGGTGACGTCAGGTGAGGGCGGTTGTAGTTGCAGTTTTGTGTGGAGTGTGGTGGTGGTGGTGGTGGTGGTGGTGGTGGTGGTGGTGAATGGTGATATGATATCGCTTTTTTCCGTTTTGTATAAGAATTTACATTTCATGCACCTTTGTGCACTCGCGCTTTTTCCGTGAGATGACGTCATGACACGTGGGTCGTTTCTCCTTGGACCCCAATTCAACCTCGTTACTCACTGCCTCCTAAAGTTATTAGTATCAAAATTACTATTAACCTCCTCGTATTGTGACGGGAGCGTAAAATCATATCAAATAACATTATTATCGTCTATTAACATCAGAAAAATTCGTATAAAAATAAATAAAAATGAAAAATATAAACCGAACGAAAGTAGATTTAAAAACGTTGAATCACGCACGTGAAACGTAAGACATTAAAACCTAAGTTGATCTAACAACTGTGCGTTGTGACAAGACCTTTAACAGGGAAAAAATAAGCGTAAACATTGAACCACACATGCATGTTGCGTGTGGTTAACTTATAAATTCGTAAAACGAAAAATTATAAAGGATGAAAAGTATAAGGGACAAAGTTAAAAGTAAAAAACTATAGAGGTTAATTTGTACAAAATGTAAAACTATTAGGGTTAAAAGTAAAAATTTAATGATAAAAAAGCCCAAGGGTACAACTCACTATACATAAAATACAACTCTTAATGCGTAAAAAGGTTAGTAATTAATAATATATATAATTTAAGATAGCTTGGTTGTTTGGGAAATTTTTGATGATCTCATTAAAAAGTTAGCTTTGAATCCGTTAGGTTTAAACGTGTATGGTTTATTTAAAATATATTTTTTATTGGTTTTTATGAAGTTTTTAATAGGTAGGTTTTAGAAGAAAGTTGATTGATTCAAATGCTATCTTTTATTCGATTAGATTTTTTAATGATACAACTTAAGGTTGTTGTCAAACAAGTATACATCCAATATCCAACACTTGCTTTTGTAGCGTGTATCAGTGTGTATTTTAATTTTTTTAGTTTGTCTTAAATGAATCCTGATCACTTGAAATAGCCTAATGACAATAAAATCAACGACGTGACTTTATGAAACCCATGCAGGTTGAGTGATTAATAAAAAGAGAATTCACATAAATAGTTAATGTGATTTGATCAGAGTATACGTTGGTTTTCAAAATTTAAAACTATAAAGTAAATCTAAACTTTAGTGTGCATGTTACATATTTGTTTCTCGTATTTTGAAATTATAAAGTTAAACCAGACTTTTGTATATGTATTTCACAACTGATCCCTGATATTAAATTTGTTAGTTTGTTTAAAATGCATAAAAACTAACGAGGTTTAGTGTCAGGGACCAAATGTGCGTGCACATACAAAATTAAATCAACTTTGATATTTTTAAAATATAAAAACCAAATATGCAATCTGGTTCATGTATATAATCAATAATTTATTGTAAGATTCTTTAGCGTGCATGCACATACCTTTAAAAACCCCAAGTATCCTCTTTAGACTTTTGGAAAGCATGATGGCAGAAAAAGGAAAAGGAAAGGATTAAAAGGGTCGAGAAAAGAAAACATAAAGCCATCGTGCAACTTTAGTTAACTATACATAGGATAAGCGAATTGGGGATTAATTATATATCTAAAAATCTTGATTAATAGCTTTAAGACAAAGTTTTCTAGTCTAGCGGTAGCCTCGTGGCTTTTCAAATAAAAGGTCATAGGGTTGGAGTTTTGTGACTTTGTCTTAGGGGTGAGCAAATAACCGATATAACTGAATCATAACCAAATAAACCACATTAACCGAACCAAATTAAATGAACCAAACATTAACCGATGGTTTAGTTAAGGCATATCTAATTAACCGCACATTGCAGTTCGGTTTCGGTTTCATATGCAAATTAACTACATTAACCGCACCGAACCGAATGTCTAGAATTTGAACGTGTGTCGCTACTAGAGTGACAGTTAACTATTTAATTATACATTAAATGTTAATGGTTATTTTCATACTTTTCAAATTAGAAATAGATTTTTTGATAAGTTAAAATCATGCTTCTTTTTATTAAAAAAAAACTTTCTAGAAACAAAAAGATTTAAAATATGAAGTTTATAATACGAAGAACTTTTTAAAATGACATTGTTTAAAAAAATGTTTTATAAAGAAGTTAGAGTGTTAAAAAAAACTTAACCAAAAGTTTTTAAAAACGGAAATTTGAAACAATATTGTTATTGTTTAATTACCTAAAATAGTTTATTATATGTACTTTCAATCATATTTTATTTTAAATTTTTATAGTTTTTAAATACTAATAAATAACTATTAATGTATTATTTTTATTTAATTAGTGTAGTATACGAGTTTCTATACCAGTGAGAAATATAAATTAAAATAAGCTACTTCTCTTACCAGTGAGAGATATAAATTAAAATAAGCTATTTTTCTTACATCTGAGATGGATGGGGTGAAATTAACTTGGACATGCAGTAAAATATTAGAAGTAGTTTAGGAGTAATGGTATGGTATATTTGCGGTTTAAAAAATATGAAGTAAGCTAACCGGTTACATAACCATTATATGCATTAACGTCTAAATAATGTTTTATGTGACATCGTTAAATTGATATGTTTTGGATCTACTCTCATTGTTTATCATTATGAGCATTCACAATCGGTTTCTCATTTTTTACGAGTGGATATCCTATATTATGGGACGTCGTTGTAAGTGGTTGTGAGTAAAAAAGATTGAAAATTTATGAGGCTTCTACTTTGTTTTCTCGTATTTGGAGAATTACGATACAAACCCCTATAAATTTTTTAATACATTTTAAAATGGTTGTGAGTGGATGAGAAAGAAAATATAATGATAAAGATATGAAAAAATATTATTTAATTAGAAACAAGAAAGAAAAAAATGGTTTTTAATGTAATTATAAAGATGTGAAGGGGGATGGATTGTGAATGCCCTTATACTATCCATTTAAATTATGTTTTCGTTTTTCTTTTAATAAGTAATTTACTTAAACGGCATTTTTAAATTATTAGACCGCGCATGCGAAATGAAAACGTGCCATTAGCCACGTTAACATCGTTGTACGCCTCCGACACAACTAGCAATTCTTTCAGTTAAATTACTCTTTATAAAATTGTTATGTTGTTTGATTATGTTTCTCTAAGTATTTAAGTGCGTTATTATCCATATCGTAATGCATGTAACAAATTTTGCAAATGCGATGTTACATGCAATCACGCTCCAACGCAAGTGTGCGAAAAATAACCGAACTCTCGTCGCGTAACGCAAATTAAAAAAATACTAGTATAATCTCTAACCTTTAAGTTTTTAAGGAAAAAAACTTTTAACACTCATCCTATTACTAGAGAAATAAGTGAACCTTTTTGCATATATGATTTTAGTAACTTTATTTTATCAATTTCTCCTGATTTTGGATACTAGCATGCTTTCGTTCAGTGGCATGTGTCTTAGGTGTTTGGCACGTGTCCATTAAAGTTGGTTTGTCTTATTATGTCACGTTTTATGAAAAGCTGTTAGTAAAGATAAACACCTCATAGCCCATAACAAACTTTGCCTATTTATGCTCTTTTAACCATCTTATCACAATTAAATCCACAACTTATCAAGTAGCACCAATGTTATATCACCGTTAACGACCACTAACATCAAAAACTTGTATTAGAAAAGAAAAAATAAAACTAAAAGGAAAGTAGACGTGAAAATATTAAACCACGCACGTGACGCGTAAAACATTAAAAAAATAACTAAGTTGATCTAGGACCCGCGTATTGTGAAGGGCCGTTAAACGGAGAAAAAAACAGATGTAAAAACTTTGAGCCACATGCGCGTATTGCACCTGTTTAACTCGTAAATTTAGATTGAAACATAAAACGAAAAGTTTGTAAAAGATGAAAAATATAGATGACCAAAGTTGAACATAAAAAATTATATGGATTAGATTGTAAAAGATGTAATAGTTTTGTGATTAAGAGTAAAAATTACAAACATAAAAAACAAAAGCGAATACAACTCACTAAAGCTAAAGTACAAACTATGATACATATCAAAATGATAATTAGGAATATATATAATATTTAAGTGGACTTTATATATGCATTTTAATTATATTACATACATGTAATATTAACTAAAAATAAGTTACTAAAAAAGAACACATTTGTTTTAGCATTAGAATTACATCCTTAATACACCCACAACATACCGGTGATATTTCAAGTCAAGCATTTCTTATAAGATTGACATTTCTGATCTGTTTGAATAAATTATGTTTTTAAATAATTTTACAAAAGATGAATGACTGTATTTACATGTACATACATATTAATAGATCAAAACAACAAGATCTTCAGGTATGGTCAAAAAAGGTTTGAGTTGGCCTGCTATATTGTAAATTTTATAAATAAGCGAACCTATTGTTATATGGTCTAGTGTTTATTTTGTATACTATGTAAAAGATGTTAATATTTTGATATGCTATACATAACTTTTAACCCGTTTCCTTTTTAATCAATCTATTATTTTTACACATTTAACTGTTCATAATAAAATATAAACCAAAATAAAATGACTTCCTCCAATGTGTGCTCTTTATCTTCAACATCAACCCATAGAAAATTACGCATCAGATGTTAACCGTTTAATGAAAATTAAGTCTATATATGGTGATGCATATATTATTCACTATGATCAATAGGAGACCTAGTGACAAAAATGAAGTGTATAAAACTTTAGACAAAAAAATGATAATTCAAGAGGAAAATTGTGTGTACTGATATACATGTATAAACAATAAGAAATTATCACGGTTATGCCCCATTTTTATCGGGTTCAACTTAGTTACGCCATGCTGAAGATAACTCCAAATCAACGTCTTCCTCCCACCATGTTGCCGTCTGCAGAATATACATTGAATTATACCACAATGCACGAAAAGAAATAATGTAAAGTAGCAAGTTCGACGTATTACTCATGAATGAATTAATTTAGGTTATGGAAAGTTTTTACTCTACGAAGTTTTTTAAGGGTAAATTTTGTAAAATAAGAAAATAACTAAAATAAAAACGGGCTATATAGGTCAAATTGGACACAAGTCGCTCAAAGTGTATTCAATATGCATAAATCATCTTATTAAAAGATATATTACTGTATAAACAATGTAGTTATCTATAAGATTCAGCAAAGGAGAAAACAAACGTACAAAAGTGCTTGCTGTCTCAAAAAAATTTGCACATTTTGACAGAGGAAAATGTTTGACTATTTATTAGATGTCTAAAACACCTTTGAAACACAACAAGAAACAAAGAAATATACGGAGTCCCATGGACTGATATATAAAAGCGATAAGGGCACGTGAGTAATTTAGCCCGGAAATTTTATAGGAAACAAAATCTTGCAATTTTTGTGGGGGAATATATTGAATTTGCTACATACTAGAATACCCTTCAACGTCACACTACAAACATAAAGAACTTGTGGATTCCATCAATTTATACGTTTTGATGGTAATGGGCAGATGGGTAATTTAGCCTGGAAACTTTCTAGAAATATATATACTACAAAATCCATGAGGTGGAGAGAGTTTTTTGAAGGAACAAATAAAACAAGAAATTTACCTTATAGCCCCTGCGAAGGAACTCGAGTTGGCTTCCTTGTTCCTCCTTCAGTCCAAGAACCCTTAGCAGTTCTTCCTTAGTCTGCCCATACAAAAATAAATGTATATGAATGCGATGATTAGAGTCACCTTTTATACCCAACAGGTCGAACGAGTTAAGAAACAATGGAGTAAAAGGAAACAGGTCAAATGAGTCGAATATTCAATAAAATCTCCCAAATCGTTTTATGTAAAATACTAATGAAATAAGATAATTTGATAATCACTTTTCTCACACTAAAGGGTGTTTGGGATTGCTTATGTGACAGCTTATTGTAATTATTACAGCATATAGGCGCTTCGGATTGATGGGATGAAGAATGTGTTTATACTTGCCTGCTTATAGGGTGAAATAAGCTGTTTTCAGTTAGAAGTTTAAAATTGCTTATTTCAAACTAATTATGCTTGATGAGTCCAATTACAAGTTTAAGCTTAGGATGAAAAGGTTGTTTTTAGTAAGCATATTATCTGCTTGTGCTTATAAGCACAAATAAGCAACGTCATACATGATACACCCCTGAATTGTTTATAAAGATTATACGAAGAGCGTCCCGGCCCCTGGGTCAACCCAACCCACCCACACAAAATGTACATGTTCACCTCAAACATAATTAGACTAGTTACCCAGCTTGCATGGTTTTACACCTCTAGGAAAAGAGTGACAACTGACAATATACTTACTTCATTAAGTGTGAAGCGGGTTTCACTTTCAGCAATACAAGCATAGGAATTATCTGTTTGCTTAAGCATCACCTGCCAGGGTCCTGTAACGATCAACAAAAACACAAACATATTTATTTATATAATTCTATAGATAAAATATCTAATTTTGGAATATAGTTTATACGGCATGAATTTCGAAACTACATGCATCAAGAAAGATTGACTCCATAAAAACATATAAGACAAAAGAAAATATATCATTCCAACTAGCCAATTGTCATGCTATAAAATATAGCCCATTATACAGTCTTAATTAAGCTGTACAAGCCTGCATGAAGTGGAAATGAACATACTACCTTTTCCCAAGTTACATTTTTAGAACAGTTTCAGCAACCCAGTTACATTTTATTACCGATTATAGCAATAAACACCCATAGCAGGTATTTTCTGATTATTGAAAAATATGTGGCACCTTATTATGCTTTTATTGTATGTGTGTGTGCCATGTGTGTGTGTGTGTGTGGATGTGTGTGTGTGTGTGTGTGAGTGAGTGTGACAAGGTTGGATCATATGATATATACACTCCACCTGAGGGGGTCAAGGGGAGTATTATAGCCATTAGGGTAAGAATTTACGTTATGTTTATATATACTTGTAGAATGTATCATACACAAGATCTCAACAAAAATATATCTCTTTTACCTTTATAATGGTGTGAATGGCCAGATATTGTGTGCGTTGTTTGCTCAGGTTTGAGTTTAAGAAAATGACTTTCAAGTTTTAGAAAAAAAAAGGTAAAGAATGCCACCTCAAAAATTTTAAGGAAATCAGCTAATATGAGATTGATACTAAAAAGGTAAAAGATTGTAAGATGGTTTTCTTTTGCATCTAGTTTAAAGTTAGTTGACCACCCTCTAACGAACTCAGTGAGATTAAGACATTCCATAAAGAGATGATCTTTCATCGCTATTTTCATCCATATATATAGCAAACTAGGTCAGGAAAATAACTTTATAAATGAAATCAAGATAAGAAAATCACGCTGAGAGAATATGAAGAGATGATAACCGATGAATTCTAAATTAATATTTTTACCCGGGTATTGTCGGAAGAGGGCCCCAGTGTAATTCACAATATATGGTGCTACTGCCACTGTCTTTTCATTTTAAAGTAAAATGTCTATCAAAGTAATGTCAAACATTATAAAAGGAGAGTGATTTTAAAATAATAAAATCACGAGATTAGAAGAAGTACCTTGGAATACTCTCTTATTCGAATGTAAAAAACAGGAGTAAATTGAGAAAGAAATCGGTAGTGTAAATCTTTGGGTGGAAAACCAAGAAGACCAAGATCAGCTCTGGCAAATCAGATAGTCCCATTTGTCAGGAAAGAAAACAAAGTTAAATACACTAGATATGAGTTATCTGAAGCTAATCCCCAGAAATATTACCGTAGTGTCTCAAGTTCCAGATTAAATAGGAGGGCTGGTGTTGATGCACCAAACTTTTCCTGCACATCAGCACAGAATGTTATTGTATGCACACATGTCCTCAGTATCAGATAAACAGTTGAATTACAGAATAGGGCAGCATGCTTTGTGTAATTTCATAATCAAAAGATATAATGCATCACAAATATCTGGTTATTCTGCAGGAGGCAATTTTGACCCATTTACCTGGGCACGGTCGATTTGACTTATGTGTTTAATCTTTAATGGGTAAATTATAAAAAATAGCTTAACAGGAAAGTCATCCAAAGTGTATATCCAATGCATCAAACTATTAAAAATTAGATCACTGATGGGATGAAAAACATTTAAGATCATATTTGACACCCTATTTATTAAGAAAAACTATAAAAATTTGGACAAAAAATGGTTTAGGTCAACCCAACATGACATCCTGCTCATCCTACAATTTTGCCACATCTATAACAAGCTCTGTGTTTGGTTATTTAAGAATATACTGTCAACGGCCGGGGTGTACTTCAGGAATTTTTAAAGTACTGGAAAATCGTCAAAGCGAGTCCATGTAATGTTGGTCACCTCCAGATTAGATAACATTAATAAATATATCATCTATGAAAGTAATAGAGAAAAAAAGTAACTAAATGAACAGGTAAAAGGATAATGCATATTGTAATTGAACCTGTAAGTAGATGCTAGAGGTAATTTCAACAGATTTACTTATGAGTTATGAATGCTTCGATAAGGGTTAATTTCAAATGGGTCAGATTAATAAGGTAGCTAAAGGGAATGGGTCAAATGGATCGAATGGGTCAAAGGTATTGAACATTGCCCCGTGTGTATTTTAAATTACGATGATGGTAATATTGTTTTAAACCATAATTACTATATTTATTATTAATAATTTTTAAAATGGTTGAGAAGTGTTTGCACTTCTACCAAACAGACCCGCTCCTTTCTGACATGTACCAAAAGTCACCATTACTCACCTCAACTCGTTTTAACCAGTTGCTAAACCTAAGTCGTTTTGACCTATTACCCAACCTATCCCACATAAGAGAAAAAACAACCTTACCAGATATTTCTCGATGGTAGCAAGTTCACGTGTGCTGCAACAAATGAAGACATAAAGTGTTGGCGGTTTGTCGGACTGCCATCTACCTGTGTCAAAAAGGGGTCACTTATGAAAATAAGAATTTGTGACACAAATTGTAATTATATATTCATCATACAATCACAAGTGTATATTCCTCTATCAAATAAAATATGCTGCAGTATCAAAAGTTTGAAGAAGTTTGTTTTTTCATAAGACTAACCTTCATTTTCATCATCAAAATCAAAATCAAGTGTGTTCCTTACAGATTTGAAGAAAGAAGCAACAGGGCCAGCTGGAATGTCATCCAAGGAACCAATAGTGATTCCATCAATCTGGAAAAATGATTAATATTGGATTACATACAACTTTTTTATACTTCAAATAGATACAGTAAGAGAATTTAAGTCAGGATTTGGGCCTGAAAGTCTGATTAGGGATATTTACATTTACAACAGGATTTATTAATCTCAGATTAGGGTTTACAATGACATTAGAGATTCATAATTAGGGATTGTAATCAATGATCATCATACTACTTGAGCTGACCACCTGCAGAATACCATCATTCTCTCGACTATTTTGTTATAGTTTTTTTTGTTGGAGTTTACTTTCCACAATCCAAATTGTAAGACTTTTATGTTTATCCTTGCCTCCTTTGTTCTAGATAATTATTAGGTTTTATTCTAGGATATGATTTTTAATATAGATTAGGAACTATTGAGGGTTGGGATTGAGTTCTATACATGTATATTTACTTGTGTTTGACCACTAAATAGAATGAAAATTTTATACTTTTTCCTTCAAAATCGTATACTTTTAACTACACGCCTAAACTGGATGAGTAGTTCTTAGCAGAGCATGCTGCAATTTGCAGTCTGCTTACTATAATGATTGGAAATTTGAATTAATTCATGAACCAGACATGAGTATGAAGAAAAAAAATTGACAAATAACAAAAGAGTTTTTTGGGGGAGCAAAACAACTTCAGTTGAACAACATATATTGTGTCAAGTGCACCAATTTACATACTTTGAAATATCAAAATAATCCTCAGAGAAACTAGTCTGAATGGATTAGTTCAGTTACCAAATCAATAGCTGTTTTGAATAGCTCTGAGGCTCTACGTTTTTCTGGCTTGTCAGGGAACACCTACATAAAACAGTAAGTTCAAAATACATCATCAGTGGTCGATAATGAGGTGGAAATTTTTACCCATTTACTTGTGAATGGGTAGATTCAAGTCATATTTTATCCCTAATGGGTCAAATGCATAGAATAAAAAAAATAGCTTTGCCTTTTTCAAAAGACTATATTTGAAAAACATGTTTGCCGTGATCATATTTGACTTACCAACAATATATAGATTAGAAATCACCAATTTGGGACAAAATTGTTAGGGTCAACCCCATTTTAATGTTTTAAAAATATTTGTTTGGACCCATTACCTGACACACTCATATTGCCACATCTAGTAGATATTAACATAAAGAAAAATCACACTTAAAAACGTCTTACAATGCAAGCTCGTGTTTCCCTATTTTCTTGTAGCTTCCTTACGACGGCCAATGCAAGTTGAACATTGGCATCGGTAAACTCGTCTGAAGATCCCTTCACAATTTCATATGGGGAACCTTATTACTAAGAAAAAGCTTCTGGAAGCTTCATTTTACAGAACCAGCAAGAAAACATTAAGGCTATGAAGATACCTTATATGAAGAAATGCTGGTGGGCAATGGCCTGTTGATGTTATTAATTAACAAATGTAAGCAGCAGTATTATCAAAATTATGAGTTATGACAATCGAACAATGTATATACTCCCATGAATAAAGAGCAATCAGCATCATGTTTTCCTAATACAAACAAACCATCATTCTTATTACTTAGCAAACTGCACATAAAACACCATCGCGTAATAACAAAGAGTGATGACAGACTTGGACTAGTCAGAGCCACTAGCATTGATGGCAACTATGAAACCAGTGCAGTTGGTCATGCCCTGTGAGGCTAAGAACACAACACCAATATCTATGGCACCATGCATTCAGCCCTCTTGCATATACATATTTGATTAAATTTTACCATTTCAATCCGCATGTTTGGTTCATGGACAATAGGACTTGCAATTGACTTTCTGATGCTAAGAACTTACTGTAGTAATGATCTAATTTGAGCTACTGAGCTAGTATTACAATAAGACCCCTTTGTCTAACAAACAAACAAACATAGAAAGTTATAATCTCACTCGTAACAAGCTATTGATAGGGTCTGATAAGGGTGAGATGAGAGTAACCTTTCCTCTATCTCAGGAGATAGAGAGACTGCTCGCATCGGACCCCAGCCCAAAAACCTTTTCTTAATAAATACAAAGTGTAAACATACAGATAACATAGAGAGATGCATACCCCTCAGCCCTCTGCCTATACATCCTAAATGCAGATAGTTGTTTATTGACTTCCAATTCTCTCCTAACTTCATCAATAGGCAAGCATACTAATATCAAATATCTCCTACTTCTATGCTAAATAACCAATCCAAGATTCACCTCTTCAACTATTTTACATACATCAATTACATTTCCACAGTCTACACAATTACTCGTCCTTAACATGTGCAAGATACTAATGGCTACTTTTTTGGGGAAAACACACAACAGACAAATCGTGCAATGAGGAACAATTATCACATCAAACTAACATCCTCCTTTAACAACAAAACACACATTTGAAATCCTCTTGATTTCTTCTAAAACAGTAAATTAACCAATGAAAACTTCTAGAATCTACGGGAATCATGAATTTCTTATAAAACGCACAAGAGTAACAGATAAGAGAATTACGGAAAATCAATTTCGACGCGGGTTTTTCCGTCGTCGAGAGCGCAAGCGAGGGAATTAGCGGCATCAGCAACAAGAACTTCATACGATTTAGGTTTGTAAACCGATACTCCAAGCTTTCGAGCAGTTGCTGGTGTAGAAGAAGCTTCGTTGCTGCTACACTTGATCGAATTCACTGCAACTTTTTTGGGGGAAATGACGAATTGAAGAGTATGCGAACGGGGAAGAGAGAGACAGTAGGGGATAGAGTAAGGTGCTGCTGTTGATGATGATGAGGGTGTAATTGCGATGATGATAGAGAGAATGAAGAAGCAATCATGGCGATTTTAGAGGTGTGAGAGAGAGATGCAGAGATTGAGGTCGATGAGAGATAACGATACTAAACAGTTGGTACAGTTAGAGAAATTGATGCTCAAACATACGAATAATCATAATTTTAAAAATTTACAATTAAGTTATTTATATATTTTTTTATTCTAATCAGATCATTAAAATTTATATTAATATTTCAATTTTGTGTATTTAATCTGAATAGTAAATAAAATGTTTAAAAATATTAAAAAATTAAAAATAATTAAAAAAGTTGAATATATAAAAAATTAAAAAAATGTTTAAAAAGTGCATAAATACATTGTCCAAATATTTGTAAAAATTGAAAAACAAAATAAAAAATTACAAAGTTTTGTAAGAATAAAAAAAATACATTGTCTAATGATTTCAAACGGGTCAACATACCAATTTATATAAACATACATATGTATATTCAAAAGGGTCAACATACCAATTTATATCAACATACATCTATATATCCAAACGGGTTAACATACCAATTATACCAACATACATCTACGCATTACAAATGTTCTAATTTCTTCAAACATACTGACAATAGGCTTCCTTCCCGCAATTCGAATGCGTGAATTAAAGCTTTCACTCATTCCATTCTTGAATGTATCACATGCTCTACCAATTTCAAAAAAAGCACTCGACCCAGTAGTTGGGTTTCTCTCCATAAGATGATCATACGTACCTCTTCAAACATACTAATAATAGGCTTCAAACGGTTGTTTAGTTGTAAAATTTGCAGCAACCCAAAATAAATCTTTATACACAAGCTCACAAAATTTCTTTTTAAAGTTTGCATAAATATGTCTTGTGCATTGCTTGTGCTCAGCATATGGAAATACATTCTTTAGGACCTCTATAATTGTCACACCCCAACTTTGATGGCGAAATCGTCGAGATGTGAGGGTTAAGATTGTTCACAGCTACATAACGCTATATTTAAATGTAAATATTAAAATTATAAGTTTCAAAAGAAAGTACAATCATAAGTCTCAAAACATAAAATAGTTCCAAATAAAACATAACAAAACATAATCCTTTTATTCCATTAACTAGGTTCAAATCCTAGATTTTTTAAAGTTTCATTTGATCACTTTAAACTTGGGTATTTTCTGAAACATGATAAAAATAAAAAGGTCAACTAAAAAGTTAATGAGTTTCCAAGATTTTATACATAATATAACAAGGTTACAAGTAGCAATTCATGTCATAGGTTATAAGTTAGTAAGGTTATAGAACACATATCGTTACAACCAAACCTCGACTTGATTACAAGTATATATGATTGGCTAAGTGTATTTGGTTCCCATGATGAACAAGCATACGTCATCAGGAGCCGACAATACATCGGCTTTAGCACCAAATAGGCTTGTCAGACCCAAAGATCTAAGACGTTGCCAAGCTAGCAATAGTTAATGATTGCAAACAAAATATGTATCTCATATAATCACTTACAATACACAAATAACCATAACAAAATATAAAGATGAATTACAAGTGCTTTACAAGTTCAAACGTTTACAAGTGTATATGGTATAAGTATAATGTTTCACCCCAAAATAGTGTGAAAAATATAAAAAAAGAGCAAGGAAACTCACATGTCAAGTAAGTATATGATGAAGATTAATAAAATTAATAATAAACATCGTTCCAAGATGTATCGTCACAAGGCACCTAATATATAGATATTACAAGATTTAGGTTAATAATAATGTTAACGATTTAACGTGAACTAGGGTATTAGAATTTGGGAATTTTCATAAAGTTAGTAAATTCTTATAAAAATACCATTCATGAAATTTATAAATTTATTTTTAAGGAAATTGATCCTTTGTAAATAACTTGTGATTTTATTTATAAAATATATTTAAATTCTATAGTTATCATAATAAATCCTTAAACAAAATAACATAAGGTTTAATATTAATTTAATATCTTAAAGTATTATATAACAATCTAATTTTTATAAAAAAATTAGTTATAAAATTTGTAAATTATTTTTATATTAAAATATTAAAATGTTTTACAAGAATAACTTTTTAAGAAAATATTTAGATGACGTTAAAAATATTTGAAATCTATAAAAGCTATTTTTATATTATAAATTTTTCATAATAAAATTAAAGCCAAAAGGGCTTCAAAAAATTTACATGAGGGTGCCCGGGGTTGAAGCCGTGACCTCATGAATGTGGGAGCAATATCTTAAGCAGTGAACCAGGGCTGATGCCTTGGTTTACTTTGGTTTCAAACTTTTTTAAACCCGAATTAAAAGTTCCCCCAAATCACATGAAGCTAGTTTCGAATGATTCCAAATTGAAACACCAATCGATGTTGTTAATCCAATTATGGTTAGGGCTTTCATTCCTCAACTAAAATCGAGTATGTACATATGTTTAATTACCTGTTTGTAGATTAATTTGATATGAACAAGTGAAGAACAGACGAAGAACAACCACGGCTATATCACGACTGTGTCCGATTGCAATTGGTGATAATAACACAATTAATTGCACAGGGAGCTTCCACAAGAGACGGTGATTGAAAGCCCTCAATCAATTGCGGTTCCAAATGTGTGGAAGGTGGGGTTCGACTCGATTGTAGGTCACAATGAAGATCGAACTTGTCTGAGCTGTTGGTTGTGTTTCGGATGAAACTGGATTGTGTAGGAGTTTAGTTACAATTAAGCGATCATGTATGTGCGAATAATTTGATTGTTATATCTTGTTAATACCTGAACGATCATATGATTAAGGTCGCCGGTTACGTGATGGTTCGAATTGTAACTAATGCTTTAATCACACCAAATACATGCATTTAAGGTCATATTAAGCATAAGAACGAGTTCGGAACGGTTCGTAGGCGTTTTCAAAGGGTTTTGGTTCACCGGAGCTCGCCGGAAAAATGGCCAGATATCCTTGGCCGGCGTCAACAAGGGAAAAGGGAAATCTGAAATTTGATTTTATTAATTTGGCAGTTTTAGCCCTTGTGGTTTAATATTCATCATTTTATGTACAAACTTCTCAATTAAAGTTTATAAAATGGCAAAACAACCCCAAACCTTATTTAAGTTTTAAACACTTTCAAGTTACTATTTTTTATAAGTTATTATTACTAGTATTTTTATTATTATATTTTTTTGCCATTATGATTATTAATGTTATTATATTATTTTTATTGATATTATTATCATTTAACATTACTATTAGTATATTATTATTATTATAATTATTATCATTGTTATAATTTTTATTATTATAATTATTGGTGTTATTGTAATTTAATATTTATATTATTAAGATTTATATTAGAAATTAAATGGCAAATTAACAAGTAAACGTAAGTAGTCCACAAATTTCAAAAAAGACACAGCTAGTCCTTACAATAATTTAACAAAGTTAACTTTTAACTTAACGAAAATGCGAGATGTTATAGTCTCCCCAACTTTAAAGAATTTCGTCCCGAACTTAGGAATGAAACTATACGAATAAGAACGGGTATTTCTTCTTCATGTGCTCTTCACGTTCCTAAGTAAATTCAGCACCATGCTTATTCTCCCAACGAATCTTGACGTTTAGAGTAGTTGTGGTTCTTGTCTTCTTCGTAATATGATCCATGATCTCAACAGGTTTCTCAACAAGTGCAATGACTCGTCGATCTGGATGTCTTCCAATGGGACATGTAGACTTTCGTCAGCCAAGCACTTTCTCAAATTTGAGACGTGGAATACAGGATGAACTCCACTAAGGTCAGAAGGTAACTCAGTTGGTAAGCCACCTTTCCAACCCTTTTCAGGATTTTAAAAGGTCCTACAAATCTCGAAGTCAGTTTACCCTTCTTTCCAAAGCAAACAACACCTTTCCACGGTGAAACCTTAAGAAGAACCATCTCCCCAACTTGGATTCCAATGGCTTACGTCGCTTATCAGCATAGGTCTTTTGTCGACTTCTTGCCACTTCAAGGTTCTTGCAGATTATAGAGACTTTATCGGTTGTTTCTTGTATAAGTTCAGGACCAGTGATGAAGTTTTCATCAATGTCGGTCCAGCAGATCGGTGAATGATATTTACGACCATAAAGTGCTTCGAATGGTGCCATCTTGATACTCGAGTGGTAACTATTGTTATACGAAAATTCCGTGAGTGGTAGATGCTTATCCCAATCACCACAAAAGTCAAGGACACACAGGCGTAGCAAATCCTCCAAGGTTTGGATCGTTCGCTCGGTTTGACCATCAGTTTGAGGATGGTAAGTCGTGCTTAGATCCAATTGAGTACCCAAAAGTTCTTGCATAGACGACCAAAAGTGCAAAGTGAAATGAGCGTCTCGGTCGGATATGATATGCAAAGGTACCCATGACGACTTACAATTTCATCAACGTATATACGAGCCAACCTTGATGTCTTGTAAGTGTCACATATGGGTATAAAATGTGCCGATTTGGTCAATCGGTCCACGATTACCCATATGCTATTGTGTCCACGAGAGGTTCGGGGTAGCTTAGTTATGAAGTCCATGGATTTGTGTTCCCACTTCCACATAGGAATCTCGGGTTGCTCAAGTAATCCACTTGGACGTTGATGTTCGGCTTTAACCTTCGTACACGTGAGGCACTTAGCTACATAAGTCGCTATGTCTTTCTTCATTCTAGGCCACCAATATTGACCACGTAGGTCCATGTACATCTTATCGGAGCCAAGATGAATAGAATAACGAGTTTGATGAGCTTCGTTCATGATAAAGGTACGAAGGTTATCACGGTTTGGAACCCAATTCTATTCGCGAAAAACATTATCCCATTGGGTTTCATTTCCAATTGAGTTAGAAGATTATGCTCCAGTTCATCCTTCATTCTTCCTTCTCGTTGCACCATTTGTTGAGCCTCCAAGATACTAGACTCGATGTCACTATCTATTCTCAAGTTTTGTAACTATACAGTAGTCTCGTTAACATCTAGTCGAATCTCAGTATCAAACTCACCCAAAGTGTCAAACCATTATCGTCGATCGTGAATTTCTTGGAACGAGATTATCTTGTTATGAACCTTTCGACTTAATGCATCGGCCACAACGTTGGATTTACCAGGATGATAAGGAATGTCACAATCATAATCACTAATCAACTCTGTCACACCCCAACCTTGACGACGGAATCGTCGAGATATGTGGGTTAATATTGTTCACAACCACATAACGCTATATTAAATGTAAATATTCAAATTATAAGTTTCATAAGGAATTACAAGCATAAAGTCTCAATCATGAAACAAAACCAAACATTACATAACAAAACAAAGTCTTTTTATTTCATTAACTAGGTCCACATCCTAGATTATTGCAACCTTAACAAGTTCACTTTAGACTTGGGGATTACCTGAACATGATAAAAATAAAAAGGGTCAACTAAAAATAGTTGGTGAGTTTCCAAGGTTTTCATACATAATATGATAAGGTTACAAGTAGCAATTCATGTCATTGGTTATAAGTTAGTAAGGTTATAGAACACATATCGTTACAACCAAACCTCGACTTGATTACAAGTATATAAGATTGGCTAAGTGTATTTGGTTCCCATGATGAACAAGAATACGCCATCAGGAGCCGGAAATACCTCGGCTTTAGCACCAAATAGGCTTGTCAGGCCCAAAGATTTAAGACGTCGCCAGGCTAGCAATAGTTAATGATTTCAAAAAAAATATGTATCTCATATAAACACTTACAATACACAAATAACCATGACAAAATATGAATTGTAAGTGCTTACAAGTTTAAACGTTTACAAGTGTATGAGAATAAGTATCATGTTTCACCCTAAATTAGTGTGAAAATAAAAGGGACAAGGAAAACTCACATGTCAAATAAGTATATAATGAAGATCAATAAGAATAATATATGTCGTTCCAAGATAAAACGTCACAATGCACCTAAATATATAAATATTACAAGATTTAGATTAATAATAAGATTAACGAGTTAACATGAACTAGGGTATTAGAATTTGGGGGTTTTCATAAAGTTAGTAAATTCTTATAAAAATATACTATTTTATGATCTTTATAGAACTTATTTAAAAGAAATTAAATCCTTTGTAATTAACTTGTCACCAAATAGGCTTGTTAGGCCCAAAGATCTAAGACGTCGTCAGGTTAGCAATAGTTAATGATTGCAAACAAAAATATGTATCTCATATAAACACTTACAACACACAAATAACCATGACAAAATATGAATTGCAAGTGCTTACAAGTTTAAACGTTTACAAGTGTACGAGAATAAGTATCATGATTCACCTCAAATTAGTGTGAAAATATAAAAGGGGCAAGGAAAACTCACATGTCAAATAAGTATATAATGAAGATCAATAAGAATAATATATGTCGTTCCAAGATAAAACGTCACAAGGCACCTAAATATATAAATATTACAAGATTTAGGTTAATAATAAGATTAACGAGTTAACATGAACTAGAGTATTAGAATTTGAGGGTTTTCATAAAGTTAGTAAATTCTTATAAAAATATACTATTTTATGAACTTTATAGAACTTATTTAAAAGAAATTAAATCCTTTGTAATTAACTTGTGATTTTTATTAAAAAATGTATATAATATATTTAATTTATTATCATCATGATAAATCCCTAGTAAAAAGAAAAACATACGGTCTAATATAGATATATATATATAACTCACAATATTATATAAGTTCATTTATTTATAAATATATTTAATTATAACATTTGTAAAAAAACATCTAAAATAAAATGTTAAAATGTCTTATGACAATAAATTTATAAGACATATTTAGATGACTTTTAAAAATATTTGAGGTTTATAAAATTTATTTTTATAATTATTATAAATTTTCTATAATTAATTTAAGGCCAAAAAGGCTTTAAAAGAATTACATGAGGGTGCCCAGGTTCGAACCCGGGACCTCATGTATGTGGGGAAATGTCTTAACCAGTGAACCAGGGCCGAGGCTTTGGTTTACTTTGGTTTCAACCCTACTTAAACCTGAATTAAAAGTTTCCCCCAAATTACATGAACCCTAATTTCGAATGATTCCAAATTGAAACATCAATCGATGTTGTTAATCTAATTATGGTTAGGGCTTTCATTTCTCGACTAAAATCAAGTATGTATATAAGTTTAATTACCTGAGTTGTAGATTAATTTGATATGAACAATGAAGAATAGGGCGCGACCACAACGGGATCCGATTGGTATGCAAACGATGATGGAAATCAAATTAAACTCGTTGACAGCTTCGAGTGATGTTCTTGATGTAAAGCCCTATGTCGATTTTGGTTTAAATTGTTCACGAGGTGGGTTTTGAGTTTGTTGCAAATTCGCGATGAAGGAGGTAATCGAACCGAGGGTTTGTGTGTTTTCAGGTGCGATTGAATAGTGTAAAAGATTAGGAATGGTTAGATGATTGTTGAGGTTCATTTAATCGAGTTATTATTGCTTCTTAATGCACAAACGGCTATAGAGTTTTAAGAGGTTTCGGTTATTCACTCGATCGGTTTATAACCGATGTTTAAACACATTAAAAGTTCATAACGAGGTTCGAATTGTGTTCACGAATCGATTGGTACAATTTGGAAATAAAACGGATGAGTTTTTGCGGCTTTTGGTACCTCGTCGGACTTGGCCGGAGTCCGACCGACGAGTTTTTCCGGAAAAACGAGGTAATGCGGGAGCGGGTGGTTGGGTTTGAAATGTTACACAATGGTCCCTGAAGTTTGATTCTTATTATTTTATGCACACAGTTTCTATTTAAAGTTTATAAAATAACATTTTAACCCCTTAAACTTTATTACCTTAAATTTTAAACAGTTTTAAGATTATTAACTTTATAAATTATTATAAGTATTATAATCTTATCATTAACATTACTATTATTGTTAACATTATGATTATTATAGTTATTTGTTATTATTAATATTATTATTATCTTAGTTTTTATTGTCATTATTATAACTATTAGTAATATTAATATTATTACTATATACAATTTAATAAACTATAGCCTTTCAAATTAAAGCATTTAAAGACAAATTAAAAGATAAGCATAAGCAATCCATAATTTTTATAATGGCATAAATAGTTCTTACAAGAACTTAACAAGATTAACTTTTAATTTAACGAAATAAAACGAGATGTTACAAACTCCACCCAACGATGTTGTCTCATATTGAGTTCTTTTTTTATTAAAAACGTGTTGAAGACTTTTGTGATCGGTGTAGACAATGCATTGTGTACCATAAAGGTAGCGTTTCCAAATCTTCAATGCAAAAATGACAGCTCCAAGCTCGAGATCATGTGTGGTGTAATTCACCTCATGGACCTTCAATTGTGTCGATACATAAGCTATCACCTTTCCTCATTGCATGAGAACACAACCAAGGTCTTGTTTAGATGCATCACAATACACGGTGAAATCGTCGTTTCCATCAGGTAGGGTCAAGATAGGAGCATTGCACAACTTGTGCTTTAACGCTTCAAAAGCTTCTTCTTGCTCGGACTCCCACTCGAACAGTTTATTCTTTTGTGTCAAAGAAATGAGCGGCTTTGCGATCCTCGAAAAGTTGGCAATGAATCGCCGATAATAACTAGCAAGACCTAGGAAAGAACGAATTTCAGTAGGAGTTGTAGGAACACACCAGTTCTTCACAGCTTCCACCTTTACAGGATCAACGTAAATTCCTTGGCTATTCACCACGTGTCCTAGAAATTGAACTTCCTCAAGCCAAAATTCACACTTCGAGAACTTCGCATACAATTTCTCTTCCTTCAACAACTCAAGAACTTGTCGCAAATATAGCTCATGATCGGTGTTGGACTTGGAATAGATAAGTATGTCATCAATGAAAACGCTTACGAACTTATCTAAATAAGACTTGCATACTCGGTTCATGAGATCCATGAAGTCAGCAGGAGCATTGGTTAAACCAAAAGGCATGACCATGAACTCATAGTGCTTATAACGAGTACAGAATGCGGTCTTTGGGATATCATCATCATGGTCTCGTAATTGATGATATCTAGAACGTAGATCAATTTTTGAGAATATAGCAGCTCCTTGAAGTTGATCAAACAAGTCATCAATACGGGTAAGAGGATAACGATTCTTGATGGTAAGCTTGTTAATTTCATGATAGTCGATGCACATACGAAACGATCCATCTTTCTTCTTCACGAAAAGAACAGGTGCACCCCAAGGCAAAGAGCTAGGACGAATGAATCCCTTCTTGGATAGTTCTTGAAGTTGACTAGAGAGTTCTTGCATTCCTGATGGTGCAAGCCGATATGGTGACTTAGCCACGGGGTTGGCTCCCAGAATCAAGTCGATTTTAAACTCGACTTCACGCACGGGAGGTAAACCACTAAGGTCATCGGGAAATACTTCTGGAAAGTCTCGTACGATCGGAACATCCTTAAGTTCTTTCCCTTTGACTTTCGTGTTGACCACGTAAGCCAAGAAGGCCATATACTTCTTGCTTAAGCAGTTTCGGGCTTGAGTGCAAGACATGAGTTTAAGCCCTTTGGAAGATTTTTCACCGAACACTTTCAAAGTATCTCCAGAGGGCAACGATATACCGATTCACTTCTCGAAACAAATGATCTCGGCATGGTGTTTGGTTAACCAATTCATACCAATGATGACGTCAAAGTTTCCAAGTTTCATAGGGATAAGTTCGATAAGAAAATCATGCGTGTCAAGACTTAAGATGCAATCACGAATATTGACGTCAATGGTGATCGGTTCTCCATCGGCAACTTCAACAGTGAGAGGTCTTTCTAGTTTCGTATATGGCTTAGCAAGTATGGGTTCAAACTCTAACTAAACAAAACTCTTATCGGCTCCAGAATCAAATAGGTCGTAGTCATAAGTTTTATTAATAAGGAACATACCATTCACCATATCGTTGTTTGCTTGTGCTTGATTTATGTTGATGTTGAAAGCACATCCTCAGGCTTGTAGAACATTACCCAGAAGACGAGGGCATTGTGGGCGGAAATGACTAGGTTCCCCATAGTTGTAGCAAACACGGTTTGTGACCATTGTGGCGTTGTTAGGTGCACGGTGGCAAGTTGCCACCAAGTGACCATATTTACCGCATCAGGTACAAATACGACATGGTCGATTCCCCGGATGGTGGTACCTACAGGTGTCGCACATAGGTTGAGGACTAGCATAGGCCCTAGCCCCAGGCATTTGTGCCATAGGTGCAGCCGCAGGTACGAGTTATCTTTGGGGTTGTTTGGGTGCAGCCACGACATAGTTGCGCGCTGGTGTGAACTTACGCTTCTTGTTGTTGTTGTGTGAGATGGCTCAACTTTAGTCTCCTTAACAGCCTTGGTAGCCATCTTTTCCACCTTCTTTGTACCCTTCACAGACATGGCGCCCGCTCGTATATGATTCTCGGTGAGTTGAGCGGTGATAGTAATGGCTTCTTCCAAGTTGTGGGTCGGCTACCACCACAACATCTTGTATATGGGGTGGTACACCCTTAATGAACTTCTCGATGTTGCGGGGGACAATATCGACCATGTGAGGCAGTTTTATACTCAACTCATGATGCCTAGTTGAGTAGGCCAAATGGTCACCACCATCTTGCTTCAAGTTCCAGAATTCCTCCTCCAACTTTTTTATTCACTTCTTTGGCAGAACTTCGCAAAGGCGATGTTCTTGAACTCATCCCAAGAGAGTGCCAAAATAGCATCAGCTCCATGATTTCTCTTCTCGCTATTCCACCAGGTAAGTTCTCTTTGTTGGAACATACTAGTGACATAACGAACTTTGAGTGCCTCGAGATACTCACAATTGACAAATGTGTTCTCCATGCTCTCGAACCACTCAAGAAGACCGGTGGCTCCTTCCTTGCCACTAAAACTAGTGGGCTTGCAAGAACTAAAGTGCTTAAAGATACAAGTTTGGTTGTTGCATCCTTGGTTAGCACTATTCTCTCCTTGACCATTTCCATTGTTGCTAGAGTTGGCCATCAAAGTGCTATTGAGTTCCGCAACCATGGTCAGGATGACAGCATCCATTTGCCGGGCAATCATGGCGGCTAGCTTACGATTGGAACTTCCACGCTTTCCATGATGACGAGACATACTGGAATATACAAAATGAGTTAGACACGGGAGAGGAAGAATAACAAGGTTTATAATTTAAACAAGGATAAGTCAAGAGTTGTAAGGCATATGGAATGGTTCCATTTGGTAACGCATTACCATTTGGAAACGTTGATACGTCAAGGTAAATTGACCCATTCGCCTTAGAAACTTGTGTATGTGACCATAGTTTATCACTCATCCTAGAAATCCCCAGGTAAGCATAACTAGTCTTGTAGGACTTATGCGATATGCTTGCCTTAGCCCGAAGGCCTTTTGCCAGGATACAGGTGTCTATAAGTCACATAAATTTTTTAGGTTTATGAAATCAAAACTTTGATGATATTTTCATATATTAGACATAAGTCTAAAGATCCAAGTCATAAGCATAAGTATACGATTTCATGTGTCGGCGAGAATAAGATTAAGAAGTTTCATTTGTCGGGGAGAGTCAAAGGGTCAAGGATAAGTTTAGGGAGACAAGTAACAAAGTTTTAACAAATTATAAGGCAATCCTATGCTAAGACATCAAGTTGCACATAAGTATGGCATAGCATTATGTAGCATGCAAAACAATATACTTTTACAAGAATAATAATATTATTCTATAAGGTTCATGCATAAACTATAGTCTAGGTCACCATTTCTAATAACCTTAATCCCTATAGTTGTGGGCTCTAATACCAATCTGTCACACCCCAACCTTGACGGCGGAATCGTTGAGATGTGAGAGTTAAGATTGTTCACAGTCACATAACGCTATATTTAAATGTAAATATTAAAATTATAAGTTTCAAAAGAAAGTACAATCATAAGTCTCAAAACATGAAATAGTTCCAAATAAAACATAACAAAACATAATCCTTTTATTCCCTTAACTAGGTTCAAATCCTAGATTTTTTAAAGTTTCATTTGATCACTTTAAACTTGGGCATTTTCTGAAACATGATAAAAATAAAAAGGTCAACTAAAAAGTTAGTGAGTTTCCAAGATTTTATACATAATATAACAAGATTACAAGTAGCAATTCATGTCATAGGTTATAAGTTAGTAAGGTTATAGAACACATATTGTTACAACCAAACCTCGACTTGATTACAAGTATATATGATTGGCTAAGTGTATTTGGTTCCCATGATGAACAAGCATACGTCATCAGGAGCCGGCAATACATCGGCTTTAGCACCAAATAGGCTTGTCAGACCCAAAGATCTAAGACGTCGCCAGGCTAGCAATAGTTAATGATTGCAAACAAAAATATGTATCTCATATAAACACCTACAACACACAAATAACCATGACAAAATATAAAGATGAATTGCAAGTGTTTTACAAGTTCAAACGTTTACAAGTGTATGTGGTATAACTATCATGTTTCACCCCAAAATAGTGTGAAAAATATAAAAAAGGCAAGGAAACTCACATGTCAAATAAGTATATGATGAAGATTAATAAAACTAATAATAAACGTAGTTCAAAGATGTATCGTCACAAGGCACCTAAATATATAGATATTACAAGATTTAGGTTAATAATAAGGTTAACGATTTAACGTGAACTAGGGTATTAGAATTTGGGAATTTTCATAAAGTTAGTAAATTCTTATAAAAATACCATTCATAAAATCTATAAAATTTATTTTTAAGGAAATTGATCCTTTGTAAATAACTTGTGATTTTATTAATAAAATATATTTAAATTCTATAGTTATCATAATAAATCCTTAAACAAAGATAACATAAGATCTAATATTAATTTAATATCTTAAAATATTATATAACAATCTAACTTTTATAAAAAAAATTTAGTTATAACATTTGTAAATAATTTTTATATTAAAATATTAAAATGTTTTACAAGAATAACTTTTAAGAAAATATTTAGATGACGTTAAAAATATTTGAAATCTATAAAAGTTATTTTTATATTATAAATTTTTCATAATAAAATTAAAGCCAAAAACGCTTTAAACAATTTACATGAGGGTGCCCGGGGTCGAACCCGGGACCTTATGAATATGGGAGCAATATCTTAACCAGTGAACCAGGGCCGATGCCTTGGCTTACTTTGGTTTCAAACTTTTTTAAACCCGAATTAAAAGTTCCCCCAAATCACATGAAGCCTAGTTTCGAATGATTCCAAATTGAAACACCAATCGATGTTGTTAATCCAATTATGGTTAGGGATTTCATTCCTCGACTAAAATCGAGTATGTACATATGTTTAATTACATGTTTTGTAGATTAATTTGATATGAACAAGTGAAGAACAGACGAAGAACAACCACGGCTATATCGCGACTGTGTCCGATTGCAATTGGTGATAATAACACAATTAATTGCACAGGGAGCTTCCAGAAGAGACGGTGATTGAAAACCCTCAAATAATTGCGGTTCCAAATGTGCAGAAGGTGGGGTTCGGCTCGGTTGTAGGTCACGATGAAGATGGAACTTGTTTGAGCTGTTTGGTTGTGTTTAGGATGAAACTGGATTGTGTAGGAGTTTAGTTACAGTTAAGCGATCATGTATGTGCGATTAATTTGATTATTATAGCTTGTTAATACATGAACGATCATATGATTAAGGTCACCGGTTACGCGATGGTTCGAATTGTAACCGATGCTTTAATCACACCAAATACATGCATTTAAGGTCATATTAAGCACACGAACGAGTTCGGAACGGTTCGTAGGCGTTTTCAAAGGGTTTTGGTTCACCGGAGCTCGCCGGAAAAAATGGCCAGATATCCTTGACCGGCGTCGACGGGGGAAAGGGAAATCTAAAATTTGATTGTATTAATTTGGCAGTTTTAGCCCTTGTGGTTTAATATTCATCATTTTATGTACAAACTTCTCAATTAAAGTTTATAAAATGACAAAATAACCCCCAACCTTATTTAAGTTTTAAACACTTTCAAGTTACTATTTTTTATATGTTATTATTACTAGTATTATTATTTTATATTTTTTTGCCATTATGATTATTAATGTTATTAATATTATTTTATTGATATTATTAGCATTTAACATTACTCTTAGTATTATTATTATTATAATTATTATCATTGTTATAAATTTTATTATTATAATATTGGTGTTATTGTAATTTAATATTTATATTATAAGATTTATATTAGAAATTAAATGGCAAACTAACAAGTAAACGTAAGTAGTCCACAAATTTCATAAAAGACACAACTAGTCCTTACAATAATTTAACAAAGTTAACTTTTAACTTAACGAAAATATGAGATGTTACAATAATACCCCAATGAATAACAAACCCATAACATAAATGTTAATAAACAACATGTAAATAATTACATATTAATTACAAAATAACTTATGTTGATCTAAAATCAAAGTAAGTCCAACTCCATTGTTCATACAAATGTTGTTTTTAAAGAGATTGAGAAACCAAGTTCAGTTTATTTATTCTCAACAGACTCCACAACCCATGCAATATGATTATTGGCGTCTCTTCCAACAGCTGAAAGTAATTGACCACTACATTTTAAAAAACACCCATCTAAACAGATAACTTTCCTACAACCATTTATCCATTCATCTTTAACCACTCGAAAACAAATATAGTAACTACTAAAATAAATCTCTCCATTCGGCATTGTATCCACGACCATCTTCACAGTACTCCCTGGGTTTGTTTCCAATATTTTAGCTCGATAATCTGAAAGTCTAGCATAATATTCATTTAACCCACCTTCAAAGTCATCAAAGATTTTCTTTTTTGCTCTTTCACATTGTTCAATACTCACTCTACATTGATATTTTCTCATTATATCTTGTTGCATTTCCCTTAAACTAATTTTAGGATTTTGAATTATTTGTTTGAAATATTTTTTTGCAATCCAAAAATATGTAACAAGAGAACCTAATGGTAATTGTCTTGAGCATGTATGTTCATCATTTAATGTTTTTATTTGAAAGGAATTCTCACTTGTGACCCTCAAGGACCAAAGCCTAAATGGACACTTCCATACATCCTTTTTTTCCTTTACCATCTTCTACAGTTTCTGCATTACCGCACTTACTAATAACCGATTATTATCGTTTACCGTGAACACTAACTGATAACCATTTGATACACCATAATCAATCAACATTTCTTTTAATTGTGCAGGACTCTCAAATTTCATTCCTTCAATGGGTTTCACTAATTTCCAATCCATTTTGAGATCATAACAAGGATAAACAACACCTACATCCTATACACTTACATCATCCATATCCTTATCATAATTTTATTCAATTCCACTCCAATCATCAACAGAATTAGCATGAAATTAAGCCTTATCATTATTGTCAAAACAAAGTAAATTTAGAAAAGGATCATTCATACTAACATCTTCATCATCAAACATTTGACAAAAATCAAATCACACTACTATAAATATGATAAATAATATATACAATCATAATAACAAATCATATTCTCAACAAAATCAAACTAGTGATGAATTAAAACTTGAAGTACCAACCAAAAAACCAGTTTACATAGGTCATACCTATTGCTCGATTGATACCTAATAAATGTTATCATCATTTGTATCATTCACAGCATCAACACTTGGTATAGCTTCAAAAGTGATGGGTCGAAGGTGGGCCGACGACGGTTACACAGGTCGGCTAACGATGACGTAGATGGGTTGCGATGGTGAGGGGACGACGCTAGTGGGGGGACGACAAGGTGGTGGCCGACGATTGGGGGACGTCAGGCCTGTCAAGTAGCGAAGGGGGGGCGACGACGATGGGGTTGATGGCGTAGGTGAGCCGGTGGTGGTGGGCGGATGACGGGGGTGGTAGGCAGCGATGGTGGGAGGAGCACAGGCCTGTCAAGTAGTGAAAGGGGGATGATGATGGGGTTGTTGGCGCAGGTGAGGTGAGCTAGTGGTGGTAGGTGGACGACGATGGTGGTGGGCAGTGATGGTTAGGGAGGACGGTGAAGGAGGTGGGAGCAATGTTATGTATGGAATATGGATGGATTTTGATCATTAGGGTTTTGTAATATTTTTTTTGGAATTTGAAATTTGATTTTTTTATTTGTTTAATTTGTTTTAAATATAAAATAAAGAATTACTTGCTAAGCAGGTTAATTATATAGGACTAGAACACCACCCTAAAGTTTAATGATGTAATTGAAATAGTTTAAAACATAAGTGACCTAATTGAAACACTTATTAAACTTGGTTACTATATATATATATAATATATATATATATACACTATTTGCCCCTTAGTTCGAACGATAGCAAGACAGATGCTCAAGCTGGTTCCGAGGTTTTGGAAAGAGTGTCGAGGAAAGATCTTTGTAAAATTATCCATACACTAGAACTCTAATTCCATCGATTATTACTTTCTAACAAAATGAATATCAATCTTCACGTGTTAAGTTCATTGATGTTTAACCGAGTATTAAATAAGTACACAGCTGAGCCGTTATCTTAATAAACCATAATTGTCGTACGAAACGAAACATGCACTTCAATCAATCAGTTATGAAACCAACTGACCTTTGCTACCATATTAGCAACAACACAATACTCATTTTCGGTACTACATTAAAAGACTGTGTTATGCCATTTTGAAGACCACAACAGAAGATTCTCATACAAGTAGGAGGGTAGCCCGATGTCAAAACACCTGAAATCGAGGCATCTTCCCCAGCTAGTGTTTGAATAGGTAGTAGGAGGATGAAATGGTGTGGCAAAAGTATGTAGCTTGGAGTCTAAGTTCCCTGAATGTGTTGTAGAATTTGTTTCATAATCTAAAAATGTTGAGCATGCGTGAACAAAAAAAACCACTAAAAACATAGAAAATATTAAGCAGAGTGAATGTGTGATACTAAACGCCCTTAACAAAACAAAGTTATAACTTGTAAAAGAATACCATTGGTAGCACTTAGATTGGATAATGTGTTAGCTGGTGTGGCAGCTGGTTTACATGTCATCATAATGGACCACTGTATTATTTACTTGGCATATTGAGATTGGCTCAAAACTAGCATGGATTCATCCCCTGGTACCATAATGCCCAGAAAATGATGTAAGTTATTTAAGTTTTTTTTTAACGGCAAATCTATCCTACTCCTACTTTTAAATTACACCCAGTTACACCATGCTTGGGTTTGAACCCATGACCTCCCCTTTAAGAGGCAAAGCCTCTACCAAGTGGGCTAACTCTATATTGACGTAAGTTATTAAGTTAGTCATTGCAATTTTCTTAGAAATTATGGTGATGATGAACTTGAGAATCGTGAAATCGGATGCAAACAAAATATTATCATCATTGGGGAATAGGTTAGAGTCGGTGGGGGATTAGCAATAGTCAACGATGAAGGTGGTGTAGGGGTGATCAACGATGAGGGTGATGTATAGGTGGATGACATCAATATGGCAGTCATAGAAGATGAAGTCAGCAATAGGTTAGGGGGCTATTTGACAACCTTGTGCTGAACCATTAAGACGACTGAATAAGAGTAGTAGCCTCTGAATCATTCAATATTATTTTAAAACTTACCCATTAGGAGACTCAATAAACCATTAAGAGGTGACTTTTAAGTAAACCAAACACAGTGTACCTCTAACTAATTTAGAGATACTCTCTTAACATAATAGTTAAGAAGATACCAAACAACCCCTAAGTGTTACTAATTTATCATTTAAATCTATTTCAAACCGATATGATCAAACTCATATTTGAGTTTCCAAAAGAACTCAAAGTTTATCACCTCGATGGCGAATTTTAGATGTTCATTTAATGTAGATGTTGTAGAACTTGCTGAACTTCAAGTTCAAGTTCTCCAACTGGGTGTTTATTGGTGGACGATTTGGTTGGTTCCACCAAGTTGCTCATTAAAATGGTCTTAAACACACCCTCAAAAAGAATTATGTTTTTGTCGCTTTCTTACCATCGAGTCTTCGGAAATATGAATCAAAGTCTTGGCCAAGGCTTATTTCTGAACGTCCTCCAAAGGATTCAACTTCATCCGCTTTGTGAACTTTTCCCCTTTTGATGATGTTTCATTAGCTCTTGATGATGTTTGAATGAGAACTGCCTCCTCAACAGACTCTTCTACCTCATCAACTTCATTTTTTATATTTTACGATCCTCACATTCGTCTTTCGAGTTAGATACACCATGATATTGGGTTGGTTCACAATAGTGTCGATTTTAGTAGTGGAATTTTGGCTCACTATACACACAACGATTAATGAGTTGATTGGGTGGAAGGAAAAAATGACTCGATGCGCTTTGAGTAGGCATAGTTGGTGTAAACGGATATTGTGGGTAGTAGTAGTGTTTAGTCGATCAAATGGATTCAGTTGATTTTGCCTCGATCCGACTTTGGTTTTGGATGTTTTCAAACATAATTGTGTATTTTTTCTCATATCCATTTTGAAGAGTAGAAGAAAATACAAAAATTAAAACTAATGATTTTTTGAAACATATTAGAAGATTCAGTTGATACTTGTAGACTCTAATTTTTGTAACCTAAAAAACTCATATGATTGTTTAACGTTCTCAATCGTGGTATGTTCATTTGGTTGTAGTATCCATTCATCATCTTGCCCCTAACTATCCGGTTGGGTTGTTGTGGTGTTCTCGTTGCTACCCGAGCCCCCACCCCCCTCCCCCAACCCCGCAACACACCCCCAACCTTAGGGTGGTAGGGGCATATCTGGGTTCATGCTCTCGTGCCTATTTGGTTCAAGCATGTACTACGCCGCAACCCTTCAAGTAGTGATCATTGGTTCATCTTTAGGCAATGGAAGCTAAACACCGACGTGTGAAATCTTACTTCATTTCAACAACTTGGATATTTTGGTTTTAAAGATGAGCACCCCTTTCTTTTTAGATAGTTCGAATAATTTTATAAATTTTAAATAATACGACACATTTTCACTGGTTGGTTGGCTATTGGTACTTTTGAGTAAAGGGGTAGCATCCCACTTAGTATAGTGTACAAAGGCATTAATTGAAGGCAGAAGTTCTTCCTGAGTATATCACATGGAGTCACATTGATGATCCAGGGTGCACACTATCATTGTTCCCAATGATTTTATGTAGAAATGCATGACCTTTTTGTTTTCAAATTTCAAACAAAACAAATTTGTTCATATGGTCATTACAAAGACATTATTCGTCTTGTCCACACTTACAAAGTAATATTTTACTAATTTAATCTTATAAAAATGATCAACTAGACAACCAGCTACAAAATTAGACATGGTTGTCTAAGAATATCACCGGTCAACGGATGGTATAGGTGTGGAATCTTTGTCCTTCTAGCATGTTGCTAAGAAAACTTAAAAACATTAAATATTAAAATTAAATCGAATACATATATATGTCTTATAAATACTTGATGCAAAACAATTATACTTTTGCAATGGTTATATTTATTTCTACAAAATAACAACTATGTGAAACTTGGTCGCTAGTCATTCCATGCTTACTACAAAGTTTATTATTATTTAAGTGGTTTACGTGATGAAAAGTTTTTGAACAAATTATTAAAAGAACATTTCAAACGTTTCTAGCACCTAAAAATATGTTACCTAAGCTTTTATAACATATCTAACTAATCTCTAAAAACACTTATTTAACTAACACATTTCACTAATTAAAAAAAACACTTATATGAACTCTAATATTACATCCTTTTTTTAAACCTCTTTATACACCCACATCATCATGTACTTTTATAGTTATTCATAAACCATAGTATATTATATAATAATCAATTTTTTAAATCTTAATAATAGGTTAGTAATTAAAACTTAAAATTTACTTTTGAACAATTAAAATTGATAACCATATAAAATACTTTTATCGACTTATAACCAACCGTTGATTGCATTTGGTCAAGGCGTGTGAGTTAGAAAGTTGTTATAGATCTAGTCAATAACATATATTAAAAAAACTTGACTGTATTCAGTATTCTTAATGGATGGTTATATATACAAATAGCTATATATAGATACACTATTCAACCTTTATTCACTCACACTTTCTTCTTAATTTGCATAAGCTTACAAGCTACAACAATGGCGACCATGAAGCTTGCTTTCATCTCCTTAACTCTCTTTGTTCTTCTTGAAGCTATTAATGCTAGACAATTACACGGTACAATTAAATAACTTAATTCATAATTCATAATTTCATTACTTTTAAGCTTCTAGAATTTATTAATAACTGGTTTTGTTTGTAGATGCAATCATGAAAGGAAGATTTAGTGAAAGACCACCGTCTAACGTTACAGTAATTCAAAAGGTAACCGGAGAAGAAGAACTCCGGTTACCACAGTCTCTTACACTGTCATCATCACATGACCACACTGCTTATGACCGAGTTAACTCGTCACCACCACCACCTAATGAAGCACCATCAAGGGGCCAAACAACTTATGGCCAAGTGAACTCGTCATCGCCAATGGGATCGGACAAATTTGACCGAGTTGACCCGAGAACGCCACCTAGTCCGGACCCGAACGATTCACAAGGGCATGGAATGTATGGTCGAGTTGATCCGAGTGCACAACGCCACCTAGACAAATTCGACCGAGCTGACCCAACGCGCCCATTGGTAAGTGATTGTGGAAATGCATGTACTAAATTATGTACATCGGCTATTGATGTTTGGGCAACATTAAGTCAAATGCAAGTTGCTTTTTACCGGTTGTTATCTTATGTAACTAGGATATTTGAAAAATATTAGGGCTGATATGGAGTTTAAGTGTTTATTGCTTAAATAAATGTAATTGTCAATCGTTGGTCAAAAGGATATTTGGCTAAACTAGAAAAAAATATGATTTTAATTATGTTGCTTTGCCAGACATGTTGATTAACTTATTAGAGTTAGAGGTGACATAAAAGAGTGTTTTCTTATCATAAATATTACAGATAATCAAGGTTTTTAAATTTGATTTAGAAAATTATATAATTAGAACCAAAATTTTTTTAAAATAAAATGATTTGAGAGGCTTTATTCATTTTAGATTTGGGTGACCAAAACCTTATTAGGTTGATTGAATGAAAAAACTTACCATACTCCGTCACAAACAAGAACTAGAAAACCATCAATACTTGCAACGCTCAACCTGTCAATTGGAGTGACATGTAAACACTTGTTATCCATTTCGGATATAGGATGTTTAAGGTTGAATGCGTTAGAATTTAATAGATGGGTAATTCTCAACTTGCTTGACTTGTTTGAACCGCTCCCTGTTTGTCTAGTATTTTTAGTGGCTTGTTTGTGATACAGCAAAACGATCCATTCACAAATAAATCAGTCAAAATTGTTACCTATAATATATATCATGCTTCTAAGCTCTGTAATTGCAGGTTTTCCAAATGAATACAAGTCAACTAGCTGAAAAATGAATATAAATAACATAAAACTAAAGAATAACGTATTACTACTGTGCACCGTGTGATTCTTGGCTTTCCAAAGGAATACAAGGTTTTAATTAACTAAAAGTTAGGGTAATTTTCAAATGCTCAAGACGTGTTTTAAAAATTGTGTTATGGTATTTCTTTAATACTATTTCAGTATAAATAAACCCGACCACTTTAAGTAAATATTGATATAAAATATATTTTATATCACATAGGAAATCAGGATGTTTATTTTTGAACAAGTTTTTTGCTTCTTAATATCACCTAAATTCTTATATTTCATTTTTAATGATTGAAAGACACACTATACTTTAAGGAGACAATTTAACGCCACTTATATGCAAAACAATGCATATTATTTTGGTTAATTAAATAAAAGATGTTGAATGTTTATCGTAAAAGCAAATTTGAACAATATTTTTCTAATCCTATATATCACCTAAATCCTAATCTTGCACCTCGAATAGATGTTGAACGTACACCGCAAAACCAAACCTGGTCCAATAGCATATGACTTGCTTTTGATTTTTTTGTCTTTCTATTTGTTTCCTGAATTCTAGTTTATTATTTTAATTTTTAGTTTTCCCATAATATATACGTCACCTTTTTGAGTTATTTATTTTTAATTTTATTTTTATGATTTATTTACACATATTTTCTTTTCTCTTATAAATTTTAAATATAATAAATTTGTTAAATTTCACATGTAACATTTCGTATAAATTTTATTCAAACTCGAGCCAAGTTAGATATAGTATTTACTTTTTACTTTATTCATATCATTGTGTTGATATAAAATCTATTGAATCCGAGCTAGGTCAAATACAATATATTTTTAAGTCTTTGCGTTTTCATGTTCTGTATTTTAGATTTTGAATATATCGTTACGACATTTTATCGTTATCTACATTTCCATATAAATTTTATGTAATTTGATCCAAAATCAAAATAAAATTTTTGAATTCGGTTGAGATTCGATCCAAATATTTGAATAAGAATTCTGATCATCGATCTCATAGCTTTTTATCTGAATAAGGATTTAGATCTTAAAAAAATCATGCATATTGGATAGTTTTTTAGAATACATACATTCTATGGTCTCATTAACTAAAACACTATGTGTTTTTTCTATAGCAAAATGTTTTTTCGGTCTTCAAATCACATTTGCAAGCATCTGCAGGAGAAGAGATGACCAAACCTCTATAGTCTGCAACAAAAATAGTGTCTGATTTTTAACGTCTGCGTATGGTCTACGTGACGCAGATAAAAAAGATCAGGAAGAGTTTTTCTGAAAAAACAAACACCCCCTGGATGTTTTATCTAATATTAATATTAGAATACAAACATTTTTAATTATCAATAAAAAACTAACTAGTATAAACACTTTGAGAATAGGCAATTAGTCAGATAGATATTTGGTGTGGACATTTAAGAGGCGTAGAGAGGGCTTTGTTTGATGAGGATCGACATATTTAGGGATGATCTGGTCAAATGAATAATTTCAAAAATTCTTGGTTAAAGGGACGGTTTGGGAATTTTCGCAAATAATACACTAGAAATATTGATTTGATTTTGATTCGCCACACATAATTAAAATTTGCTTAAATAAATTGAACCAGTCACATCCAAATGTATTTATATGATTGGTTCTCGAATTAATTCAAGAACCATACCTATGTGAACATCATACAACATTATTTGTAGCACATGATTTAAGAATTGTATAAAAGACGGTAACACATGTAAATCACTACTTGTTTCCCTTAACAATCAGTAATCAATAATAGAGTGATAAACCATGTAAAGTTGCTTGGATTGAGTCAACTTTATACTGATTATTAAAATCCATTGGTCTTTTAAACGTTAAAATTGATAACCATATACGTTTCTATCAACTTATAACCATTGATTGACTTGGTCAAAGCGTGTGAGATAGAAAGAGGTTATTGATTTAGTCAATTAAATAAACTAAAAAATCTCGACTGTATTGTTATTGGATGATGAATTATATATATATAAACTACGTTTTTTCATTTGCGCGCGTTGCGAGCATGCTTAACAACTCAAAACAATCTGAAACTCTAGGCTCGGGCTCAGAACTGTTGCTTGGTTACGGCTACTTACCACAATCGGCAGCCTCGCCTAAGCAACCAACAACACTCTGTTATCTTATCACCGCCCAGAACATGCCCAAATAGGCTACACATGATCGTAACAAAACAGTTTTAATAGGTTTTCAAACATCTTCATTATCATCGACTTAAAGTTAGAGGTTAAACCAAACACATTCATAAGAAAATCCCAACAAACAGAGGGACCAAAAAACCCACACATTACCATATTTGTTATAAGAATAGTCAAATGAAGAGTGGTTCGTCATTTTTACCAGAGATACAACACCAACATCACCGATGGCCTCAGATGAACATGCATTAGTCGACACCGACTGAATGAGTAACAAAACAGAACGCTAAACAACACCCAAACCTAACGGCTACTCTTAGACAAATATGCATCCATCGTCACCAACGTTGGTCTCAAACATAACGGTTTCAGATGAATCATTCATCATCATCGACCCAAAAGACGTCAATCCGCCAGTGCCACCGCCTACACAACAGTGTTGAAATGGTTGTTAACACAACCAAGGCCAGTACAATAGAGTTTGAAAACACAAAGGCGGTAAGAGACCGACGGTGTCGACAAAGGGCGGTGTTATCAAAAACACGTGACCAAGAGCCAACCAACTACACTTGAACGCCACCGAAGACGGTCCAAAGGGGCCACCGAAGGTGATTCACAGGGGCCACCGAAGGCGGTCCACAAAGACCATCAGCAATATCCAACCCCACCGTCTCTTCCTCACCCACGAAGCTTCACCGCCGACCATTGAGACCAACAACAATGAGGTATAGCGGCAACATAGCCCACGACAACAGTTGTGCAAGAAACCAAACCGTCGCTCCCATGGTGACCTATGCCACCAACAATAGAAACGTCAAATCCGGTTCTAGCCATCGTCGGTCACCACCATAAAAACCACCTGGTCTCCATCACTCTCTCTCTTTATATAGAAACCCCTTTCTAGTGGCTATTGTGAGAGAGATCAACAACGGGGCGACAATCACCAATAGAGAACGATGGCGACGATTCCTCTCGGTACCACCGCAAAGATAGTAGACCGACAATCGCAAGACGGTTGTTGGTGGGAGGCGGCATCGGCCGTTTGCCTCTCCTCCTCCCCTCTCTCTAAACATAGTGAACACAAATCTAAGGTTGACTCCTTTCATACAGATACACAAAGGGGCACAAACGCAAAAAAAAAATAAAAGTTATGTGGCAAGACTACAAACACTAAATGTCACACCCTCGCTAAAAGCGAAAACACGAGGATGTAACAAAACAGGATCGTCATAACACATGGTAGACAATAGAGATGCAATATAAGTAATAATGACAAAGCGTGTCATGACGACACCTAACACAAAGGAGACTTGTGTCGTGTTTAGTCAATCTTCACGACAACATAGCCATAAGCATAACATGATAAATGATTCACATAGTCAAAGTAATAACAATTGTAATGTAATTCACATAACCCGAGAACAAGTATCAAAAGAATGAAGTTGTTTAATCAGGCTACAACAATGATTCCAAAATGTATGATTGTCAAGTATGTTTAGTCTCAAAAATGCATCCTAGGGTCTCCACTAAGGCAACACGCTTAGATCTTCAATTAGCATTGTCACCTGAAAAGATATGCTCAAAATGGTCAACAAAATTGTTGGTGAGCTCGCAGGTTTAAATAGTAAGTAAATAATTGATGTTGTATAATAATTGTTGTGGAATACCATGAATACAGTTATAAGTAAGCAAATTCACATGACAATGAGCTTTAAAACCAAACCTAATGACGTACACACAGAATCTTGTCGGAATATATTCACCCAAGGGCCCGTTCCTGGCCACTTTTGCTACCAACTAGTATACCAACAAACAAGGGTGGGGGTGTCAACCCAGTAGTACTACCATACCTATCCGTCGGTTCCCACACTGGAATTAAATGGTTGCAAAGAAAGTACCACACATAGAAATCAAGCATGTATCATATAAGTACTCACAAAACAATAACACGTTGATTCCAAGTATGTAAATTGTATGTAAGTTGTACAACATAAAAAATGGGTGAACATACTTTTCCCCTATGTTTGTAATTTTGAAGAATTGTATAAGCGTAAAAAGGGGCCAGGAAACTCACTTGTTAAGTGGTAAGTATGAATGATCAAAGTTTCCAAATGTTGTATGCAATGAACGGTCAAACACCTACTGACAGTTATTGTTAAGCATTAATGACATGTGTAAAGTAATAGTAACGTTTGGTCGGTTCGGGTTGTATCGGTTCAGTCGCGTGTAACACACACAAGCAGACACATGTATTAGATCTTATGTAGATCCAAGTACTAGAAATCGTCGCCATTACCGGTGGTATCTGTGTAAAAGTTCCATTGTTATTAAAGAAGTATTTGGTAAATATTAGTAGTTACGAATCGGTTGTTGATAATTGTAAAATGTTAAATTGATTTGATTTGGAATAACATTAGTAAGTTTGATAGTGTTGACTTTAACATTGTCATTAGCAATGGTAATCGTGTCGATGTCACCTTAACATCACACGACATACACACACCACACACAAAAAGGAATTTACACACAGCAACTTCAGTCGCACGATAGGACCAGACGCACGACTCAACACTCCATCCGCACGAATCAACCCCCATTCGTACGAATTAGTTTCATTCGTATGATTGAACCTTCATTCATGCGATTCAGCATTTAGTCGTACCACACAACACCCAATCGCATGACTCAACATCCATACACACAAATCAACCTTCATTCATACAAATCGGCTTCATTCGTACGATTGAACCTTCATTCGTACGATTGGCATTCAGTCGTGCGATAGACGCACAATCGCACACATTCATTCGGTCGCATTGACTCATTCGCACGCATACACACATTCGCACGACACACCCAGTCGCACGACTCACCCAGTCGCAAGGCTTAGTCGCATGGTCGACCCAGTCGCCAGAACAACAGAATCGCGACTGCAGAAGTGCGGAGCAGCCTTCGGCTGCTTCGTGCACGAGATTTACACCACAAGCACTTCCAAAAACACATTTTGCACACACCCAAACAAGAAGAACACGCAGAAAGACATCACACGCACCCACACGACCTCATGTGCTCGGGTTGGCCTTGAGCACTTGAAACCCTAAAAGGAAAGCAGTAAACAAGCAAGAAAAAGGACGACCAAGGTCGTCTACCTGCAAGAATGGAGTAGACCCAGCTGTAGCCGAGGTCTTGCCGGTGAAAACGCAAAAAAATGGGGTGGTTTTGGTGCAAGGAGGATAATAAAAATAGATAAGAAGAAGATGAAGAAGAAAAGGGAGTAATGGAGGTTAGGGCTGGAATATGGGTATTTATACCCAGCCCTAATTTGGCAAAATATCACATTTGGTCCCTGCACTTAACCCCTGAGTTTCCCAAATTTGTTTCGGTTGAAAACGACCTTAATAGGCTAATTATACTAATGATAAAGATGTAATTAATGATATCAGTAACTTAAAAATGGTTTTATTAATGATAATAATATTATGTAAAAATGGTATATTTAGTGATAACGATGATAAAAATTGTAAAAGTTTTAAAGATAGCAAACGTTTACGATGAAAGCACAAGTATAAAGATGATAAATCAAGAATGATATCCACACGAATAGTTTATAAGGATGAGGAATGAACATTCGAGAAAAGTTAACGGAAACCACGTTAATTGATGGACCTTTAGGTGATGGATGTCACACTAAAAGACCACTATTTCTTCCAATTGGTTTTAACATTATGTAATAGCGTTAGATGCACTCTTCAACATTCACTCATCACTCACACTTTCTTCTTAGTTTGCATATGCTTACAAGCTGACAACAATGGCCACCATGAAGTTTGCTTTCATCCCCTTAACTCTTTTTATTCTTCTTGAAGCTATTAATGCTAGACAATACATGGTACAATTAAATAACCTAATTTATAATATCATTACTTTTACGTTCAAGATTTTGTAATATTTAATCTTTTTTGTAGATGCATCAATAAAAGAAATCTTCAAATGAAATACCACCGTCTCACGAGACGGTAGTTCAAATGGTAACCGGAGAAAAAAAACTCTGGTTACCGCAATCTTCCCCATTGTCATCGCCACATAACCATATAATACTTATAACCGAGTTAAACCATCACCACCACCACCAATTGTAGCACCGTCAACGGGCCATGCAACTTACAGACGGGCTAACTCGTCACCGCCAATGGGACCGAACAAACACGGTCGAGTTGGTCCAAGAACGCCTCCGAGTCCGAACCCAAACGACTCACAAGGACATGGAATGTATGGTTGAGTTGACCCGAGTGCACCCGCCCCTTCAAAACCAGCTGACCCAACGCTCCCATTGGTAAGTGATGGTGAAAGTGCATATACCGATTTATTTACATCAACCTGTTAAAGTTAAGCTAAATCTAATTGGTTAAATATCTTATCCTAAGTTAGTGTGACAATTTGTATAATTAGGATTAATATAGGGTCCTAATATATAGGCATTCCACATTATAAATTAACACCCCCTTATACGGCTCATATGACACCATACGCGACATATAGGATCGAAAACACTGAAAACAAGGAAAAATCAGGGGGGCTGTCAAGGGCTATACGTCCTATATAGCCCTATACAACCCCCTATACGACACATATAGGGTTATACGACGCGGATAACAAATTTCGATAATGATTACGAGGAAAAATTCATGGGGCTGTCAAAGGTATACGCCCCATATATATAGGGCTATACGACGCCTATGCGGCTATACGACACATATAGAAATTTGGGTGTTGATTTATAATTTTGAGGTGTATAAATATCTAGTCTTAAATATAAGTTGGATAGTTAGAGTTAGTTATATGATAGTTATGGTAGTTAACTTGGTGGTTAGGTAACCTAGTGTAACCCGTGAATAACTATTCGAGCTGTACAAGATAGTCTATATTATTAACATAATCAAAGTCAACAAAAGTCAACATCACGGTCAAAGTCAACGCAAAAGTCAAACAAGACATGTTGGAGACGAAGAACCGAGACTAGACGTTGAAGATTTTGATGACTAGAAGTTTTATTGTAACAAATATATTTTGTGTGAACAAAATATATTTTACTTTGTTTGAGTCATGTTTTAGTCTAGTTATATAGTCTAGGGGATTATGTGTAAATAGAGAAACTTAGATTAGACTATAAATAGCCTAATTGTAATTAGAATTAGGTTAAGGGTTGAATGACCAATTGATTAGGAGTTTCCACTTTATACAAATTATATACAATCAATATAGATCAAAGAGATTTTATTGTGTCATTCATTATTTTGATCCATTATTTCATAATTTGATTCAAATGTGATTAACCTGGGCTAACAATAACCCGCCAATCCTACATCTATAAATACTTTGTAATCTCTTATTTGAGACTTAATGAAATTCTATGCAGTAAATGTACTCTCTTTGCGTGTGTGTGTTTTAATGTATGTGAGTCATCCCTTTTATCTCTAACATTACCGGTTATCTTATGTCACCGGAGTATTTTGAGTATTAAGGTTGACATGAAATTTAACTGTTACTGTTTAAAAAATGTAATTGCTGGTCAAAAAGATATTTGACTAAAATAATTATATGAATTTAATAATGTGACATGTTGACTAACTTAGAGGTGACTAAAAAAATATTTATATTAAGGTTGACATGAAGTTTAGCTTTGGATATTGGCAAAAAAAAATTGATTCAATGAAAAAACTTATCATACAAACAAAAACAAGAAAATCATTAATACTTACAAAGCTCAACCTCAGAGAATGATGAACAAATATAACGGGAAGATCAAGCAGCGTCATATGTAGAAGACCTAGGTACAATTGAAGTGACATGTAAATGCTTCTTATCCATTTCATATATATAAAAAATAATATTACTGGCTTACTGCAATAATAATCTAATCTTTAAATAAATTGATTTTAAAGTTTCTAAGGTTTGTAGTGAATTAATTATTTTCAACCTGTGCGACTCATGTGAGCTGCTCCTCCTTTATCTACTATTTCTTATTTCTTATTTACTATTTTTTATTGGTCTGATTGTGAAACAACACAATAACCCATTCACAAATAAATTAATAAAAAATGATTTGGATTTAAATATGTTTTTTTTAACTTAGGAAATGTTTTTCTCCACTGAGATCGTGTGTTGACTCTTGTTGCAAGAGCCCTCGTTTATACAACGACTGTGTTTACATTTGAACGATCCTAAGTTGTGTAATTCTTGGTTTTCTGAATGAATACAATTCAATATATGAAGCTGCCAAATAAATATAAACTTGTAAACATACTCGCGTATTGCGACGCCGCCCTATGCGGTTTGATAAAATATAGATCATAATAGTCATGAATCATTTCCAAACTAAATTTACATCAAAACATAAAGTCATTAGAAATTATATCCTCGAATAAAAACATATTTTACCTTATCTCACTTATTTAATTTCAAAGAAAATTAACTTAAAACGTAGACAAACTCAAAACGCACATAAAAATTATTAGAAATTTATTGATATTATAAACATGATTATTAATATTTATTCAATAAAATTAATGTGTTAAATGTGATATCAATGTTTATAAGTTGGGATTGGTATTAAGAATTAATGGTGTGAAAAATTGTCCTACATCATACAAAAGAAATAATGTAAAGTGCTTTATATTATAAAACATTTGATTATATTATTTCTTAAAGTATCACACTGAATGGATTCACAAAGGGTACTCCACTCGCGTGCACGTGACGTGGGCATGCGGGCACAATGTGGCGCTTTGATGCGCACTTTGCACTACGCATGCTTGCATCGCAGAGAGCCGCCTAAGTATTTTTGAAGGCTGGTTCGACGGCCTGGTCAGGTGTGACTATCTTGGTGCTGGTCTGAGTCCATGTGGTTATTGTGAGTTGTAACAGTTCGGTTACATGTTGATCGGAACTGATGACGGTTACTGACGACTTTAATGGGCAGTTACAATTTTAGATTAAGACTCCTGCGTTGTTACAGTTTGAGTTCCTTATATATACTGAGGGTACCTCAGCATACAAGGGACACTAATACAACTCGAAAACCGCAACAAACATGTTCTTTACTCGTTCTACATCTCTAGTTTCAATTCTATAATCAAATCCGCGTTCTAAGTCAATCCCAACAGTACCAGCTGGTTCGATGGTTGTACCATAAGAAACAAAACGAGTTCTAGTACTTCGGATGTGTTCAAGTCGAAACAAAAAGATTTCTTTATTTGGTGGGTTTGTAAGATAACAATACTTAAACATGTAGATGAAACATCTGTAAAGATTGAATGTGATGAAAACATATGTTGTCACATATTAGAGGAGTGACAAAACCAAAAAGATTTATAAGAATGGAACTCTACAAAGAAGTGTTTCTATATGTTTAGCCAAATGAGTAACAACTTGCTCGGGCATAGGCAAGAAACTGAGAACGGGGCGATGGTCGCAGTTAGATACATTGATAGCGTAGTTTGCACTTTCAGCAGTTAGATTCTATGATTGTTGATCTACTGATGATTAGAAGCCGAAATATTAAATTTTTATATATAAAAAATTGTTAAAAATGACATTGCCTAAAGAACATGATTTGTTTTTAATAGGAACGTTTTAAATAAAAATATATTTTCTTTCAAAACAAAAGGGATAAAAGTTTGAAAAAATTGTTATTGTTTTATTATCTAAAATAGTTAATTATACGTTTATTCATATTTTATCTCAAAGAGTTATTTTATAATTTTTTTAAAATATTAACTGGCAACTGTGATTTTAATATTTTGTATTCTACCTGTGTATTACACGAGTTTTTAAACTAATAAAGTATATTTTATATCCCATAGAAAATGAAGGTGATACAATTTAAACAATGATTTTTTTTACTCTTAAATATCACATTGTCACCCAAAAGGCTAATCCTAATCTTGCATATCTATTGATTTAAACCCACATATTTATGTGACAAAATTAACAGCACCACTAGAATATAAAAGTTACTATTTAGGTTAATTAAATAAAAACAAATTGTATTTAAATAATCTAAACAATAATTTATTGACCGATAATTATTCATGCTATCAGTTTGACCATTAATAATCTGAACTTTATTTTTGGTATAATACTCATTGATTTGTACTTGATTTCGATGGATTTTTCACTCTATTTCATTGTATGTTTTTTTTATTTCATTCATATTATCAGCATAAGTAAAATTAAGTGAATATTAAATGTAAATAAATAAATGCTTATGCTAGTAAAATTGCATTTGACAATAAAAATAAAAGTTGTGATTATTATTGTTTAGATTGATAGTATAAATTATTATTAGTTGATAAATCATAATTTAGATTATTAAAATTAAATTTGTTATAAAAGGTGTTGAATTTTAACCACAAAACTCAACCTGTTCCAATGGCATGTGTCATGCTTTTGATTATTATTATTTTTTTCACTTTGTATTTGCTTTTTAAAATTTTTTTAATTTTAATTTCCTTATCATACCTCACCTATTTCTTTGTTTGAGGTTTTAAATTCAACAAAAGATTCAACCATCACCAGAATGCAAAACTCGATCACTGTGTTTCTGCCCATTCATAAACATATGGTCTATATACAAAGTGGAATTGTTTTATTGATAAAGAATATTACATCCAAAAATTCACCTCATATAATACAAACAGTCGGAAATCAAAATCCACTTCAATCAATTCAAGATCAACTCAGGTTGAATGATTTAGGTTACAATATACCTTAGGAAAAGAAAATTCAAACTTCAAAACGCATTGTTAGCTTTTTTTTAATGGTCAACAATTACTATAAGCCGGTACTCAGCTAAACCCAATGACGAAAAACCACTCATGCCCATGAACACAAACATCGCTGGTGACTCGGCTCGTCCATTATTTTAGGTGAAACCCACCACCCAAATACCCAGTGTAGTAAAACCTCTAGCCCACTTCAAACATATTGTACCAAATGAGACCCAAACCCATAAACTCTACTTTAAAAAATCAAAAGATGTCTCGTCTCGAACCAATTAATCTAGGGCTCATTGACTATAGTCAAATTAATCAAATTTCAACTCACCCTTAACTGTGAATTGTGATCCAATAATAAATGAGAAATCACAGGAGCAAATTGAAAATTACCTACCCATATGATAGATAAGAACTGAACCAGAAGTGGGTGGTCGCGACACAAGAAGTGGGTGGTCGCGACACAAGAAATGGGTGGTCGCGACACAATATACAACTGGATAACCACCTTACGCAAGCCAGCGAAACTTACGGATGTAAATAATACGAATCAGTGACAAACAACCCACTCGCAAACATAATTGAATATTAAAAACTAACAATCTACTAAAGAAACATCAGCAATAGTCAATCAAATCGCAACCCACCATGAACTAAGCAACAAAGACGTCAAATGTTTATGCTTTATATTGGGGTATAGATCTTTTGTTTAATCACGTCACATTAATCTTTTACCATTCATAAAATATAGCTTGATTAGCGCCACTTATCTTGTTTTTAGTTTATCCTACGTTTATTTATTTTGTTCTTTCTTGTTTTTATACCACTTTAAAGTTTTTATAACGGAATATGTATGCTATCTAGTGGCCACTCAAACACTTATCCCTTATTATTATTTTAGAAACTTCGCATCTTTTTTGCAAAAACTGCACATTGTATTTTTCGAAGAATTTATTCATCCGGTTCAACCCTTTGCAAAGAAGACAATTAGCTACAAAACCACACATGTTTGATTCAAAAGCATTAGTGCAACAACACCAATTCGTTATCTTGTTCCAACCGTGGGTTCACGAGCGTGTGACAAAGTTATAACATTTGTGAGTTATTGGAATCTATATTGAAATGGTTTTGCTTGTGGGTGTTTGAAAGAACACTATTGGTTGGTGGGATGAGTTCTTCCAGCAAAAATATCTTGAAAACCCATCAAACACTACACAAGCTTTTGTAGGTTGCTTGTTTGAATTGCTAATTGTGTTTGATAATATGTGTATAATCAGTTAGGCGAAATTGATTTGTGGGTTTTGCAACGTTATGCTGATTTTTAGGTTTTGTTTGATAACATATGCATAATAACTGATTGATTGTATGATGTTTTGATAACCATTACGAAACTAACAACAGGTCTGGTGGAAAAAAGATGTGATGTGGATGGGAGAGTGGTGCGACGAAGAAGAAAAAGGAGGGATTGGTGGTTCCTAGAAAGGGGTTTATTTTCAAGTTTTTATTTATAGAGTTAATTACATGAAAAAACTTTATGTTTAGATCTCTTTTCATTTTTGATCATTAATTTTAAAAATTACAAGGTCTGTCCAATGACTTACCAAAAAATACCCCAAATAGTCCCCAACATCGATGGCCATTATCTTTTCCCGTTAAGTATTTTTGAAATGACTAAATTGCCTCTCATTTAATAATATATATGAATAAACAAAAGAAATTAAAAAAAAAACAGATAGTGGGGCCCATCGCTACCACTAACCCCCACCACCACCTCCACCATCTTCAACCTTCCCCGTCTATCTTCCTTTATCTACCACCACCACCACAACACTACAAGCCCATCACAGTCGCCGGTACCACCAGACCACCATCGCAAGCAACCCCTTCATCTTCAGCATGTCCTCCCTCGTCTTCACCCTAACCACACCGTCTCTCCCACCATCATTGCATGCCTCTTTTCAAGCCCTATTCCAATTCATGTCCCTAATTAACTTTTGTACCTTCCATAGTCCAGCTAACCTATCTTCTAAAACATGTCTAGTGTGCTCATCTTACCAAAATAGTCATGCCTAAAAGATGCTAGAACCAAAATCAAAGCTTAATTTGGTAATCAAAATCTAGAATAACAATTGCACATCAAAGTCACAAGTTTCTTGATTCCATAATCGCACTTGCATGTCTTAGTCACACTCTAATTATATGTTGCATTTGAAGCCTTAAGAGTTAAGACATGCTGCATGTATTTAAGTCCTTCATTAGTAAGACTATATGTAACTAAATAACACATGTAAGATTACTTTAAGCACAATTTCATTAAAATAACCGATAACCAAAAACCGGTGAAGATCGGCATTTTCTCCTGGTCAGAATCAGCCAAATAAATTATCACCATTTGGTTTGTTCTAACCGGTATATTTTTTACGTATTTGACTTGTTTGACCAGCCCATATTTTATGTACTCGGCCATTTTTTACATACTCGACCACTACATCTTTGCCTTATTTTACGCGATGTATTTTTTGCCCCCGCTAACAAAAAATCCTGGATCCGTCACTGATCGTCGCTCATCTAAACATCACCGCCTCACCATCGTTTTCTCCCCCTTACCGCGCCTTACCTCCACCGCCTTACTTGCATTTGCACAAACTGTTAATGAGCATCTTCTTCTTCCTAGTGAGATGAATGAATTTGATGTGATGTTATGGGGCAAACAGATGAATGAGTAACTATAACAACTGAAGTTGAAGTTATGAATAATCCATTGATGGTGGTTCAACAACTCATTTTTAATGATTAAAAGAGCAAATTGTGTGAAGATTGATTAGGGTTCTTTGGTCAACTAGAGGAAAATGAGGAAGGTGGTTGTAATCGATAGTTTTTTTTCTTCTGGAAAAGGGTGGCAACTACGATGAAGATCCGGTGGTGGAACATGGCGGTGAAGCGGTGGTGGTGAATGGTGGTGTCGTGTAGATTTGTAGCAAGGGTGGATATAGGTAGGGTTGTTCAAAGCGTTCGCTTCTCGACTCTCGCTCAATGCTCGTTCGGAATTCGAATAATGTTCGTTTGAAATTCTGCTTGGTTGTAAACGAGCCGATTGGCTCTGATCGGTTTGTAAACGAGCCAAGCATGAGCAAAGGTTTGCTCGGCTCGGCTCGAATTATTTTTGTATTTTTTTATACATATAGTTTATACACAACACTCTAGTAGATTTGGCCTACTAAATAATTGTATAATTATCTAATTATATTTATACATATTAGATCAATCAACCTAATAAAAAAATTAATACTAGGCATTAAAGTGAAATCCTAAGTCGCTATGAGACAACTTCGACCACGCTCCTACTCTTAGTCGATCATCTTCCTTTCACGTATCGTTCTTTGCATTTGCTCACCCCTGCATGGGCTACAACTTTAGTCTCATTGTGACATCACTTAATTTTGTTAACTTAGAAGTTAAATTTGTTAAATCTTAAAAGGGCCTTTTATGACATTTTGAAACTTTGGGGTTTGTTATACTTAATAATTAATTTGGTGATTAACAAATTAATATAATAATAATAACGTTATAAGTGTTATAATGTTTGTTTATTATTATAAAACTTAAGGTGTTAATAAGCTTAAATAAAATAATAACTATTATTATTATTATTATAATAATGACACTGATAATAATAATATTAATGATAATAATATTAGTAACAATAATAATCATAATAATAAGATTAATAATAATAATAACATTAAAAGTAATCTTGTAAAAAATAGAAACAATATAAGTGTTATTATTTTAAAAACTTGTATTTAACTAACTTTAGCATAGAATAATAACATTTTAAAACTTCAGGGTTTAAAGTGGAAATTAGCTAAAACTAAAAACAATACTTTAAGCTCCTGTTGTTAATTGTTGAAAACACAGGGACCATTTGTGTAAAGTCTTTAAAAACCCAACCCCTTACCCGATTTCCCGGCCACCGGCGGCCAGGCTTCGGCCGCGGCGCCGGCGAGGCCAAACGGCCAATTTTTTTCATGATTCTCAATTTCTAAATGGTCCCAATCGATCCCTGTATCAATTTCAAATGTGTTTAAGAACTTTAAAATGGCAATTAAAGCGGTTTTGGGGTCATAAAATCCCTGAACCGAATTCGACACAAATCCTAGTCCTTTCGGCTCTCAAATCATGTCAATAACGCAATTAAACGTATAGAAACGTTCGTATAACCAATACGAAGATGGAAATGTGGTTTAATTCGAGTTAAGTAAGCATTAAATTCTCTGTTCATAACTGAAGCAAACGAAATGAAAGTGAAATGTGTTCGGCACTTTAACACGCAAATCATAGCTAAATAACAGAGGGCAAAGGTGGCTTTCGGTCCCTTTCAACCCTCTGCAACATCAATTTCTCTAAAAATACCGCACAAACATCGAATTCGTAACTTGTTCTTGCGAAGTGAACCGAAGCTAAGCTGAGCATAAATACTTCAATTCGATCATGATCGGGTAAGTTAAGTACATGAATATGTTCGTCTAGGTTTCGGGAGCAAAAGCCCCATGGCTAGATTGGTTAAAAGAATCGAATTGACCTTCGATTTTGGATCTGAACAAATTTAGGGTTCATATGGTTAGGGGAAAACTTTGGGAATGTGCTTAAAAATAAAAGAGACCAAATGATACCGCGGCTGGATGCCTTGGTTCACTGGTTCCCCACACACATTCTAACTTGGAGGTCCCGGGTTCGACCCCGGGCACCCTCATATTTTTTTTAAATGGCTTTTTTAAGCCTTAAATCAACTTTAGAAAATTTTTAATAATATAGAAAAATATTTTATAACCTTTAAATATATTTTAAGTTGTCAAATAGTTTTTAGTAATATTTTAAAATACTAAAAAATTAAAAACCTTTGTAATAAAACATTTTAAAGGTTATTTTTGAATTATTAACATAGATTTTAAATAATTAACAAAATAGTAGTGACTCGAACTGTCCTTAAATTTTATCGTTTAGATCACGATATTTTAAATGGAGTTTTATTTTAAAACGTTATAAATTCTTTTGTGTAATAAAACTATATTATGTTTCAAATTATATTTAATTATAAATCTAAATGATAAATAACTAATTCTTCAAGTAGTTGTTAAAATGATTATGTGAATAATATGTTATTATCTAATCATTTGAGCATGTTATATCATTTATTGAAGTTATTCGTTAACTTTTATTTAAATTCTTGAAAATTATAAAACAATATAAATTGCTTTAAGTTTTTAAAACTTTATAATAAATTATTTAAAAGCTCAATACCTTATAAAATGATTATAATATGTAACCTCCTTATCAACTTTTAAATAGTTAATTTTTAAATTAGTAATTTTCTTTTCACATATTATACTTAATTTCTATAAAATCAATAACTTAAATTATTAAGACATTTTCAATTATTATTGGTCTTAATTGATTTAAATTATCTTTATTAAACCTAAATGATTTATTATTAAACTCCCAAATTCCATTTGAAACCCTAGTTCATGTTTTATTGTTAATCGTATTACCAAACCTAATCTTGGAATCTATACGTTTAAACAACTTGTAAATGAAACCATTTGGAACCTCGTTTAAATTATTATCATCATTATTATAAACATAATTACTCATCAAAACCCTAAAACTATTGAAACCCTAATACTTATTTAAACGTTAATCAATATATTCACCTTAATCTTTATCTTGTAAATTATATATTTAGGTGCTTGTAATGGACACTTGGGATTTATCTTGTAATCTTTTACATCATCTTGAAATGCTTATTTCCATGTGAGTATTCTATACCCCTTTTTCCTATTTTCGCACTTTGGGGTGAAACATGTTAACTTATACAATTACACTTGTAAACTTATTTGAGACTTGTAAACTTATGGCATTTCACCTTGTAAAGTTGTGGTTAGTTGAACTTTCGTGGTTACCATGTTATGGCGTTACATGTACAATCATTAACTATTGCTAGCCCAGCGAAGTCATAGATCTATGGGCAAAACAAGCCTGCTTTGGTTGATCCAAGTACACCTAGCTGATCGTATAATCTTGTAAACGTTTGAGACTTGTAAAACTTTGTCGAGGTTTGATTGTTGCATTGTTCATAACATCCCTAATCACTTTATTCACTAACTTATGACTTGAATTGCCATCATTTATATACTTATGTATTGAAAACTATAGAATGCTCACCAACATTTTTATGTTGACCTTTTATTTTTAACATGTTTCAGGAATACCCCAAGTATGTGTTCTACTCTTTGAAGCTTATCACATATAGGATTAGACCTAGAGATAAAATAGATGATCATGTTATTTGTAGCATTTGTACATGATGTATTCTTGGTTGAAACTTTTGCTTGTAATGTTACAATTGAATCTTATGAATAATATATTTGGATTTAATAAATAGCGTTATGTGGCTGTGAACAATCGTAACCCTCACATCTCGACGTTTCCGCCGTCAAGGTTGGGGTGTGACACTCATCGCTAACTATAACGAATTGTCATTCATGAAAACATTATGTTATAAAACGTGATTGTTTTTTAAGTTATTAAAACCTAATACCTAACATTTTCACCGTCTCTCATTGCAATATAAATATGATGACACACTAGATAGCTGAGTTGTACAAATTGTTTGACGCTCGTTTGCGCTCGCTCTACACTTGATCAAAAACTAAAGCTCAAAAAATACTCGTTCGATTTTCCGCTCGGTTGTAAACAAGCTGATCGGCTCGGTATAGAAACGAGTCAAGCACGAGCAAAGGTTCGCTAGGTTCGGTTTTGAAACGAGCTAAGCACGAGCAAAGGTTCGTATGATTTAGTTCGGCTTGTGGACAGCCCTAGCTATAGGGTTATGTTAAAATATAAATATATTATTTTTCAATTATGTTTTATATTTTATTTTAAGTGTATTTTGATATTTTGAAATAACTAAGAAAAAATTTAACGCCACATCCATAGCAGAGACCATTTATGTTTTGTTTTTGCAAACCATTGAACTGACTTAATTTGTAATTTTTAAATCCGGAAACAAAAATAAAAATATACCTAAGCATAGTAACTTCTCAAGTAACTTTTCATATAATTAACTTTTATTTTTATTATTTGGTTTAATTTATATTAATTTCTGTAAATTACATAATTAGTTTTTAAGGTGTGAAATGATTGTCATATTCCTTAAGATAAAAACAAAACAAATTAAAGTTTATAACATTGTCTAATAAAAAAAGCAGATTGAGAACGAGACTTGGCCCAGTTATAAGGGACGAAAACTAATTTATTCTAAGATTTATTTTTTTGATACAAAACCTTTGTACGTTTGCTATTTTTATTTTGAAAATTAATCAGATGATGCCTGCAGTTGGTGGTAGGTTGATATCATGTTTACTAAAAGATGTTATTATTATTATTATTATTATTATTATTATTATTATTATATTATTATTATAATAATAATCAGTTGATATCATGTTTACTAAAAAATGTTGTTGTTATTATTATTATTATAATCATGTTACATGAATTAATTAAAACGATAAGACCCCTCTCTTGGTCCGAGTAGCAACTTCAAATTAGTGTCACTTAGGCGGAACTACATGCCACGAAGTGCCTTAACTTTTTACGGGTAGTGTAATTACAGTATTACGTAATAAAAAATAAAACATTTGTGGTTTTGTGTTACCCTTTAGAAAATATTACGTTATCTTTATATTTTCTAAACTCAACATTTTACAAAAAGTTTTAAATTTTATAAAAAAATAATCTTGTATTTTATAAAAAGCTATTACATTTTATAAAAACATAAATAATTAATAAGTCCAAAATATCCAATAGTCCAATATAAAAAATAATTAATAATCCCAAAAGAAAAATAAGTCCAAAAAACATTAAACAACTTACAAAGTGTAACTAATTAACCAAAATAGCCATAATCAAATCAAACATAAAACTTAAAATAAAAAAACATCATTCATTGCCCCATGCCCCCATCAACCCTTCGTCCCTTCCCCAAGCCACAACGAGTTAGCCAACATCCACCAACCGTGCCAACCACCTCACGTCTCCACCGTCGGGCATCAAGCTGTCCACCGCCAAACTACATCCTGCTGCAACGGCCTTTGCCACCACCCATATGTGATATTTTACCAATTCACCACTCACTTGAAGGTAACATTTATAGTGTTTTTTTCTATTACACTATGAAATTAGGGATTAGGATTAATGTTGTTCAATTTAAATATTTAAGTGTTATTTGTTATAAAAATCAATGGTTATGTAGTTCAATTTTTAATATTTAGAGTTTATACAATAAGATATATGAAGTAAGGGTTTAAAAGATGAATTAATAATTTGATATTGAAATTAGGTATTTGAATTGTGTTATTTCTAAGTGTGATTTCTAATCTTATTGTGTTATATAAAATTAGAGATTTAAAAGATAAAAACAAGTTCTTATTGGTAATTTATTTAACAGAAAATTTCAAGAGTAAGATATTGGTTCTAATAATGATGATTATATCGGGTCAACAACTCGTTCAAGTTCAATTCCTTCGGGTTCAATTACTCCAAACCCAAATGAATTTGATTTGAATGATTTTACTTCGGCCCCCTATATTAATATATATGTACGGTAAAAGAAATTACGTTACCCTTAAATTTTGTTTCTATGTGAACAATCTACACATTCAACCATTAGAAATATGCAATTAGAATATGAAAAGTTTATATAACGAATTAAAAATGAGTTCTAGTTCAAATAATAACTTCTTAAAATGGGCCGGGTCGTTTGCATGACGCAGCTTTTATTTTATAAGTAATTAACTTATTATTATAACTATAACTATAACTTAATGTTACATCATTTACATAGTAATCCATATGTTTCAAACGGAATGATTCAAGAGACACAAGGTTATTTAGATATACCAAAAGACTTGTAGTTAGTTCTTTTATATTAGCGTTTGTTGCACCAAATTTTACTCAACTTAACACGTTCAAATCTGTGGTTAATGAATTAAGGTCATTATTAGATCTGTAACACTATAATTTATATTACAACTAGAAATGAGGTATGTTTCTTACGTGTTGGAAAAAGTGATTTTCTAATGGATTTCCGTATTTTTTTTCTTAAGAAGTGTCCTAGTTCTCTAATAGTGTATTTTTAATTTTTTACTAATCAATAGAATTTACTGATTTAAAATGCCTCCCTTTTCATATATAGGGCTAACCCGTTGCACGAGGTCTTCACATGCACTGGTCTAGGGTGTCGGTTCAACTTGAAAGTCATGCATTCTTCGTTATCATGAATATAAAATAGACTGTTACTCACAACTCGAACCCGTAATTTCAGGTTTTACAAAAATAAAACATCATTGTTTCAAGGTTCACCCGATAATTTGAATAATATCACACTTTTTCACATGAACAATCGAAACTGATGACAATATAATTATTCTATGGACTTTTCAATACAAATAATTGAAACAGATATCCATACAAACTATATATTTATTGACTACGAAATTGAACTCATACATGCCACTATAGCATAACCGTTTACTACACTTGGTCAAACATGTGGGTTAGAAAGCGGTTATTGATTTAGTCAATTAAATCAATTGAATATTTTGAACGTGTTCTCATTGGATGATAATATATATAGATACACTCTTCGACATACATACATACATACATACATTCACACTTTCTTCTTAATTTGCTTAAGCTTACAAGCTGCCGACAATGGCTTCCATGAAGTTTGCTTTCGTCTCCTTAACTCTCTTTGTTATTCTCGAAGCTTATGATGCTCGATTTTTACATGGTAAACCTTCATAAACCGTCAAAACCAAACAATTATTAGTTAATTTTTTTTATTTCAGGCATGTGGAGTTGTGTATTGTATTTACGAAAAAAGTATATATTTTCTTAAAACATAACACGACATAATTTAAAAAAAAAATTCTTAAACCGCAAATTGACAAAACCGAAACTAGCAGGTCCAGCTGATCCAACCTACCTAGCTAATTTAGTTTACATTTTTCTTAAATATTATAGATACCAGTTCAACCTAAAATTTTTGTCCAAACTGACCGTAAATTTAACATCCCTTATAACCTACTTCACAATTTCATTACTAAAACTAGCTTTGTTTGCAGATGCATCTATAAAAAGAAGCTTTGAAAGACAACCATTGTTTCAAGCGACCATAATCCAAATGGTAACCGGAGAAGAAAAACTCCGGTTACCGCACTCTCTTCAATTGTCATCATCACATGACCACACTACTTACACCCGAGTTGACTCACCACCACCGCCACCAAATGGAGCACCATCAACGGGCCAAGCAACCTACGGGCGAGGTAAATCGTCACCACCACCGCCAAAAGGTGCACCTTCAAGGGGCCAATCAACTTACGGACAAGTTAACTTGTCTCCGCCAACGGGACCGAACATTTTCGGCCGAGATGACCCAAGAACACCACCGAGTCCGAACCCGAATGATTCACAAAGACATGGAATGTATGACCGAGTTGACCCGAGTGCACCCGCCCCACCAAAACCAGCTGACCCAACGCGCCCATTGGTAAGTGATGGTGGAAGTGCATGTAGCGGATTATCTACATCAACAATTGATTGTTGGAAAAAGTTAAAAATGGTTCCAAATGAAGATCGAGGGTACTTTGTTGCCTTTTACCGGATATCATCTTACGTCACTAGAGTATTTGAATATTAGGGCTGACGTGGAGTTTAATTGTTTACTACTTAAAAAAGTGCAAGTGTGTAACTGTTGGTCAAGATGATCTTTGACAAAAAGTAGGTTTGCATGTTTAATAATAAATTTGAATACTATGCATTGTGAATAATTAAATTTTAATATAAATTTCAGTATTATATGAAACAAGTCCTAACTTTCAAATGGTCTTTGAAATGTAGAGACTATGGCACTATCTATAAAATGGTTGTTTGAAAACAATGGGAGATTAAATTGCTAATGGCGTGTGTATAGTAGTCTGGTTAAAAAAATTTATTGGATGCATAGTTGAGTACAAAAGTTTAATTAGCCCTACTGCATGTCAACTTTATCAAGTTGCTTAACAATATTACAGTTCGGCCCATGTTAACTCTTAAACAACATGATCTTCAAAAGGTATTGGACCTATACTCTATACAAAACCTTTCTTTTGGTCCACTGACTGAATGCAGCATCACCGACTCCATTTTGATCAGTTAAAGATGACAGGTATTCAATCCAATCCTCAAATCGTGCTTGTAATCAAACCAACACTAGTAGCCCGGACCAACGACACATGCACAACCAGACCTACTATCTAGACCAACAATCGTAGGTTATTACCCACTTTAAGGAGAAATCTTCACTACATTACCCAAACCATACCCTGACCCGATAATGTAAGAGAAAGACCATGACCACATATCATGAGAACATAAATGCACATTGATAACACAGTTTTAATGGTTTGCACCACTGTCAATACAATCCAACAATCTCTTAACCATTCATTCGATTCCCTCAATAATATCTATCAACCAACAAATAGTGTCCTCACTCTAGAGTTTGTTCATAGGAAAACCCCTAAACATGTGGCAAGGCTAATAATATGATTCATTTGTCTTTTAGGATCATCTCTCTGATTCATCTGCCCCGAAGCTAACCTATAGATCCAGTATAACTTACGAGGGCTCGTGTTAACATGGTGGATGGACAAGAGATTTTTTTATTACAAGTGTGACTCACGCGGATGTTGTTAAACAACGACTGCTAGACACAAGGTTGTCGCTTTTAATCACCCTTGATGATACTAGTATGCAAACCAGTCTAAGCATTCTATCTCATATAAATTGGAGCTTATCAAAAATAATTTCTAGCCGATAAGAAAAATGATAAATGATTATATAAAGTTCATTTGGCTAGTTGAATATTTAATGTTATTGATAAGTAGTGTACATAAATTAGGGATAGTAGAGTAATGTTACTTGTTTTTAGAGGTACATGTTTATTTTTCATATATATAAGTTTTGAATTATTTATGAATGCGAGAGTTTTGTACCCGTACACGGTACATGGCATTGTATTGTATATTATAGGTTCGTATAATACTACACTGTATGCTATTGTATAGTATAAATATATACGGCCATTTAAATTTGTTATACTCCCGTATAGCATATGATTGGTTGGTTGATGTGCTTGCTAGAGGATGTGTGCCTATAGCAAAAACATATTTTTTTTAAATATTGTGCGTATAAAAACACCCTTTTGAACAAAAATCACTTTTTTTTTATTTCAAAGGCAGGTTTCAAGAATTTATTCAAGTTCACACGTCATAATAAATTAATAATATATATTTCTTTTAAAGTGCTGCACTACCTACAAATTTCGACATGTTTGACTCGAGAATACGACCAGTTGACGACGCGGTAGTAGTGCTTAAATTGTTTTCTTTTTAGTATCTTGTTCAAAGAATTTAAAACTCTACATTTATATCTAAAATAAAATACATACATATCTTCATAATAAAATATAAATATTTCATACAAGGCATTATACTCTTGCAAGTTGCAATGCTTGTTTTTATTCTAAAAGTTTATCAACTAGGTGCGACGTGGTTGGTGCTTGGTTGACTCTACATATGTGAAAAAAGTTAATAATTTATAAAATATAATTAAAGAAGACTTTTTGAAACCACGTGTTATCATTTTACCGTATCAAATGACACGTGTTATTATTCTAACATATAAAAAAATAATTCTCGCCTCTTTCTCATTATAAATACAAAAATTATAAAACCAATCAATTTAACTTTCCTTTATTACTAAAATATGTTAAACAATTATATTTATATTTGTGTTTTTTGTCTCTCTCGTATTAAATGAAAATTTTATTCTAAATAAGTAAATTAAATTATCAAACATCTAAAATATAAATATTTTTATTTTAATAATTTATCAATACATACTAAATTATATGATTTCATACATATTTTATCTTTAAATATAGCATAATAATTTTTAATCTTAATATTTGTTATAATTTTTAGATGTTAATTATATTTTTATTTCACTGTAACTAATAACATCTAAAAAATAAAATATTCATAAAACTAATGGTTTTGACATGTTTTATTTTTTTTCCACCCATGTAATACATTGGCTCTAACCTTGTTTTATATATAAAACAAAAGAACTAATGTTGACCACTAGATTAAAGTTTTAAATGACAAATTATATAAATTAAAATTGAAATTGAACAGTTCGGATGACAATTGACAGATACTAACGCATACTAAAGTTTGATTAATTTGACCAATGTCACTAATGGTCACTTTTTATTTTTACTACCATTGAAAATCTTAATAGAATAATTATCATAACTTATAAGTTTATAACCAATTCAAACTTATAACTTTCGCCTCAATTTCACATATATGTTTTCTCCATTTCACTTACAATCATCACTTTGAGAGTGAAACTGAATTGAAATCAATAATTATGCTAATGGTATTGCCTTTGCCCTTTAGTAATAAAAATAAAAGTTGAAAGTGTCAATAGTTGAACTATAAGTTTCAATTATATTCGACTAATGAGTTATATTTGGATTACCAACAAACTTTACAATTTCATGTTGCTCTTTTTGTTTAATATTACAACAAAAACATCGTTTTCTAAATTTTTGAATGATCGAGACAACCATGAACCATGTTATTATAGGTTAGTGTTGATTAGGGTTTTTTTTTCGAATTTTGATGTTAAATTGGGTCTTAAAATAACACTAACTACAATGTTTATATGATTAAGTTGTTCAATAAATCTTCCGAAGAAGTTTGCACATATAATTTAGTTTGTATGGCTTTTCAGTTTTGTTCTTTGTGAATTATTTTATTTTATTACGCGCTTATGATAGAATTTATCTTTTTTAATAATGTAAAATAACTTTTGTCACGTAACATTTTCTCGCATTCATTTTGTCAAATGTTATTATTATAACAAATCAACTATTTAATGATAATATATGATTTACATAGTATAAAACAAAAATATATAAACATGTTTCTTTTCATTAAAAACATGTTTATTTTAATTTAAAAAAATATTATTAATTATTACCAATTATCTGAAATTTTAGTCATATTCTATCTCAAAACAGTATTTTATAAATTTTAAATATTAGGGTTATTAGATTTTAATAATTCCAACTTTTATGTTGACCGGGATTTATTTCAACTCAAGAAATTTTTACGGAAACTCCCAACTTAAACTTATTTTTCTCAAGTGATCCCTTACTAACTGAGAGTTAACACAATTAATTTTTTTTATGATGTGGACTACTTATATGACCAAAATATTAAATATAAAGTTGGAATTAACCATCAGGTCCGTCAATATAAAACTTTTGCACACTAAAACCCGTCAGTTTTTACATCTTGATCTAAACTAGTTGACTCGTTGAAGGTAGATTGTAGGTGACAATGAAGGCTTGACATCCAAAAATAGACCCGATAGAAGTTGGGCGACAATAGAGTTGAAATGTGACTCAAAGTTTACCTAATTTTATTAAAAAACATTGGTTAAATTGTAAGTAGTAGTTAGGAAAAGACACAAATTAAAGTTGAGAAGGTCCGTAAATATATTCTAAGTTATTATTAATCCCGACCACCAAATGAAAGTTGAAAATTTTTAAATCCAATAACCCTAAATATTACTTACTAACTATTAATTTAATATATATTCAACTTCGGTAATACATGGATTTCTAAGCTAGTATAATATATGATAGTGTGTTTATGAGTTTTTGTCTGTCTTTAAAATCCTTCATAATCTTCATCTTCTTATTCTAATAAAAGGATAAATGAGGTGTCACGTATCAACACCACAATTATTCTCATCAAAATTTTTTCGTATCTCTTCCTATTAAATGATTAGCTTAATTACTAATAATATTATTTTAATACTTTTTAATATTTAATAAATTAAAAAATATATCTATTTATTAAAGTTATTTCTAAATAAATTGATATTTTTAAAAAGTCAATTTTTTAAAAGACAAAAAATAATCAAAACTGGGTGTAATAAGAAAATTTTTAATAATGACATTTTTATACGGTTTGTTTTATAACAAAATGTTTATTTTTTCAAAAATAATTAAATTATTTTTTTAAAAGTTGATATCACTGTTTTATTATTTTAATAATTTTATATCTTAAAATATCATTGTATAATTGATTAATGTATTATATTAATATTTTATTTATTAAATTCATGTAATACACGTGTTTATTAAAACTAGTACTTTAATATATTAGTAGTCAACTAGAGCACGTGTCAACTAGAGCACGATGAACTATTTTTTCCTACCAAAATGATCCTCTGTTCCAAGAACATTTAATGTTTTTATATATTTCCAAAATTTTAAAGTTTTCACGTGTACATATTAAATAAAATCCAATAAGTAATTAAATATATTTAAAATTTTATGAAAGAAAAAAATATTACACAATGTAATTTTCTATAAAGATGTGTTTTATAGAAACGATATTTTATAACACTACTCTATAAGAACTCTTTGTTTTAAAAATTTCTAAACAGTTATTTGTTATATGAGAGGTGAATAAATTAGAGTACATATGTAATGTTTTATAATTTTATTTCTACTTTTGTTGAAAATTTTAATTACCAATTTCGATACACACGCTTGTAATAAATTTAATAAATCATTCTGTGTAAATTCAGAATGTATTCCTTTATTATTAAACTATGTAATAAATGTAATCAATCAAGTTAAATGTAAGGTTATTGGATTTTAATAATTCTAACTTTTATTTATTAGTCGGGATTAATCCTAATTCAGTAAATACTTACAAACACTTTCAACTTTAATTTTATATTCCCCCAACGATCCCTTACTAACTAAGGCTTAACCCTGTTAATTTTTTTGACGAAATGTGACCAACTTTAAGCTTATTTTCAACTTCGTTGTCGCCCAACCTTTATCAGATTCTTTTTTTGTTGTCTAGCATATATCATCACCTAAAATCTACCTTCAACAAGTCTAGTAGTCTACAAGAAGAGCTATAGATTGACGAGTTTCAGGATATAGAACTTTCATATAACAGAGCCGATTTATATTTCAACTCAAAATATTTACAGACACTCCTAACTTTAAGTTTATATTCCTCTAACGATCCCCTACTAACTAAAAGTTAACATCATTAATTCTTTGATAACATGGACTACTTATATGGCCAAACACTAAGTAGAGTTAAAATCAACTATGTCAATCTGAAACTGTTGCATCCTAAAAACCGTCAATCTCCAACTCCTTATCTTAATCACTTGACGTGTGGATGTATATTTTAGGTGAGATGGAGTCTAGAGATCGAAAAATGGACCCGGCGGATGTTGGATGATGGCAGAATTGAAAAACGCCTCAACAATGACTCCAATTTATCAAAACACAACTAGCGTAAGTTAACTCTCAGTTAGTAAGAGATGGTGGAACAAAATAAACTTAGGTAACGTTTGGTTGGAAGGAATGGAATTAAGAAACTAGTATAATTTTCAAGTAAAATTATGTTTGAGTGGGTAATTGTCACACCTCCAACCATGGCGGTTTCTCGTGGGGCGTGAACGTCATGGAAACCATAGTCATTGATCGACCACTACATGGTTTAGTAAACATACAATGCAAATAAGTTTAAAAATACATAATTGTTTCAGAGTTGTATTGCGGAAGCAGTAGAGCTAATATAATTATTTTCAAAACATGACAAATACAACAATAAATGTTCCAAACAGCATGAATGGCCCTAAATGCAACGTGGACCAAGCTAGCTTAACTTGATGCAAATGTTAAATACCTGAGAAACATGCATGAAAATATGTCAACATAAAGTTGGTGAGTTCACAGGTTTTAAAGTAAACAGTGTAATGGACCACACGTCTTTTCATGATTTGATTGTCGATCATACAATACTACAATATTATATAAGCACCGCAACGAAGCTAGACTGTAACTGTAACAAATTGACCATACCCGTGCCTACCGTAAGCACGGGGTGAACAGGCTAATAATGAACCCGTTTAGACCTCCGGTCAAAATTAGGGTAATTAATCCGGGTAGGGGTAGTCAAACCCGATAGTACTATCCATGATTACCTCGCTTTGGGAAATAAGCTAACGGTCCGATACCAGGGGACTTTATATGGTAAGTAAACAACTTATATAACATATAAAATCATTAACAAGTAAATATGTTCAAGAAAATAGTAATTTGCATGTAATCTCCCCCAAAAGGAAAATAAGTAAAAATGGGGCCGTGAAACTCACCTATGAAATAAGTCAGGTGTGAAATCTAAAAGTATCCAAAGTGCTCGGGAAAATCCGAACTAAGTTCACCCTAGAACAATCAAGGCAACTTATATCTAAGTATTTGCTCCTATGTGTAATGTGAGCATGTAACTATTCCATCCACATAAGTTTGTAACAAAGTGTTTGACTCGACGACCCGTTGGTGATATAGGGTGATAATTTGTGAAAAGTATATATTACTTAGAATGTATTAATAAATAATACTTTGTTTGAAAATATTTAAAAATCTTTGTATTTTAAAGTTGACATATTATTTGGGAAAGTAAGTATCATTTTGACTCGACCCGAGACGTGACTCGAGTGTTTAGTAATTAGTCATGTAATTTACATATGAAACTATAGAATCTAGGGTTTTGAATACTCTTATTTTCTTAAGTACAATAATGTTTACCTTATATCATTTTACTTGTAAAATTTAAAATGTTAACATCTAAGTAAAATCACTAGTTTTCTTATTTTACCATCCATGTATAAATAAATATATGTATATATTTGTCCATAAAATAATTATTTAATTATTTTCTTAGTAGTATTATTCTTTTATTTTTTCTAGTTCTTGACATATATTAAATTAGGGTTTCTTTAATTTATTAAGTAACTTGGTATATTATAAAGTAAGTGCTTTTAATAAATTAGTTAGTCAATTTACTAACTTGTCCTAACCCTCTTTTAAGTAACCAAATAACTTACATTGTAAGTCTCATGTTAACTAAGCAACAAAATCATGTACCATCCTTGTTGAAAGTCATCTACTAACCATCTTTTAACTAACATAATATATAGTCATGGAGTTCATATTGTTCTCTTTAAGGTTTTATGTTTATACATACATACATACATATATATATATATATATATCTATATATATATATATATATATATATATATATATATTTAACCACACTTGTAAATTTGGTCAAATTGTCATCAAGTTATAACCCAACTTTTGTAATAATATATTTATGCTCACTAAGTAATTATAACTTTTATAAAAATCACCAACTAGTAATTTTGTCACACATGGATTTATGAACATTTACTTTTTTTTCAAAGACAAAGTCATTACGTAGTTCATGTTAAAATATTTGTGAAGTGTTATTCTTGAAATACCTTGTTGGTAAAACATCATTTTTAACATGTAAGACCTTTTGGATGAAGATATTTACATGTCATCTAATAAATGGATGAACATGATGAACACAAAAAGATATGTAAACAGAATGGAGTGTTCTTACTTAAATAGACAAAGAAGATGGAAGTGATGTTGTTGGATGTTTGAAACTTCAAGATCACTTGATCTTCAACATTGACTCTTGAATCATCAAAGCTTTGTAGAAGATAAAATGGAAAGAAGATGAGATGGTGATGGGGTCCTTTGGCCGAAATTTTAGAGAGGGAGAGGAGTAAAAGAGATATGGGTGGTGATGGTGCATAATGCACACTTACTTATAAGGCTAAGTCTTGCATTTGGTCCATCTCTCTTGGTGTCTTGCTAGACACCAATGGTCAAGAGGATGAAGAATGGAGGTGGCCATTCATGGAAATGCAACTTGATGCTTTCAACAAAAGCAAAAGTTGTTACACCAAAATGGAACGTCTACACCTTCAAGTCAAACAAGCAACTTTCGTCACTTTTGAGGTTGTATGAGGAAGAGAAGAGAGAGGGGGGAGGCGGCCAAGGGGGGTGGGGGGGTTGTTTTCAAACTTTTTTTTTTGTTTTTGTATGTATTTGGGTGGTATTTCTTGTATTATGCTAATTTTTATATATTTTATATTTTTACTTGTTACACTTTAAATACATAAAAATATTATAATAAATAATATAATGTCACATATTATAATATTGATAATATGTAAGTAATAACTCGTGTATGTAGTAGTGCGTTATACGCGTTTTATCCGGGTAAACATTAGTTTACGCGTTAAGGTTTATTTTAAGTTTTTCCAATGTATTTAATTTGGAGTCTAAAATATTTTAAAACAGTGCAATCTAAAATACTTTGAAACACTTTAAAGTATTTATTAGTACACAATATTAATTATCACCAACGTTCGTGTTTGCCAGTTGTATTGCGTGTAAGAAATGGTAATTACGCCGAATCACCGATGCATGAAATGTAATGCACGAAATTTTTGCAATGCATAAAATGACTTTAATAAATGCAATTCAATTGAAAATCAAGTATTATAGGGGTAATTATAACCAAGGCACGGTCAGGTATTGACCTGAAGTTGTCGGTTGTCACATGCTCCCCATGTTAGAAAGAATTTTGTCCCGAAATTCAGTTAGGGTTGTCTGCAGATGCCAGGGTTTCAAACAAGTAAGGGTAGTTGAGCTTCATTTGGTCTTCGCGTTCCCAAGTAAATTCGAGTCCTCGTCTGGAATTTCACCGGAATATCACTATGGGAATACGGCTTCGTTTCATCTTCTTTACCTCTCGATCTAGGATCTCCACTGGTTTCTCAATAAAGTGAAGTTGTTCATCAATATGAATCTCATCGAGTGGTATAACTAGAGTTTCATCTAACAAGCACTTCTTCAGGTTCGACACGTGGAAAGTGTCATGAATACTACTAAGTTCCTGAGGAAGTTTGAGCTTATAAGCTACAGGACCAAGTCTGGCTAGGATTTCAAATGGTCCAATATATCTAGGGTTTAGCTTACCACGTTTGCCAAAATGAATGACTCCTTTCCAAGGTGAGACTTTGAGTAGAACCTTATCTCCCACTTGGAATTCCAATGGTTTACGTCTCACGTCATCGTAGCTTTTCTGATGATCACGCGCGGCTTTGAGTCGGTTTTGAATCTGGGTGATCTTTTCCATGGTCTCGTGTATGATCTCGGGACCAGTGAGTTAACTGTCACACCCCAACCTTGACGGCGAAACGTCAAGATGTGCGGGTTAAGATTGTTCACAACCACATAACGCTATAATTTAGATGAACATATAAAAATTATAAGATTCAAAAAGGGAATACAAACATAAGTGTCAAACGTGAAATAAGTTTGAGCATATCACAAAACATGACATAACATTTTAATTATTAAACTAGGTCCAAGTCCTAGTTTTATTTCCAAGCTTCAAAAGTCCACTTTAAACTTGGAGAATTCCTGAAACATGATAAAAATAAAAGGTCAACTATAAATAGTTGGTGAGTTTCCAAGGTTTTCATACATATATGATAAAGTTACAAGTAGCAATTCATGTCATAGGTCATAAGCAAGTAAGGTTATAGAACACATATCGTCATAACCAAACCTCGACTTGATACAAGTATAAAAGATTGGCTAAGTGTATTTGGTTCCCATGATGAACAAGCATACGTCATCAGGAGTCGGCAATACATCGACTTTAGCACCAAATAGGCTTGTCAGGCCCAAAGATCTAAGACGTCGCCAGGCTAGCAATAGTTAATGATTGTAAACAAACTATGTATCTCATATAATCACTTACAACACACAAATAACCATGACAAAATATAAAGATGAATTGCAAGTGCATTACAAGTCTCAAATGTTTATAAGTGTACGATGTATAAGTATTATGTTTCACCCCAAAATAGGTGAAAAATATAAAAAGGGGCAAGGAAAACTCACATGTCAAATAAGTATATAATGAGAATCAATAAGAATAATATACGTCGTTCCAATATAACGTCACAAGGCACCTAAATATATAAATCTTACAGATTTAGGTTAATATAAAATTAACGTGTTAACATGAATTAGGATAGTAGAATTTTGGGATTTTTTTTTATAAAGTTAATAAATTCTTATAAATACCATTTATGAAATTTAATAATTTATTTTTTAAGGAACTTGATCCTTTGTAAATAACTTGTGATTTTATTTATAAAATATATTTAAATTCTATAATTATCATGATAAATCCTTAAACATAAGGTCTAATATTAATTTAATACCTTTAAGTATTATGTAACAATCTAATTTCTATAAAAAATGTTTAATTATAACTTTTGTAAATAATTTACATTAAAATATTAAAATGTTTTACAAGAATAATTTCTAAGAAGTATTTAGATGACTTTAAAAATATTTTGGGGTTTATAAAAGTCATTTTTATAATTATTATAAATTTTCTATAATTAATTTTAAGCCAAAAAGGCTTTAAAAAAATTACATGAGGTGCCCGAGTTCGAACCCGTGACCTCATGTATGGGGGAACAATGTCTTAACCAGTGAACCAGGCTTCCAGCCGCGTTTGTAACCTTGTTTTAAATCTTAAAAACCATTGCGAATGAAAACCCCAATTCCCATATAAACCCTAGAACCATGTTCGATCAAATTGAACCCCATATGAACATTGTAATCGATCGAGGGGTTAGGGCTTTTGATCTCCATATGAAATCGAGTATAAAGGTAGTTTTAATTACCCGAATTGTTATTGGATTGATGTTTGATCACCCGAAGAATGTTGCGGACGTGGAAGCCTAGATGGATAAGCAAACCTCAACGATAATCAAATTAAACTTGTGGGTAACTTCGCGTGATGACCTTGATGCAAAGCCCTTTGCGAATTTCGTCAATTGAAGCTCGAAAGATGATGAACACGTTCGTTGCAGGTCACGACGAAGGTGATGTTTGATTTTGATGATTTTGAGGGTTTCAGGAGAAATTGGCAATGAGAAACGACTAGAGATAGTTAAATGATTGTGTATATTCGATTAATTGAATTATTATGAGATTTTAATTGTCAAACGGTTGTGAACTTGATGTCGTCGGTTACCAAGTTAAATTGAGATCCATAACCGGCTTAAACACGAATTAATGTGTATTAAAGGGGTCGAGTTAGGCTCGTGAACCGATTGGTAACAATTTCGGGTCGAATTCGAAGGGTTCTAGAGCGTTTTGGAGCCTCGCCGACTTGGCCGGAGTCCGGCGGCGAGGTCGCCGGAAAAGCGGGAGAGAGAGGGGAAGGGGGTTTGGGTTTTTAAAATGTTACACAATGGTCCCTGCAGTTTGGTTCTTATTATTTATGCACAAAGCTTCCATTTCAAGTTTTTAAAATGACAAATTAACCCCCTAACACCCTTAATTTAAGTTCTAAACATTTTTAAGTAACTTAATAAAGTATTATTATTATAATGTTATTATTGTTTCTTTTATAAAATTATTATTATTTAATTTATATTTTTAACTTTCATACATAAAAACTCAACGAATAAGCACAAACAACACATGAGTTTCAAAATTGACAATAATAACTCTTGTAAGAGTAAACGAAGTTAACATTTAGTTAACAAAAATATGAGATGTTACATTGACTATCACCAACTTCTGTCCAACACAGTAGTGATCGACCTTCCTTTCTTATAGTGCTTCAAATGGTGCAGCTTTGATACCGGTGTGATAACTATTATTGTAAGAAAACTCAGCTAAGGGTAAATGAGTATCCCAACGGTTTCCAAAGTCTATCACGCAAGCTCTAAGCATGTCTTCCGATGTTTGAATGGTTCGTTCGCTCTGACCATCTGTTTGAGGGTGGTATGCGGTACTCATATCCAACCGTGTACCCAAGGCCTTTTGCAATGATTGCTAAAATCTTGAGGTAAATCTACTGTCTCGATCGGAGATAATGGAGATCGGTACTCCATGTATTGAAACAACCTCTTTGAGATAAACTCTGTCAACCTTTCCATTTTATCAGTCTTCTTAATTGGTAGAAAGTGAGCAGACTTTGTCAGTCGATCCACAATTACCCAAATAGTATCACAACCGGTGGATGTCTTGGGTAGTTTTGTGATGATGTCCATGGAAATCTGCTCCCATTTCCATTGTGGAATCTCCGGGTGGTGCAGTAATCCAGATGGTTTCTAATACTCCGCCTTAACCTTCAAACACGTGAGGCACTTGCTAACATAAATGCCTATGTCAGCTTTCATGTTCGGCCACCAATATAACTCCTTTAGATCCTGATACATCTTATCAGAGCCCGGGTGGATGGAGTATCTTGATTTGTGTGCCTTGTTCATCACAAGTTCCCTTAAGTTCCCACAATTTGGCACCCAAATTCGATTCATAAAGTATCGAGCTCCATCAGACTTGATCTCAAATTGCTTACCCATGCCGCGAAGAGATTCATTTTTCAAATTTTGTTCCTTTAGTGCTTTAGACTGAGCATCACGAATTGAGTAGTTAGACTCGTATGAATCGTCATTCCCAACGTTCGCACCCGTAAAGTTTTGGTTTGTTCTTTCCTACTCAGAGCGTCTGCTACCACTTCGTTTTTCCAGGATCATAACGAATCTCACAGTCATAATCGTTTAGTAACTCAACCCACTTGTGTTGTCTCATATTTAGTTCCTTCTGATCGAAGATGTGCTGAAGGTTTTATGATCAGTGAATATAGTACACTTGGTGTACACCCGAAATTTTTTTTGAAGCCGACGAAATAAGAAAAGAAATAAAGTCCAAAGTCGAGGGACCAAACCGCCAACGAGAGAAAACTTGATTAACGGGAGTATAAAAGGGGGAGGGAAGCCCACACACCTCCCCATCCTTGCAAAAACTCAGCCAAGAAAAGAGAAAAGGAGAAAAATAGGAGAAAAGCTTGGTTCGGGTTGATTCGAGCATGGAAATCGACGTGTAGCGAGTCAAATCGAAGCTCTACTCGACGGGATCGTTAAGGTGAGTTCTAGGACCCCTCTTTTACACGTTTTTGAATAATTTGGGGCTGGAACACATCTGAAAGCTATTTTTCGGGTTTTTGGGTGTTTGACCCGTTTGTGTATGTGTGTGTATGTGTATGATTCGTTTGGGGCTTGATTTCGGGCTTGGGTATGCTTGAATGATATCATGGTATGCTTACCTAAGGTTTAGAAGGGTTGATTTGAGCTCAAACGTGTTTTGGACGAGTTTGGAGGCTGAAAGGTGCGGCTGTAGTTCGGGATGAACTACATTCTGCACTAGCTAGGGCTATGCGACCGACTGGAGGTCCAGGCGACCGATTGGAAGGCGATTGGGTTCATACGCACGAAAGGAAGGCGACTGAGGTTCAATTTCACGAAAGTGGTGCGACTGGGGGCCATTCGCATGAAGGTCATGCGACTGAGGTCCATACGCCCGGATGTCATGCGATTGAGGTCCATACGCCCAGATGTCATGCGATTGAGGTCCATACGCATGAAAGTATGAGATTGGAGGTCATGCGCCTAGAATGCATACGACTAAGTGTTCCCATGCGCCCAAGAGGTGATGCACCTAAACAATCCTCATACGCCTGAAGTCATCCGACTGGAGAGTTCATACGCATGGAGATCATGTGACTGGAGCGTTCATACGCATGGAGGTCATGCGGTTGGAGCTCCATATGCCTAAGTTTTGGTGAGCCCGAATAGGGTTTATGCGCCCAGGAGTTTCGAGGGACTTTGAGAGGTGATGGTCGAGATCGATTTCCTTGATGTGATGGGCATGGACGGTATAAGATGACATATGATGATGAGCTAATGATGATGATGATGTGACGCATGATGATGTGCGAGGACGTATGGTTATGTGATGTGATGCGCATGATTCGTGTGATGATGATGTCGTGTTCTTGTGCACATTGTATGCTATGCATGATGTATGTTATGGGTGTGCAATGTTGCCTTGTGTGATTGATGTTCTATGTTTTATGTTCCTTATTATTATTATGTATGTTTATCTTTCCATGGCTTTGCGTTGAACGTTTATGAATGAAATGAAAGTATTATGTAACCTAAAATGGAAGATAATGAAAAGAGAAATGTAATGAATGAATGCATGCATTAATGAATGAATGAAAGAATGAAAGGCTTGCAAGCATATGTATGAGGTGAGTGACTCTGTGTCGCAACAGTCTCGAAAGAGGTCCTTGTCGCGTACTCCGGTATTGTGTCAGTCTTCGGACATAAGTCGTGGGTTTGTGTACAGGCCCCGGCACAGTATCAGGCTTGGGACATGAGTCGGGAGTAGTGCATGAGACTGAGATGAGATGAAAGAGAAAAGAATCACTGTAACATCCTGTATTTTTTTTACGTTAATTAAAAGTTAACATCGCTTAATCGTGCAAGGACTATTATTGCCTAATATGAAACTCATGGATGCCTTATGTGCTTGCAATTAAGTTTCAATTTGTAAATTTATAGTTTCATTAAATTAAACTTAATGTTTAATAGTAAAAACATACAATAATGAAAAGAATATTAATAAAAATTAGTAACAATAATAATAAGTCTTAGTAATAATAATGCTAATGTTTAAAAAAAAAAATAATTAACTTGGAGGGGGGTTAATTGTCATTTTTAAAACTTTAAATGAAAGTTTTTGCATAAAATAATAAACATTTATAACTTGAGGAACCATTTGTGTAAATTTTTGAAAACCCAAACCATTCCCCCTTCAATCCCCGTTTTTCCGGCCGATCACCGGCCACCGTCGGTCGCGACTCCGGCCACCCCTAAAACCATCAAAACTTGATGTTTTCTTGATCTAAAACTGTCCCCTAACCGTCTTGAACTTGTTTCGAACACCATTATGAACCTTATTTGCATTTAAACATCGTTACTAAACCCAATCGAGTGGGTAACCGAAGCTTTTAATCATAGAGACGTTCGATCCTTAAACATCAATAATTATGCAATTAACTTCACTTGATCGAATGTTTATCTAACTCTAACCTGTACAACTCTCAATTTTTACCTGAAACAACACAAAACACCCCATTCGATTTTCTCTAAGCCGCAACCTGCAACACTATCGACTTGCACCTTCCGACACACCTAAGCTGCAATTGATAAGGGCTTTTGGTTGGTTTATCATACGAAGCTAACCCACGAAGTTAATTGATTATCTTTACCGATTGCTCACCCAACGACTCAACTCCAGTCGCGACTAACATTCGTCTTGTTCAAATCCTATCCGACTTCAAATCGGGTAATTTAACACATCAACGCACTCGGTTCCATTTAGGGATTAAAATCCCTAAGTTCAATTTGGTTAAGAACATCGAATTGATGATCAATTTGATCCAATTTAACTCTAGGGTTCTTGAGATTTGGGTGGGGTTTTTGCGTTGGTATTTTTAAGGGTTGGAAACCCAAATAAACCGCGTCTGAGGCCTTGGTTTACTGGTTAAGACGTTGCACTTTGGACATGAGGTCCCGGGTTCGAACCCGGGCACCCTCATGTTTTGTTTTAAAAGCTTTTTAGCCTAAAACTAATTCATAAAACTTTATATGTATAAAAATTATTTTTAAAAACTTCCAAAGATTTTCTATAATTTTTCTAAATCTAAACAAAGATATTTTTATTGATAAAGAATTTGTTTGAATATTTTTTAATAACATGGAATGAAATAATAATTAGTAAATTATTATTTTTAAAAAAATCCCTTTTTAATTAATTTGGTTAGTTCATATGTAACCTTGTTAATCATTATAATTAGTTCTTTTCACAACTTGAATATATATATATATATATATATATATATATATATATATATAATATTTCAAGAAAATACAAATTATTCCATTTGTTAGATATGATTATTTGACAAGCCCCAAATTCGACTTAGAACCCTAGTCCACGATAATTTGCTAAACTCTGTTCAATTAAACTTTAATCTTTAATATACATTTATTTTAGGTGCATTGTGAGGGTTTACGTTGGAGCGTCGATTATTATTCTTCCTATTAATCATCACTTATATACATTTGATCATGTGAGTATTTTCCATACCATTTTTGCTTATTTTCACACCTTGGGGTGAAACATGTTAACTTATCATGCACTTGTAAACTTATTTGAGACTTGTAATCTTTATGGCAATTCATCATGCAAAGTTGTGGTTAGTCGAACTTTTGTGGTTACCATGTTATGGCGTTATATGTACAATCATTAACTATTGCTAGCCAGCGAAGTCATAGATCTATGGGCAAGACAAGCCTACTTTGGTTGATCCAAGTACACTTAGCTGATCGTATAATTTTGTAAACGTTTGAGACTTGTAAAACTTTGTCGAGGTTGATTGTTGCATTGTTCATAACATCCCTAATCACTTTATTCACTAACTTATGACTTGAATTGCCATCTTTTATATAATCTATGTATTAAAATCTATGGAATGCTCATCAACATTATTGTTGACCTTTTATTTTTAACATGTTTCAGGAAACGCCCAAGTTTGATTCCTACGCATTGAAGCTTACACATCTAGGAATGGACCTAGATAAATAGTGAATTAAAATGACTTGTTATCTTTTATGTTATGGTTTTTTTTCTTTGGGACTTATGCTTGTAATGATACAATTGAATTTTATGATAAAATTATATTTGGGTTAATAGCGTTATGTGGCTGTGAACGATCTTAACTCTCACTCCTCGACGTTTCCGCCGTCAAGATTGGGGTGTGACAATCACATACTCCGGTGTTGTGTCAGTCTTCGGACATGAGTCGGGGTTTGTGTATAACCCGGCATAGTACCAGTCTTTGGACATGAGTCGGGAGTATGGTGTGAGTTGATGAATGAGAAAGGTAATGATGGAAAGAACGAACGTATGAAATGAACGTTAACGAAATATCTTAATAATGTACTAAATGGGATCTTTGTCATTCGACCTCAGTAATGGTGGCTGAGTGCCACGAAGAGGGTAAAGTCTGACCAGATCTAGAACGGTATGAACGAATGGTGAAGATATTAATTACTATTCGTATGTACGTATTATGTATGATCACGAACAAATGTAAAGTACTGTATGATTTTGAAAGAAAGTAAAGAACGGTTTACGAAAGAAAGGTATGTTTTATTATAAAACTAGAACTCACTCAGCAACCCTGACTTTGATGTGTTTCTAGTTGGTAGGTATGTACTGAGGATGGCACGGGGTGACTACTCAGTTCTTTTGGAATGGCATCCATTATTATAAGGCTTTTGTAATGAAATGTAACATGAATTTTGTAATTTGATAATGAAGTATTGTTGGCAAAAGTTATTATATTTAAATGAGATATTGTTTTAAATGTTTCTGCTGCGATGTTTTTATGCAAGATGACGAAAATTATGTTTTGAGTGCGATGAATGACCAACTGTAAGCGTCCCGGGAACAGGGCCTTACACTTGGTACCATACAGGTAGTGTCGCCAAATCTTTAGTGCAAAGACAACAACTCCCAATTCGAGGTCGTGAGTAGTGTAATTATTCTCATGCACTTTCAATTGTTGTGAAGCATAAGCAATAACTTGTCGTGTTGCATCAGGACACAGCCAAGTCCTTGTCGTGATGCGTCGCAGTACACCACGAAACCATCGTTCCCCTCTGGTAGGGATAGAATTGGCACACAACATAATTTCTGCTTTAACAATTGAAATGTTGCTTCCTGCTTATCACCCCAATCGAATTTCTTGTCTTTCTGATTTAAGGTTGTCAATGGTTGGGCTATTTTGGAGAAATTTTCGATAAAGCGTCGGTAATAACCCGCCAAACCTAGGAATTGTTGCACCTCAGTCGGGGTCTTAGGTGCTTCCCAGTTCTTAATGGCCTCTATCTTGGATGGGTCAACATGTATTCCTTTCTCGTTAATCACATGCCTGAGAATTGCATTTCTCGGATCCAGAAGTTGCATTTTGAGAATTTTGCGTATAATTTCTCGTTCTTGAGTAGTTTCAAAATTAACTTTAAATGTTGTTCGTTCCCATCCTTGGTTCGTGAATATATCAAGATGTCATCGATGAAGACGATCACGAATTTATCCAAGTAGGGTTTGCATACTCTATTCATGGGGTCCATGATACAGCTGGCGCATTGGTTAACCCAAATGGCATGACCATGAACTCATAGTGGCCATAACGAGTTCAAAATGCGGTCTTGGGGATATATTCCTCTTGGATTCGTAATCGGTGATATCTCGAACGTAGTCAATCTTCGAGTAGTAACTAGATCCCTGAAGTTGGTCAAATAAATCATCGATTTCAGGGAGGTGGTATCGGTTCTTAATGGTGAGCTTGTTTAACACCCGGTAGTCAATGCAAATTCGAAAAGATCCATCCTTCTTCTTAACAAATAACACCGGGGCTCCCCAGGGTGAGAAACTTGGTCTTATGAATCCTTTATCTAACAATTCTTGTAATTAATTAGACAACTCTTGCATCTCTGATGATGCTAATCGGTATGGGGATCGTGCTACTGGAGCAGCTCCGTGTACCAAGTCAATTTGAAATTCGACTTGCTTTGAGGTGGAAGTCCGGGCAAGTCCTCGGGAAAGACTTCCGGATAGTCTCGCCGATGGGTATATCCGCGATTCTTTTCACTTCGGTTTGCTTCTCCACTACGTGCACCAAGATAACATGATAGCCCTTTCGCAAGTACTTCCGGCCTTCATACATGAAATGATCCTTAACACCGTACCATACTTTTCTCCTTGAATCGATATGGTCTCTCCACTCGGAAGTGGAATGCGAACAATCTTCTCTCGACAAACGATTTTCGCTCGGTTTTTCGACAACCAATCCATGCCAATAACAACGTCAAAACTTCCTAGGGTTACCGGTAGTAAATCTATATCGAACGTGTGATCTGCCAAATTGAGAGTGCATCCTTGTATGATCTTGTCGGTTTCAATCAACTTACCATTGGCTAACTCTATTCTATACTTAGAAATCAAACGAGTAGGAGTAATTTCTAGCAGTGGACTAAATTCACTAGACACAAAACTCATATCGGAACCCGTATCGAATAGGATTGATGCATAGAGATTATTTACAAGAAATGTACCGTAACAATGTTCAGGTCCTGTCAAGCTTCTCCAGCTCCAATCACAAAAGCTCGACCACGTGCGTTGTTCCCGCCGGTTTGCTTCAAGTTTGGACAATCCTTGCGAAAATGTCCAGCAACGCCACATTCAAAGCACATGCGATTGTTTCCTATTTTAGTAGTAGGGTTGGGCTTTTGACAGCCCTTAGTCGCATGACCAAAATCTGGCACATGGAATCTCCACATGCACCTAGGTGATGAAAGTTACACTTGTTGCACTTAGGTAGGTTTCCAGCATACCCACCTTTTCTCTTCTTCTCAGATGGCCCAGAAGTGAAAGCCCTAACAACCTCTTGTCTATTTTGTTTTTGGTGCGAAACATTTCGACCATGATTGTAGTCCCACTTCCTCTTGTTATCATAGTTCTTTTCCACTACCGTCTTCTTCACAAACGCTCCCTGACGTACAGCTTGATCAGTCAGGTCATGAGCAATCCAGACAGCCTCTTGGATGGTGGCTAGCTTGGATGAGGTCACCATGCTCTGAATTTGGGGTGCAAGGCCCCAAATGTACCTTTCCACACACTTGAACTCCGGTTAACCATGTGAGGGCATAGACGAGCAAGATCATGGAATCGGGTGGTGTAGCTTGTAACTTCTGCACCCTTCATGGTGTGGTTCCAGAATTCAACCTCAAGTTTTTGCAATTCATTCCGGTGACAGTCTCGTCAGTCAGCATTTTTTTCAACTCCCCAGTGATTTGGTAGGCAACGCCAATACCCAAAGTCTGGGCATGGGCATTCCACCAAGTGAGTGCTTGACCTTCAAAGGTATAGGTGGTGAATTTCGTCTTATTCTCCTCAGCACAGTTACTGATTCGCTGAACAGATTCCATCTTTTCTATCCACGGACCAAACCAACAGCTCCTTCATTACCGCGAAAGTTAAACGGTTTACAGTTCAGATGCATCTTGTAGGAGCAACCTTTGTTGTTGACATCAGATCCTGTATTGGATGTTTAGTCATATTAGTAATAATTAAACATTAACGACTTTTGTATCTCAGGTCTTTAGGTACTAGACATTATGATACCTCCTGTGCCACTAACATTGCCTCCATTCACTTCATATCCTCTTACACTACGATTCGCCTCGTGATGTGCGATTGCATCCACCACTCGTTGCGCCATAAGCTGTTTAATGGCCACTACGGTCATGGGAGTACCTCTTCACACATTGGTTCTAACATTTCTCCTCCGCGGTGGCATGTTCTCTTCAAATCATAATGATAAGCAAAATAAGATGATATGTAATAATGTCAAACACATGTGCACCAAATGTAAACAATCATAACAACCAAGAAACCACGCAATATATAAAAGATAACATAATTTGATATTAAATTGTACGCATTACAAAATATTTCCAGAGTACATACTCCTACAACAAGTTAATATCCAATATTACGTGAGCACAGCCCACTCACGATAGTCAATCAACGGGATAAATGAGTGAATGCGCATGTCTGCACTACTGCCATGGCCATGAGCATACACACCGCTGCTAATGTAGTAGATGACTCCAAGCGCTATTCCATCACCCTCACTCTTTCTTCAGCCACGACCGCCCGCTGCTCTGCTTGGGTAGCTCTCTGCTCTGCCGCCTCCACTCTCTGCATCATGGATGACATGTCCTCTTCTACCCTGGTAAGTTGGTCATGCATTATGTGCAATGCCTGATCATCGAGGTATCTACTCTCCTTGATTGCTACTAATCGACACTCCACGTCCTCCCTGTCAAAGGTCTCTTGAATTTCTATGAGTTCAATACGTAGTTCATGAAGCTATTGATCGTGTCGCGCAGATCATGCCACGAGGAGAGGCACGGTGAGCTCCACAGGCTCTTGTGTGAGGGGAATCAGATGGGAGGCACGTGAGGACTCACCTACCTCGAAGGTGGAGGGAATACCCTCGGTGTCTCTCTACTCATCCAGTCGGCTGGACATCCACTCCCACCGACAAACATTGATTTTGCGCCTTTTGGGCGCTGGCGCGGGCTCAGTGGTACAATCTCAGATAGGTGTGGCGGGATGGATTGAAACATGAACCCGCTTCCTAGGAGTGTGTGCAAGAAGCGCACCTCCTGGGCAAGTCCGATAGCGTCGGTATGAGGGCGATGGTACACCCGGACCAAGGATATGTTGGGTTCCCACAGTCACCGGCTCAAGACTAGCTATAGGGGTGGGGTCAGTAGGCTCGGGGGTGAGGTGGAGGGGGTCAAGGTCAGCTAGCGGGGTCGGGTCAGTGGGTTGAGGAATAAAATCAAAGGGCTGGGTAATAGGATCAGCAGGGGGAGAGGTGGGGTCACTAGGCTGGGGGGTGGCCTCGAAGGGCTCCGGGTCAAAAGCGACAAGTCGGAATAGGCCGGGTCGAAATCGTCTGAGTCGGAATCGATCGGGTCGGAGTCGACCGGGTCGGTATCAACTGTCTGGGAAACTATGTCAATGGACTCCGAATCTAGATCAACTACCTCGGTGTTAGCAGGATGCGGGGTGGGATCTGTGGCCTCGGGAGTGTGGTCGACTGGCTGATGATGAGTAGTGATAGGAGCAGACTATAGGGGTGGCTCCACAAAGATATGGGACATGGTAAGTGGAACGGCCATCGGGAGTTGCGGTCCAACGATATGCACGACTCCCGGGACAAGCTCCTCTGGGAGGTCGGCATGAATCTCGGGTGTACACGCCCACCAAAACGTGCCTGGAGGAGGAGGAGATAGTTCGGAGAATCGAGTCAAGGTTAATGCCTTCGGGGCGTCAGGTGTGGGGTCAGGAGTAGGTTCGGTGACAGGGATAGCAGGTGGTGTAAGGGTCTCGGTCTCAGTAGCATGATTCGGCTGAATCAGGGCATCATGAGTAAAAGTTAGGAGGACAGATGAGGATCCTGCAGAAGAGGTCAGAGATGTGGGCTCGTACTCCTCATCCGAATAAAAAATGTAAATCGGCATCGATGTTAAAGACATCTCTATGACAAGGCAATACACAAGTATAATTGATATAAGTTAAGTTAATATATAAAGTGATAAAGGTATGTAATCAACTACAGTTATAGTCTAGGTCCATTAAATGCAACCTAATTCCCTATAACCAATGGCTCTGATACCAATCTGTCACACCCCCAACCACGGCGGTTTCCCGCGGGGCGTGAACTTCATGGAAACCATAGTCATTGATCGACCACTACATGGTTTAGTAAACATATGATGCAAATAAGTTTAAAAATACATAATTATTTTAGAGTTGTATTGCGGAAGCAGTAGAGCTAATGTAATTGTTTTCAAAGCATGACAAATACAACAATAAATGTCCTAAACAACATGAATGGCCCTAAATGCAACGTGGACCAAGCTAGCTTAACTTGATGCAAATGTTAAATACTTGAGAAAACATGCATGAAAATATCAGCATAAAGTTGGTGAGTTCACAGGTTTTAAAGTAATAGTAAACAGTGTAATGGACCACACCTCATTCCATGATTGATTGTCGATCATAAAATACTACAATATTATATAAGCACCGCAACCGAAACTAGACTGTAACTGTAACAAATTGCCCATAACCCGTGCCTACCGTAAGCATGGGGTGAACAGGCTAATAATGAACCCGTTTAGACCTCCAGTCAAGATCAGGGTAATTAATCCGGGTAGGGGTAGTCAAACCCAATAGTACTATCCATGATTACCTCGCTTTGGGAAATAAACTAACGGTCCGATAGAAGGGGACTTTATATGGTAAGTAAACAACTTATATAACATATGAAATCATTAACAAGTAAATGTATCCAAGAAAATAGTAATTTACATGTAATCTCCCCCAAAAGGAAAATAAGTAAAAATGGCCGTGAAACTCACCTATGAAGTAAGTCAAGTTTGAAATCTAAAAGTATCCAAAGTGCTAAGGAAAATCCGAACTAAGTTCACCCTAGAACAATCAAGGCAACTTATATCTAAGTATTTGCTCCTATGTGTAATATGAGCATGTAACTATTCCATCCACTTAACTTTGTAACAAAGTGTTTGACTCGAAGACCCCTTGGTGATATAGGGTGATAATTTGTTAAAAGTATATATTACTTAGAATGTATTAATAAATAATACTTTGTTTGAAAATATTTAAAAATCTTTTTATTTAAAGTTGACATATTATTTGGGAAAGTAAGTATCGTTTTGATTCGACCCGAGACGTGACTCGAGTTTTAGTAATTAGTCATGTAATTTACATATGAAACTATAGAATCTAGGGTTTTGAAATAATCTTATTTTAATAAGTACAATAATGTTTACCTTATATCATTTTACTTGTAAATTTTAAAAACGTTAACATCTAAGTAAAATCACTAGTTTTCTTATTTTACCATCCATGTATAAATAAAATATGTATATATTTGTCCATAAAATAATTATTTAATTATTTTCTTAGTAGTATTATTCTTTTATTTTGTCTAGTTCTTGACATATATTAAATTAGGGTTTCTTTAATTTATTAAGTAACTTTGGTATATTATAAAGTAAGTTCTTTTAATAAATTAGTTAGTCAATTTACTAACTTGTCCTAACCCATCTTTTAAGTAACCAAATAACTAATATTATTTGGTCCATATATTTACATTGTAAGTCTCATGTTAACTAAGCAACAAAATCATGTGCCATCTTGTTGAAAGTCATCTACTAATCATCTTTTTAAACTAACATAATATATAGTCATGGAGTTCATATTGTTCTCTTTTAAGGTTTTATGTTTATATATATATTTAACCACACTTGTAAATTTGGTCAAATTTTCATCAAGTTATAACCCAACTTTTGTAATAATATATTTACACTCACTAACTAATTATAACTTTTATAAAAATCACCAACTAGTAATTTTGTCACACATGGATTTATGAACATTTACTTTTTTTTCAAAGACAAAGTCATTACGTAGTTCATGTTAAAATATTTTTGTGAAGTATTATTCTTGAAATACCTTGTTGGTAAAATATCATTTTTAACATGTAAGACCTTTTGGATGAAGATATTTACATGTCATCTAATAAATGGATGAACATGATGAACACAAAAAGATATGCAAACAAGAATGGAGTGTTCTTACTTAAATAGACAAAGAAGATGGAAGTGATGTTGTTGGATGTTTGGAAACTTCAAGATAACTTGATCTTCAACATTGACTCTTGAATCATCAAAGCTTTGTAGAAGATAAAATGGAAAGAAGATGAGATGGTGATGGGGTCCTTTGGCCGAAATTTTAGAGAGGGAGAGGAGTAAAAGAGATATTGGGTGGTGATGGTGCATAATGCACACTTACTTATAAGGCTAAGTCTTGCATTTGGTCCATCTCTCTTGGTGTCTTTCTAGACACCAATGGTCAAGAGGATGAAGAATGGAGGTGGCTATTCATGGAAATGCAACTTGATGCTTTCAACAAAAGCAAAAGTTGTTACACCAAAATGGAATGTCTACACCTTCAAGTCAAACAAGCAACTTTCATCACTTTTAAGGTTGTATGGGGAAGAGAAGAGAGAGGGAGGGCAAGGGGTGGTGGAGGTTGTTTTCAAACTTTTTTTATTTTTAGTATGTATTTGGATGGTATTTCTTGTATTATGGTAATTTTTATATTTTTATATTTTTACTTGTTACACTTTAAAATACATAAAAATTATTATAATAAATCATATAAGGTCACATATTATAATATTGATAATATGTAAGTAATAACTCGTGTATGTAGTAGTGCATTATACGCGTTTTATTCGGGTAAATATTAGTTACGCGTTAAGGTTATTTTATGTTTTTCCAATGTATATAATTTGGAGTCTAAAATACCTTGAAACAATGGAATCTAAAATACTTTAAAACACTTTAAAGTATTTATTAGTACACATATTAATTATCACCAACGTTCGTGTGTGCCGGTTGTATTGCGTGTAAAAAATGGTAATTACATCGAATCACCAATGCATGAAATTTTTGCAATGCATAAAACGACTTCAATAAATGCAATTCAATTGAAGATCAAGTATTATATGGGTAATTATAACCAAGTCAAGGTTGGGTATTTACCTAAAATTGCTGGTTGTCACAGTAATGAAATGTAAAACCAAAAGAATGTTTCACCTCAAATTCCCTTGGTTATGGGATTTCAAATTCACTCTCTAGGTGGAAGTAATTTGAAATCCCACAACCATGGGAATTTGAGGTGAAACATTCCCTTGAGTTTTACATTTCATTACCCACTCAAACATAATTATACTTAAAAATTATACTAGTTTCTCAATTCAATTCTATTCCATCCAATTCCTTCCAACCAAACGCTCCCTTAAAGTTATGAGTGTGTATAAACATTTTCTATGTTGGGATTAATCCTAACCAATAAATGAAAATTAGGATTATTTAAATCTAATAACTTAAAAAAAGTTTCTTTTATAACCAACCTTATAATATTTTATTCTCTTCACGCTCCTTTTACGTATTTACCAATTCGATCATACTTTAATATCATCTATCCTTTTCATATTCTACTATAATTTAAGTATCTTTCAGTTATATAAATCAAATCCTTCAACAACGCATGACCATGTATTCAGGGCGGACTTACATGTCACACCCCAACCTTGACGGCGGAAACGTCTAGGAGTGAGAGTTAACATCGTTCACAGCCACATAACACTATTATAAATCCATATATATTATTCATAAGTTTCAAAGGTACATTACAAACAAAAGTCACAAATAAATAAGACATAATAAGAACTATAACAAGCTCATTCATTTAATTAACTAGGTCCATTCCTAGGTGTGAACAACTTCAAAAGTGGCGATCAAGCTTGAGTATTTCCTGAAACATATTAAAAATAAAGGGTCAACATAATGTTGGTGAGATTTCCATAGTTTGTAAAGTATATAAAAGATGGCAATTCATGTTACGAATTAGAGAACAAAGTAAACCAGGGATGTAAGACAGAATGCACAATCAAACCTCGACAAAGTTTTACAAGTCTCAAATGTTTACAAGTATATACGATTAGCTAAGTGTACTTGGATCAACCAAGCAGGCTTGTCCGGCCCATAGATCTATGACTTTGCTAGGCTAGCAATAGTTAATGATTGTACATATATTCGACATTACATGGTAGTCACAAGGTTCAACTAATCACAACATACAAGTAAATTGCCATAGGTTTACAAGAATCAAACGTGTTTACAAGTGCAAAGTTTATAATGTAACATGTTTCACCCCAAAAGTGTAAAAATATAAAAAGGGGTATAGAAATACTCACTTGGTCAATAAATATATAATTGACGATTAATAAGAAATATAATAAGCAACGTTCCAACGTAGTTCTTCACAAGGTACCTAAGTATATATAATTACAAGATTTAATTATTAATGATAAGATTAACATTTAAACATGATCTAGGGTTCCAAGGGGGAATTTAAGCTTTGATATATAAAGTTCATAATGAAAATACTTTTGTTTCCACTTTAATGAATATGATTCATCAATATATCAATTTATCATAACGAAACAAATTTTTAATCGTTTGATATAGTTAACAAAAATAATAAATGTAAATACATTTTTACTTACAAAACTTATAATTTTATACAACAACATTTGAACCAATAATGATTTTTAATGATTTAAATCATTATTTAAAGTCTTTTCTTTGTAATAATAAACTAACTATAGTTCTTGTTTTATAAAAAATATTGAAATTTATTTAAAGAAATAATTTTGTAGAAATTTGATAAAGTGGTTTACAAACAAATAAAGTTTATAAAATTATCTTTAATAATTTTTCACAATTTTTACATATTTTTTTGAAGGCTGAAATGCCTTAAAAAATTAGTAAAGGTTTCCGGGTTCGAACCCGAGACCTCGGGTGTAGAATGCATGAGTGTTACCAGTGGACTAAGGGCAGTTGCCATGCCAAGACCTGGTTTTAAAATCTTAAAAACATAATTACAAGGAACCCCAAATCCAAAAACCCTAGATTGTTCTTGAATCAAATTGGACATCAATTCGATGATGTTAACGAATATACTCATGGGGCTTTTGTTCCCATGATTAAACGATTGTTTAGGTGGGTTCAATTACCCGTTTTGATTATATATGATGTTAAGAACACTTGATGAAACGTCGCGGCCGTTGATGAATAATGGTTTTGAATTTCTTGATGATATTCCAATTAAACTTGAGGGTAGCTTTGTAAGAGGATTAGGACTAAAAGCCCTTTTATCAAATCCAGGTCTTGAATCCCAGAAGATGGTGTTCAAGTGTAGTGCAGGTTGCAGCGATGGAGATGATTGAATATGTTTGATTGAGTGTTTTCAGGTGAGATTACGAGTTGTGAACGTTTAGAATTACTTAGATGATTGTTTAGGTTAGTTCAATTAGGTTATAATTGGGATTAAATGGTTGAACGGTTATGGCGTTCAATTTCATCGGTTACACGATGATTCACATAGTGACCTATGATTTAAACACAATTAATTCACACATTTAAGTTCGAATCACGCACACAAAACGTTTTGGACCGGTTTTGGGCTTCGAAATCGAGTATTTTGGGCGATTTGGACATCGCCGGAGCTTGCCGGAGCTTCGCCGGAATACCCGTCGGATTTACGGGGGTTGAAATGGGGGAGGGGGTTTGGGTTTGAGAATTTACACAAACGACCCCTATAGTTTTGACTTTAACATTTTATGCACAAAACTTTGCATTTAAGGTTTTAAAAAATAGCAACTAACCCCTCTAACTTAAATATTTTAAGTTTTTACATTTTTCTAAGTTTAGTAATTTTATAAATTAATATTATTATTAGTGTTATTACCATTATTATTATATTATTATTATTGTAATAAAAAAAATTTTGTTATAAACATTAGTATTGTTCAATCATTTGCTTGATTATTAACTTTCATACATTAAAGATTAATGACAACTAAGTAACAATCATAATTAACCCATAAGTTTTATATTTGGCAACAATGACCCTTACAAAAATTAACGACGTTAACTTTTAATTAACATAAAAACACAGGATGTTACATTACATTGAGCTGAGGGCTAGCCCTAAAATTTTTACAAGTAGTGTAAAAAAGATAATAATTATGCTTTGATGTTAAACAAAAAATTATGGTTTCACGTTATCCCTAAGAAAATATTATGTTACCCCTAATTTTGATAATAAAATAGTCTACATCATCAAAAAACTAATAGTGTTAAATCTCAGTTACTAAGAAATCACTGGAGAAAAAAAAAACCTTTAAGTTGAAAGTGTCTGTAAATAATTTTTGAATTGAAATTAATCTTGGTCTATAAATGAAAGTTAATATTATTAAAACCCAATATCTTTTTCAACATGCACATTACCTATAAGTGTAGTGAGTGTGTGTATAATGACACGAGAGTCCTAAAAATGTATGTTAGTTTCTCATTATGCTTTCCCTAATAACAAAACTTCTAAAATCTAATTTGTCAAACACTAAAACAATGATTATTTTATTGTTACAATATATATGTCACATTTGTTAAAAATCATAAACAAATGTATATTGTCAAACATAAAATTTGATTTCAATTTGTGCTTCATAATTAAGCATACTTCCCTTTATAAGTTTTTTTCAAGGGGTATTGGATTTTAATAATATTAACTTTTATTTATTGGTTGGAATTAATTTCAACTTAGAATGTTTATAAACACTTTCAAGTTTAAGCTTATTTTCCTTCACCAATCTATTGCTAACTAAGATTTAACGTTATTAGTTTTTTATGACATAGACTATTTATGTGGTTATGACTTTAAGAAAAAAGTTGAAATTTAATATTAGTTGAAACTTAACATTAGTTTGTTATGAAATGGTCTGCTTATGTAACCAAAAAACTAAACAGAAAGTAGAAATCAACCATTAGGTTAGTCAATCTAAAACTTTTACATCCTGAAACCCTTCAATCTTTACTTTTTGATCTGAACCACTTGACTCATTGGAAATAGATTTCAGTGGGGATGGAGATTAGACACCAAAAAAACGAATATAATGGAGGCTAGGTGGAGATGATGTTGAAAATAAGCTTAAAGTTAACCACATTTCAATTAAAAACTAACAATCGTTAGAGAAAATAAACTTAAAGTTAAGAGTGTTTGTAAATATTTTCTGGATTGGGATTAATCCTGACCAATAATTAAAAGTTAATATTATTAAAATCCAATACCCCTTTTTTTAAATATGATTTTTTTATTTTGAAAAATAAAATTTTTATAAACTAAAATTTAGAGTTGTAATAATGAAAATTCTAAAAGTGGCATTTTTCAAAACTATCCCATCTCATATGTAATTCTAATCATATCCTATCTCAAAATATAGTTTTATAACAAATAAATTCTTACCAACTATTAATATTTTATTTATTCAACCGTATAATACACGAGATACTAACCTAATATATAATATCTAAAGTATATATGAGATTTTATCAATATAGCGGGTGACATTAACTTATACTTCATTTAGTACTAGTAGGTGTGACCCGTGCTATGCAACGAAGGTTATAAAAATTAAATGATTTAATTATGATAATTATATGTTAATACTAACCACCCGGAAAAAGACAACGTGCGAAACGTTGATAAAATTTTATAATAGAAAAATAACAATAAAAGAATAAATGCCTCGTAATAGATTAAAAAAATAACCAATGCGTAAATGGTGACTTTACTATAATTATCGAGATCTATTGTAAATGGAATAAAAGAAAATTTGACAAAACTCAAAGGCTCAAATATAAAACTTAAAAAAAGTTCAGGTGATTAAATGTACATTTGACATAACTCGAAAGCTTAAGTATAAAATATAAAACAGTTCAAATGAATAAATGTAAATTTAATATAACTTAATGCTTAAATATAAAACTTTAAAAAAGTAAGATGAGTAAGTATCAATTTGGAGAAAAAAATAAAAAGAGAAAATGCTATGGTTAGTTTTATAAAATCCTTAAAGGTTTAGTGTAAATCAATACTTTTTATATAAAGCAAAACCTTAGAACACAAGTGTAATTTTACAAAAAAGAAAAAATTAACACATCTAATACAAATGACTTGTTCAAATGAACTAATAGTTGTCTAAACCATCATCATTATTTATTTATGGTCTAAATCATAAGATAGGCGAACAAGACGATGTCTAATCTCCAAGTTTCATCTAGAGTTACTCCTCTCCATATATTTTTGGCTCTTTAATCTTCTCCTGAAATGCATAATGTTGTTGAGCTCATGAGTTTACGACACAATACCTATCATGAATAACTAAATAATACACAAAAGAAGTGTCACAATCAAACCTTGACACGGGACAACCCACTCTCCCGTGTTCCAACACATCCCCTAACTCACCCCCGTTATTGTTATGGCCTAAAGCGTGCCCTGCCAAGCATAACAATACAATGCATTAATTTGTGACACAATGATATTTCTATTTTAATAGGAGGTTTCTCTGTCATAAGGGCCCATTATGTGCGGGAGATTCCTTAAATAGTAGTGTACACAAACCACACAGCTCCCCACAGAGTTAATGATTGTGCTAATGTTCAAGGACAGTAGGAGTAGTGTTGCAATAAAATAGTTTTTAAAAAGTATGCATTCCACCCGAAAATTTTTTAAGTAAAAAAAGGGTTCATGAAACTCACCTGAGTGTTGTTATTGAAGTTGTTATGTATATGCTAAGAGGTTAGAGGGCTACCAACCAACAAGTTTCTAAGTTCATTGTTTATATGTATTAGTATAATATAATGTTATGTAATCATCTATGTCTACCGATGTATGTTAAACTCATTGTTTCTTGTCACATATATGTAAAGAAGCTTTATGTCTTATGTTTTGGAGTTTTAACTTATGTTTTATGGAGTATAAATGTTTAGTACATGTTATGGAGCATGGGGTTTGGGATATTGAATAGATATGTAAACATCACATATATTAGATTTTAAGTTTATAATGATTATTATGCAGTCACATAATAATGAGAAGTACACGCATTCATTTAAAATAACAAATAGATGTATGTTAGAGTAAATGACAAAACGTACAAGTAATTAAAATGTAAAGAATGTTACTGTAATTTTCATGGTTTAAAAACAAAAACTACAATTTATATTATAAAAATAAAGTATGAAAAATATAATTAACTCTAAGAAATGAAAAAAAAAAGTAAAAAAGGCCCTTTTCATCTAAGAATTGTGCTATATTTGCCATCCGATAAAACGCGCGTCTTTTCGTGATTTCATCTCCTAAAACCTCGCCGCCTGTCACGAACGAGAAACTATGACACGTCGACACGGTCCCCTAACACACCCACGTGTCTGCTTACGTCAGCTGATTGTGGCCCCCACACCGAACCCTTTATAACCCATCGTTTAACCAAAAGCACCCACCTCAGGAGAACTCACACCATCACTCGGAAGCCGTAAGTATGAACACCTTCTCAATTTGATCATATCTTCATCCGTGAATGTTAAATTGTATAATTATATGTTCAGTTGTTTAAATTCATGTTTGATTTGCTCCGATCGTTGATTGATGATGTTTTTGACTGTTTTATGTAGTAACTGTTCGTCATTCGTAGGATGTTTGACTGCGATTGCGTTTGTTGTGCGATGATTCTGATGAACAGTCGGTTGTTAGGTTTCGTAGCTCTTAAGCTAAGTGCGGTAGTAATTTGTTCACATTCTGTCATGTGATTTGGTTGGTGTTTTAAGGGTTCATACTTTAAGCGTTTTGGGTTTTCGTAGCTCTTAAGCTAATAGGTGATAGGCCCTTGTTCTTTATGCTCTATGGTGAGCTCTCGTAACGTGATTTTGTTTGGAATGGTGGATTATGTGTGTATCGATTGTTTGGTGATTGATATCTGTTAGTGAAATGTTTTGTCATTTGATTATATTTTGGGGGTTAATTTGACCTAACTGGGGGTTTAATTGGTTTTGGAGATGAAGAGTGTGGCCATTATTTTGTTAATGCTAACGTTATTATTATCATTGATAGAATCATCTGATTATGGGAAGTAGCAGAACAAATGGAAAGGGCAAGGCGCCTGCATATGCTAATAGTTTTTCTTCGAATGAACGCTCATCTAGCAGTGCGAATTTTGATATAGATAATTTTGGTTCCATCCTAGAACCTATTGGAAACCCTAGAGCTTATTCAATAAACCCTAATGGCTTACAGAATCTTCAAACTAATCTGAGTTCTACTGCCACGAAGATGAATTTTCAAGAAGTTCCACTATCATCAGACTGGAACATGGGTTTGGGTCAAGAATACATGAATCAAGGGCACAATGCAGTATTTTCTGGTGGCATTTGTGCTTCTGGTGGAGAATCAAGTTTTGGATCTTTTAATCGACCACAGGTAAATAGAGATGTTACTGGATCATCTTTTTCTTTTCGTCCTAGAGACGCTGCACCAGTTCATACTCGAAACATTGTCAATTGTAATACCGATCAAAGTGGTGTTCAAGGGAAATTTGAGGGTGGTTTTTTGAGTCTTGGACTTGGAGGCACCTCAGAAACTGTATCTAGCTCTCACCTGGAGAGCAGAGAGATTTCTGATAAGCTAAAAGAAGCCGCTTCAAACAAATTAAAGATAGCTCAAGCTCAGAAAGCTACCAGTCAAACTTTTAATGGTGGCTTTGTGGGCTCTCAAAGTCGCAATGGTGATGAGGGCTTTATGGGTTCTAGCCATCATCATATTTCAAAAATGCAACACAATAATAGGCAGCTTGACAGATCTAACAAGCTAACAGAAGCAGCTTCAAGTGCGTTAAAGATGGCTCCTTCTCAAAAGTCTACACGTCACACTTTAGATGCCGACTTTATGGCTTTGCAAAGAAACAATTTTGGCTTCTCTAATCAGTTTAGTTATGCGGATCGAATGACCTCAACCAATGAAGTTGGAGTTCATAGTACATCAAATAGTGGGTCGGGGTCTAGCCGGCATCATGTTTTACAAATGCAACAAAATGATAGCAGGGGTGTTAGGTCTGTTGATTTGGATCATTATAAGGGTAACCAGTCTGTGCATTCAGGAACTCTTGGTGGGAATTTGGCTCACTTCTTTAATTCCCAACTAAATAACTTGAAACCACCAGAGTTTGTTAGGCCTTCAAGAATGGCCTCTTATTATACACCTTCTGAGCAGCTACAACATTTTCATTCTACAACTGCCAACAATCCAAATTCTGCAGGTAAGCAAGGTAATTGTTTGAATATGTATAACAGTATGATATCATGTCAAACTAAATTGTCAATTTACAATTTTTTGTCAAGTATTTTGCCAGAATTGGCATAAAGAAAACCAAATTGTTACCTGAGAACAAGTTATGCTAACCAATAAATTGTGTTTTTTTTAACTGAAGCAATAGTTTTTATATTCTTTACTGCAGGACAAGTTATGCCACAAAATGCCACACCTACTCAAGTTCTTGGAGGTAATCTGTTTTCTCAAAGGACAGCAACCCCTCAGGTATCTTGGGTAGGCCGTGGTCTAGCTGGCACCGATGCCCCGTTTCCAAAAAGGCTGGGAATCGAGTCTAGTGTAAGAGATATCCCTCAAAGTTCTCGGGGACATCTAGCTCCCATGGGGCCAAGCTTGCAAAAAACTAATACAGGTATCTTTGACACCCACCATTTTTATACAGTTGTAGTAGAGATATCATCCACCCACATGTCTCATAATGTTATGCATATTCAGGTCAGATATGTCAATCTTCAGATAAAGGATCATCCACCCACATGTCTCATAATGTTCTCAGACCTACATGATTTTTTTCAATAACTTCAGAATTTTTTTATTAAATCCTTGACATTGGTTTCATTCAAATCAGGTCGAAATGATGGTTCTCCTGTTAGTTACCCGGTGAATTATCAAGAACCATATTTTACATACGGTAAATTAGATGCGCATGTTTGAGGTTGACACAATACTATTTTTGTTGGCAATGTTACATATTTCATGTTTGTTTTATGTCTTTATAGGCCAATCTCATAATGAACTTATTCAGCTTCCCAAAGGTCCTCAAGGCACACCTTCCACCAATGGTATGCCATGCTCTTTGCACTTTGGTCAGCAAATATCTGAAAGATGCAACAAGATCCTGGACTGTTATATGATTGTTGTTATATTTGGCAATTTAAACCATTCACTTTTGAATGGTTAGATTTTTATAGAATATAATACGGCTCAAAAGGGTAGAATAAAAGAAAATATTTTATGAGGAAATGGGGCAAATGGGCTGACCGGGTCTTGCCCAAAGCACATTTTCAATACATAAAACCTCTCTGAATCACGTCCTTAGATTTTATTGAAAATAATATATCTTTTTGTAATCATATTATATACCCTAATTGTTCTGAAATTTTTGGACCTCAAGTGTTCCGGGTCAAGTGCTTATTTAAATCTAAACAACACGACTTGCACCAAAAATTACACATGTTTCGTACCAGAATTGTTTTGACCTGTTACGCAACCCGCACCAAAAGATGCTCCTCTTGACCCATTACCTGACCTGCATCAAAAGTTACTTTTTTTTTAATTTAACTTCTTTTGACTCATTACATGACCCGCACCATAAAGTTGCCCATTTTTTACTTGAGCTTGTTTTGACCTGACCAATACCCGTCCTGCACCAAAAATTTCCTGTTTTGACTTTAGCTCTTTTTAACTGGCACCTGATCTGAACATCCCTTTTTTGACTTCTAGTTATTGTTAAAAACATGACTCTTATCTCCATTTTGGTATTTGTACAGCTTCAAGTGTCGGTAGTCAGTCCCAAAAGTTGGACTTCCATGTGAGGCGACATCATAAAAGAACTGCAGTTGGACCCCAATCAGTTCCCAATTGGGTTCAACGCCAAAAGATAATTCATCCGATCATTCATCATTCCATGCCAAAACCACCTATACCTGTAACTACTGCTCTTGGTCATCCTTCTATGCCAGTCAGGACACGGACTCAACCCATGGGTCCCATTGCTGCTCATATTCCTCCTGTTGTACCATGTGTATCAAATGTTAAATCTCGTGTTCATGTAGCAAGTGCCCCGGCCGTTTCTCGTATTACATGGAAAGGTATTTCTATCTTCTTTCAATCTCAAAGCACCTTCTATACAAGGGTACTATACATACTAGGTGGCCAATAAAGTAGCCTTAATACATGGATAGTCTTAGTGCATCAAATATTATCACTAAAACAATACTGTTATAATAATTTATTATTTAATTATGGGGCTCATTGTGATAATGTTACAATATGTCATGTGAAGAGCTCTTGGAGTCTTAAATAATTCTACTGCAAACTGGGTTTTATGGATTTTCTCATTTACAAAATATATTTTTGTTTTGACTGGCAAACACGCACACTCTCTACCCTACACCTACTATACTCTTATAGTCACCACACCTGCATTTGGATTTGAAGTTTGAACCAACAACTATTTGTTTGAAGAGTACACCAATTTACCAGAAGTATATTCCCTTGGGACATTTACAAATAGTTACCTCACTAAATATGATAAATTAAATTTTAAATAATAGGAGGTTTTAGACATTGCAAAAACGCTTTGGGTGACTCCTGACCTGTTAGGCCCATTTGACCTATCTCTTTTTTAGTTTAATTTTTTTTCTACCCATTTGAGATTATAACTAACCCTGATATGGTATAATTCATTAGTAACTAACTATCTAGTAAGTTTAGTTGGTAACTCTAGATCTCTTATCTCTATCTCTTCTTCTTGACTATCAGCTGATAATTTTCGTCTTTACTAATTCAGCTCTAAGTTCAAACCTATTTTTACCATCAGCTCAATGTCTTTAGATGTTTCGGGATAATGGGCGGGTAGGGCTGTCCAGTTAATGGATTATAATGGTTAATTTTTGTATGTTGTTTAACAGGCCAGTTCTTGTCGGGAACACGGGTTGATTTGAAACAGTTTTGTTCAATTTTTTTATATTTCTTATAATAATGTGTTAAACGTAATAATCTAATTACAAAAGGTGTGTAATTACAGTAATAAACTATTTTAATTAAAGCAATATAGGTTATACATATTAATAAACATTGTATGACTTTCGACTTGTTTGACCAGTTTCCTTTATATCTAAACCTTCTGACTAATGCCACATGTTAACGAATTCGATTACGCGCAGATCCTGATGCAACTTCTAGACTGAGCGGATATAAGTGCTTTTTATGCAAGAGGGACCTTGCTTTATCATCAGAAGGCACAATGTTCCAACCCGCAGTGTCACCACCCATTGCAGTTCTTCCATGTGGGCATACATTTCATGATCAATGCTTACAAAACATCACTCCTGATGACCAGGCTAAAGATCCACCTTGCATCCCTTGCGCGATTGGGGAAAATTAGGTGACATTCTTACCCGACCTTTATATGAATTAGTATGGGCATATACAGACTTAGTTAAAGGAGACGTTTTGTGTCGTTGGGTTGGGTGTTTTTTTGGTTGGGGGAGAGAGGAGAGGATGGGGTGTGTGTATGTATGTACATGAGATGTGATGATATAAGCCAGTTGAACTGTGAATGTTGTGAATGATCATAGGCTTTCATTGTTCTAATGCCATAACTTGTTTTATTGGTATGTTTGTTGCTTTTGCTATTACTAAGTAGCAATGTTTAGTGATGTGATTAAAATGATCGAATAAACTTATTCCGGACAGAGACATCATGCTACACAACCAACTAGATGTGACGGCTCTAGATGGTTGGGTAACGGGTAAAAAAATTAATCTTAGATGAAAATGTGGCCTATTAACATGAAATCCTCATGTGCAAATAAGTGTGATCGCTTGTAAACTCCTCTGGTAAATGTTCTAGAAAACTCGAAACAAACGCAGCTTAAACGAGCTCGGTCTCGATCTATGATCGATGGAGCTTATTTAATGATCAGGTTTGAGCTCGGTCTAAACAAACCTATATTTTTATAAATGTAATGTTTTTATATACTTGCGTAATATATTATTGAGTTAAATATGTTTTTCGTCCCTTAGGTTTCATAGAAATTGTCGTTTGAGTTTAAAAGTTTAAATTTTATCATTTCATCTGTGTTTCACAAAATTTGTCACTTGAAACTAGTTAGCTACTTTTAATTAAAACCATTAACTTTTCCCTTGAAGTTATCTACATTAGGGGTATTTTTGTCAAAATAATTACAAAATAAGAAATCAACTATACCCGAGAGGTTTTGTACGTTCAATCTCGTTTGATAATCATCATTTCCATTTGAATCCACCTATTAGATAAAATACAATAAAATGATAACTACTTAAAAATGACTTGTTTCTAACTTTATAAAATATTTATCACAAAAAATATAAATAAACAAACACTTTATATGAGACACACCATTTGAATCATAACCATAAAAGACATGTCATCATAAAAGCTTAAAAAATAATAAACAATATGATATAAACAATCTATAAATTATAATCACAAAACATCAATCATCGTAACCATAAATATATTTTAAACCAAATGAGTCTATTATTTAACAAGACAAGTAAAAGTAACATGATTACTAAACCAAATTATATTAAGAAGGCAAAACAACAAAAGACTATCACTAAGTCAAATCGTAACTGAGCGCATAAAACTTTTTACGTGAGCTGGTTTTTAAGTCAAATGTAAAATAAAAAACCAATCAATGCGAAAAAGTTTTACCTATCTTGTTAAATAATATATTTTTTCGGTTTCAAGTGTAATTATGGTTACGATGATTGATGTTTTGTGATTATTATTTATGGATTGTTAATATCATATTGTTTATTATTTTCTCAGGCTTTTATGATGAAATGTCTTTTATGGTTATGATTCAAATGGTTTGTGTCATGAATTGTTTGTTTCTTTGATGTTATATAATTTATAAAGCTTTAATTGAGTCATTTTTAAGTGGTCATTATTATGTTATATTTTATTTTATCTAGTCGGTTGATTCAAATCGTAATGGTGATTACCAAACGAGATTGAACATATAAAAACCCCTCACATAGAGTTGATTTTTTTATTTTGTAATCGTTTTAACTAAAATACCGCTAATGTAGGAAACTTAACGGAAAAAACAAACGGTGTCAATTAGGAGTAGTAAATGGGTTTAAATGATAATTTTATGAAACATTGAAACGCAAATAGTAAAATTTAAAATTCTAGACTCAAATGATAAATTTTATAAAATCTCAGGTATGAAATACACATTTAACTCATATTATTATGACATGTTACATGGGTTATATTTAATATTTAAAAATTATAGAATGATAATTTTTTATTTAAAAAACAATAAAACTTAAAAAGAAACGCAAAAAAGGAAAATTTTTCAAATGTCTATTTGGTCGGGTCATCCCCATAAATGTCCCCACTACTGTTGGGTTGTCTCCATCTTTAATAGAGTCGCTCGAACTTCCATTCAATGGACATATGATTTGTCCATGTGTCCAAATACATCTATTGAACCTATTAAAGTTCGATCGAACCTATATTAAGTTTGACTCAATTTTTATTAAGTTTGATCAAACATATCTAAAGTTCGATTGAACTTGCTTACATATAAGTTTGATTAGACTTGAAACACAGTCGAAATACCCGATTTAAGATTCGAATTACATTTTATATGATAGCATTTTTAAGAATAGGTTACTCAAACACACATATCGAAACAACAAAAGGAGTCCAAATAACATTTTTAGAAATTTTCAAGAAAATGTTGGGAGCTAGAATTGTTCTTTACTCATCAATTTTATCATGTGCGGAAACATATGATTTAAGAAATTAGAAACACGTGAAAAGCGCGTGAGCTTATGTAACGTAACGGCCGAGGACATTACGAGTATATTCTTTTGTTCGAGCAAATGCTAATACGACCCCCTATAATATTGTCTTATTTGCAATAAGCCCCCTATCTTTTTATTTAGTTCATTATGGTTCCATCAAGTTTACAAGTACACCCTTCAGTGAAAATATGCAAAATAGACATAAAAAATAGTATAGCCTTACTCCTTTACTTTAGCCTTCTTTGTAATTTCGTAGATGCACACTTTAAAACAATAAAAACGATTATAAGATGGTTGAGAATATGTAATCTAATGAGAATAAATACGATTAGTGTGAAATTAGGAAACCAAATTTTACATGTGAACCATTTTAACAATTTTTAAAACAATTATTGGGTTTATAAGCCTGGTTAATATTTAATAAAAATCATATAGTTATCAGTTTTCTTACTTATTCCACTAAATTTATCCAAATGAAACTTAAGTAACTTTAGTTAGAAAAAAAATTAAATAACTTTAGTAAAAACAAATAAAAAGTTTGGTTACAATACTTTTAAAAATTATCCCAAGATGTATCATGGTTATAAAACTCTTTTATCCTACTTTCCTTAAAAAAAACTATATCTTAATCAAACACTACAATATATCCAAGTAAATTTTATCATGTTCTATATTTGCAATCTATGTATAAGTTAAATTACTTAAGGATTGTAATCAGACATAAAAATGTTACCAAAGTTTAGACTAGAGGGCTATTTGAAATTCAAGTCTCGATCAGATCGGGTTGGTCAAGTAAGGAGTTGTTTCAAAAGTTGATCTGGTAAGGGGAAAAATATGCATGAGTCAGTGGTGTCGGATCAAGTCAGACACAAAAAAAGAGAATCAAACACGTTGACTGGCCAAATATCTGAACGGGTCAGTGGGTCAGACATTTTAACCGGGTCCGAAACAAATCAATCAACCTCTAAATCTCACCAATCATCATTAATGTTTAAACAAAATACTGAGGGTCTCACTGCAACAATCCCACAACATAAGGGGCCTGAATATCATTTCCCAATCTTCTCCAGCTCATCCCAAGAAAGAATCTCTAACACCCTCGTAATATCACACCAAACACAAGGGCATTACAGTAATTTCTGTCCAGGCAGATAAAATAAGAGCGAGACAACAAACGATCCCCCTGGACTTCAAAGACACCACATCAAATCCCGACCGTCCATTTCTCTCGATCTCACCGTTAAAAGAATTGTCATCTGGTGTGGGTGAGCAACATGCTAACAAATGTACGTTATACGATCCAACAACTCAGCACACACAATAAGAAAACTCTCTCAATCATCCTTTTGCTCTTTCTTCTGTGTGTGTGTTGTGTGTGTTATCAACCGTTAAACTGCGTGTTCTTGAGGTTTTGTTGGAGGAATTTGGTGGAATTTGTTGAATTGTGATCGATTTTGGTGATTGTTAGGTGAATATATAGGTGGAGAGTTTGACGGAGTGATGGATGATGGGAAGATGACGCAGACGACGGTGGTTGATGGATTCTCGCCGGTGTCTACGGCTCCGGTTTTCTGGAAGTCGAGGAAGAGATCGGGTAAGTTGAGTTGAGTTGAGGTGGTTTGTGAATGGTTTTTATTGTAATTGAGACGTTTTGTGGATGAGTTTAACTAGAGTTTACTAGTTTTGTGCTTGATTCTGATCGTTATTGAGTCGTGGTTTGTGGATGATTTGGCCGTAGTTTAGTAGTTTTGGCCTTTGGGGATGATTTTTAACTATGTGGATGATTTTGATTATAATTCGGTGGTTTGTGAATGATTTGGTCATAATTGAGTCATTTTGTGAATGGTTATGATCTTAATTGAGTCATTTTGTGAATGATTTTGATCATAATTTAGTCATTTTGTGAATGATTTGACCATAATTTAGTAGTTTAGTTTATGATTTTGATTATAATTGAGTTATTTTCTGAATGATTTTGACCATGATTTAGTAGTGTTGTTAAGGATTTGGATTATAACTGAGTTATTTTCTGAATGATTTTGACCATGATTTAGTAGTGTTGTTAAGGATTTGGATTATAACTGAGTTATTTTCTGAATTATTTTGACCAAAATTGTAGTTTTGTTAATATATTTCATTATAATTGAGTCATTTTGTGAATGACTTTGACCATAAGTAGATAGTTTTGTGAATGCTATCGATCACCATTGAGTCATTATAATGAATTGACCATAATTCAGTAGTTTTATGGATGATTTTGATCATATTGAGTCATTTTGTGAACGATTGTGACCGTAATTCAGTAGTTTCGTGATTGATTGTTTAGCTGTTGTTGGTCTAGTCTTAGAGTAGTAGACCTGTGTCTGCAAATTTTGACGCCGTTTGAATGCAACATTATCATGTTTGTATTGAAGTCTTACAACTGTTCTATTTCTTATAACAAATTTCACAACACTCGAAGTGAAACTTGAGTGATCTAAATCGAACATTATTTACTATTATGATTTAAATTGATTCAGCAGTTTCTACTTGCAGCTAGGGCAAAGAATTTGTACAAGGACATAACAAATGATCTTAATAAGACACCTGAAGACAAAGAAGATGAAGTCAATGATGAAAAAATGGAAGAATCAACCCCGCCAGTAGTTCTATCTGAGAAACGTAAGGCTCTCTTTGAACCTTTGGAACCAATAATGGATTTGAATGGTAGAAGACCTTCAGCTGAATCTTTACTCCCTCCACCCGACTTTGACTCTGCTAGTTACCCTCGCGGATGGCTGATTGGGAAGAAAAGGAAACTTGTAAATGTTGACGTCGTTGAAAGCATGCGCCGAATTGCAGTACAAGAAATGAACCGAAAGGTATCGTTTCTTTGCACTTAGGTTCATGTATATAAGTAGTGGTGGGAGCATAGCATATGCATGGGTTGGTTAGCGGGGCAGAACAAGTTTATATTAGTATTATAAGGAATATTTACAATGTGATTGAAAACAAAAACGGGCGGGTTGGGTTTGGTTTGGCAAACAAGTTTATATTAGTATTATAAGGAATATTTACAATGTGATTGAAAACAAAAACAAGTTTAAATCTTTTAGAGCTAGGTTTCCAAGAGTGAAAATAATTAGGCCAGAAACAAAAGTTAAAACAAGGGAGACTACGCTACAAATACGATTTTGAGAACGTTATTATAATACCAACTCAAATTTCCTGACCAAGATATTACAAAATCCTGTAGAAATTATGATTATTGTGTATAGTACATTATAATTTCTGAAATCTCTAACAATTATATCTGTTAAAAGGAGAGTGAAATGCAAGAAACCAGTAATTTCAGTTTAGAGGTTGTATGCATTTAAATTTAGATTACCCTTCAGTTAAGAAACCATTTAAGTTTTTTTAACCTAGTTTTTAAGTTCACCTATTTTGATAACATGAACAAGCCCATGTATGCTAAACTCAACTCCAATAAAGTATAAATAGAGCTTCCTAAGAAGATATCTTGGTGGTAAGTGATGTAATACTCAACAGAGGTAGGTATGGGTTCTAGTTTAGAAAAATCTAGGTGTTACTATTTCAAAAGGAACAAAAAAGAATAAAAGTTGAGATATGAAAAAAACTAATTTAATTTAGTAGATAGAGGAGATACATTCAGTGAATATAACAAGTTTGAGGTACTTGTAGCATAACTCCTTCTAATTTATAAAGCATTGTCATTTCATGTAAGGAAAGGACTTTTTTATTTGGGGATTTTGGTGGAAATTTTGACCCATTAATCATGAAGGGTTGATTTTGGTTATATTATTTATCTAACTTCTATAATGAGATGAAAGTTGCACAAAATTTATTTTTAATGCATTCAACTTTCTAACTTCTCTTCATTAAAAAAAACTTATTATGTAATATATAGTTTTCTTATCATAATTATAACAAAATAAAACGTTTTTGCCTTGCTGACTTTGCGTGTCAACTAACCATATGACATGTGAAATGTGCATCAGCAAGATAGCAACTTGCCATTATATCTCATTGTCATAATGACATGTGTGTGCAATGGCAGAGCTTCAACTATTTCGTAAGGGGGGCGGGGTGAAATTTATTTTTTTTAGGGGGGCGAACACGATATTTACATAAAAATTTACACTACCGGGCTAAAAATTTACATTTTCGGGCTAACATTTAACGCTACGGACAAAAAAATAGGGGGGCGGCGACTTCTATAATGAGATGAAAGTTGCACAAAATTTATTTTTAATGCATTCAACTTTCTAACTTTTCTTCATTAAAAAAAGCTATTATGTAATATATAGTTTTCTTATCATAAGTATAACAAAATAAAACGTTTTTGCCTTGCTGACTTTGCGTGTCAACTAACCATGTGAAATGTGCATCAGCAAGACAACAACTTGCCATTATATCTCATTGTCATAATGACATGTGTGTGCAATGGCAGAGCTTCAACTATTTCGCAAGGAGGGCGGGAGTGAAATTTATTTTTTTAAGGGGGGCGAACACGATATTTATATAAAAATTTACACTACCGGGCTAAAATTTTACATTTTCGGGCTAAAATTTAACACTACAGACGAAAAAATAGGGGGCGGCGACTTATATAATGAGATGAAAGTTGCACAAAATTATTTTTAATGCATTCAACTTTCTAACTTTTCTTCATTAAAAAAAGCTTATTATGTAATATATAGTTTTCTTATCATAAGTATAACAAAATAAAACGTTTTTGCCTTGCTGACTTTGCGTGTCAACTAACCATGTGAAATGTGCATCAGCAAGACAACAACTTGCCATTATATCTCATTGTCATAATGACATGTGTGTGCAATGGCAGAGCTTCAACTATTTCGCAAGGAGGGCGGGAGTGAAATTTATTTTTTTAAGGGGGGCGAACACGATATTTATATAAAAATTTACACTACCGGGCTAAAATTTTACATTTTCGGCTAAAATTTAACACTACAGACGAAAAAATAGGGGGGCGGCGACTTATATAATGAGATGAAAGTTGCACAAAATTATTTTTAATGCATTCACTTTCTAACTTTTCTTCATTAAAAAAAACTTATTATGTAATATATAGTTTTCTTATCATAAGTATAACAAAATAAAACGTTTTTGCCTTGCTGACTTGCGTGTCAACTAACCATATGACATGTGAAATGTGCATCCGCAAGACAGCAACTTGCCATTATATCTCATTGTCATAATGACATGTGTGTGCAGTGGTAGAGCTTCAACTATTTCGTAAGGAGGGCGGGGTGAAATTTATTTTTTTAAGGGGGCGGGGGGAAATTTATTTTTTTGGGGGGGGCGAACACGATATTTATATAAAAATTTACACTACCAGGTTAAAAATTTACATTTTCGGACTAAAATTAACACTACGGACGAAAAAATAGGGGGGCGGCGCCCCCTCCCCCCGCCCCAATGATGCTTCGCCACCTTGTGTGTGAGAGACAGATAATGACGTCATGAGTTGAATAGTGTTGCCTCTACCACCATAATGAACTAAAGCTTGTAATGCATGAATAACAATTTTAACTGAAAGAGCTTATAAATATATTTTTACAGGTGGCAATTTCAACTCACTTATTTATGAATTGATCAATCCATTGAACAAAAAATTTAACTGAAAGAGCTTATAAATTATGAATAGATCGAAGCTGAAACTGTATAAAAATATTTGCTAAAAAGGTTATGGATGGGTCTAACGGGTTGAAACTGAACACTAATTTGCATAATACATCTCAGTTCGTTTTAAATAAGAGATTTATTTTTATTGTAAGAATAGTGTTATTTCTACCATAACTAACATTTGTTGCTATTTATAAATAATCTAAAAATTGACAAAAAAAAGAAAGAAAGAAAGTTGCATGTCAACCTAACTGTATCCAAACCATACTAAAAACTTATTTGCATCAACTTGGCTACATTTTGACTAGTTATCCGACCCACTAACTTGCCTAATACCAACATATAGTTTTTTGATGTAGTAAAGTTACATTTTCATCCTATTTAGGGGAAAAAAATTCTTCTAATCACCCAACCTTAAATTGTACAATGACTAAAACAGTACAATGAAAAATATTATTTTATACAAAAGAAGTTTACATACAAGGGTGGGACTATGAATACAGGACAGAGAAATTGACGGGCTTAACGAGCAGTTGGAAGAAGATTCACGTGTTCTCGAACACCTGCAACTTCAGCTGCTGGATGAACGAAGCAAACGCGCAGAGGTTGAGCGACAAAACGCATTGCTTAAAAACCAAGTTGATATGCTCATGAACATGCTTCAGGACCCTGAACCGATCGATGATGACGATCATCGTGATGATGACGGGTCACAAGAACCGTAAGTCTGGGTTTTTATTTTTCTCCTTTTTAAAAAGAAGTGTCTAAAGTTAGAATTATGTGAATGGTGTATGTTGTTTTGTGTTTTCCTGTAATATATATTGTTTATATAATTAGTATAAATAATACATAAATTAATAAACCTATTTTTTTATTTTTTAGCAGCTTACAACCATTTCCAAATACAAAATATACTAATTCGGTTTTGTTCGGTTGTAAGTTGAGAATCCCAAACCCGAATACCTAATTTAGACTATCCAGGAAGCGAAAACCTGGCCTGATGAGCACTAATGTTCATTATGTTGCTTAATGAGTTACTGACTCCAGTTAACACAAATTCATTATCTCATGCTTGAGAGCTGGTAAGTAGGCCTATGGGAGATTGTTGATTTATAGATTAGGATAATCAATATTATTTTTATAATTAGATGCTGTTCAAAAAAGATTTTATAATTAGATGACACTACAAATAAGGAGTTAGGATATGTTATTTAGCTTGCCTGATATCAGAGGAAATCATGAAAACATGTGGTATCATGATATCAAAACGGTTGCACAAATATATTAATAAGATACGTGAATATTTGGTTGTAATTTTACGTTTGATTAAAGTCAAGAAAAAGAGAGCAAGACACAAATAAATGATACTTTATATCATGTTTAAGTGTCTTCTTTTATAAACCGACATAAATACTGTTAATGTGTACACCTGTGTTCAACTTCATCATATGGGAAGGTAGTTAGAGTATGAGAGTATCTTAAGAAAAGGTAAAGAGCAATAGAACCAATGAAAACCTTACTCTAGCTGGATGCCTGGATTCAAATATAGCTAGAGAAAAAAAAGAAGTAAATTTCACTCAGTTTTGATTCCACTTCTGCTCGCCATTTCTAATGTTGAATACATAATTTATGGACCCATATACATGAGGCCTACTTTGGCTTTATGCCAGGACTTGAAACACTCTGCCTATACGATCTGCTCCAAGGGTGTTAAAAAGTGAGCGAGCTCGTACTTTGGCTTAATGCCAAGACTCAAAACTCTGTGCTGATTGGGTCTCCTCCAAGGATGCTTAAAAAATGAACCGAGCTATAACTTTTATGCCAAGACTCAAAACTCTATGTCGATAGGGCCTCCTCCAAGGGCGCTTAAAAGGTGAACCAAGTTAAAAACGAGTCAGCTCGTCTCGACTCAAAAACTCATGATAAGTTTAAATATGAGCTAAAACTTGTGTAGATAAAGCTTGAGCCAGCAAATTATTGAGCTTAGCTTGCATATATTTTAGATTTTAATTTTAATGGTTTTAATTTTCTTGCAAACATTAAGAGGGCTTAAATGAAAATATAATTTTCATACACATGTGGATAGATATTAAAAAAGATGTATGGACTTTTATTGGCTTATAAAAATTAGACTTCTTAAATGGCCTGTCTAACTTGAGCGAGCTATGAAAACAAGCTTTCCTCGGGTATTTCAAGCGAGATTCGAGTGAACCATTTGAACAGCCCAACCCAAGATTTTAGTGTTACATAAGTGTAGTTGGTTTCTTAACTGATGTTTTTTAAGCGTGCTTGATGAAATGGATGGGGGATATGATGTGGCAAAATTCAAATAACAGGCTCATAAGTTCAGTTGTTTCTTGAACAAAAAGGGTTTTATGTTTTGTAGTTCAGTCCATTAGGCTTTTACGAACTCATAACAAATCTCTTTCATGTTCAAAGATAGATAAAAGATTGTTTTGCTGGTAATTTAAAGCATTAAACATCATGTTTTTCTTCTACATTTTCATTTCAACAGTTCACATATGAAGTACTGTTATGTGACATTGATTAACATGTAAACTAATTATACTCAGAAAGTATAAATTCACATATGAATTTAGCTAGCACACATGTGATAAGATGCAAATTCACATGCCAAACAATATTTGAAGTAATGTTCTATTTCAGTGCAAACTAACAAGTGAGAGAAGAACGGTGTATATTAAGCGCGTTTATAAGTTACAACACTGCATCATTCAATCAATACAATAATCAATTACTACACCTCCACCAAAATTACACTCAGTAAATCAAATCTTCTTACAACCATAAAATGAAAAAAAAATATGATAATAATACAACGCAAGACTAACTTTACCAATATCACAATGTTGGATGCACAATTTTTGCAGTTTTTAAAATTGGGTTGTAGAAAGAACGCTAAATAAATATCACAATCACTAAAGAACTTTCAGTTTTCCATTGGAAACTGATTGTTTAACATGTTGTGCATGACATAGTGCCTTCTGACTCCCAGTTAAACCAGCACAAGAGTCACCTTCCCCTAGGGTTACAGCAAAGTATAGATAAATGGTGCACAAGAAAGCAAGAAGTACAAGGGCAGTTAGCAGGAAGCGATGCCGCCTAATGACAGTTGGAAAATCACCCAAATCCTCGGTTTTGGAGTGTTGTTTTTTGAATGAAGGTGAAAAAAATGCGGTTTGTGGCCTCCTGTGGGGTGAAGTTATTACACCGTCTAGAACCATGGTTTAACAGGCTATGTTGAGTTGAATTCTGAAATGGGCAATGAATGTGTACATTAGAGGAAAAATAGCACAGGTGGTGATTTCAACCCACTTACTAATAAATGGGTTGGTTTGGTTTGTGTATTGTCTTAGATCTCAAAGATGAAATTAAAGAAAATGGGTTGAATGAGTTGTTTTATCACGTAAAGTCTGTTTTAACTGCATATAATGATGCAGCATACAACTCCCAAAATTGCTTTTATATTATAAGAGTCTTGCAATAACTACTTATATAAACTTTAAAAGATTGACAGAAAGTGCTTGCGGTGAACCCAGCCTGGAATTTTTTGACCCATACTTAATATAACGCTTCAAGCTTAACCTATTTTGACCCATCACTCAACCCATCTACCCCTTACACACATTGCAAGAACAAGATAATTGAATATTGATGTACTTTTACATCAATGCTGGTCTCTGTTTATCACAACGCCTCTAGATAAGGTCATTTTGGAACTTTAACAGAATAATAAAATGCAAAGAAATTAACAAGTTGCACTTAAGTAATAATGGGCACCAAGAACACAACTACACAAGAATCATCATTGACCTCAAGAAAAGATTTTATATGAAATATGTGGAAGTAGATGTATTCCATTTCACAGTGTAATAAATAGATAATAATATATGTGGATGCAAACCAACATTAAACCTTTAGTCATTAAGGTCACTTGTGTATTGAAACAATTATTTAGATTGGGCGAAGGTAAGGATTAGTTCCAAAATCTATTATTGAGAATAAAAATAAAGTTAACTAATCATCTCAACTTCGAATTGAAATGATTATCGGATTCTTAAAGTAGCAAGAACCGCTTCGAGTCTCACATCCAAACATCGCCTAAAATGCTATTGGAGCCATTCTTTGTTTAAGCTACTTGACATTTTTCCTCGCCTCCTTACATAGATCATCATCGTGTGTCTATGGGGGTGCTTGGGATTGGTTAGTAGACTTATTTCACTCAAAAAAAACCCTACAAGCAGTCCCAAACACCCTCAAAATAGCTCATTGTTGTATCAAAGAAAAATATGCAGTTTAGCACTTTTAATTAACAATCCCATTAAGACACACGGAATCCAACAAAATCGCAACTACTGAACTACTTAGCTTAACACTCTTAATCATTAAGAGGCTAATACCTAAATGCTCTATGAAAGTACTAATAAGAATTAGGGCTGCCAAGGAAGGCTAGATTAAGGTAAATCATTCCTAAGGTGAGCCACAAGTTCTATTAACTATACCATATGTTTATATTTTTATAACAGCTCCCAATCTATTCTTATTAACCACTTGTACCTACGTACTACAAGATTTGAACCCTCGATCCCTTGGATAGAGGAGAGGCGCTTTTACCAGCGCGATGTCCCTTGATATACTAGTTAATATGATATGTACATAACAACAGTCCAACAGCTAAACACCGGTATCATGAATCAAAAGCTGATCAATTGTTCTCACATCAACTACAGATCTAATTAGGTTTTCCAAACGCGTAAACATGACAATGAGTACAACCGTACAAGATCGTTCAAAATCCATGTCTATACATCAATGATAAGCACAGATCATAACAATTATCAACTAATCATGCATAAAACCATAAATTCGAGTGTAAAGTTTGGCATATTTAGTCAAATCGCAGAATCACTTCAGTTCAAATCTAAGTGGTCGAGATCTAATTGGATTGAATCAGAATATGAGATCAATGAGAACACAGATCTACTACATATAGACTCAAATAACATATAATGCAAAGTGCAGAGATTTAGAAACAGAAGAAAGATAAGAAGATGTGAAGGTTCGTACCGGAATGGAGAGGAAAATGGCGCCTAAGACAACGGATCACGATATGTGTGCGAGCGACTGAGTGTGACAGATATTTGTCTATTATCTTCTAAGATCATATATTACGGATGTGGGCATTGTTAAATGTTTTATATTCTTTCTTATAACTACTAACTTGAAGGGGTGATACCCAAATCCAACCTATTAAAATGATAAACAAGTATTTATGCAATATCACCAGTCTAGACTAAAATAATAGTCTGGATCACAACAATCATTCGGGTCATACCAAATGCTAAGATAACATGTATGTTACCTAGGTGTCATGTAAACAAAATTCATTTCACTAAAGCCTTTTAAATTAAACGTAACGGTTAACTGGGGTTTGAAGCCCTATTACAAGTTTAGAGTTCTTTTTAACTATCATGTAGTGGTATTTGAAGACACAATTGTATCTATGTCATCATTATTAGTACGTATAGTCTAAGAAGGATGTGCCACGTTTATACAAACCTAATGATAACTTACATATCACACTTTGTGGAATACTGACGCAACAAGCATGATCACAACACATGTGCCACGATGATGTCTGTAACACCCCATAATAAATAAATGAAAAACAAAGAAATAAGAAAAATAAATTATGTTACGGACTGTAACACCAAGAACTTATGACCCATGGCTTAGTGGGGATGGTCAACATGTGTAGTTGAGAATTTTAAAGCACGACAATGACATAGTGATTGTAGCTCTTGTCCTTAGGGTTCGTAAGATTGTGGTGGTTCTAAAAGCGGTCTAGTGCATGACTCGTTCGTATTATAGTTTACGGAATGTAACAAGCAATTTCTTAGTGTCCATAATTACGGCTACGATGCCTATATATAGAAACTCGGTTTCAGAAGAATTTTCACATTTAAAAACATTTCAAACGTGTTTAAGTTGAACCCCTATTTCCTTCTTATCAGATTATTGATTCTTACTTTAAAATCGAATCATAAAGAAAACCCTCAAGTTCCCTTTGTGACAAACCTAATGGTGTCATGTGTTGTAGAAACTAGATCAAAACCGCATTCATGCCCAATTAATTTACTCATGTAAGAGTTTTTACTACAATACTACTCTTAAATATAAACTATTTATTTATAATGACTTAAACTTGAATTTTTTTTAGGAGGGACACTAACCCAACATATCTTGGAACCATTAGAGTATGTACCATTTGATCTTCGTCACAATTAATCATTAACTTCATAACTATCCTTCTTACAAGATACTCACAATTGCTCCTCGTCAAAGTCAATTGTTATTCTTCATTCCATCGTAAGAGGTACGATCAATCTTCATACTTATTTAGTTTACTTATGTATTATTTGTTTTTTGTTTGAAATTATTAATTATATAGGGGTTTTCAATTTTCAGTATAAGGTATTGTTTTGAAAGAGGAATTCAACAAATCGTACAATCAATGCGGTATTTACACCAATTACCGGTTAAATGACAATATACTAAATTAAATTAATTGCTTTGTAGAGATTAATGAAGAGGCTGATGCAACCTAAACATCCAATGTCTATCCGGCATGCTACACAAGTGCATTGAAGAAGAATGCTTAGGAAGTTTTACACATGCAAGAGAAAATACTCTAAGTGTAAAATCTTCTGAAGCCAAGACCAATATCTTCCGAAGCCAAATATGAAGTCTTCCGAAGCCTCAGAGACAAAGTCTTCCGAAGCTTCAACTCATGAAGATAGATTTCTTCCGAAGACTTTTAATACATGCTTTATCTGATGTAATTTTCCATAAAGCTGGACACCTTTCCGCTGCACCTCTGTAAGGTCACCAACTTACATGAGTTGGTGAAAAGGTCCATGTTTTTGGTAACTGTACATTGAGGTCTTGAGTCTATAACTTTCTACTTCATGTACTTTATCCTTTTTGTAATAGATAAGGATGTGAGCTATGGCATGTCATAGTCACAATTCAAAAGGAAATCTGTCTTTTGACTCTACAATTGATTTTGTTTTGTGTCTAGTCAATTGTATCCAGCTGGCTTTCAAAGTATAGCCGGCTGTAGGATGTAGTATAAGTATCTCATGTTCTAGTATCTTTCATATATGCTTTGTAACACTTGTAATAGAACATAGAGAAAGCAATATACTGCATTCTTGAAAACCATATACTTGTGTTCTTTGTGTTCTGTCTCTTATATTACTTGTGTTCTTAGTGTCTTATCTTTGTTAATCCAGTTTACTGTTTGATTAAGTTTTAGTAATCTCTTCTTTGTGTTGTTATGTTGTAACTGACCCCCTTCAACGGTCCTGCATTTGGTATCAGAGCTTTCAGGCTCCTGATATAAGATCTTACCATCTTAAGATCCCTCACACACACAAATACTAAACTTTTCAAATGGCAACCATTTCCAAGACTAATATAAAAAATGGAACCATGAACAAGTCCCCACTGACCACTCTTGATGAGTTTGATACCTGGTGTTTGAGAATGGAATGTTTCATCAGGTCTCTTGATTCAAGAATGTGGGAGTCTATTAAGAATGGACCTTTCATATCCAGCACCCCTTCTGCTACTGGTGCTGGTATGAACCCAAACATCATCTCTTATGCTACCCTGACATCTCACCAAAGGGTCCTTTTATTATCTTCCAAGAGACACCAGGGGAGAACTACACTTAAGAAAGCTCATTCCAAGAGACAAGCTCTTCTCAAACTTTTGTGTCTTCTGATGAAAGCTGTGGCAACTCTCTTTTCACTTTTGAAGACCTGGGCTGTATTCATCCAGATGATTTGGAATGCATGGAAATAGTCCAGCAGATGGCTCTTCTCACTCACAGAGCCAAGAAGTTCTACAAGAGGACTAGAAGGAAGTTCCCAAGCAATGCAACTAGTGGAAAGTTTGGCATGGACAAAGGCAAAGTCAAGTGTTACAACTATAACTTGATGGGCCACTTTGCCAAAGAGTGTAAGGCACCTAGAGAAAATGGTGGCCAAACACAGTCCAGACCAAACTACACTGACAAAGCTCTCCAGAATGAGAAGTCAAAACAGCAGGCTGTTGTTGCTGTTGAAGAAGGAGGCTTTGACTGGAGCTTTCAGGTGGAAGATGCTTCCCCTAACCAAGCATTAATGGCAGATCATGATGAAGCCAAGGTATTGGAACATCTCTGTACTCTTGAATGCATTGCTAAAGTTAATAGATACAGATCCTATAACCTGGAGATGAGATCTGACCTTGAGTCCTTAAACATTTTAAAATCTGATTTTAGAAAGTCTAAAAATGATTATAAACTGAAGATAGAGGACCTTGAGAAAACCATTTCAGTTCTAAAATATGAACACACAGATTTTAGGACTCAAATCAAAGATCTCATAACCAAGTTAACTGAGTGCCAAGCTGAGCTTGTGATCAGCAAAGCTAAGGCAGAAAAGAGTGTTCTTAAAGAAGAGACCTTCAAGAACATGATATCATCATCCCTGCACAACAAAGTGTGCTATCAAAACAGGCAGGGACTAGGATCCAATGAGATAGCTCCTCCACACACAATTTTGTCTGTAAGATCTCCTAGGTGTGGAACTTGTGAAGATGAGCTTCCTCTCATAGATCCTATGAGTGAAGAAGATGAAGAAGAGATAGTGAAGAATTCCTCTGAGAAGAGTGAAGAGGAGGATTCCAAGAAGGGTCACTATTCTTCTGAGGAGAAGAAGAAGACTGTGATGACCAAGTCCATGAGAAAGAACTTGATCAGAAAGAGCAAAAGAAAGGCAAGGAAGGCTTAAGAGATCAAGGCTACTTTTGACTCTAAGCAGAAACAAGTTTTCATCTATGCAGGGTTTAAAGTGGTAGGGACTGAAGACATCAACCAAAACTCTTCTGCTAAGAGTTCTAGTTCTTGTTCAACTCATCTCAGTAACAAGAAGAAGACTGATCTGTTGTGTACCACTACTGCACAGCTTGGATCATCAAACTCCAAGCACAGTTCTCAGCCCAAGAGGGTTGTCTCAGCATCTGTAAAGATGAAGGTGGAGAAGGGATGTGACCAAAGACAGTCTTGTTCTCAGGAAAAGGCTCTTGTGAAAAAGAAGATGAATTGTGTCATGTGTGACAACACCACTCACATTGCTAAGGATTTTTCATACAATCCTAAAGGCATTATCCATATGACCAAAACAAAGACTTCAAAGGGTCTCAAGAAGATTCAACCTTCGGAAGGAAAATCTGTTTCCCTCGAAAGCTCCAAATCTAAGAAGAAGGCAAGTGGAAAATTACCTTCGGAAGAGAAGTGGTCTCGGAAGAAAGGAGTTCTTCCGAAGCACTAAAGTCTGCTGCAGTGTCTGCAGAATCTTCCAAAGGATCAGTCATCAAAACTTCCGAAGTTCCAAAAGCTTCCGAAGTTTTGAAGGTCAAGTCCAAGACTCCAAAGGTGGTGTGGATGTCTAAGAAAGACCAAGTGACTGAGATTTCTCCATCAACAACAACTCAAGATCCTCTTAGTACAACCATAGGATCTATTACTATTGAATTACCTTCTGTAAATGAGCCCAAGACAAGCAAGGCTTGGGTTTCTAAATGTAACTAATCATTTTCTTTGTGCAGGGACAGTTGAAGACAAACAAAAATGTCTGGATCATAGACAGTGGTTGTTCCAGGCACATGACAGGCAATAGGTCACTACTCTAGAATTTTGAAAGGATTGATGGAGGACCAGTTGATTTTGGAGGAGATGAAGGTGGTTACATTTCTGGAAGGGGCAAGGTCACAAATGGTAAGCTCAGCATAGAAAAGGTAAACTTTGTCAAGGAGCTTGGATACAATCTTCTGAGTGTATCTCAATTTTGTGATCAGAGTCATAACATGCTCTTTACTGAGCATGAGTGCATTGTTCTTAAGCCCGGTGTGGTCATTCCTCATGAGCATATCCTGCTGAGAGCCCCCAGGAAAGGAAACATGTACAAGATGGACTTGCAAGAAACCTCTTCCTCTGGAGAAGTTTCATGCTTTCTGTCTAAAGCAAATAGTGATGAGTCTTTCCTATGGCATAAAAGAATGTGCCATGTAAACTTTAAGAACATGAATAAATTAATTAAGTATTATTTGGTAACTGGAATGCCAAAGAAAGAGTTTACAAGTGATGACCACTGTGTTGCATGCCTGAAAGGGAGCAACATAAGGTTTCTCACAAGCCTAAGGAAAATCACTACACCCCTACACTTGTTACATATGGATCTCTTTGGCCCCACCAGTGTAATGAGTTTAGGAAGGACCTCTTACTATTTAGTGATCATAGATGGCTTTACAAGATTCACTTGGGTCTTCTTCTTTAGAACTAAGGATGAGACTCCTAAGATTCTGAAGAATTTCATCTTAAAGATTGAGAATCAATCTGATCACAAGGTCAAAATCATAAGATGTGATCAAGGAACTAAATTTAAGAACCAAATACTTGATACATTCTATGATGAAAAGGGTATTACAAGACAATTCAGTGCTCCTAGGACTCCTCGGCAGAATGGTGTTGCTGAGAGGAGAAACAAGACACTAATTGAAGCTGCAAGAACCATGTTGTCTGACTCTAATCTGTCCATCACCTTCTGAGCATAGGCAGTTAACACTGCTTGCTATGTGCAGAACAAATTTTTAGTAGTTAAGACTCATGGCAAGACTCCTTATGAACTTTGGCACAAGAGGAAACCTTTCGTTGGTTTTCTCAGGTCATTTGGATGTCCTTGCACCATTTTGAATACCAAAGATCAAATTGCCAAGTTTGTTGAGAAGCCAGATGATTGACATTTTATTGGATACTCTTCTCAAGCTAAAGCTTATAGAGTATACAATCTTAGAACTAGAATTGTTGAGGAGTCAGCCAATGTGACTTTCAATGAACACACACCCTGTGTTGCTGGTTCTGGTCCGGATTGGTTATTTGATCTTGACTTAGTTACCAACTGTTTTAACAAATCTTATGAGAATGTTTCAGGATCTACAGAAAATTTAAATACAGGTGATCCTTATCCAAGATTTGAGCTAAGAAGACCTTCAAGTCATACATCTTCAACTCCAATTGGAACTATTTCTGCTAATGAGGTTTCTATCAACACTACAATGACAAACTCAACTGATACATCTGGGGTGCCTTCAAATTCCAGCTCATAGGCTCCACAACCAGATAAGAACACCTCAATTATGGAAGACAACAACGGTGGTGGTGACAGTGACCAAGAATTTCTTGATGCCACTAACCACACCATAGATGAGAACATCAATGATGTCACACACTGCTTGGATCAAGTCTCTCTTGAAAAGTGTGCTGATATGGTGGGAGAAACATCTATGCCAGATCTAAATTTCTCTAATTTAGATCTCTCTCATCAACTTGTTGTGATCCCTCAGCTTAGGATCCACAAGTCTCACCCCACCACAAACATCATTGGAGATGTTGTCACAAGGGTAAGGGCAAGAGGACAAACCCATGAAGCAAATGTTTGTCTTCACTCTTGTTTCTTATCCCAGATAGAGCCAAAGAAAGTTGATGAGGCTCTAAAGGATGTAAGTTGGGTTGAAGCTATGCAACAAAAGCTGCTTCAATTCAAAATGCAGAAAGTTTGGAACCTTTGTCCTCTTTCTTCTGGGAAGACTACTATTGGAACCAAATGGGTGTTTAGGAATAAGAAAGATGATAGAGGTATCATCATCAAGAACAAAGCTAGACTGGTTGTTCAAGGATACACAAAAGAAGAAGGGATTGACTACACTGATGTCTTTGCTCTAGTGGCAAGATTAGAAGCTGTTAGCATATTCCTGGCATTTGCTGCATCCAAGAACTTCAAGGTTTTTCAGCTTGATGTGAAGTGTGCCTTTTTTATATGGAGTGATAGATGAAGAGGTATATGTCAAACAACCACCTGGTTTTGTAGATCTGATCATCCTGATTATGTCTGCAAGCTTGACAAAGCTCTCTATGGGCTATATCAAGCACCCAGGAAATAGTACGAGACACTGTTTGAGTATCTCTATAAACATAGATACAGGAGAGGTACTATAGATGGAACTCTCTTCATCAAAAGACATGGAAATGACATATTGCTAGTCCAAGTGTATGTGGATGACATCATCTTTGGTTCAACTAATCCAAAGCTGTGTAATGACTTTGAGAAGCTGATGAAAGACAGATTTGAAATGAGTTCCATGGGGGAACTCAATTTCTTTCTGGGAATTCAAGTGAAGAAAGTTGAAGATGGCATCTTCATAAGTCAGTCAAAGTATGTTCAGGACATACTCAAGAGGTTCAACATGACTAACTGTATGATTGCTAAGACACCCATAGCCAGAAACCACTCCCTTGGACCTGATCTGGAGGGGGAGTGTGTAGATGAGCACTTATATAGGGCTATGATTGGGTCTCTTATGTATCTTACTGCTAGCAGGCCTGATATTATGTTTGTTACATGCATCTGTGCAAGATATCAAGCCAACCCTAAGATGTCTCACCTCATCACTGTCAAGAGGATTCTAAGATACCTCAAAGGTGCTTCAACACTTGGTTTATGGTACCCTAAGAATCCTGACTTCAATCTGTATGCTTATACAGATAGTGATTATGGTGGTTGCAACATGACTGTAAAGTCTACATCTAGGGTATGTCAATTCCTTGGTGGTAGGGTTGTCTCATGGCAATGCAAGAAACAATCCCGTGTCATTGCATCAACTGCTGAAGCTGAATACATTGCTGCTGCTAGCTGCTGTGCTCAAGTACTTTGGATTCAGAATCAGATGTTGTACTATGGGTTAAACTTCAAGGAGACTTCCATCCACATAGATAACAATAGTGCTATCTCAATCACAGAGAATCCTGTGCAGCACTCAAGGACAAAGCACATCAATATCAGGTATCATTTAATAAGAGATAACTATGAAAACGGATTAAGTAAACTAGTCAAAGTTCACACAGATGAACAATATGTTGATCTGTTTACAAAGGCTTTTGATGAACAGATATTTAAATATCTAATATCAGCTATTGGGATGATAAACTTTGAGTAAGCTTTTCTTAAAACTAATTCTTATTATTTCTTAAAAATATGTGTGTCCTAAGTTGTCTAGTTCATCACTTTCATAAGCTCATGTTTTCTTTGGATGAAAATTTCTTTTTGAAGACTTTCCTTAGATTTTTGAAAATTTCTGATACTTCAGAAGTTATGCTTTTAACTTTGGAAGCAAATCATGTCTTCAAAATAAATAACTGTCTAAGAAATTTACCTTCGGAAGAGCTTTCAGATTTATCTTCCGAAGCTTAAATACTTGTCTCAGACACTTACTTATTTTCAAGGACCATTTACTTCCGAAGCAAAATTAACTCTCGGAAGCTTCGTTGTCTTATATACAAAGCATTCAAGTTTTAATTTTTCTTTTGAAGCAAAATTCTCAAAACTCTTAGGAAATTCTTCCGAATTTATTTTAGCTTCGGAAGCTTTTTTAATTAAAACTTCCGAAGATAATCAACCTTTGGAAGCTTTTTGACTTCCAAGAAAACTTCTTTTTGAGCAAAAGTAAACTACTTTTTCAGAGGTAGGACCGACATCCGGATTTCAAAGTTTATCCTCTTTCATTAAACTTTATCTGAAATCCCTCTCACATATAAACCTAACGGTTTCTCCCTCTTTCTATCATCTGTTCTTCCTCCAAACCTAAAAACCCAAAAATTTCTCTCTGAAATTTCTTTCTTCCTTCTTTCTTCATCTCTAAGCTACCTTAAAATGGCCAATCTTGCTCACAAAAATGATCCCAACTTTACCATGCAGCTACACAAACAACATAATCAGGTTGCTCTGTTAAGCTCTGAGAAAGATCCTCATTTCTTAGAGGTTTGTCGTTTCTTAGCTCTGTCTAACTACTTCACCTCCCTAACCATTAATCCTTCACTCTATGAGGACCAGTCTTCATCACTCCGGCCATTAATCCTTCTTAGCTCTGGAAAACCAGCCAAGAGGTTGTTATGGATGTGGAGAAGGCACTGTCTGCCATAGTGCAGGGGAGAACAGTCTTCATCACTCCGACCATCATCAACATGCATCTTCAGCTGGATGATGAAGAAGGTGAGGTGTTCTTCCCAAAGAAAGTTGTCAATCATTCCTTTGAGCAGATGGGATATGAGGGAGATTTCTTTGTAAAGACCTTTAGGAAAGGAAAGGTCTCATCCCAATGGAGATTCCTGCTCCATGTGGTCATCCACAGCTTATCAAACAAGCATGGTGGATGGGACCAGATTCCTGAGGATCTCTCATTCATAATCCATGGAATGGTTCAGGGGGTCAAATTCAGGTATTCTCAGTTTGTTTATACAAATTTACTTGCTAATTTAGACTCCTTAAAGTATTACATGTTTCCTAGATATGTCCAGTACATTCTTAACTGTGAACTGGGCTCACAGTTGAGGGAAACATGTAACATTAATTGGGATAAATGAAGCCCGACATCTTTAAAATACCGAGAAAGCCCACTGTTGGCTTCTCTGGGGTAGAAACACCCCTTGTCCTAAAAATATTAGAGCTCATTGCTCAAGGTGACAACCTAGCAGCACAAGCTAGTGTTGAGCCCACACCTACTACCTCCTAACCACCCACACAGCCTCAAATCACCATCACTTACCAAAGAAAATCCAAACGAACCCCTGCTCAGGCTACTCAGTCTGTGGAGGCCTCCATATACTCACCCATATAGGATGAAGTGGATACTGGAGCTCCCACTTCTTCTGAGGAGCAGACCACTCCCATCTCTTCAAGAATCAGTGCTGAGGTTCCTCATGCTCAGCCTGATGAGCTTATTAGCCTAACTGCCTTAAGTCATCACTCTGAGTCTCAACACTCAAGTGATCAACCTTCAGGGGACAGTTACCATCCCCAGCCTATAGATCTCAGCCAACCAATTCCCCACCTTGACTTCTATACTGATGAAGATCTAGGTTTTAGTAAGTATAATGAGTCTCTCTTCTCTACCCCTAATCAAAGAGAGATAAATGCTCCTGAGTCTCTTATATCTAGCCCACATCAGTCACCTACAACTGAGGTGGACACTTCTGAACCTGTTCAGGATATCATATGGAAGAGGCTCTCACTTCTGAAAGTGATTACATCATTAAGACCTCAACCATGGCAACTCAGACCACTGAAATCTCAACTGAGATTGCCAGTGAGCAGAGGAAAACCAGTAGCCAAGAACCTGAAGCTGGTGGTGAGAGAGAGGACTTTGGTCCAATCATCTCATCCCCCAATGAGTCTTCTGATGAAGATGAGGGGAATCTGAGACTAAAGGTGCACAAACTGACTAAAACATGCACCTATTTAGTCTCAAAGGTTAGTCACCTTGAATCTCAAGTGACTACCTTACACAACAGGATCAATGATCAGCAACTTGAGATTTTATATCTTAAGGAAAAATTAGCTGGGAGACCCTTAAGAAGTGCTCAACCAGGAACACAAGAACCTGTGAATGTGATTGACCTATCTTCCAGCTCACCTATGCAAGTGGGTGATACTACCAAAAGGGGGGAGAAAGTTATTACAGCCATAGAACCTGGGAGTTCTTCAGAGAGAGTGGACATTGAGGACTCACCTTCCTCACTTGCAATTGTGCATTCTCAGCAACCTCCTCAAATTCACATTGATGTGGACTATACTGACTCCTTTATACAGAGTCTGTTTGAGAATGGGATACCAAGGGCTATGTCATCCTTACCATCTTCCAATCACATCATTGGGTGGAGGTATGACAACTCAGGAAAGCCCTAATCATCATAAGAGTTCAAGGACAGCAAGAAGTCTTAAATTTTCAGACTTTGAACTACTATGAAGGTCTGGATCTAGTCAACATGCCACTTGTCAATCCAAACAAATCAAGACAAGCTGACAGACTGGCTCAAAGAATCCAAGACAGGATCACTACAGAGTTCAGCTTAAGAAGGAGACTTAGGCAATCAGGCAATGCCATCAGTCAACTGGATGTTGAGGCAGACCCTAAGATTAGTTTCATAGGGGAAACCTTGACTGAAGGCCCAGTGGCAGAACCTGAGACCCGGGTCTTATCATCATCAACTGCTGCAGAGATCCACATTCCTATTGAGACACTTGCTAGTGAAGGTGCTTCTCAACCTCTCTCTGACCAGAGCTTAGATGCTACAATAAGCAATGAAGGCCAAAGCTCTCTCCACCCTGAGTCACAAAGATATGTGAGTGACAAAAGGAAAAGAAAGATGACATCTGAGGAGATTGAGAAGGAGGAGAGAGATAGAGGAAAAGAAGGCTGAGGGGAGAAAGTTCCTCTGCTGAGTCTTCAAGACTCATGGAGTCTGCTATCAGGGCTGCCCCCAGACCAGATACTCAGAATGACGAGTTAAGGGCAGTCAGGATAAATTACCTGCAGACAAAGAACTATGACATAGACAATGTCATCTTTCTCCCCTTAGAAGAGTTGAATGAACTGGTTGATCTGGAAAGGTCAAAGGAGAAGAAGGAGGCAGAAGATGCATAGCTTCTAGTACAAGTCAAAAAAGAGAGAAGAAGAAAAAGACTGTACAAGGATATGCCTACCCTCTCCCCAGTTCAGGAAAGTCCTGCATAAGAAGATGTGGTTCAACAAGAACCTCAGGTAAACAAAGAAGAAGAGAGGATCAAGATGATCAACTACCTGAGTGCCACAGGCTTCTATCAAGCAGATGCACTCCTTCCCTTGTCCTATGACTATTTTGAGTTTGAGTACTTAAAACAGCTTGAACTTGAGATAATCAAGAACAGAAAGACAACTAAGAAGAAACTAAGGGAAGAAGCTGCAAAATCAAGAGCTATCATCCAAAAGAGCATGAAGAAGTCTGCTGATAGGCAGAGGATGATAAGCTTCTTGAAGCTATATGGATTCTCCAGAAGGAGACTTGGCCCCATGTTCTATCCACTATGGATGAGCATATTAGGGTGATCAAGCAGAAGATGAAAAGTGGAGAGCTCATTGACTTACACTCCACTCCAAGTCAAGCCCCACCTGAAGTGTAGGTTAAGATTGAACAACCAAAGACAACACAACCTGGACCTCCTGCTGAAACTCAGCAAGCTTCATATTCTGATCCACAGCAGGGTCAACCTCCCTCTCCTTCCGAGCCTGAGAGAGAGGAAGTCCCAACTGAGAAAGATAGTGAAGATTAATCTGGTGCTGCAAGCCAGTATTCTCAGTTAAAACCTGTTAAGAGAAAGAAGAGGATGGCTTCTAAACCAAAGCCAAAGAAGAAGAAGACTGCACCCTCTTCTAAACCCCAGGATGAGTCAGAACATCTTGAGATTGTGCAGCCAGAGGATGCTACATCAACTCTAATTCAAACAGCTCCTCTAGCATCAGGAAGACCCATCTTGTCTTGGACATACACCACAAATCCAAAAAGATGGCATGTCATTAGAGATCAAGGCACTAAAGACATTTACACATGGCAAGATATGTTTCAGTTGCCTCTGCATGACCTCTTTGATATGATAAGACACTTTGATAGTTTGAAGGATCCTGATCACCTTATGAAGAGAAGATTGGTGATCATCCTAATAAGGACTGTTGACATCTGAAGTCTACTAAGTGTTTTGGTAGCATCAACCTAGGGGGAGTTTGTAGAGATTAATAAAGAGGCTGATGCAACCTAAACATCCAATATCTATCCGGCATGCTACACAAGTGCATTGAAGAAGAATGCTTAGGAAGTTTTACACATGCAACAGAAAATACTCTAAGTGTAAAATCTTCTGAAGCCAAGACCAATATCTTCCGAAGCCAAATATGAAGTCTTCCGAAGCCTCAAAGACAAAGTCTTCCGAAGCTTCAACTCATGAAGACATATTTCTTCCGAAGACTTTTAATACATGCTTTATCTTATGTACTTTTCCATAAAGTTGGACACCTTTCCGCTGCACCTCTGTAAGGTCACCAACTTACATGAGTTGGTGAAAAGGTCCATGCTTTTGGTAACTGTACATTGAGGTCTTGAGTCTGTAACTTTCTACTTCATGTACTTTATCCTTTTTGTAATAGATAAGGATGTGAGCTATGGCATGTCATAGTCACAATTCAAAAGGAAATCTGCCTTTTGACTCTACAATTGATTTTGTTTTGTGTCTAGTCAATTGTATCCAGCTGGCTTTCAAAGTATAGTCGGCTGTAGGATGTAGTATAAGTATCTCATGTTCTAGTATCTTTCATATATGCTTTGTAACACTTGTAATAGAACATAGAGAAAGCAATATACTGCATTCTTGAAAACCATATACTTGTATTCTTTGTGTTCTGTCTCTTATATTACTTGTGTTCTTAGTGTCTTACCTTGGTCAATCTAGTTTACTGTTTGATTAAGTTTTAGTTAATCTCCTCTTTGTGTTGTTGTGTTGTAACTGACCCCCTTCAACGGTCCTGAATGCTTTTAACATAATTTTAATTAGTTATCATCAAATACTATTTCATTATTATAATATACGGGCATGATACAATTTAGTTGATGCACATATATATAATCACATTAAAATTTAAAAAGATGAAATTACAAATACGTCATTCAGGTTTATATGCATTTGCAGGTATCATATTTTATCTTCAAAATGCATGCATAACGTCCTTTACGTATACAACTACGTTAGCACCCCATGAATTACACGAGTTGAATATATAAAATATTAAATAGTTATTAATAAAATTAATGAATTATAAAACGATATTTTGATATAAGATATTATTAATAATATGTACGAGTGATAAAATAACAACATCATAATTTAAATTATTTTTAAATTTATTTGTTTTTTTAAATTGGTTTTTAAACAAATTGTTTCATAACAAATGATTGTTAAAAAATGCCATTTCTAATAATTTATTTATTTTAACTTTAAAATATTGCTTTTGTTTCATAAGAATCTATTTTTAAAAACCACAGGTTTTAATATATATTTTGTTTTTTAAAGTTTATTTTTTTGCAAAAATTTCTTATTTTATAAAAAAAACATTTCTTTATGAATTGCATTTGTAGAAATATCTTTTTTTTAAAAGTTTATATATGTAATAGGAAAAGAATTAAATAATATCATTTGTATTAAATTTAATATGATATTTATTAGGAGAGAGAAACGAGAAAATAAAACTTAGTATGCCTAGAATTGTGATAAGTGGCACATAAAAACATTCTTTTATTAATATTAATAGATTTGCAACATGTTACGTCCTTTTGATGGATGGTTGTTAGTTTTGTCTATTAAGTTTATTCATGTGCGATACAAATGAGAGCTAATTGGTCTTTTTAACTCCAAATAACCATTAATGTAGTTTACTTAAAAAAATAATCATTAAAGAAATTCTCTGCACACCAACACAAGTTAAAGCTTTCTTCATTACCAAATTGCAGCCCGTTAAGTTGTCTTCCCCAATAAGCTTTCTGACGACCTCTTGGCGAAAGGTGGAGTAGAATGGTGATGTCAGTGATGTTAGAAAGTTTTCATACATTGTTTTCAAAAAGAAAAACAATGAACATTGTTTTTAAAAAAACAATACACACATATAACCTACTACGTATGTAAGCCATATATGTGTATCCAAACAAATAATAAATTAAAAAACGTATGAAAACATCACTTTGTTGGTTCTTAATGTATATATGAACATACATATTAAAAAAATAAACTATTAATGCTAGTTCTTAAAATATTCATGAGTTCACGGGGGAAGACAAAATTAAACCTTGAAGAAATCCGGGAGGTCGTGGGAGAAACCGAGGCCGGCTAGGAATACCGTGTTCGCTGTCCGCAAACTCACCGAGTTGTGAATTCTCACTAGACTTCACCGGTCCGCACACCAACTTTTAAAGTATTTTTTCTAAAAAATGGGAACAAAAAAACCTGAAACTACACCATATAAAACAAGAAAAAATTAATTAAAAGAAAAAACGATACGCAAAAAAAAAAGAAAAAAAAAAAAAACGTTTGCAAGTGTTCTTAAACATAAGTTCTCAGGGTAAAAAGTAAAAACAAGAGTGCCCTTAGCTTTTAAGATACTTTATCATGCTAGTGTTTAGGCCCTCATGTGATCCGAAACAACCCTAGACTCCTAGTCATCATATAACAAGTGGCGGGAAACCACAACATGCATTCGTTGCCTCCTCCTTCGCCGATCCATTTGGCACCATCTCTCATTCTCTCTATCTACATCTCTCCTCCCTTCATCCCTCACCGGAAAACCACCCACCGTCACCGTCACCATCACCGTCACCGTCACCGTCACCGTCGCCATCATCATCATCATCATCATCATCGACATCCCAACACTTTCCTTCAATTCCAATACAAACACCTGCCGAAAAAAAGCACAAATCCGATCGCTTGATTTTGCCGCAATCAACACATAATCATGCACAAAAAGTCAATTCCGGTGAGCATTTTCATTCTCCACGTAAAACTAATCTCTCGATCTATATATTTTTTTAGGTTAACGCGTATGTATAGGTTTGTAGTTGATTGATCTAATCGGTGCTTTAATTTTTTTTTTGTAGAAGAAGTATAGTAGGATCCGGATTAGGCGATATTCTGGGAGGTGCGTCTGTGTGTGTGTGGTGTTTGATGTTCAATAGGCTTGTTGTATAAAGTAGCTGTTTGATTTGCGATTGGATCAAATGGAGAAGAAGAGGTATCCAGTCGGAGCGGAGCACTATGAGTTGTATGAGGAGGTAGGGCATGGTGTCAGCGCCTCGGTTTTTCGAGCTATGTGCATCCCGAACGATGAGATTGTTGCTATTAAAGTTATGGATTTTGAACGTGGCAGCGTCGATTTGGTAAATTTCAGTTCGTTCCTTTGTTGTTTTCATTCGTTTTGCACGGTTCATAGGAGTAATATGGACTGATGTGACGTATATTCTTTTGTTGATTTGTTCATGTGTTTAGTGTTATGATTTTAAAACCGTGGTATGGTTGATAAAATTGTCTGATTGTGAATTTCACTTGAAGGATTTGTTAGTTGCTACCTGGTTTTCTTTCATCTCGTTTCACTAAGATGAAGTTAACAGCATAGTGACTCTATTAACTTAAAAGTTGGTAATTGAGAGGTTGTTTTGAACTCTGTAGAGTTACTTTTTGTGATGGCAATGAAATATCTGCTCATTGAAGTTATCTACATCCTATTTATGATCAATGCCTAAAGATTAAGAAAACAATCCATCAAATGAATCCCAAAAGCTAGAATCTGTTGTTGTTTTCTGAAAAGGCTTATGCTGTTGGATTTATTATGTTAATTTTGATTGCTAAGGTGGAATTGGGGTCAGACACATAGCATATGGTGTATTACTACAAGGCCACTTGATGATTAATTATGCTCTTATATTCTATTTCAAGATAGGTATTCTCATTGGATGTATTCTTTAAAAACTGTGACATGTTGGATATACTAGCTTTACAGATGTATTTTGCAAGTCTACTTATTGGAAACATAATTCTTATGAGCATTTAACACCTACGTCTGCAGGCTCATGATTTGATGATATAAGATAACAACTAACAATAATAAAGAACCTTGTTGATGAATCTTGGTGCCTTGCATACTTGATCCACTTAGATGTTACTGATATTGGACATTTGGAGTCAATTGAGCTGGATGTAGTCTTGTTTGTGTTTCAAGTATAGAGCAAAATGGTTTATGACTTAGTAGGAACCTACTTCATGTCTGATTGATAAACATTATTAATTTCATTGCTCATATGTTAATATTTTATCAGAACAACATATCACGTGAAGCTCAGACAATGATCCTGGTTGACCATCCAAATGTTCTTAAATCACATTGTTCCTTTGTAAATGACCATGATGTATGGGTTATCATGCCTTTTATGCCTGGTGGTTCTTGCCTCCATATATTAAAGTCTGCACATCCTGAGGGTTTTGAGGAAGTTATTATTGCAACTATACTGCGTGAGGTATTAAAGGCCCTGGAGTATCTTCATGATCATGGTATCATTCATCGAGATGTCAAAGTGAGTTTTTGCTCATTTTAACACAAACATCTTAAGAGTTTGCATCAGCACACACTTTACTGCTTTTGTGTATGTGTGTGTACCTTGTTAAGAGATAAATGCTGGTTTTGAATTGTTATGATGCCTTATACTCATGCTGTAACATTTTCTATTACTTTGTTGTTACTTCTTTTCTTTTTACTGTTTTTGAACTCTTTTCCAAAATATATATTGTTTTTAGCTTAGAGTCTAACACCCAATTTTGGTGTTTCTACATGTCTCCTAGTATGCATGAAGAGATTAAGCTCCAATCCCTTTCCAAATATAGTGTTTATACTTAACTAGGATGATTTTAGATAAAGGCTTGTAGTCTTTCCAAGCTCAAGGCCAATTCATCTTCAGCCCTAATTTACAGTGGATTACTTTTGTTTGTCTGTAAAAAGAAGACTGGTTAAGAGTTGCAAATGTGTTTGTTTTCTCGGGTGCATCACTATGCTATGTAGATTTATTGAAGTAAATCGGCTCTACTTAGTATAGATGTTTAAACCGAGTTGTCAGGTGCAGTTTTTGGCTGTTTTAATAGGCTGGAAACATTCTCATCTCTGAGCGAGGTGCAATCAAGCTGGGAGATCTTGGTGTTTCTGCTTGCCTGTTTAATTCTGGAGATAGACAACGTAAGAGGAATACATTTGTTGGGACCCCATGCTGGTATAATTATTTTGTACTTGCATAATACTATATACAATTGATTTTTACTGATCATATTTCAAATTAATAATGAATGGCAGTGTATATGCCTTTTTCTGGATTTATACTTACTGTGGCCTTACATTTTACAGGATGGCACCTGAGGTTATGGAACAATTGCATGGCTATGATTTCAAGTCTGTAGTTTTCTTTTTATCTCATCAATTTAACAACGCCAAAATAGTGTGAACTTTTATAGATATTCCATAACATTTTCTTCAGGGCTGATATCTGGTCCTTTGGCATAACAGCTCTGGAGCTTGCTCATGGTCATGCTCCTTTTTCAAAGTATCCCCCAATGAAGGTGCATCCATCTTGCAATTATGTGCCTTTAGTGAGATTGATTAATTATATATCCAAAACTAAGTCATCAGAACTTTAAAATTTACTTTTAAATCAACAGGTTTTGCTCATGACCTTGCAAAATGCACCCCCTGGTCTTGACTATGAGAGGGACAAGAAGTTTTCTAAGGTTGTTTAATTGGCTTTATTTTTTTGTCCTTTTATTTACCACTTGATGACAAATCATATTGTCTGATATTCTGGTATTGTCTGCTATCTGTTTATAGTCTTTTAAGCAGATGATTGCAAGTTGTCTGGTTAAAGATCCTTCAAAACGTCCTTCTGCAAAGAAGCTACTTAAGCATTCTTTTTTCAAACAAGCTAAATCTGATGAGTTTATTGCACGTAAACTTTTGGAAGGCCTACCTACACTTGGTGATCGCCTTAAAGCATTGAAGGTATCTCTGTTCTCACTGTTATTATCATCTTCATCATCATCATCATAATCATCATCATAATCATCATCAATCTTCCCTCGTCATCATCCTCATCATTACTGTCGCCATCATCATCTTATCTGATTATATGTTATTTTAACCTCATTGAAGTTGATGACGATGATGATCTCATTGAAGTTGATGACGATGATGATGATTGAGATTATTATGAGTTTATTAATCTCTATATGGGTTAACTTAATCTACACTATAATTGATTTGTTGGAATACTAGAAAAAGGAAGAGTATATGCTTGTGCAAAAGAAAATACCTGATGGACAGAAGGAAGAAATGTCACAGGTATGGTGCACAGGATATGTGGTTACTCTTGTTCTATTTGGTGGATTCTTTTCTGGAAAATCTGCACTGTGGTTTTTTGGGGGGTGTTTGGAAATACGTTTTGGAACCCATTCTCTGATTATTTGTCACATCTATTAGTGTTTGATGTTTAGATAAACATGTTGTGTCTAGTCATCTAATTCACACTACCTGCAACAAAACTGACTACTCAAGGTTAAAAGAAAATTACATATTACCCCTTCGTGTTATCTAAATAGATGAGAATATGCTCCCATTTCACAAAGTTATTTCATTTTTTAACACAAGTTGTTTTTCCGGTCATATTATTAGTTAATTAAATAATCACTTTGCCACACCTGCTTTTTATCCTGATTACAACTACAAACAACATATGAGCATTCAGCCGTTATTTTTCAGGTTTTGATTACAACTGCCTATAATCTTTTAATTATTCAGTATCATATAATCTCTTTCAAAGCACAAATCCAAACATGCCCTTGATATTTGTTTTTTCCTTTGAGACATTAGTTGCTAAATATTTCCTATATGCTATTAGTTAAATTTTCGACAGAGCTTATTTGGTTATGTTTTGATTTCATTTCATTTGTTTATCCATTCCATACATTTCTTCATACTTCCCAACTCAAAGATTACCGGAGTTAGTAATTCTTTTTTGTGTTTATTAGTTACTGCTTCCTAATGGTGTTTTGTAAAACTTGTTTCTAGAAAGAATACAAAAGAGGTATTAGCAGCTGGGACTTTGACCTTGAAGATTTGAAAGCTCAGGCATCCTTGGTATTGTACTTCATACTCCTTTCCTGAGAAATAGGTCCTTTTTTAAAGCTGAATAGTTATTCAAAGCACTTGTGTTATGTTGGAGGTGGAAACAAGGGTGGAGGCGGGTTGGTTGTATTTATCAAAAATAGAAATTGGGCGACATCCAAGTGTTTGACGTGTTTAAATTAAACCACAACCCAGATCGACACATTTTAAATAAACAAGTCAAATCTGGCACCTCTATGTTATGTCAATGACATTACTGACTATTTGACTATCTTTTTTTTAATTTGAAGACTGAAACGACCAGTCTAAATGATTTGAGTTTATCAGTAATGCAATCGTATTTATGTAACAGATTCCGGATGAGGAAACTATATCCGACAAAGATCAGTTAGGGAACTCAATTTCTTTCAATGGGACTGGTGACAGCAAAAAGGAACTCCCACATCATTTGTCATACTCTATCAAGGCTTCAAAAGCTACAGATTTTGTATGATAATAGCCTTCAAATATACACATATATTTATTTTCTACAATTATTATTATTATTAATATAATTTCTTTTTTTCTTTTGCTTTTATAACAAATGATTAGACTTATTGCAGGCAGGATCTGCTCCAATTGTCAACTCTACTGCAACATTCTCTGTGTATGTTAACTTCAATTCAATCACACCATTTTAAACATGACCCTGCTATATATCTTCTGCACATATGAAGTTATATTATACATAGTTGCATATGCTAAAACTTTTATTTATTACCATTTGTTTTTTTGTATTATTATGCTGTGAATGGCCTTCATTTTATCACTCCTTAAATTTTCAGAGGCAAATATGAGAGTTCTATCGATGGAGACCTGAGTTTGCAGAATTGTTCTTTCGATAATGAAAATTGCAAGAAGAGTGATATTACTGGAAAATGCAACTTGGATATTACTAGAAAATCTGTTGATGGAGTAGGATCTCATTTGCACCAAGGGGAAGCTTTATCTGGATTCATTCCAGTCAATGAGTATGACATCTCACTCAGATATTAGTATTTATAGTAATTTTGTTATATATCTAGACTCAAATATACTTTCTAGAAATCATTTGGCTAAGCATTAACCTAAAAGTTATACCTACCACGTTCAATGCTTAATACATGGTTTACACATTTTCTTCCATCTCTTCTTTTTTTTTCTGCCATGCTTATAAATCTCCTTGTTAGGCAGATTTTAGGTTGATGTTTTAGGCATACGGCATATGGATCATTTTTCTTCGGAATTAGATTGTCCTAACACATATTATAAACAACTTTGATTATATAACTTAGAGGTGACAAAATGGGCGGGTAACCAGTCAAAATTCAACTTTGATTATATAACTTAGAGGTGACAAAATGGGCGGGTAACCAGTCAAAATTGGTTTGGGTTAATGTGGGTAAAGATTAGGATGATTTGGATTGTTGGAACGGGCAAGGTCGGGTCAACCACAACTATTTTTGCCCATTCTTATAAACAATGTAATGTGTCAATATGATCAGAAAAATGATATTAGTAATAAATTACCCAATGTTTTATATAAAGCAATTTATGTGGTACGCATTAAAAATACACCTTGGTCAACTGTGACCCTTATCTACCCATTTGATTCGTTATATATACATAGCCTAAACTGACTCGTACATAAGTAAAAGGGGTTGGAATTGCCACCTTTAGTTATAGTTTGGTTGCATCTCTTCATGGAATATATGGGATTTATTTATTCCTTCATTCACTTACAAAACAATGTTTTTACCCATTGTTTTATATAAAGCAATTTATGTGGTACACATTAAAAATACACCTTGGTCAAGTTTGACCCTTATCTACCCATTTGATTCGTTTATATACATAGCCTAAACTGACTCGTACATAAGTAAAAGGGGTTGGAATTGCCACCTTTAGTTATAGTTTGGTTGCATCTCTTCATGGAATATATGGGATTTATTTATTCCTTCATTCACTTACAAAACAATGTTTTTACCCATTGTTTTATATAAAGCAATTTATGTGGTACACATTAAAAATACACCTTGGTCAAGTTTGACCCTTATCTACCCATTTGATTCGTTATATATACATAGCCTAAACTGACTCGTACATAAGTAAAAGGGGTTGGAATTGCCATCTTTAGTTATAGTTTGGTTGCATCTCTTCATGGAATATATGGGATTTATTTATTCCTTCATTCACTTTCAAATGCTTATGTTTCTTACTGGTTCTGAACAGTATTCACCTTATGTTTTAACACCTGAGGAGGGTGTATACGTATATTCTTATTATCATAAAAAGTTAATTTTTCTCAGCTTATTGCTATGAATATTCATTATATATGTGGCTATTGTAAATGGTTCATGTAGCCCACAGATATTGACAATGCCTACTGCAATATATTGATCCGTACGGGGATGTATAAGAACTGATCACATCCTCTAACTCATATCATGTTCGTAGATTCATCTCTACACAATATATAAAAAATGTTTATATGAAATGTCAATGGTGACTGCCTCTAGCACCTCTCTAACTGGTTGCATCTATCCTTCAGGCTTCAGTTTTCAAATTTTGTTTGAACAAAATATTTATTAATATGAATCCTTGCATATTTTTTTGTGGAAATACCAAAGTGTTAAACTGTCAGTATATAGTTCTCTTCCCTCCCACTCAACCCTACCACTGAGACATGTCCTTTTTTTCTAATGCAAGTTTTAGTGGCAAGTTGCAAAGTCAGATTCATGCAGTCCCTGTTTCTAGTGGATCTCAACCCCCCCTGATATCAGATGCTATGACATCTGATAAAGTTTCTAAGACAACACGTGAGTTTTCAGTTTGATTTTCGCTTAGAAGCTTCATTATTTTATTTAATATTTCAATTATTATACTTCCTGTAGGTGGCTTTTTGACCCGTGTACATAAAAACTGGCTGATTTTGGTTGTGTTTTTATGGTGAAAAGGCCAAATGGGTCAGTGGGTTGAAAGTTGCTCAAATTCTTTTTTTAAAACACAACCACCAAAGCATTTCGTTTTAAAGACAGATTTTTAATGTATCACTATTGTTTTCTTTTATCATAACCAATGCCTCATATATCTATGAAACGTTAAAGATTGGACAAAGTAGTGAATCCGTGTCAAGCTAACCAATCTGGTCTGTTTTACCCGTACTAAAAGTTTCCACTTTCAACCTGAATATATTTTGACCAGTTCTCTAACCTGCCTGACTTGCCCTGTGTTGCCACCTCTAAATTGCTTGTCCATGTTCTTTTAACAATATTGGTGTAACAGTAACTAATGATGAACACGATGAGAAATCAAAGTGTCACTTTATTCAACAGAAAGGGCGTTTTAAAGTTACTTCCGAAAACCCTGACACAGATCATGTAAGTTTTTTTTTCATTTCTTAGAGATCGCCATGTGCATATATATTGAAACTACCAATATGATTTTTTAGGTAGCTTCATCGTCTGGATGGCTAAAGAGCCCCAACATGCAGGTATTAGTATACCCCGCTTATTCATCTGAATGCATTAGTGCCTCTTTTATTTATTGTGATTTGTGCCTAATATATTCTTCCATTTATATAGAAAGTTTATTTTATAATATTATGGTAAATGTATGTGCATAGACCTGTGGCAAAATGGATTGGTAGGGCGTAACGAGTCAAATTGGCAGGTATTTGAGGCACAGGTCGAAATGTGGTGAGTGGGCTGGTTGGTTCAGAACACTTGTCCAACATTTCAATTTTCTTTTTTGTAAATAATTAGTATGTCAAGTATGATTACTAAAAGTATATTGTCCCAATAAAAATCTAAATTTGTACAGTGGTTTTGGAGTTTTGTACATAGTCACATTGTGTAAACTAGTGGTGGCAAGATGGACGGCTCGGGTAATTAGGGTACGTGATAACATGACAAAATTGGTAATTTGTGACACGGGTCAAAACGTGCTGGACCAAGTTGCGTTAATCCAAACACTTGGTCCAATATTTTCATTCTCTAAAGATATTTAATACGTCAAAACAATTGCAAAAGTTATAATTCCCAATAATATTTTCTTCTATACAACAACCTACGAGGTTTTATGCATTAAATTTACAATTTGGGTGACCTTTTGCTCACCCCTTTGACACATCACATGTTTAACTAAATTATGCATGTTTGACTAGTTAGCTTTAAAGCATCCCATTAATATGTAAATAGGTCAAAACTACCACCTCTCTCTCTCAAAGTATATCACATAAACAGACTTGTATTTACCAGCCCTAGGTATATCATCGTTTTATCTGCTTCTTATTATTAATATATCCGAATTTGCTTTTTGTTAGATATCATTCTCATGCAGTTAAAAAGAAGTTGAAATGACGATTCAATCTTTGCATGCTGCAATCAAATTTTCATTTTTGCCATACTGTGTGTAGGTAATAATTGAACATCCTGCTGGCCCTCAGTTGTCTCCTGTGGATGCTACTTCTATGTCACAAAATCACACCACTCATCTACAAGGGGTATATGTTAGTTAAACAAGTACTTTTTGGATATTTTTTTTACTTTCTATAAAGCAAAAACAATGTTTACATGTTACAACCTACAGAATGGCATTTCAAGTTCTGCAATGCAGCCCTCTACTGGTGACGCTACAGGTCTGGATATAACTATCCTTGTAATTACACTTTGTTTCATGAATGGGAAAGTTGGGTAACTGGTCAAACATAGACGGATCAAAATCTGGGTAAAGAGGGAAACTTTCTTTGTATGTGAGGAAACACTGGGTATAGTTGCTGCAGAACACTTATTGTCCAAAATTGTATCTTCTATTCAACAATTTATGTCTCAATAATGATTCGAAGGCTTATGTATTAATAAGATACACGTCAGGAAACTTTTCCGTTTGACCCTTTTTCTTTTTGGTCTGACCCGTTAGAGATAAACATAACCCAAATTGAGTAAATGGGTCAAATTGTTATGGCTATTGCTCATATATGTCTTTTCTTTAGCCAACAGCAGCATAGACGTAGGATGCACAGCAGCCGACATCACTAGACTAGAAAAATCGATGGTATGTATCTCTCTCTTCAACTTTCCAAGTTAATGGCTGGATTCCTATGTAACAAAAAAATTATAAAAAATTAATGTAGTTTTTGTGTCCTCAAATTGCCTGGAAATCTCTTGTGAATCGTGTAAAGATCAGTTTCAGCTTGAAATATTTCCTTGGTACCTTATGAAAACTTAGTGTGATAATTCACAGATAAATCAAGAACAAGAATGCATAATTTGTTATGAATGACAACGTACCGGAATCTGTACAAAAATTAGTCATATATTCTAAAATAGTACGGTGTACAACCTTAAACCTGTTTGACTCATTTTGTTTTTTAGTTTTTTAGTTTTTTAATTTTTAAATTTTACTGAGAGAAACATAAATAAACATTTTGTTTATTATCATCTTAATTTGCAGCTAGAGGCAACTGACGATAAAGAAAAACAACTACTTAATGAGATCACCGATTTACATCGAAGGTAGACACCAGTTCATTGACACCTTTTGCTACTCAACATGGTTTTCATTAAAAAGTCTTTTGTGTGTAGGCTCTTATATGCCCAAGAAGAGCTCCAGAGATACAAAGCAGGAAATGCCCAGGTCAAAGTGTAAATTATGTCTCCTTTAAATTCCACACCTTAAATCTGGCAGTGTTGATATCATCGGTTTTTTACGAGTTAAAATATACAAAGGATATTTTTGTATACCCTCTCAAAAGTTGCATAATATCATTTATTCCCAACAAAAAGTCACAATACTCATTTTTAAATTTATGACAATATTACCTTTCCTTCAAAACTTTATTAGGGTACGAGAGTTTGGGGGTCTAAGGAGAAAAAGAAAGGTATAATATAAAATTTAATGCAATAGGTTAATATAAAATTTTAGGCTTTTTGTTGGCATGCTAGATTATTCAACCCGAACATGACCCATGTGTTTATTTGTGTCGAAGATACCAATCCTAACCTGGACACATTTGAAATTGTGCAGCCTAAACATAACTCATTTAATCCATTTATCTTAACAAGTTAAATGGATTGACGGAAAGAATTTATGTAGCCCGAACACAACTTATTTATGCAAACATGATTTATTTTGGTTAAAGATAATGTTCAGGGACATTAGTAATGGCCTGTGAATTTGTTGATCACCAACAAACTCTTACATATTATCCGATTTTTCTATGTTTTCACCTCTACTAAAATATATATTTTCAAATGTGCTAACTTAAAAAGTAGTTTGTTTTCTGCAGGCGTGAGCTATCACATCGTCAAATGCCTCCTAATCTAGCGAACTTTCAAACCCATGATCACTTATGAAATAAAAAGATCGAAAAAGTCAATTCACATATTCTTAGTTTTTGTTATTATTTGTTGTTGAGGTTCATGGTAGATATTATTTATTCCCCCATTATGGTGTTTACCTAATGCAAACGTTGCTTAGTGCTTCTACATGATGTGTATATTATGTAGAAGTTAGAAACGAGCATCGAGTGGGTTGGTTTTATATGTGAAGAGAAGAACAAAAAGAAGTTGGTTTGGATTGGCATGCTAACACATGGTTTGTTTATATTTTTGTGAAAGTATGATTATGAATTAAGAACCTAGTGATTCAGATATTACATCCAATTACGACTTATATTCACACAATTGTTATTCCTCTACTTCTGTGAGAAGATGTCTTTAGATTGTGAGAAGATGTTCAACTGCAAGTTAACTTCTACTTATGTGTACACTAATGTAAACTCGGTCTTACACGACCCCCCTCCCCCACCCCACCCCCCAACAACTATTGAAGGCCTAAAGAACTATAAAAACTTAGCTCGGCTACTACCTCACTACGAATCATTTCTCACGCCAAGGCTTCCCCAAGCCAATAGACGGAAAATAAAAGATAACTTTGGGCTAGGAAGCCCATATAAAGACGCAATGATAAAAAAAAAAAAAAAGAAAGTCAAGATAAGATAGGGTTAATCCGAATATTACCGTTTCTGTTTTAATCATAACAAGGGAAAAGTCTAACACCTATGGTAAAAAAATCTCATAGAAAGAGAAAGCTGAAAAGTCTAGCACGTACAAAAAAGAGTCAACTTATTACAGCAATAAGGATACCTTTGGTAACCAAAGAAGAAGGAAAATCATATACCCGAAGGAGGAATGATGGGCATTCCAACCAAATCTTTTGCCAAGGAACTCCTATAATCTAATAGGGAAATATCCTTCAAGACCAACACGTTCGCATCTCAACCCAACTTACTCTCTTCTTACTAAACACTATCCACTCCAAAGAACCATTGTTGATTCTCACGCCGAAGTCCGATTGCTAGAAGCCATCTTTTACAGTGAAGCTAACGGTTATTTTTTTCTTTTAGCAGATAGCTTGGACTCACGCAATTTGTACCCTTGGCCAGATCTTACGTCTCATAGTGAAGGATAAGCTCCTCACCAGATAACCTTTAAGGCAATATACTTCTATGCAATTTAAGGTGATCCGCATTACGGTTAGCCTTGTCTTATATATATGTACTATATATAGATATACATGGGTTGATTTAGACACAAAAATATACCAACGTCCATGTACATATAAGTATATAACAACAATCAAATGGATATACATTCACATGTAAGTATTAAACATGGATATGTGAATGATATAAAAAACTACAAACATAAGTAATAAGAACAAGAATTTTCATAACGGTATCATATATATATGCACAAGAAATGATACTTTATCCAACTTTGACTTGTAAAACATTTTATGAACTTTGTTGTCAAATCACACGTCCATTTCTCTATCTTGCTAATATGAATTTTAAGAGTTCATTGTCATTCATTAACATCATCTAAAACACATACATTGAATTTATAAAATCACTCACTTTTTGAAAACATTAAAAACGTAACTCTCTTCAATATGAGACGGTCCCCGAAAGTTGCGAACGTCTATAAAAATGACAATGTAGGCATCTGCCCACCCTGTTTGAGCTTTTCCACTCTTACGGTCAAAATCAACTCTAAACACACATTCTCTCCTCCTGCCTCTCTCATCCAAATCATCTCCTCCTCATAAAAACATCAAAAAATGTGATCTATATAAATGATTTTATGCTAAAATTGATTTACCTGCTTGTTTTTGAATATGTTTGTGCAGTACATGACAGAAAACGTATGGCTCATGTTTGTCATCTGGGTGTGATCATTCATATATTTGGAGGTTGGAAGAACCATGTAGTTGGCGCGATCAACGTGGACCAACTTGATTTGGATTGGGAAGTTGCTTTTAGACATGGTTCAAGCCAGTATGAAAGGTGCCTCATTATGCAACCATCTATTTGTTTCTTCTAGGACTTTGATAATATAGAATTTGAAGGCTTGATTTTTTAAATCCACCTTTTAGTTTTATGACAATACAAATATGAGCATGTGATACAAGTGCTAAATACAAAATTCATATGTTTTGCATTATCATTCTCTAATCGCAAGAAAAGATGTCCAAATGTTTATTAGTGGAGCAAATCAATCAAGAAATACATAACATAAACATCACAATTGGGTTGTGCATTAATTGTTGCAAGCATGGTGTAGTAAAAAAGATCAAAACCTAAGGAACATGATCCACATGGTAGATGCTAAGATCATGTAGCCCATAGACCGTCCAATGTTATGACAACCCTAAGGTTAGACAAGCTAACATCTCATAAATAAGACTCATATTTATATTTTATTAAGGAATTATAAAAACAAGTTTTATTTGATTACTTTCTATAAGTAATATATGTTTAATTGATTATATATGTGCATGCATGCATCTATGCATGAATGTTCATGTATGCATGGGTGTGAAAATTTGATAACTTTGTAAATTTTTAAATCATATGTATTAGTTACTAATCACAAAGCTAAATGGTTAGTTAATTTACTACTAAAATGCATTACAAACTTAACCAAACATCACCAAATAAGATTACATCAAGAAATCTTGTATCAAAATGAAAGTTAACCAAACTTAATCACTTGAACACCTACTTAATCATCGCCCTCGGTTCATCAAGGGTACCTGATTAATCACTTACAAACTAACTAGAAATCTTAACCTAAGAACATTTATTAAGTTGACAACTAACCCTGTTAAACACTTAAACTTATGACTAACCCTCAACGTAGTGACTAAGCTAAAACATTAATTCCTTAAACTCACTATTAATCGGCCCATACACTCATCAAGCCCTCAAACCGCCACCTAATACTACCCATACACTAAACAATGTCCCAAACACGCCACCTATCTCTAATGGTTGACAAAGCACCCTTATTGATCACACCACACCACTCTAGGAATAGGCTTAATCATGACAAACATCACTACATGATGTTCGACCGAAGGAGGAAGCACAAACCACTTTCATACTTTGTTTCTCTCAGTTTCACAAATACCCGGAACCTTCAACCATTCTTTGTCTCTTGGTTCTACACATCCACGAGCACCATCACCGTGAACCACCATAACACAACCACCAACCAGCCTCCAAGATCATCAACACTTCTCTTCTCTCGGTTTTCAAGTCACCAACCATTTCATCATCGTCATCTTCTCATCTAGTCCTATTTTGAATTCAAGAACTTGAGAATCAAGCACCAAGAAGACTACCTCAACCAAACCATCAATCCCTTAGTTACTCTTTCAACTAAAAGGTTAGATTCTTAACAATGTCTAAAGGATTCATATGTTTATAAAACAAACACGTATGATCTAACTCCTTGAAAACAAATCATCAAGAATAATCATGAAACCACATAACCTTTAATTTTATTTTAAATCAGTAAGTATAGAGGTTTAAAAATAAGAAAACTCTTTATAAGCAAAGGTTTTAACATAAACATTACAAATAAAAAGAATAAAAACCTAATATTCTTGATGAATTGAATTGCATACTTAAGTGATTGTGATTATGGAAACAAAATTAAAAACTTGCTAGAAAATATTAGAAATAACTTTTTGTGAATTTTGGTGTAGTTATAATTAGTAAATTAATTTATATAAATTATTTAAGTTAATGAAAGAAAAATATCATCTGGAAGCTTCGAACCTGGTAAAACCTAGAAAAATTATATGATGGATCTTATATTTTATAAGAATTTCTAGAGTTATAAATTTAGAACCTTCTGTGATTTGAAAATAAGAACAAATAGCAAAAAAAAAAAAGAAATAAATTATGAAAAATTAATATAAAATATGGTACCTTGAAAAGAACAATTTGTATAAAATTCAAAATTTTTAGAGATATATTATTATTTATGCTAATTATTATAAAACTAGTAAAAATCAAAAAATTTACTATTATGATTTAATAACCTAAAAATTTATGATATAATATAGATTTTAGAAATAGATCCTGGTAAATTTTAGTAAATTTTGAGAACCTCGTATTTTAAAAATTCTAGAAATATAACTGTAATTAGTTATTATTTGAAATTTTTATATATTAATCTGGATTTTTGAATGTTTCTGCTATCAAAATTTGGTTATATATGGTTAGTTGTAACTATTTAAAAATATTTATTTATAAGTACTAAAAATTTTAAAGAAGTATTATTTCTAACTTATAAAATTTTTATAGGAATCTTTGCCGGAATAAAAGTGAGTTTCATAGCCCCTTTTGATATTTATGATTTTTGAGGAAAAAACATACTGTTTATGATTTATGCTATTATAAGTAAAATTTGAGATTACTGTTATTATGTTACAACCATTAATTCGGATGTTGAACTGCCTGGTAATATGGTAGGGCTACTTAGGAAAAATATTTCCTGCACCAATAGGATAGTGTTGAGATACTATATTATCTGATTTTGTGATTTGTATTTATGATAGTTATGAATCGATTGACTGATAAGTAGATTTGGTTATAATATTATTTAAGTTGCATCAATATATATTTTGTTCAGAAAATAAACCTATGATTTTACAAACTCTATGTTTATTGGTTTGAGTATGTTTTTTCAGGTATTCATAATGACTAACGGTATTATATTCTCATTTGATGTTTACAATGGCTGGGGCGAGGTGATGGAGAAAGTTTGTGTCAAATTAACTGTTAACATGTACGATCTTAATTTGACGGTGGACGTTCATTTCCATCGCTACTGAAGATGTAGCAGTTAATTAGCACATTTCGTAATAGGGTTATATTAAATTTTGAGTACTAATTATGATGTAACCTGAACTGATATTATCTATGAAATATATTAATGTATTATGTTTATATATGTATTGCATTTTTATTTTATAGTCAATGTGTTCTGAACTAATTAGTCACATCTAAACATTTTACATTTTCGTCTGGATGTGACAAATGTGCATTTGAAATGGTTTGTCAAAGGCTGAACAAATCCGAAGAACAAAGCAACAAAAATATTTGGACAATTTAATCAAGTCAAACTCCGATTTTTCAAATCAACAACACGCCCATACATTATTAACACGCTTTAATGTAAGGAAAAATAAAGCGTGGGCTAATTGAATTCTAGAACGCTTAAAATGACTAAATTTTATAAACTCATAAAAATAGCTTCGTAAATTATAACGAATTGTTTATAAGATAATGGAAGGTTTATTAAACACTACAGATTTACAAGTCTAAGAAACTCTCGGTGGATACTATGGTGTGGAGATAAGGTGATTATTTAATACCAACCCAAAACAATATATCTTGTGTTTAGTATGCTGATATTTCTTTCTCTTCAAACTAGTTTACATATTGTTTTCAACCTACAAGTTCTTCAAGAAATAAATTACAAAGAAAAATAAAATAAAATAAAATTAAAGGTGGTATTTAAATTTAGAAATAACATTATTCTTCACTCTAGTTTTTGTGGTATAAACCAACGAAACGAGTCTAAACTTGCTCTAACTTATCCATTAACTAAACCTTTAATTAGAAAAAAAAATTCGAATAGAAGTTAACAATAAATAATAGCATTTGTTAATTCTCAATCCCCGTTAGAAACCCAATCATTTTTGTACCGAACCGGTCGGAAAATCAAACTCTTATTACATCTCTTTTATATATTGTATTAGAATATTTACAGTATCTTCACAATCCCTCTTCTTATAATTAAGGTAAACTGTGATTTTTGTATGCTTAATTTCTTGTTTTAGCGTTAATTAAAATTCATTTAATGGTTAGATTAAGAGTAAAGATAGCTATACAACTTAACCGGTACATAGTTAGAATAGGAAACCAATATATTAATTATATAACTTTTGCAATTCATTCAGTGTAACACAAGTAACATTTAAAGAAAAAAACGGTAAATTATAAAAACTAAAATTGTTAAAATAAAAAAGTTTTTATAAATTAATGAAGTACGCAAATGCAACTTCGTTTGAAGCATTTTAAAACTTTGATCAACAGAACATTTAAAAAGTTGGTTAGAAAGAATAGCCGGTATGGTTTTAGGTTTCACCAGATCTGAATCAAGCAAGAACAAAAACCGAAATTTGATAAAATACAGACTAAAGACCGGTTGTACATATAATTTCAAGTTGATTTCGTAATTCTATAGACCTGTTTTTTCCAACAATGAGTAAACATTCTCTTGAGTTTACTACTAAAACCATCATTGTCCATTTACTTGAATCCCGTACCAATTTATATGAATAAACATCATGTTATACTTAATCAAGACACTATTGGTCGGTCTAGACAATGTTAATCAGCCTTAGTTATATCTACTTTAAGTAACATTTTGAAGTATGGATTATTTCATGTAAATGAACTTCAAAAAGAACATGAGGAACCGAGGAAGCAATAGTTTGCACAAATCCCCCTTATAGTATAGAAGTTATACACAATGGTCCTTTTATTTGAAGCTCCAGCTTTATGGTTTTGCTTTAACTATAGTCCAACCTCTTCATTGTTACACCCTTACAAAAACGGATACAACTACAGCCTATCTTTCAAAGATATTTAGGAAAACGTATAATTACGAGAAAGTTGATCAAGGAGTAGAGAGTGTTGGTTTTAAGTGAGACCATAACTGGTTTTCTAATCTTATAAACAAATTAAGTGAAGATATTACATAACGAAGATAATTTAAATCCAATCTTAATGCCAATTACATGCTTTACTTGTTGATCGTAACATTGAGTTCACAAATGCTTACAAATCTTAAAAGTGTTATCAATAAAAAAAGTGATTACAAATCATTAATTCTCTCAATTCCAATAAATTATAGTTGTAAATTAAAACATATTGTTCAAGAAACCATTTTAAATAACCATAGGTTTCTATCAAACGATTAAAACTCATGCATACACTCTTACGATGGACCAAGTCCTTTCACTGCCACACATTGCTTTCCTAGTTTTCCCGCATCTCCCTTCTCTCCATTCCGCTCATCTCCATCCTCTCCTATTACATTAAAAACTTTCTCCAAATCAGGATGTAGTTGCATAAGCATGGTTTTTGTGGTATTTAAAAACAACAAAAGTGTAAGGTGTTCATACGCGATACTAGCTTGCCACATCAATCCTATACCACTTGATCTTTCTTCTTGGTCTCTTCTAGTTAGGGGTTGTGCAGGATCGTTGAAGGGTTAGTTACAACACGACAACACAAAAAGAAGATTAACTAAACTTTAATCAAACAGTAAATTGGATTAACCAAGTGTTGAGATACTAAGAATACAAGTAATGCAAGAGACAGAACACAAAGAACACAAGTATTTGGTTTTCAAGAATGCAGTATATTGCCTTCTCTATGTTCTATTATAAGTGTTACAAAGCATATTCGAAAGATACAAGAACATGAGATACTTATACTACATCCTTCAGCCGACTATACTTTGAAAGCCAGCTATATACAATTGACTAGACACAAACAAAATCAATTGTAGAGTCAAAAGGCAGATTGCCTTTTGACTTGTGATTATGACATGCCATAGCTCACATCCTTATCTATTACAAAAAGAATAAAGAACATAAAGTAGAAAGTTACAGACTCAAGACCTCAATGTACAGTTACCAAAAGTATGGACCTTTTCACCAACCCATGTAAGTTGGTGACTTGCAGAGGTGTAGCGGAAAGGTGTCCAGCTTTATGGAACAGTACATCTGATAAAGCATGTTACTAAAAGTCTTCGGAAGAAATCTGTCTTCATGAACTTGAAGCTTCAGAAGACTTTGTTTCTGAGGCTTCGGAAGACTTTGTTTCTGAGGCTTCGGAAGACTTCATGTTTGGCTTCGGAAGATTTCACACTTAGAGTATTTTCTGTTTCATGTGTGAAACTTTCTAAGCTTCTTCTTTAATGCACTTGTGCAACATGCAGGAAAGACTTAAGATGTTTAGGTTGTATCAGCCTCTTCATTAATCTCTACAGGTTGTTTGATGCAGCTAACTTAGTAATATTTTACTGAGTCTACATCTGACTGAAACTTGACTATTTGATAGTATCTAACTAACAGTGCTGAGTGATAAAATCCCAAAATCTTATTTTCCCCAATTCAAAGCTGACCTACATAAATTCACCTTCATTTCAACCCTCAAATCTTATTCCCCCCTAATTCAATTCAATCACCTTCAATTCACTCACCACACCACTGTAGTTGACCCTAGCTGACCACCACACCACCACCAAGGGGAGCCACGACCGGAGAAAAGGGTCGCGTAGGAAAAGGGGCGACTAGCATAGCTGACCACCATACCACCGCCACCGCCACCAAGGGGAGCCACCGCCACCAAGGGGAGCCACAGACGGAGAAGGGGCTCGTGCAGGAGAAGGGGCTCGTGCAGGAGAAGGGGCGACCACCATAGCTGACCACCACACCACCGCCACCGACGACCACCATAGCTGACCACCACACCACCAACGCAGGAGAAGGGGGTCACGTAGGAGAAGGGACGACGCAGGAGAAGGGGCAACACGTAGGAGAATGGACGACGCAGGAGAAGAGGCAACACGTAGGAGAAGGGACGACACGCAAGAGAAGGGGGGTCGACCAAAATTGGTTCGCGCAGGGGAGGGGGCTCGTCGCAAGGGTGGGGTGGGTCAACATTATGAAAATTCAGATCCGGGTCAGATGTTTTGACCCGGTCATCTCGGGTTTTACGCACATCAAACAGACTGACCGGCGGACCGAGTCAGCCTGGTCAGCTGAAATCAAACACCCCGTTAGTCTCTTAGAGGTATCAACTATCAAAGTATCAAGTGTTGTTAATTGTTATGCTATAACTATGTGAAAACTAAAAAGGGTTGATATGCATACATCCAAAACCAAGGGTTTGTTTGTAACACAACAAACTTATTGTCAATTCATACACATAAACGAGTCGAAATGAGAAAGTAGAGAGAGAAAGAGAGTGTAAAATCGAACGAAATAGCGATCGGAAAACCAAAAACAATCTCCGATTCAAATCCACCGGTGCAAAATCACCGGCGACACCCAAATGCGCCGGAGTAATTCCCACATATACAACATCAATTCGACAAATTGATGCAACAATCGAAACATATCGCAATCACTCGCCTATTAACGATCAGAACGACTTTGAAGATTGCAAGAGCCAACACTTTCGCTTTTCTGAATCGCAATTGTGGTGGAGAAGAAATAAGGTCAGGATTACTGTTTTCTGTATGTTGTTAGAGTGAATTAGTAGCTTACAGATTGGCAATCCGTTGTTGGTGGTGGAAATTCTGTGTGAAAGTGAGGAATTTGGTGTTTGGGGGTGGAAAGTTGGATCGTTTGGTTAGGTTTTTTGCATTTGGAGTTGTGGTTGTGGTTTTTTGTTTGGATTTGGAGGTTGTTGGTATGTTGATGTGTGAGTGTGCTTGGAGGTGGAAGGAGGTGTTTGTTTTTGAAAATTGAAGGGTTTTGGGTGATGTAGATGCGATTGAGGTTAGGGTTTGGGTGTTTTTGGATTGGAATTTGAATAATTTGGGAAGTGTGTTTTGGAGGGAGAGTTCGTTAGGAACTGTAAGCTGTGATTTGGTTGATTCTTCTCTGTAGAAACCCTAATTAGGGTTTTCATGATGTGTTTACGTTATTGTTGTGTGGAATGATGTTGAGTGGTTAAATTTGTTTTGGAAGATGGGATTTTGTAGATGGAGTAAAACCCTAATTTAGTTGTTCAGCTTAGGGGATTTGGGATTTTGTTTGATAAAGTTTAAAATTGATAGCCTTTTGGGTGTTATATGGGACTTCTGTTTTGAGAAATGCAACCGCCAGAGCCACATTCATGGATGAATCCTACTGAATTGAAAAGTCAGATAATCAGAAAGCTTGGCCCTGAGAGATCCAAGCAATATTTTGATTATTTGAATAAGTTTTTGAGTTTGAAATTAAGCAAGGCTGAATTTGATAAACTTTGTCTAAGAACTATTGGGAGAGATGGTATCCCGCTTCATAATCAGTTAATTCGTTCTATTTTAAGGAATGCATGTACAGAGAAAGTCCTGGTTGGAAACAAGAAATCTGCAGATGGAGTTTACCACCAAAACGGGTCGGGCCAATTGTAACCCATGCTTCAAGTCAGCTTGTTTTACCAAATGGAGACATTTTGCCAACATCCCCACGAAAGGCAAGAACTGGGGGCCGTGAACGAAAAGGTGGAGATCGTAAGAGTGCTCTCGGGCCAAATGGGAAGACAATTTATTCTTCCCCTTCATCATCCATCCCACACTCAGATGATTTTAGCAATGGGAACACATCTTCCCCGGATACTCGAAGGCCTGTGCATCATCAACAAGAAGTCATGCTACAAGCCCAAAGTGCAGACGGTCGGGCTGAATCATCAGGTCAAAAAGATGGGAAGGGTGTATCTAATAGGATTTCACTACATGCCCCACTTGGGATTCCTTATTACCCAGCGAGCATAGGTGGATCCCGCAGGGCTGCACCAGCCAAATCTGTTGGTGTATCGGACACTAACAGTTTGTTAGATACAATATCACTTCGGGCACACATGGAGCCCATAGTTGCAACACAAGGCCTACAAGGTGTGTCATTGGATAGCGCAAATGCACTCAACATTGGATTGGGTGCTTATTTGAAAGGTATAATAAGGTCTTGTTCTGAACTTAACCGGCCAAGCAAAACCAGCCCTGATCAATTCAGGCCCGTCAATAGCATCATATCTGGTCACCATTATCAAACTCAAGAACATGAGCCGAAACGTCCAATATCTTTGCTAGATTTAAGGGTTGCCATGGAGCTAAACCATCAACAGCTTGGAGAAGATTGGCCCATACTTCTTGAGAGGATATGTACACATGCTTTCGAAGAATGATATAAAAGTTTATGATCTAACATTTCTGTATTTTAAACAGACTTGTGGTGTTCATGGTCGAAAGAGCACGCCTCAAGTTGGGCCACCGTTCTTTAAAATCGTGAAATTATCTTCAAGATGGAAAGTTACACCACATTTATTTGCAACCAACCAGCAGGGCGTTTTAAAAAAAATGAATGCCAATACTTGGTTGCTTTGTTGTATGATTAGAATGTTGTTTTCTGCTTTTACTGTAATTTAGTCAGTCAGGTAATTTAGAACAGTTTTGCAGGAATAATTTGTCACGCTCAGTATTTCAGTAAAGTTGAAACTGCATGATTTGAGGTTTCTTATGTATGTATTTTCAACATTAAGCATTGATTGAAATATCAAATTCAAACAACATGTCTCTTTTTAATTTATTATGCATCTTCCTGATACGCGACCTATATCTGCATGGTTTTGGTTGGAACTGAAAATCTGTGGTTGAACATGACGTTTTTAGAAATATTGCTCGATTTGGTATGGAGAGATTCATGGTCTATGATGTTCAAGGTAATGTTCTCTCTCCATTTAATAGTACTTTTATATATAAATATGTTATGGTGATGTTAAAATTTTGCAGGCATATGACTCGTGTCTAAATATGGAGCATATGCAAGTCAATTGACTCTGTAAGCCGGTATGTGTCTCATGTATAAAAGCTTATAGTAGTTTATTAACAGTTACACTTGCCTTCATGATGGTTTTTCCGTATTCACAAGTGTTTTAACTTTGAGCCATTTCTAATGCGATCACGTGCATCATTTATTGATGACTTTGCATATCTTGATATAAAGTCTAGAAAAAGATTTACATGTATGAATCATTTTTGTTAGGAGTTTAGGGTTAGGTTTTTTCATAAAAACCAGATAATGATTGAAAATATATGTGTATATACATATAAATACAATCAACTTTAAATGGTAATGCGCTTGTTATGGGGTCTAAGGTATTTGTGCTTATCGTTCAACGTAAAACCATAGTAAGATGACTCAGTTATTTGTTGAAGACCGTATTGGTCAAGATGTGGTTTTTCTGATTTCTCTAAATAATCCTTTTCCATATTCATTTAGTATGCCGTGTTATTTTGTTATAGGGTGTGTTTAGGATTGTTTATTGGAACTACTTATTGCTATTTGAAATAAGCAGCTTCGAACAGCCTATTTAACTCCCAGTTGATCAAATGTGCAGTTTGGATAAACAATCTCATACACCCTCAAAACAGCTAATTGCCTTATCAAAATGCAACAAGAAGAAGATAGGCAGTTTTAATAAGCAACCCCAAACACCCACGTGGTTCTTTACATCAATTTCTGTAATTGTGGATGAGCAAATGTTGCTATTGTGTAGGATATGCTCAAGTTCTTAAGATAAGTTTTTCTGTTTGTTTTCCGTATGATTCCTATTATAAAATAGCCAGACTGTTATGCGTTGTGTGTGATTACAATTCATGAGAATAAAAATAAAAAGATGACAAGAGTTGTAGGTATAGGCAAAATGCTAGACTACCTTTATAATTTTTGGATTTATCATTTCTGGCACTTATAAATATATCCTGCTGTGTCAAAAACTCTTATTAGTGGAAGTTTGCTGCAAGGTTATTAGAAATGATTCAGTAGTTAATGGACATCCTCTCCTCGTAATCACATTTTCTCTCTTTAAAGATGGAAAAAATTGTTAAGTTTGATGGCTGTCGTAATTTTAATTTCCATAAATCATCTTGTGATTGTTATTCTAGATGACAAGAGTTTTACTTCTGATAGATGGTGACTTGAGTTGGTTGGTATCATTGATAGGTCTGATTGTCGTTACCCACCTACTGGTGTATGATTAAATAAGGGTTAATGGCATGTGATAGACATACTATGTTCTGTTCTCATTAGGTAGTTGTATTTTATATAGAGTTTCCCGGTTTAGGTACTTTTGTAACCTTGGAATGTTTTTAACTTTGTAAAAATTAATGATGGATTACTTATGTGGTTTATTTTGGTGGCGTGACCTTACATGTTAGAGCATCTACAACAACAAACCTCTATTTTAAAACCAAACGTGACACATCAGCTGCCACATCAACTTTTCACTCGTCCACTTTCAAACACTAAAAACTCTTGTATTTCCTCCAATAATATGTCCAGTTTCAAACACGCCTCCATTTCCAAATCATCACCTATTTTTAATTCTAAAACATTAAATTACATATGTTTTATAGTGGTGGGTTCCACACTCCCATGTTTGCTTGGGTTTGGAATTCTGGACATGAAAAGCAAATTACAGAAGCAAACCTCATCTCCAATGGTGTGATGTTCGTTTGCGTTTTCCACCTCAGACTGGACGAAAGAAAACCCCCTTGATGTAGATGCTCTTAGCAATATATGTCCATGTAAGATGTAATAATGTAAGGATCGAAACTTTTAAGCAGTCTAAAATATTTTCAATAACATGATTTTGTGTTTTATTCCTTATATGCGTCTTATGAAGATGTATATTGCCAACATATAAGGTCACACCACCAAAACAAAACTACATAGGTGCTACATCATCAATTTTACAAGTTAAAAAAGTTGTCATGTCTAAATAGGAATCATTTTTACAAGTACAACTGCCTAATGAGAACAATTTGCAAACTGGTAATAAAAAGTGTTGTTTTAGAAACTAAATCAGAACATTTTTTAATAATAATCTAAATGGTTGTTTGTCATCCTGCTTCAAAAATAGTCATTGCCTTTTCAAGTTGCACTCTTGCAGATAGTCACTTTTTTTAGCGTTTGTGGCTATAATGAAACTAGTTCTCATTATCTGCTTATTTAGACTTCAAATCATTGGTTTCCGGAGTAGTTGCAAAAAGATGATTATGATTACTTGATTATTAATGGTCATTTCACATGTAAATTTATGAGATGTGTTAAAAACTTTCAAATAGCTGGCTATTACAATATTAAATATAACTGCATCCAAACACCATCTACTCAGGTTTTTGATTATTTCATTTTAATTATTCCATATTACCTAAATGCTAAAACGCTTTAAATCTTTAAATAATAGTGATTTAGGAGTTAAAAATAGACCTTGGGTGATTTTCAACTACTTTTGACCCATTAGACCTGCTTCCATTTTAGCTTAACATTCTTATTTGATTCATTTGCGATAATGCAGAAACCACATATGGTTATTTGTACATGGGCACACCTAAATATCAGACCATTTAATGCTTTGGACTAGATATAGATATGCACCCTAATGTGTAAGCATGTTGGTTTTAAAAAATAAGCCGGAGACTGAATGCTCTGATTCGCTTTTAATGGCAGACAATTTGGCTCTCTAATTTCAAGAAAAATATGAAGTTTTCAGTTTAGGAGGACTATAAGTGTCTTTTAAGCAAGTAAAGTACAGTGAACAGCCCGACTCGTTCTCCCCTGCAGCGAGCATTTATGACGACCGACCACCACAGCAAACAACCTCTATAAATAAGAAGACACCCCATAAGGTATGATTTTCATGGAATACCCTCTTTGATACTCCAACAATCAATCACTCATTCTCACAACAGAAGTTGGTCGTGGACTCGACCCCAAGCACTCTGGTTTTGCCGAGTTTGCAGTGTCAAATCAGATACATGTTGAAGCTGGACAAGTTGGCCTCTGTTCCTGTGAAGAATCAATCTCAATAAGTTCCTTTGTTTCTTCAGGTCACAACTTCGAGTTGTGGAAACAGTCTCTTGTAGAAATGCAGGGCAAGACTGCGTACATTTGACCCAAGTTGGCCCAACCCTATCTTGGACCCCGCACATGTGGGAGCTTTGTAGCACTGGGTCTTCCCTTTTGTTTCTCCAGGTAAACAGATGTTTAAAGGTTTTTTATTTTTATATTTTCAAATGACAACATTAGTATGTGGTGGATTTAGAATTTTTGTTCATAGTTGAAACTGAACCAGTTCTCTTTGACATCAAGATTCATGATGTTTTCCAAGACTAGTATAGAAACCGCTTTTTCGACGACCAAAACATCTTGGCCATAGTTACTTAAAATTTTCTAAAAGTTTATATTGAAGTTGAAACTGGGTTACAACCGTAGTATAAAAATTTATTTAGAACTTAATTCAACCATAGTGCGGGTTAGTCTTATAACGTGGCATAAATGGACTTTAGGTGGCCCGTGTGTACCTCGTTTAATTATAAAATATAAATTTAAATTTGAAAGTGCAATGTATGACTTCATTGCATGTTTCTAGTGGGGAAATAACGTTGCTTCGTTCGTTCTTTAACATGTATCGAGTATCGACTACTAATGTAGTAATTTAGATGTTTGGGCTTGATTCTTAAGGAATTAGCGTGTGTTATTTAAGGCCCAATAACCTCTCTTAGGTCTCAAATTTGAATAACAATTCTTTTCTATTTAAAATTCGATATGATAAAATCAAGCTTAAAGAAGGTAAAATATAAAAGTCTGGATATATATGTATCAAACTATATGATTGTAGGATTCAAAATTTCAAACATTGGACATGGGTTTTTCAGTTTTGACAAAAAGAATTTGAAGTCTCAAGCAAAAAAATATGCAGTAGCTCTGGGCTCCTTTCCAAAATTCATCATAAGTGTAGATAATCAAAGATGATACTTTTCTCTCATGTTGAAGTTGAACAGCTAGTTATAAAAACACTTTTTAAAATTGTAACTTCCTTGAAGATGTACAACCAAATGTTATCAAAGCTCTACTCGACATATCTTATCAAAGAAGGATTTTCGCAAGTTAAAATGTTCACATGTTTCCTCTCAAGATCTGAATATCATAAAACTTTTTTAGACGTACGTTCAAATATTGATGAACACATGATAAACGTGTTTAAAATATACAACCAAATCTAAACAAGAATATCTTATGCAATGTTTTTAGAACCGGATCGGATGTCGAACCGGACGTCTTATTGGTTTGGTGGTCGGACCGGTTGAACCGGATTTAACTATATTTTAATTATATTTATATATGTAGTTAAATATAAGTATTTTATATATGATTTATATATATATATATATTTTATAGTTATATATAAAACTTAACTATATTTGTATATCTAACACACTAATTAATGGTTTAACATCCCGTTTTTACCCATTAAAATCAAAATGAAAAATTAAAAAAAAAATTAAAAAACCGGTCCGACTAGCGGTTCGGGAAGAACCGGTCGGTTCGACTGTTTAAAAACGGTTCATAGCCACCCGGACCGGCCACCGACCGATCCCCGGTCGAACCGGTCGGTCGGATCCGGTCGCGAAAACATTGATATTATGTCAGAAACAGTTATAGAGGATCGATGAGATGTCAACCTTGTACGTGAGTAGTCTTCCAAAACACTTATTTTCCACGTTGTGTCAGATGGAGTTATTGTGAGTGGGACCTGATGGTGGCTACTGTAGTAACAACCTAAGTTCAGTTTCCACTAAATTGTAATAGTTGGGGTTGTTTGTGTGACCAAAATTCTTACATTGATGAGTTTTATTGACAATTGTCGTCCGAACACGTATCTTTTGAATGACGTATTTCGATTCTAACTTGCTATATAACCAAATGGTGAGGAACATACTATAGGATCCAATTCTAATGAAAAAAAAGTCATTGTAATAAATAAATTTATTTTATCATTCCTTCAGTTAATGATTTTATTATATCTACTGAATAAAAAGCCATCTTAGCGATTTTAGGTTTGGAATGGAGATTCTAGTTAGAAACCTAGTTTTATAATGTTTAGTTCAGGTAGAACGACACATATTTCAACCCCATGGATTGGATAGGGTTGCTTCCAAGCTGGTTCTGGTTTTGGGTTACAAATCAATTCTGGTCCCTGGACCGGGTTTTTTCATCTCTAACATGCTATTATAGGTACTAATTATCATGCAACAATAAATACCATGTAGATTTTAATTGTATATTAGAAGAATGAATGACCAATGTTTCAATTGCATTACATATGCTATGTCAAAGTTCACATGAAAAATGAATTGCATAATCATAACTAGGAGGCCAGAAAATAAGTTTCACATAACACGTATATTGCCATGAAAGGTATAGCAAAACCAAAATTTGATTTATGTAATCAGGAATAGGTAGCTTTCGGGTATTTCATGCTTTTGAACCAAACCGGAGCTATAACTCGGGCTGATTCTGTTTCAGGCGGTCCAGACTGGTTTGATTTCTACCTAAACTAACAAAGATTCATGGTGCATAACTGCATACAATCGACGATAAACGATGCTTTATTCAAGTAAAGTTGCAAAGGCAACATTTAGCTTACTAGTGTTCTTTCTCTTCATGATGTATGACTTGATTACGATCTTGAAAAAAAAGCATGACATATTTACAAAGGCGACTTTGCTGTTGTGACACTAGTGCTGTTGTCCAGTACTAGATTCACAATAGCCAATCGAGACGCATATCAAAATCATACTAGTAATATCAACATACTTCATATTGTGTTGCAGGGTAGTAAGGTGACACCGAGTTTTGACTTGGTTAAGCATGGTCAATGGAAAACGGTGATGAGCAAGTATTGTTGTGCCAAACAAAGATCTTCCAAAATGACCTCGGTTTACGCTTTCGACGAGTGTTTGATGTTAACTCTGATTCAGTTCGATGAAGCATCTCCCACATTACTTGAACATCCTTGTACCCACATGTTTGTATATCATCATGCAGCTTTAAAAGCCCGCGACCTGTGGAAACAAGAAAAAGAATGGAGATAAGAAGTCTTATACCGAGCGATCATGATAAGTATGCTTAAGTTGCACGTCTAAAAGCCCCAGGCGTTACAGACATTATTCAATGTGTTAGTCCTCCCATTCAACTTTTTTGAAAACCTTATAGTGGATGATATTATAATAATCATAACCATAACCAAGTCCAATAAATTTCATCAATAGCAAAACCATTGATGAGGATATATAATATTCTACCTAAAAAATTAAAATAAACATGGCAACGAGTGAACCGAATACAAACCCAGCCTATTTAGCTAAGTGTATCAGTTAGGCTAATTACTAACACACAGTTTGTCGGTCTCTATCCGGAATTCACACCCCTAGAGGAAGCTGAGCTTCTGCATACTCATAAGTATTATAATATACATAGAGATAGAAAAGATAAAGGTAATAAGTTTCATTTGCTTTTGAGTATTATGAAAGAAAGGTTAGTTAAGATCACTAGGATAATCGGATATGGTTGTTAGTTAAAGAGTGTAGTTACAAGTCAGCATATCAGTAGTGGGAATCTTTTGAAATATTTTATGGATTAAGAAAATTCAAAAAGTAATTGTTATTACGAACCACTAATCACCAAATCAAAATACTCTTTCTTTTTTCTATCCACTTGTAATGACTATGATTCTCATTCCTTATTTTTATGAAAAAATAAGTGTGGTATGTGTACTCTGAGTGTGTCTATGTATATCCAAATAGATTCATAAATACATCATGATGATTAGTACAAGATTAAGAGAGCGTTTAAAATGAATTGAACCATTGAATTTGAACGATTAAACATAAAAACTTTAGTGATTTCCAGTTTGATTACGAGGTAATGGACTTCAATAAAAAATAACCAATGGTTTTGATACAGAATTCATGGATGAAAACACAGTCGATTTAGGTCTCTTTCTTTTGCTGGCCGGCCGGTTTTTAAAGGGTGAATTTTTTATTTTTAAATTTATAAACTAAATTGTGGATGTCTAAATATACTAAAATTGTAAAATTTCCAACTAAAAAACAAGAATGTGTCCCTAGTCTCTACTTGTCTTGATTATGTGTTAGAATAAATCGACTTCTGGAGAAAAGGTGACCTTTGTCCAATCAAATAAATGTTCAATTATTTATTTTCCACCTAAATATGCACCATATAATTTTGCCAAGCACATAAAAACAAAAGAAAACTAATTGGGAAAATAATTAATTGTTCCAAAAATCATAACAATATAAAGTCTTTTAGTATATTTGAGCAATAAAATTATGCATATTAACTTTATTATTACGAATTCTATACGAGATTTTTTTGTCTTTTGGAGCGGAAGTAAAAGAATATTAATAATGTGACAAATTCATGAAGATGTATAATAAGAAAAAAAAGGTGCGTATAGCATAACTAAAAGTTCATAAAAATGCAAAATTGAAATTTATGTACTTGTATTATTACTATGGAAGTAAAAACATAAGTCTATAATTTTCTAAATATCTTAGGCATCAAATCTTTGTTTATTATTTGAAGTGTTATTAAAAATATTTACCCAAATTTATTTCACTTTCATTTAGCAGTTAATCATTTCGGTTTGTGTATAACTTTTTAAGCAAAAAGAAAATATCATATCTAATCATTTCAAGCATAAGAAAACAAGTATTCAATTTAATTCGGTGGAACATCCTTATCCAGGGAAATTTCACCTCTTCAACTTCAGTTATCATGATACAATCTTAAAGTTATAATGATTATTTTCACATATAAATCTATTATTCTTATGAAAATTATGCCATTATCATACTTAGTAGTTTCAATGATATATGGGTCCGATTAAGAAATACCTATCTTTTAAAGTAAAATTGTACATTTACCGTTAAAAAATAGTTTTGATACAAAACCAATATTTAAAATTTAAACTTTAATATTTTAGTCAAGACACACCATCAAACCACCCAAATGTCCTCTTCAAAACAAACTTAGACCCACGTTAATATACAATCATGGGTGGAACTAAGAAAGGAGGGGAGTGGTCAACCGACCCCGTAGATTTTCCTTCTTATGTATAATGTGTATTTAATGGTTTTTTTATTGACCCCGTATATTTTTTAATATTGGTTACTATAAAACATTTTACGACCCCTAAACCCTATTTTTATTGGAATGTTTAACCCACTAAAAATTAAAATAATAATTCATTTAGTTAAGAAAAATAATATCAGAATAATCACCAATAGGTTTATGTTGTATAAAATTTCTAAGCTCATTTATTAAATAAACACTTAACACATATTTCACTAATCTATTAACATTCTTTAATTATTTTTAAATTTTTTTAGAAGAATACCTTAAACAATATTTGCATTTGTTATATTTTTAAGAGAGACATTTTAAGAAGGTTTCGATTGATAATGTATTGGATATTTTTAAAAGATGAAGCCGCGTAAACAAGTATAAACAAGTATAAAGTGTAATATATTTTATTTTTTAATAAAATCATATTTTTATCAAATGTCTTATAATATAATTGTAATGTATTTTGTATGTCTGACCTGATCCAAACCAAAAATTCAACATTGAGTTGAGATATACACGTCTATTCGAAAACTGAAAAAACAAACCCCGAAAAAAAAAATTTCTGGGTCCACTCCTGTATACAATTAAGATTTTTTATGCAATTATGTGTTATCTGTTAAAAGATTTATATCGTATAAAATAATATAAAATCAAATCAAAGAAGACAAAGAAAAGTACTTGAAAATCATCTTTGGAAACCAAAAAAGAAAATAAAGTTAAATTAATATCAATTTAACCAATAAAGAAAATAAAGTTAAATTAATATCAATTTGATTATGACAACAGAAGAAATCACCGTTCAAAAGCACGTATAAACGCAATAAAGTATATATCACAAAGGCGTACGTATTCAACACAATCACGAGACTCTATAAACCACTAATAGAGTAATAGTTTCAACCATAAAAACTTAAAACATAAAAAAATTACAAACTAAAAACATTATATAAGAACTGAAATTGAAAATCACCTACTGAACTTTCAGATCAAAATCGTGTTAAAAATCAAAGGTGTCACAATCATGAGTTATAAATTTTTTAATTTTCAATTTGAATACATTTTGAAGTTTAACACTTGTCACAATCCTATAAAACGGTTAGATCAATGAATTATATTTAATTATAAGTTGATAATCATTAACAAACTAAAACAGTTGAAATCTCAATATCAAAATCAACTTCACACAAACGTAATTCAGATTATCAATATAAAAAATTTAATGTTCTTCCAAATTAACTAAAATTGAAGCTGAAATCCTCGAGTTAAGAACCCAAAGTTAATCACGTCGAGTTAAGAACCCTAAATTACACACGATCAGTAAGTCAGTAACAATTTCAAAAATCAAATCAATCGTCACACGAGCAAAATCATCAATTCGAGTTAACATTCCTAAATTACGCTAAATCAGTAACAACTTAAAATCTCAAATCAATCACCACACAAGCAAAATTCATCAATTCGAGTTAAAAAAAATCCTAATTACGCTAAATCACGCTCGATCACCAACAATTTCAAACATCAAACAACTCATCACAACCAAAACTCATCAAATCGAGCTAATTCGACCTCAAAACACTCGTTAACGTTCCTACAACTCGATCAATCACCAAATTCACCACATAACTCAGATCGCACACTAAAAACCAAAACCACAGAGACGAAGAGCACACTAACCGTTGTTTCGCGACTTCACACGAGCAGCAAATGCGAGCCACACACGTCTCACCGGAAACACCATCTTCTGCAACCAATTCATGAGCTTCCACTTCCGATTCCGACTCCGACTCCGATTGTTCTTCTTCTTCCTCCGATCTCCTCGTCTGAGTTGACTCGGTACAATCCTCCTTAACCAGGCCAGTACTAGTCCTTTTCAATCGCCTCTCTCCCTCCTATATATAGAGGAAGAGAGACAATACATACACGTATATGTATCTATATGTGTACGTATATGTGTGTGTGAGAGAGAGGTTTCTTGAAGGTGAATTCACTTGTTGTATAAGCAGAGGTTTGTTTTGATTTCACTGTGTGTGTGAGAGAAGAGTGTGGGTGAAGGATGCATATATAGAACAAGCTGAAGGTGAAATTAGACGTGGGTTTAAAGGGGGACTAACGTACAAGTGGTGAAGCTTGAGGTACAAGTGGTGTGGCGTGAGGAGTAATTGATTGCCGGTTTTGCTATTTATTGTTGGGGGTGTGGGAGATAACTTTAGCTTGTAATCTCACCGTCACGTAGCACGATTTAAATTCATTTTTTGAGTTTTTTAAGTAAAGATATTTTGACTTTACTTTAATATTATTTATTTTTGGGATTAGACGGGTTTCAAAGGTTTACGAAGATCAAACTATACGTAGAATTTTTTTGTTTAGTTAAAATGTCACTAAGATGACAAGCAGATAAAAAGCATCTTACTAATGTTATTTTTAAATCAAGTATAGTTGTTAATTAGTGTTTGGAGCATCTATTGATACAACAATATAAAAAAAATTGTGTTTGCCGTATTGTAAATTTAGAGGTTTTTTTTTAACTATTTTGTGATGGTGTTTGAAACCCTACTTGTTTTCATATGATTATGTTTAAAGCCATCAAAATGTTTATTACTTATAGTTTTAGGTTCGCATGGTCTCCTATATTTGTTGATGTGTTATCTGTTTATATTATATTTGTTATCTGTTTATATTATACATTCTCACCTCTTTTTTAGAATTTTAGATTTTGATGGTTTACTTAAATTATTTATGTTTCGATCCATTAGAAAACTATCATTCTAATATTTTATATTGGTTGTTCTAATACCATATTATTTTTGTTTGAAACAAAATTTGATAAAAAGGAGAAAATAATGATATTTATCAGAAGAAAAAAAGGGTTATTAAGTATATACATGTAAATAACAACTAACTAAATAGCTCAACTACCTAACTAACTAACAACCCAAGTAACAAAGAGTACAAGAAAGTAAGCCACACGTACAAGTATAACAAGTACACTCATTGAAACCAACATCTCTATCCTCAGGTTAGAGGTATGGTCTATTTACAACATATCTTCTCATACCAATAATTTATATAAGTGCGAACCACTTCGGGAGAATTTTTAAATTTGTGTTTAGTAAGTTGATTGTTATGATATAAAAACATAGAGTTGGATAACAGTTTGAACAAAATCATATTAAAGAGTGTTCTTTTAAAGAAAAAAGGACACGTATTTGTGCATCCCGATTTAGTATAGAAAATAGACACAAGTAGGTATAAGAATATTCGACACGTATTTTCATTGAACTTTAAGTTCGCTCGTGTTTGATTCCATCGACTTAGCATGCATCACTTAAAGAGGTGGAAACTCAAATACGGATATGGACCGTATGGTCACTGATTGTCGGTGACATTTGAATCGACGAGGTAGTCTTGTACATCCTATCAATGTAGAATACATCCTAAATATTCGATCTTGTTTATTAGTGTCATCATTGAAAATGAGAAAAAATATTTTATTAATTGTAAAAGGTATCATTTATATAGATAAGGGGAATGTTGCTTTTCTTGATTATTCCTTTATAAAGTTTTAATATGCATTGCAGTTATTTTTTTATTTTTTAACGGTGTTTGAAATAGCCCAATACCTAAATGAATGTTAAGGTTTAACAAACTAAAAGTATGTGTATAGATGTAAACATAAATTTTGTTGTTTATTCAAAATGAATTATATTGCAACCATGATATATCTCTAATCTTCAGAAATAATCCGTAAGAATTTCGTTGACTGATAAATCATAAATGCACTATATGTGCGTTAGATATAATAGTTACTATAGTTGCTATAAAAATAAATGACTACCTGATACCATTAACATGTTATAGTAAGTACTCTTTAACAAATTAGTGAAAAGCATTGTATACTTTTACAATAGATACAAATTATTAGAAATAGTTTAGGTGAAGCATCGTTTCATGTTGTGTGTTCTTTAGATATTTTGGCCATTTTGTGCAATATCTTTAATCCTACATACTTAATGCCAAGTTATATTTAATCATATGTACTTAAGGACTAGTTTTATTTAATTATATTTCTTTTTCCTAATCTAAGATTCTAAGGTAAAGTTCATTAATATTTCAAAAACTAAAACTTATAGTTAAAAGTGTTAAACTAAAAAACCTTCAAGGTATAGGCTTGATTATAAGGTAATATCTAAGCAATACCAGAGTACAAAAAATGAGAGAAATATATGTTTATATCATTAGTTAATGTATAATATGATTGAGATAAAATATGATGTGTGTTTATTGCGAAGAGCAACTTAAGGAACAAACTAATTAATAATATTTATGGTTGATAATCATTATAATAATAATATATATTATCATAAATTATATTTATATTATTTATTATGACATATGTGAGACATTTTAAAAGATTTGTTAAATGTGTGTTTAGTACGGTGATCATAACGATGTAAAAACCTAGAATCAGATAATGGTTTAAATAAAATCATATTACATACGAGATTATTCATGTTAAAAAACAAAAGAACACATGTTAGCGCATCTTGATAATTATAGAAAACTAAAAACAACCAGGTATATATAAGAATATACGACATGTATTCCCATTGAATTAAAAATTCGCGTGTGTTTGATTCCATCGACTTAGACATGTGGAAATTCAAATGCATATATGGTCACCGATTGTCGATGCCATTTAAAGTGGACAAGGAAGTCTCGTAAGTCCTATCAAAATAGAATACATTCTAAGTACCCGATTACGTTTATTAATCAACATCGAAAATAAAAGTTTTTTTAAATTGTAAAAGGTAGCAAATATATGGATAAGAGGAATATTGCTTTTCTTGATTATTCCTTTATAAAGTTTTGATATTAATTTAATTATATTGTAACTTCAGTACATTTTTTTATCTTCAAATTATATTTGTAACAATTTCGCTAACAAATTAAACGCACAATATGTGTGTTAATAATTAGAAGTTATTATAAAGAACTATTTTTTTGAACGATTGGTTAGTTGTTAAAAGTTAATAACACCTAATTAGTAATAATTTATTACTGTCAAGATTTAAATTTTGAACCTTTAAGAGAGACAAAACTTTCCACATTTTCTTTAAACCACCGGATCAAAAGATCATTGGTATTATAAAAAACCATTAATCAATTAATTTTGCTGATATTCTATAATGATTACTATGCGACAAATCAGTGAAAAACATTGTATATTTTCACAATAGGTACATATAATTAGAACACAGTTCTGGTAAAGTTGATATCATATCATGTTGTGTGTTCTTTAGATATTTTGTGCAAAATCATTAATTCTATTCGCTTAATGACAAACTTTAATCAATTACCTTTTATCCTAATCTTACTTGTTAAGATTTTACAAACCGAAGCAGATAGATTGGTCCAACTAATTAAACCAAAACCACCAAAGACATAGGTTCTTAAAAGTTAATCAAACAAAAATATACAAAAGAGTTTCCAGTAGCTTAAATATGTCTGTAAAACTAAAATAGCACTTATTCTTACATTCTCATTGGCTGTGCGACCCAAAGTATACACCAAATCAACAATTACACCATAACACGATGAATTGTTGTATCCGCCGGTTCGATGTTTGGCACAATTTATAAATAACCGTTATAACTATTGTCATGGTTCAAGATAAATTGGTTTTCAAGACAAATTAATGATAGCATTTTATTATAGTATGCATTATTATAATCTATTTTAGTTTATATATTTTTGTAAGAAAAATGCTTTTAATGAGTTTTCTAATCATATTATTGGGGAAACGTGACACGTTTACAAAAGGATTGTAGGGCCATTCTTATTTAGTGCATGATTTGGATCTTACTTTTTATTACATGGTCCCCTTTGCTTTTTTATAGGGTCATTGACTTTAATCTGTGAGGTGAGGATAAATGTTTCAAATAAAACCCTAGACTCATCTTGATTTATCCTTTATGCTCTTAGTTTTAGAATGTGTGATTCACACCCCTGGGGTTTCTCATAATGTCTATCTTCTTAGTTTATCCTTTTGGTTATATGTTTAATGCATATTTTTAGAATGCCCTAGAGCAACGTTTTCAGCAGCGAATCATATATCGAATCGACCGTTTTATTGATCCATTACTTGGCCGGTAAGAAATGGATAACATCTTAAATACTATAATGTACTTATTTGATTTTGTAGAAAACATAAAAACACTTTATGTTTTTGTAAAGATTTACACTTGAAAGATTTATACCAATAAAATACGAATACTGGACTATTAGTCAATTAATCGGTAAATGAGTTTAAGAAAGAAAAAGAACGATAAAGAAAAGTTGAAATCTGGTTTAACTGGTTCGGTCCAATATTATTGGAACACAGTTTACTTCTGGCCGATTTGGAAATATCTCAAATCACGAATCTCAATTTGGCAAATAGCTTTGTGTGCGCAAATGTTGGTTTGGTTCAATCTTATGCTCTACTGATATTAAAGTTGATGGTTTGATTATAGGAATTCAAGCAACCGAAATCAAAACAAAGTATCAATTTTTGGTGGGTTGGTTATGGAGGTCGTTTTCCTTATTTTTTTTAAATTTTTGAGTGCGTATTTTGAAGTTGTAAGTTGAAGTGTTCTGAACATGCACATATATATGCATCAAAACACATGAATATATAGCTATCGGTTTGGTTATGATTATTTTGGTTTTTTAAGAAAAGGAAAACCAAAAACCATAACCAGATGGTTCGTTTTGGCCATTTCTTAGGAGCTGTTTGCTAACTTCTGAATGATTAAGTGTTAAACCAATAAGAGGTTTGAATCATTAAGTGTTGAACGATTAAGATGTCTAAACCATTAAGAGCTACTATATCATGTACTATTCAAATGCAAATACCTAATCTATTTAGATAAGAGGTCTTAACTATTCAACATTAGACCTCTTAACCATTCAGCACTAGTATAATGCTTAACCATTCAGAGGCAAATGTCCAAACTACTCAGACGTTTGCACGTAAAATAAACAGTCTGAGCCATTAAGTGTTGAATCATTCAAACATCTGAATCACTAAGAGGCTGATTAAGAGGCTGCCAAACAACACCTTAATTGTAATCGGTCAATTAAGTCAAATTCAATTATTTTCGATTCGGTTTGGTTTCATTTATTTTTTCAGTTATCGATTTTGTATGCTCATCGTTAGTTAAGTACAAAACCAATTGTAACACAACACTCAAAAGCCAAGTTTTTATTAAAAGCATGCTGAATATTATAATCTTATATAAAACTTAAAGCTGTAGCCACTTAGTTAAAAGACTACTTATCAACAACTTGGTACCGTTAAATCAAAGGCTTATTACTTCAACTAGCTAACCAAACTAACAACTAACTAGAGATAACATGAGTAGGCATAAGACCACAGGAGCTAAAGCTCGACTTAAAATATTCGTCTAAAACTTAATCTTAGATCCAATAGCTACACATGTTTTTTAAGTTCTTCGTATGGGTTTAAAATTTGATTTTAACATAACGAATAAGTCAAAATGCCTAACAAATTATGTTCAATAGCTAACCAATGGCAAATTCAAAGAGTTACAATTATTTCCTCCGCAAGGAAAAACTACAATATATATGTGTAATTAGGCTCAATAAAAAACCACTTGATGAGTTATATAAACTACTTGATATTAAACATATCTTGAAGCTTATATTTGTACTCAAACTTGATATTTAGATACTGAGTTAAGCTCGGATTTAGTTAGCACATTATTCAATAGATCATGAGTCGTTCTTAGTTTTACGATGAAAAACCAAAGGATAATATAAGATAAATGCATGGGTATAAGTAATCAAATTCTTGAAGTTTGGTGTATGAAAAGGAAGCATTGTAACAATACAAGCACCATTGTGGACACATTGCCTTTAGTTACCGGGCGGTTTGACCGTTTGACTTTTATTTGTTTGGTCCATCGTTATGTCCCCAAATTCATTGCAATCCATATGCAATATTTATGAATCATGGTACATTATGAGCATTCATAACCACATTATATTTCCAACAAATTTTCATCTTTTCAAATGATTTCATTTCCTTTTCACATTTATGGTTTTTAATATGAATTACTTTATTCTAGAAACTTTTTAGTAAAATTAGTTAACAAAGTTGTGTTTTGTGGTTTAGAATGAGTGGAAATCATGGGTTGAAGTCTCACTAGATGCAATATGTTTCAAGTGGGCTAAGAGTTTTACCACATTAGGCCTTTGGTGGTGGGTTCTCTTGGAATGATGGGCGAGCCGAGTCACTAGCACTGTCTATGTTTGCGGGCGTTGGTGGCTTTTCGCCAATGGGTTTACTCGGGTGACCAGACTTAATAATTATTCGTTGATTGTTCAAAAAAATAATGACTGAACGAGAATTTACAACAAAACAATGTTTAAACAAGTATATTATGTTTTATTTTCGATCTAAAAGGCGGTTTGGATTGATGGTCTTTTAACGTTCATACTAAGCTTTGGGCTAGAACACACATATCTAACGAAAAAATGTACGTTAAAAAAATTATATATGCTCAAACTTGACTATAGATTGAATAGCTATTACTATGGGGAAAATTAAAAAGAAATGGGGAAAATTTAAAAGAAATATAGTGCTTTAAGAAATCATCTAGCCATGTGAACTTACCTTCATTTTGCATAAAAGATAAAGTTACCTAATGTAGGAAGTAAATTCTCAAGGGAGCACACTTTCTCTTTTTGCAAAAAAATAAAATATATTAGAAAAATATATTGAGTTATCTAATAAACATGTTTCCTTTGCAACTTCGGGTTTTACAAAATTTCTATTAGATTATTAAATGTGGAGAAGTTACAAATTAACGAATTATAGTTTATAGATGTAGAGTTATTGTTTACTCAAAGTGGTGGGACTACCGACTATTCCTTAAATATTTTAGTTTGAAAGGAACCAAACATGTGGAGATACTCAAAATAGTATATATAACTAAAAAATAGTTACATATTAAGTGTTTTATTTTAAAATAACCGAATCACATGATGAACTTGATAGATAAAAAGTGAATAGTTGAGTGTTGTAAATTTACCGTTATAAGTAACATATAATCTGTTTACACTTGTTTTTAAGCCATTTGTAAGTGTAATTGATTTTCAGTTGTTTAGAGATCCACCGGGATGAGTAAACCCAACCCTCAAATGATTAGATCAAGAGGATTGTCGGTAAGGCTTCCTCTAAGTCGCCTAGACTTACGCAAGTGTGATGGTGGACAAAGGAATGATAACAAGAATTTTGTGACATACGCCAAATCACATACACATCAAGTTTTTTTTTGGCACGATTGCAATCATATTATTATTATAAGACAATTAGCAAGAAACTAGCTTGCCAAAAGAACAAACTACAAACATAAACATAACATCAGGTTTTTGAGCCACTTGTTCCAAGTTTGGATACATATATGGCTCCTATTCACGAAATAAAGAAAGAAATAATGCATGATAACATCAAAAACATAAACATTCTGCTTGCAGTTCCTCCCAAATATGATATTATTTTGAAGCGTCCAGGTAATCCATCATGCCACAAAGCATCTTCGTCACCCTTAGTGATTAGACATACCATGATTAGATCTTGAGCAAATATGATACTGTTAATCATATTAGATATTTTAGTGTAACTGGATTAAGTAACAACCAATGTGATCATAATATTCATCAAACAATTCAGGAGGCGCGCAATGTACACTTGTTTTAGTTTATTTTGATCTTTGATATCAGAAACCTCCTTAGGATGTAAATCCCCTAAGCAATGAGGGTTCCAAAGGGCAACGCTCCCTTGACGGGGTTCCGAGGGCAACTTCGTGGGAGCTGGGTTATTAGAGAGATAATTGAGTTAGTTTCATGGTTGTTACTCTAGTTGTTAGAGTTAGTTATTTCTAGTTAGGATAGATCCTTCTAGAATATGTTTGTGTTCTCTACTTTTCTCTTGTATAAATAGGACTCAAAGTCCTTCTCTTTAAATCAATGAAACAAACTATAACACATACACATTTTTTTATGGTATCAGAGCTTATTGTCACACTCCGACCAAAGCGGCGGAACATGCCGGGGCGCAACTAAGATTGTTCAAATGCACACGGCACTATTAAAGTGACAATAGTTAATCAACTCATTCATTTCATAACATGTTCTTACAAATACAAGAAAATAAATAGTTCTTAACTAATAACTTAACGGTCCAAAATAAAGTAACGTCTTTAAATCTTCAATCAACCGATAATCAAACCTGTAGCATTGCATAAAATATGTTTTGTCAACATGTATGTTGGTGAGCAATTTCATGACTTTATAAATATAATATAAGGCAAAAATCCACAACTCAAATATGTGAAGCCGTAAATAAAAGTGACAATTGAGGTATATCAATCATAAATAAATGAGGCTCATTTCTAATTGATAAAACTACCATATTACAAGGAGGAGCGTATGATCATACTTATTGAGGATGAGGATGAGACTAAACGATCAAAAGCAATAAACATGTAGCAATTAATCATATGAGGTATATAACATACAATTGGACAATTATTCTAAGCAACACATAACCTAGTGGTTGTGGGTTGAGGATCTAGATGTTAAATCATTTTTTTTGTTGAGTAAGTATGCTTGCTACCCCCAAAGTATAGAAGAGAAAACGGGGATGAAATTACTCACATGGAATAAAATGACGTTGATGAATAAATTTTGAATAAAATCCTCAAGTAAGCGAATCCGACGGTTTTAACATGTGTGTCCTAGATTGAAAGATCTTGAGTAAGTATTGAGTATTGAAGATGAAATATAAATGGTATAAAATTTCATAAAAATAAGGCTTGGGTTTTCGGGAGTTTTAGTTATATTTTACAAAGTGTGTTTAAATAATGTAAGTATAAAAATGAGTTTTACAAGAAAACGGGTTCTTGATGTTTAGTTTTACTCAACCATTGTTAAGTTTTACATATGGGAGTTGGTTTAGTGCTAGTATGCACGATCCCATTAATGTAAGCATCAAGGTCTGACTTACACTTTCTTAAACCCGAGTTTGAGACTTTAATTAATAAAGAAATTCGCTTAAACCCGATATTAGTATAAAACCAAGTTTGGTTCCGTCATACCATAATATTATTAATACAAATAACATAAAGCGAAACATAAGTTAAAAAAATTAGGAAAGATTTTTCTTTTGGCGTTTTGAACGGTGACTAGCTCGTTAAGACGATAAGTTCGACTTTTACTCGGGTTTATTCTTAATCGAAACTTGGTTTGAGCTAATATTTGTTCTAACACTTCCAAAATCTTAAGTAATATGAGTAATATAAATTAAAACATAACTAAAAAGATAGGTTGAACTTTTGGTGGTTTGAACATTGACTAACTCGTTAAAACGGGTGTTCGGTTTTACTCGGTTTTTACCCGAAACTTGGGTTCAAGCCAAGATTTGTTCTACACCTCCATATAAACCATATAATAACTAAAATATCAAGAAAAACTCAGATCTAAAGTGTTTGATGTAACATGGTCACTTAAAAGTTATTTAAAGTGCTTAAACGAGCGTTCGGTTTGGTTCGGTCTTTGACTCGGTATGAACCCGAGGATGGTTACCACATGTCCAAAACCATTAAACTAAAAATAAGGTAAAACTTCCAGATCTAAACTCAAACAAGAAAGTTAATCGAGTAAACTTCCCGAAAACGACCCAAACGGGTCTAAAATGCATAAATATGAGTTTGAATGCCCACAAGACTTAAATAAAGATGAAAATGGTTTTGTAAACATAAAATAACTTAGAAAAACTGAAAATAACCAAAATTACAAACCTGAAATGATTTGAAATGCAAGATTCGGTTCCGTTGACTTTTTAAAGTCAAACTTAAGCAAAACTAGCTAGAACAACTTACAAGATCAAAACTTTTAGGAGAAGAAGATGAAAATGTGCAGGTGAAATGGTTGAGAATGAGTGGTATTTATAGGGAAAAATTAGGGTTTGAGGAAATGGGTAATGCGTTTGTCCAGTGGGTAAAAGGGTGCACTTTGATTCTTTTATTTAAAATAAATTTTAATTTAAATAAATTATGACCAGGTGTCTACATTTTTGGATGGTTCTAGAATATTTATGGGTTAGGTCTTGGTTGGTTTGGGTGGTTAAAATACAAGTCTGGACCTTAAACGAACCGAAAACGTTAAAAAAACTGATTTTGCTGAAACGAACTGTGGGTCACGCCACGACAAGTATGAAACATGATTACAACATAAAATCCATCATTTTATTAATATTCAAAGATCCGAAGACCAAAACGAGTCGGGTTTACAATACAGGATAACAAATACAAAGCTAGTCGAAAATGACGAATGTCACACTTATGCTCTTGGATTCCGGCATCAATTCCGGCAGTCTGTCATCGTCTCTGGCAGAACTCCGGTGAATCTCCTATCACCAACAACCTTCGGTCTTCTCTGTCCACTTATATTAATCATGACTACTTCAACATCATCTTCTTCATCTGAATCAGTTCATTTCACCATGAATTCAACCAATCCCCTTCCTAATATCACAAATTTTCTATCTATCAAGCTAGATGATTGTAATTACCTCAATTAAAAGCATCAGATCATTACTGTTTTGAAGACTTTGGGTCTGCTGAATTTTGTGAAATCAAACACTACAATACCAGAAGATAATCGAGAACTTTGGGAGAAAAGTGATGGATATGTGCAAGCTTTAATCACAGCAACTCTGTCTCCCTCAATTGTACACCTTGCTCGAAATTCAGAAACATCTTCACTCTGGAATACTATTGAAGATTCGTTCCTTCAAATGGTGTTTGCCAAGCAGTCACAACTTCGCACTCAATTTCACCTTCTAAAACAAGGATCCAAATCGATTATTGAATTTTTGAATGAAGCAAAGGAAATTGTTGATTCGCTTAATGCTATTGGCGATCCAATTTATGATAGTATGCTTATATTGCAGGTTCTTCAAGGATTTTGTCTCGATTACAAAAATTTTGTTATGAATGTTGAAAATCAGGACAGAATTTTGACCTATTCTCATCTGAGGTCAAAATTGCTCACATACGAGGCAAGATTGAAGCACAACAATCAATTCAATCACCTGTTCTTGCTGCAATGACTGCTTCGACTTCAAATCCACCACATTCAGACACATCTAAGTCGATTACATGTCAAATTTGTGTCAAATCTGGTCACAAAGCCTCGAGATGCTGTTATCGCTACTCAACGGTTGAGAATTCTTGACCTACTGGTGGTTTTTCAAATTGGCGTGGCTCTAGGGCTCGCGGTGGTGGCAGACGCCTTGGTGGTGGTCGTGGCAATCCTCGATGGCCGACCTCAACTCGGTTTGCAGCTAATGTGGCTACTGTTGACCTCGATGGTCTTGCTGATAACACCGGATATCCTAAGTTTCAGGGGCCTTCTCTTGGTCTTGGTAGTGGTTTGTTGGGTCCAAGACCATCATTTCATTCTTATTCTGTTGGGCCAACTTTTGCTGGGCCTCCATAATTTGCTCCTCATGGGCTGCAACAGTCTCATGGTTCTGTCCTTGAACCTAATCCAATAGGTTTTGGGCCTGGACATTCTCCTAATTGGGCCTCTAACCATGCTTTCCCACATTTTGGGCTTAGTGTTGATTTCTCACAAAATTGTCAGACTGTCGAATCGTGGGTTCCCGATTCTGGTGCTACTGCACATATGACTTCTGACCCTTCCATTGTGTTCGGTACTATTTCTTACACTGGTTCTGAGCGTTTTATTGTTGGTAACAGTGCATCTCTTACCATATCTCATATTGGATTTTTTTATTTTCGTTTATCGAGATGTACTTTGTTGCTTCGCTATGTTCTTATGGTTCCTGGCTTAGCCAAGAAGTTATTGTCAATCACACAACTTGTGATTGATCATCCTGTTTCTGTTTCATTCTCATGTTTTGGTTTATCTGTACAGACTCACACCGGGCAGCTCCTCCACCACATGCGAGCTAGTCCACATCAGCTTTATTCTCTCACTGTCACTTTCTCTACTTCTCGAGAACTTTGGCATACTCATTTGGGGCATGCCTCTGATCCATGCTGTCTAGGCTTTCTTTTTTGTCTTTGTCTTCTAAATCTCTACATAAACCATGTAATTCATGTTGTATTTCAAAATCTACTCGTTTACCTTTTCATTCTACTATATCTCATTCTAATGTTCCTCTACATGTGATTCATTATGATATTTGGGGACCATCGCCTGTTGATTCTAGATCTGGTTATCGTTATTTTATTACATTCATTGACGACTTTAGTCGTTTTACATGGATGTATCCATTAACCAGACGTTCACAAGCTGTCGATGTTTTTCGTCTTTTTCGACCTTTGGTTGAAAATCTATTTTCTTGCACTATTAAACATCTTCAGTGCGATGGTGCTCCTGAGTTGACTTGTGGAGATATGGCCCGTTATCTTTCTGAGTCTGGTATCGCTTATCGGATCTCTTGTCTTTATACACCTCAACAAAATGGGGTGGCTGAGTGCAAGAATCGTCATTTGTCTGAGGTTGCTCGTGCCTTTTTATTTCATGCTCATTTACCGAAAATTTTTTGGTATGATGCTTATGCCACGACAGCCTTCCTTATTAACCGGCTTCCTACGCCGGTTCTTCACTACTCTACTCCCTATGAGGTTCTTTTTGGTACTCGTCCTGATTACTCGATTCTTCGTATCTTTGGGTGTTTGTGCTATCCATATCTGGGTGATTCTCGTATGGATAAACTTTCACCTAAGTCCACTCCTTGCATTTTCCTTGGCTATGCTCCCAATCATAGCGGTTACTTATGTTATGATCCATGCACTTCTCGTACTATCACGTCTCGTCATGTGATTTTTCATGAGTCTGTCTTTGACATTCCTGGATCTTCTTCTTCATCCTCTGTACATCTTTCTTCCCTATTTTCCTAATTTCTTTATTCCTCCTCCATCATATGCAGTTGATTATCCAGTTTGTCCTTCTTCTCAGTCTTATCCTTCCTCTTCTTCTCTGTCTCCCCCTCCTCCCCCTCCACCTTCTCATCCTATGGTCACTCGTTCTCGTGATCATACTCGTCAGCCTAGACAGTTCCCTGATCATGTTCTTTTTCATGTTGGTACTGCTCCTACCACTGAGCCATCTTCTTTCTCACAGGCTCAGCGTATTCTGTTTGGTGGGACGCTATGCGTACTAAGTTTGGTGCATTACAGTCTAACCACACTTGGGATCTTGTTCCTCCACCTCCTTCTACCAGCATTGTTGGTTGTAAGTAGGTTTATAGGATCAAGCATAATCCTGATGGTTCTGTGAGTCGTTATAAAGCCCGCCTTGTTGCTAAGGGCTTTCACCAGACATAAAGGATTGACTATACAGAGACTTTCAGTCCTGTTGTGAAACCCTCTACTATTTGTCTTGTTTTGTTAGTTGCTTTTTCTCGTGACTGGTCTATTCGACAGGTTGATGTCAACAATGCCTTTCTTCATTGGGATTTATCTAAGACAATATATATGTCTCAGCCTTCTGGCTTTGTTGACCGTTCTCAGCCTCATCATGTTTGTCTTCTCCGGAAGGCTCTTTATGGTCTTAAGCAGGCCTCTCGTGCTTGGTTTTCCAAACTATCTTCTGCCCTTCTATCTTGTGGGTTTTCTAAGTGTATATTTGATACTTCATTATTTGTCTATTGATGCGATCATGTTTTATATGTGTTTAAAGTGTTTAAATGTATGCTTTTAATGTGATTTTCCTATCGAGGATAATCACTTTGTGTTAGGTTTGAATTATAGGTGTGGGCAGCTTAAATGATGTATTCAAAGGTTGCACGAAGATTGGATGATATATGGATGAAAAGAGATGAAGAAAATGAAGAATTTGGTGCAAAATGAGCATACGACGTAACTTACGTCCTAAAGGAAGTAAGCTACGTCCATTCTAAAACTGATAGTTTTTTGGACGTAAGACAGAGGCTAACCACGTATATCATCGGGGAGGACGTAATTTACGTCCCTAAGACCGCTTTCCGTACTCGTTATCAATTGCGAGTCCACGATGGTGATATCCCAAAGACCGCTTTCCGTACTCGTTGTGGACACTATGAGTTTATGGTGATGCCTTTTGGTTTAACCAATGCTCCTGCTGTTTTCATGGATCTCATGAACCGGGTATGCAAGCCTTATCTAGAAAAGTTTGTGATCGTCTTCATTGATGACATACTTATCTATTCCAAGTCCAACACCGATCATGAACTACATTTGAGATTGGTTCTTGAATTGTTGAAGAAAGAGCAATTGTACGCGAAGTTCTCGAAGTGTGACTTCTGGCTCGAGGAAGTTCAATTTCTAGGACACGTGGTGAATAGCCAAGGAATTCACATTGATCCTGCAAAGGTGGAAGCTGTGAAAGATTGGTGTGTTCCTACAACTCCTACCGAAGTTCGTTCTTTTCTTGGTCTTGCTGGTTATTATCGGCGGTTCATTGCCAATTTCTCGAGGATCGCGAAACCGCTCACTACTTTGACACAAAAGAATAAACCATTCGAGTGGGGTTCCGAGCAAGAAGAAGCTTTTGAAGCGTTAAAGCATAAGTTATGCAATGCTCCTATCTTGACCCTAGCCGATGGAAACGATGATTTCACCGTGTATTGTGATGCATCTAAACAAGGCCTTGGTTGTGTTCTTATGCAACGAGGGAAGGTCATAGCTTACGCATCGAGGCAATTGAAGGTTCACGAGGTGAATTATACAACACACGATCTCGAGCTTGGTGCTGTTGTATTTGCTTTGAAGATTTCGAGGCACTACCTGTATGGTACGCAATGTATAGTCTACACCGATCACGAAAGCCTTCAACACGTTTTCAATCAAAAAGATCTCAACATAAGACAACGTCGTTGGGTGGAGTTGATTAGTGACTATGATTGTGACATTCGTTACCATCCTGGTAAAGCAAACATTGTAGCCGATGCACTAAGCTGAAAGATTCACAACAAGATGATCTCATTCCAAGAAATTCGCGATCGACGTCAATGGTTTGACACTTTGGGTGAGTACGATACTAAAATACGACTAGATGTCAACGAGACCACCGTACTACTACAAAACCTGAGAATAGATAGTGACATCGAGTCTAGCATCCTAGAGGCTCAACAAATGGTTCAACGAGAAGGAAGAATGAAGGATGAATTAGAGCATAACCTTCTAACCCAATTGGAAACGAAACCCAATGGGTTGATGTACTTCGCCAATCGCATTTGGATTCCAAATCGCGACAACATTCGTACCTTTATTATGAATGAAGCTCATCAAACTCGTTATTCTATTCATCCTGGTTCTGATAAGATGTACATGGACCTACGTGGTCAATATTGGTGGCCTGGAATGAAGAAAGACATAGCGACTTATGTAGCTAAGTGCCTCACATGTAAGAAGGTTAAAGCCGAACATCAACGTCCAAGTGGATTACTTGAGCAACCCGAGATTCCTATGTGGAAATGGGAACACATATCCATGGACTTCATAACAAAGCTACCCCGAACCTCTAGAGGACATGATAGCATATGGGTGATCGTTGACCGTTTGACCAAGTCGGCATATTTTATACCCATACGTGACACTTACAAGACATCAAAGTTAGCTCGTATATACGTTGATGAGATTGTAAGTCGTCATGGGGTACCTCTGCACATCATATCCGACCGAGATGCTCGTTCACTTCACATTTTTTGTCGTCTATGCAAGAACTCTTGGGTACACAATTAGATCTAAGCACGGCTTACCATCCTCAAACTGATGGTCAAACCGAGCGAACGATCCAAACTTTGGAGGATTTGCTACGTCTCTGTGTTCTTGACTTTGGTGGCGATTGGGATACGCATCTACCACTCGCGGAATTTTCGTATAACAATAGTTACCACTCGAGTATCAAGATGGCACCGTTTGAAGCACTTTATGGTCGAAAATGTCGTTCACCGATCTGTTGGACCGACATTGGTGAAAACTTCATCACTGGTCCTGAACTTATACAAGAGACGACCGATAAAGTTTCTATTATTCGCAAGAACCTTGAAGTGGCGAGAAGTCGTCAAAAGAGTTATGCTGACAAGCGACGTAAGCCATTGGAATTCCAAGTTGGGGAGATGGTTCTTCTTAAGGTTTCACCGTGGAAAGGTGTGGTTCGCTTTGGAAAGAAGGGCAAACTGGCTCCAAGATTTGTAGGACCTTTCAAAATCCTGAAAAGGATTGGGAAAGTGGCTTATAAACTAGAGTTACCTTTCGACCTTAGTGGAATTCATCCTGTGTTCCACGTCTCAAATTTGAGAAAGTGTTTGGTTGACGAAAGTCTGTATGTTTCGCTGGAAGACATTCAGATTGACGAGTCATTACATTTTGTCGAGAAACCTGTAGAGATCATGGATCGTATAATGAAGAAGACCAAAACCACAACAACCCCAATCGTCAAGGTTCGTTGGGAAAATAAACGTGGCGCTGATTTACTTGGGAACGTGAGGAGCACATGAAGAAGAGATACCCATTCTTATTTGTATAGTTTCATTTCTTTTAATTTCGGGACGAAATTCTTTTAAGTTGGGGAGACTGTAACATCTCGTATTTTCGTTAACTAAAAGTTAACTTCGTTACTCTTACAAGGTTATTATTGTTAATTTTGAAACTCATGTGTTGTTTGTGCTTATTCATTATTGTCATTAGGTTAAAAATAAATATTAAATAAAAATAATAATGTTAATATTAATAAAAGTAATAATAATAATTATTATAATCATAATAATAATATTTGTAATAATAATTGAATAATAATAACTATAATAATGTTACTAATGATAATAAAAATAAATTGTATAGTTATTAAATTTAAAAATGTTTAAAACTTTAAGTAGTTAAAGATTAGGGGGTCTTAATGTCAATTTATAAACTTTATATTGAAGTTTCTGCTTAAAATAAAAAGAAACGTAATGTTGAGGGACCAAATGTGTAATTAATTAAAACCCAAAACTTCCCTCCCCCGTATTTCCGGCAGCCGCTCCGGTCACCTTCGGCCGGAGTCCGGCGAGCCTCGAAACCGCATCAAATCTTCAAATTTTGATCCTCAAACGATTTCAATCGTCTCCAGAACACGATTCGAACTTAAACGTAAGACTTAATTGGGTTTTAACTCGGTTATGAAGTGGATCGAATGTGAAACCGAAACTTTAATCGATGAGTTAACCGGTCGAGCATTAAACGCTAATAATAACCAAATTAAACGAACTTAAACAATCATCCAACCAATACTAAACGTTCACAACTATCAATTACATCTAATAACACTCAAACAACGCAATCTGATTACCCTTTCGTCACGAACCTGCAAGCTAAGCGAGTGTAACACCCGGATATTTATTATTTTGAAGCCGATGAAGACAGAAAAGAGAATAAAGTCCAAAAGTCGAGGGACCAAACCCGCCAACGAAGAAAAGTTGGGAAATGTGGTGATATATGTAGGGAGAGGGCTGCCCACTCTCCCCACACTCACATTTCAGCTCATAAAAAGGAGAATAGAGAGAAAGAGGAGAAAAAGAGGAAAAAGTGTTGGTTCGGGTCGGTCCGGGTCGCCAAAATCGTCGTGAAGCAAGCCGAATCGAAGCTCTTGTCGTTGTGCTCGTTTAGGTGAGTTCTAGGACCCCTCTTTTACTTGTTTTCAAATGATTTTAGGGCTGGAATACATCTGAAAACTCTTTTTCGCGTTTTGGGTGAAAACCCGTATGTATGCGTGTATGTATGTGTAAGACGCGATTGTGACTTGATTTCTCGCTTGGTTGTGCTTGAATGATGTTATGGTATGCATCCCTAAGGGTTAGGATGGTCGATTTAGGCTTAAAATGGGTTTAGATGAGTTTGGGGACCGAAAACCCTCGGCTGTAGTCGGGTTGAACTGCACTCTGCACCAGTTAGGGCTAGGCGACCGACTGGAGGCCGAATGGAGGCCATACGGCCGATTAGGGTGCGACTGGGGTCCATTCGCACGATTGGGGTTCATTCGCACGACCGGAGGGACAGTCGCGTGGGTGTCATGCGACTGAAGGTCCATTCGCACGACTGAAGGTCCAGTCGCATAGGTGTTCATCCGCATTGTCCGTTCGCACGACTGGATGTTCATTCGCATAGGTGTTCATCTTTATTAGTTCAATCGCATGATGTTCAGTCGCATGGAGGCCATGCGACTGAGGGGTGTCCATACGCCCGAATAGGGCTGTTGAACCCGAGGAAGGTGTAGATTAACTTTTGACTTTCGGGGGAAAGTGCAGAGGTAAGTGTTGATGTCAAGGTTCCCATAAGAGTTTTTTTTAAGATGACGATCGAGGTCTTAGAAAGCATGTTGGGCATGATGATGATGATGATGTTGCACTTTATGTATGTATGATGTTGCCATGTATGATGTGATGTTGATGCATGTTTATGTTCCTTATGCGACGTATAATATCTTTCCTGTGGCTTTACTTGTTATGATGAATGAACGAAGTATTATGTAACGTAAAGTGAAAGATAAAGGAAGAGGAACATGATGAACGAATGAAACGTCTTGCACACATCGGATACGGGGTCCCTCTTGGTGATTGACCCCAAATGTAGGACCTCTACCGCTCACCCCTAGTACTGTGGCATACGTTTAGCTGTCATTCGTTGACTTCGGCCCAGTAGCTAAGACTGACGGTTACTCCTAGTACCGCGGCATACGTTTAGCTGTCATTCGTTGACTTCGGCCCGGTAGCTACGACTAACCGGAGTGTAGCACATGGTATTGGTTCGGGATGATGTCCGATGCGCAAGTAAGGTAATGAAAGAAGGAATGAACGAATGAAGGAAGATAATAATGATACTATCTATGTGTACGTATGATGTGTGATCATGTAAAAGTACGAACGATTTTATATGAAAGTAAAGTATGTTTTATTTATAAAACTAGAACTCACTCAGCAACGCTGACTTTGATGTGTTTCCAGTTGGCAGGTAGTGATTGCTGAGGATGGCACAGGCGACTACTCAGCTCTTTTGAGATGGCATTCTTTTGATTAATGTTTTTGCATTGTAATGCGAACAAACTATTTTTGTAATGAATGTTGTATTAGTTTGCAAAAGCATTTACATGGAAATGAAAGTTTGTTTTAGTTTTCCGCTGCGATTTATTAAATACTAATGTAATTTATATGTTTTATGTGCGATGAGAACCCAGCTGTAAGCGTCCCGGGAACGGGGCCTTACAGCGAGAGCCATCTTCCGAACATTTTTAACTTCATTTGATTGAGGGCTTTGCATCAAGAACTTCATTCGAAGCTTTCCACGAGTTCAATTTGATTTCCATCAACGTTTGCATAACAATCGAGCCTCATTGTGGTCGCGGCTAGGTTCAACAATTGTTCATAATCAATTAATCTACAAACAGGTGATTAAACACATGTTTAAACTCGATTTTGGTCAGGGAACAAAAGCCCCATGGTTAATTCGATCAAGAACCTCGAATTGACGATCAATTTTGATCGATTGGGTTCTAGGGTTCTTAAGGATTTGGGGGTTTTTGTTTAAGTATGCTTTTTATCAATTTAAACGCGAACACTAACGCGGCTGGATGCCTTGGTTCACTGGTTAAACACTTCCATCTCCACTTAGAGGTCCCGGTTCGAACCCGGGCACCCTCTGTTTTATTTAAAAAAAAAACTTTTTAGGCCTTTTTGGCCTTCAAATTTAATATTAAAAATTTTCTAAAAATTAGGAAAAATCATTTCATAAGCTTTGTTTCTTTTAAAACTATTTAAACATTTTTCTGTAATTTGTTTAAAAAAATACCTTTATATTATTATCCTAAATTTAATAATATAGTTAGAATATTTTTATAAAAATTTAGAATTTAAATACTAGTTTAATTTATATAAACTATTATTATTTCAAACATTACCTTTATAATTTTTCTTATTTGTGTTCATTTTATTTAGTGATAAAATTTAATTTAAACTTTATAAACATTACAAAATTGTTATAAAAGTTATTATCAATCTATATATTTATATATAAAATATAATAAAATCGTTCCCACGGGAATATAATTGAGTTCTTATTTGACAATAATAATTAACAAAACCCCAAACATCAAGTTGATTTTCTTAGTCCTTGTTAATTTATTGTAAAGCTTTAATCTTGTAAATATATATATTTAGGTGTCTTGTGACGATACACCTTGGAGCGACGCTTGTTATTATTCTTATTAATCGTCATTATATATTTATTGTCAAGTGAGTTTTCCTTGCCCCATTTTATTTTATTTCACACTACTTTGGGGTGAAACATGATTATCTATACATTGTACACTTATAAACGTTTGAGACTTGTAAGCACATGCAATTCATCTTATTATTATGTCATGGTTATTTGTGTGTTGTAAGTGTTTATATGAGATACATAGTTTGTTTACAATCATTAACTATTGCTAGCCTGGCGACGTCTTAGATCTTTGGGCCTGACAAGCCTATTTGGTGCTAAAGTCGATGTATTGCCGACTCGTAGGAGCCGTATGCTTGTGCACTAGGGAACCAAATACACTTAGCCAATCTTTTATACTTGTAATCAAGTCGAGGTTTGGTTGTAACGATATGTGTTCTATAACCTTACTAGCTTATAACCTATGACATGAATTGCTACTTGTAACCTTTTCATAGTTGACCTTTTATTTTTATCATGTTTCAAGAAAACCCCCAAGTTTGAAGTGAACTTATGTTGCTGGCATATTCTAGGACTTGGACCTAGTTAATAAACAAAATGATTATGTTTGTTATTTCATGTTGAAACTTATTTCATTATTGAGACTTATGCTTGTAATGAAATTTTGAAACTTATGAATAATATATTTGGATTTAATAATAGCATTATGTGGCTGTGAACAATCGTAATTCTCACATCTCGATATTTCCGCCGTCAAGGTGGGGTGTGACAATGGTGTACTAAGACCCGTTAAGTCTTGGTTATCTCTTTCACTTAATCATTACATGTATATAATCCCCATTAAAGATTTTCCACCGAGTTAAACTAGGCGATCACCGAGAACCGAACCTGAATCCCAGGGTGGATTACCCTTTTCATAATCGTCTTCTAATCAATTTTCATTACTTGCAATTTGTTTTCTTAATTCAGTTGTTAATCATTCTAAAATTCATTTTCCACAGCCAAGAGGCAATAGTTTGATAATTCATTAGTTTAATTAATTTTCTTACAAATCAAAGTACAACACACCGACCACTAATTCCACGAGGTTCGACAATCCTACTTACCCTAACTAGTTAAGGTGAATAGGAACACACATTTTACATCTTATTTGATTGATACTTCGAAATCGATCATCTATCAGCAAGATGGAAGCATTTGCTATGTCTTGGTTTATGTAGATGATATTATCATCACTGGGAGTTCATCAGAGTTTGTTACTTCTTTGATTGCTCGTTTACATTCTCAGTTTGCTCTCAAGGATTTAGGCACACTATCCTATTTTTTGGGAGTCCAGGCTATGTTTAGTGATGATCGTCTACATTTATCTCAGCAACGTTACTTACTTGATATCTTACAGCGCACTCGATTGACTAAGTGTAAGCCTTTATCCACACCTGTTGCCTCTGGTAGACAGTTATCTCGCTATGCTGGGGTTCCTCTGGCAGATCCTACTCCTTATCGTAGTACTATGGGTGCTTTACAGTATTTGGTCTTGACTTGCCTTAAGATAGCTTATGCAGTCAGCAAGGTGTCTCAATTTCTTCAGACTCCTACTGACCGTCACTGGGTTGCTGTCAAGCGTATATTACGGTATCTACGTGGCATTATTTCTCATGGATTGGTTATTCGTCGTTCCACATGTTATGATGTACATGGATATTCTGATGCTGACTGGGTTGGTTGCCTTGATGATAGAAGATCGACTACTGGTTATTGTGTTTTTCTTGGAGCCAATCTCATTAGTTGGAGTTCCAAGAAACAACACATTGTTGCTCGGTCTAGTACTGAAGCTGAATATTGTGCTCTTGCTCATACCGATGTTGAGATACGATGGATTATGTCTTTGTTACGTGAATTGCATGTTTCACCATCTTCTTCTCCTACTATTTGGTGTGATAATCTTGGAGCCACTTATCTTGCTGTCAATCCTGTATTTCATCAGCGTACGAAGCACATTGAGATTGACTTGCATTTTATACGCGATATGGTGTTGTCTAGAGAGCTCTCTGTTCGATTTGTTCCTACAAGCTCTCAGCTAGCTGATATCTTGACCAAAGGCTTATCATCTTCGAAGTTTGATTCCTTTCGGTTCAAGCTTCATGTGGTTCCACCCCATTCAGCTTGAGTATTAGAGAGATAGTTGAGTTAGTTTCATAGTTGTTACTCTAGTTGTTAAAGTTAGTTATTTCTAGTTAGGATAGATCATTCTAGAATATGTTTGCGTTCTCTACTTCTCTCTTGTATAAATAGGACTCAAAGTCCTTCTCTTTGAATCAATGAAACAACCTATAACACACACATATTTCTTTAGGGGTCAAAGCAAAGTTGGTCATGTTGCATCTCATTTGTTTCTTGAAACACACAATGTTGCATCTCATCTGTTTCTTGAAACACACACATAAACATATATTACGTTTTTAGTTTTGAGTTGTATCCGGTTGAGATATTTATATGAATTATCAAATAATTTTGATCAAAAAGTCATCTTTATAACTTTCTGATTATCCAAGTTTGATTTTAATTTCTTTATAAATCCTCTACGAGATCGGACGATTGGTCTCCATTACCATCTTTTTTCTTTGTTTTAGGACCTTTAATCCAAATCATTCATCTCAATACTTGTAACTAAATGAGAATAAGGGATGGATTCTCGTACGTGTCCATGTATATGTTTCATGTATTAATCAAATACATTGTCATTAAATTAAACTTTTCTACTTGCGTATTATATAAGTTGCAATTAGATTCATTCTTAGTAGGTACGTTATTATCCTTTCTAAGCATCTATGTGTGCATTTTTTTTGTATATGAATGTATGTTCCCTCGAACATTTGAAAATACATATAATTTATTTTTATGTAAAAATTAATCTCTCTTAAAAGCATATAGCTTTAAAAAAAATCGTCTTAAAATTCCATCATATAAAATTGATTATAAAGATCGTAGTGGTCAAAATGTTAAATATTTCTGCTTTATACAACTTTAATCATTCTAATTTTGTTAAAAGAAAATATAAGACATAAACTTATTTAATGATGTGTAAGCTATAAGAACCTTTGACGACCTAATACCTGAATTTATATACTATAGGTCTTAAATAATAAACAAAACAAAAATAATATAACACGTGAGACATGGGTAAGTAAAGGTATAAAGGATTGGGAAATATATAATTGATACGGTCAAAAAGTCACATTTGAACAAGTAAAATCGTCGGTTCCATTTTTGTCTCCTTATTACTTCCGCCAATAATATCTCACCAACCTTTATGACAACTTACAACACGTCTTACATGACTTTTACTATTTAATATTTTTGCATAAGTCTAAACTATATTTAATTTATTGGAAAATATTTAAATATAATTTTTTTAAAACTAAAAAATATTAAAAAATTAAGATGTTAACACGTGTTCTTTTTATTTAAATTAGATTGAGGGTAAAACTGATAATGTTCATCCTTATCAAGTTTTCTTATTTTAGAACATTTATAACATTTACATACGATATTATGTAAAAAAAATTACACCATAAAAATGAGTATTTTTTAATCTTTAAAACACGTATAGTGGTGATATAAAAACAAAGTTTTTTTTAACGCATTGTGTAATTTCATCAAGTTATTGTGTAATCTTTTTAGGATGACACAATTATTTGATGAGTAATACACAATGAATTTGAAACATAAAAAAGTTATATTTTTTTATTATTGTTATTCAAAATCTTTATTTCAAAAAACACAATGAATAACACAATGGTTAACTATAAACATAATGGGTAACACAATAACCAGCACGAGCCTCGACGATTAGCATTACTCACAATGAGCTGCTTGACGATAAGTACACAATGATATAGTCAGGATTACTTAATGAGCTGGAAATATAAAAAGTTATAATTTTAGAATTGTATTATTTTATAATCATCATTTTTAAAAAACACATAATGCTAACAAAATAATCAACATTAGACACAATGGGTAACACAATTACCAACTAGACTCGATAATTAGCAATAGATACAATGAGCTACTTGACAATAATTACACAATGACATGATTAAGATTACACAATGAACTGAAAATTGTAAAAAAACTACATTTTTAACATTGTGTTATTTGAAAATCATTATTTTAAAAAACACGATTGTTAATATTAGACACAATGGGTAACACAATGACTAGCACTAGACTCGTTGATTAGCAATAGACATAATTAATTGTCTGATGATAATTACACATTTACCTGATTAGTATTACACAATGAACTAAAAAACATAAAAAAAATACATTTTTAGCATTTTGTTATTTGAAATCATCGTATCTTTTGAATAGCTATAAAGTACATGGTTCCCTAAAATAAGATTTAGTAATAACTATAAAACATAACATCAATTGATATTGCAATATAAAACAAACTAAAAAAATAGGTGTAAAAACGTTGAACTACATATGCACGTTGCGATGTGTTAACTCACAAAATGCAAACTAAAACATAAAATGAAAATTTGTAAGAAATAAAAAATATAAGGATTAAAGTTGAAAGTAAAAATATGTTGGGGTTAAGTGATAAAAATATAAATATTGGGATATTAGTTATAAAAATAAAACCAAGTGGGGTACAACCAAGTGTGCCAAAATTATGCCAAAATTACAACTAACAACAAAGTTACAAATTAAAAGCTGGTATAAAAAATAAACCAAAATAATAAAAAAAATAGATGTAAAAACGTAAAACCACACATGTAAACCGTAACTAAGTCGATCTGGAGTCTGCGCGTTGTGACGGGGCCATTAAACGGTAAAAAATAGGCCAAAAAACATTGAATCACATACACATATTATGACGTGTTATCTCGCAAAATTTAGACCAATAAGTAAAACAAAAAAAATTACAAAAGATGAAAAGTATAAGGACCAAAGTTGATAGTAAAAAATATTATGATTAAATTGTAAAAGATATAAAATATTAGATTGAAATTAAAAAAGTATGATTAAAATGGGGTACAACACAGCATGCCAAAATTACAACTAATATAAAACAAAGTTGTAAATTATTATATAGTTAATTAAGAAACTTAAGGGTACATTGGTTCGTCAATTTTATAAAATGAAAGAACCGAGTTAAAAATTGAAATTCATCAATAGTAAATTAGAATGTATCTGGACTTTTCACTTAATGTCACATATAATTAGGATGCACTTATTGAACATGATGTGACATTAGTTTTCCACATAACATAGGTGTCTTGATGCCGGGAGGACGTTAACGTCCAACAATTCATCATCGAGATTATCGGACCAAATCACATATACAATAGAAGAAGACCAATATGTTTCAATTTTAAATTTTGATATTAAATAAAAAAAGTATAAAGGTAAAAATATCAAATATTCTCTCTCCAATTAAATAATTAACTAATTTATATATATTCTCTCTCCTATCTAATCATTATTATTATTATTGTTGTTTTGTTGTTATTGAACGATTTTCTATCTCTTGTTTAACTTTTATGTTATTACCATACATTAAACAAATGTCATTATAAATATATTAAACATAAGAAAGATCTTAAACCTGAATGTTAATTTTTTTAAGTATTCATAAAAACAATAAATACTTTAAACAAACTTTATAGAAACTAATATTATTTTGCATATTTGGAAATATTCATATTAATCAAATATTTTTAAACTATAATTATTTACAAATAAGTATATTTCGTACTAATCATTTATTTTTAAATCACAAGCTATTTACGTATACGTAAATCCTCAAACGGACCATCTATTTATATATACATACTAGATTTAGTAAACCCGTGTAATACACGGGTTGTATAAATAAAATGATTAACTATAATAAAAACTTATTATTTATAAAGTAATATTATAAAATAATATTTGATTGAGCATTTCTCATTATAAACAGGATGACAAGTTATAATTTTTTTTGTTTATAAAAGCTTTATCTATAAAAATACTAATTTTAAATTATTTTATATTGTTAATAAAGTTTGATGTTTTAGAAAAAAATCTTATTTTGATAACAATTTACATATTTAGAAATACCATTAATAATATTATTTCTTTCTTAATTTATTAAAAATATATTTAATTTAAAAAATAAATTAAATAATATTATTAGTAATTAATATGAGTATTAAATAAGAGAGTGAAGCGGGAAAATTTTAATGAAAATGAATATGGTGTTGACAAGTGTTAATTTTAGTTATCATTTTATTAGAGTAGTAAGAAGTAAGATAAGATAAGATAAGATGCATACTGAAATAAATTTCTTAAGTTGCCATTTTTTTACAAATATAGAATTGATGTTTTACATATACATAAATTGACTATTTACATATACATAAATTGACTATTTACATATACGCAGATCTTGAACATTCATGTATTGAAATGTTCTTTTTTCGCTTACATCTTCTATTAAAGAAACCAACACCACTGAAACTACAAACCTATAACATCACGTAAACCAATAGCAAATCAAAATTTACATATATGTACTATATATAAAACATAATCAATTAAGAAAAACACATGTATATAGTTAGTAAACCAAAACCTTCATGTCACTTTTAAATAGTTTATTGTCAATATTCAATTTTTTAAATCACATTGTCTTCAAAATAGCTTTTAACTCAAATTTCTTTGAAATTTACGACCACCAGTCAAATTTAATTCAAGTTATTAAAAGGTTAATCTTAATTGAATTTACCATGATCGCATAACGAGTATCAAACTTGATTAATTTATCATAATTAATTGGATAATGGATTACAAACTTACGTGAATTTCAAACTGAAGATGCTGTAACTTTTGACTGTCTTCCAAAATTTGACCAAGCAAAATATATAATCAAAATTTTGTCGCCAACACCATCGAAAAAAAACCCAACACTCGGTCAAGTGCAGTCCCGACCCATGTAATCGACCATTTTAGTTTTCTAGAGTCTCTCCGATCATCTTTTCTTGCAAGATGATTTTGTTTGTGAGAAAATTGTAAAAAACAATTCCTTAAATTATGGAGTTTAATTAGGAAATGAATATGGTGGTTACACATTTAATTACTGGATATGACTGAAATACCCTTTGTTCCTTTATTAAATGATCTCTAACAATTAATCTAATTACGATTATGCCATTGTTGTTTTTTAACTATTGATCAAATGATCTAAAAGTTGTAATGAGTTCTTGTAGTTTTTAAGAAAAAGAAGAGTCCTTAAAATGATCCTATCTCTATGGTCACACACACACACACACACACACACACACACACACACACATATATATATATATATATATATATATATATATATATATATATAGGTTAGAGCCTATGTATTACATGGGTGGATTAAATAAAAATATTTAAATCATTAGTTTTATGAATATTTTATTTTTTAAATATTATTAATCAATGATGAAATAAAAATATAATGAATATTTAAAAGTTATAACACATGATGAATTAAAATTATTACTCTATATTAATATGTATTAATAAATTATTAAAATAACTATATTTATATTTTATCGTTTAGTAGTTTAGTTTATTTGTTTACAATAATTATCATTTAATATGAGAGAGAGAAAAAAAATACAAATATAAATATATTTTTTAAACATATTTTAGTTGAAAATGAAGTCAAATTTATTGTTTTTATAATTTTTGTATTTATTATGAGAGAGGTGCGAGAAAATAAATTTTTTGATATGCTAGTTGGATGACACGTGTCATGTGATATGCTAGAATGATGACACGTGTCTTAAAAGAACATATTTTTATTATAGGTTATAAATGTGTGTGTAATGTGTATGTATCTATCTAAGTATGTATGAATGTATTTGTGAATATTTTTTTAATTGGTTGATTGAGAGGTAGTGACAAATCTAAATCTTTTAACTAGAGGGTCATCATATAATATTTTTCTCTGTAGACTACAATTAAAATGTTCAAGTTGTATAAAAATTCAATTTTTGTACATAAAAACGTCACAAATTCTAGTTTTCAAGAAGTCAGTAAATCCTCTTAACCGTCGCTTAGTCCCGTCAATAAAAAAAGATGTTTTCCTTTTATAATCTCTCTTAGAGAAATCTATATGTACCACATGCTTAAATCACATCCTATGTCTTGCTTATATCTTAAAAGAGCCAAAGAATTGATTTTCTCTTGGGATGAGTCATTTATCCATGGAATCCTTAATGTCCTCGTTTGAAGCTCGATGAAGACATTGTCGTAATTTCAATATTTATTAAATAACATGTTAAAATAACAAGCGAACACGATAATGTGTTATTTTCATGATTATTTGATACTTTTAGATGATATGGCATAATATTAATTAGCATTTTCATGTTTGTTCTTTGGCTTTGTTATTTTTTTAATTAATGTAGAACCCGCTTTTAAAAAATATCAAACAATCAAGAAGTAGGAATCCATCATATCAAGCTATTACTTTATCATGTTTCCAAAATGACTCAAACACGATAAAAAAATACTCTTTTATACATAAATTGTATTTAATATAGACAAGAAGGAATAATAATATTTTCTACGGTGTTCTTTTTATCAAATCTATACGCATTTACCAAAAAGTATTTTGATATATGGTAAATGAAGTTTGTTGTTAATTTGTAAAAAAATTCAAGTGTCATTTCATAGCACCTCAAATTAGTTTTAATAATTGTCAACTAATATATTTTACATGATTACCATAATTTTAATTTTCTTAGATATATGCTTGTCTTTTTCCACATATCAAAGGCCAAGTTAATATTAATGGTAAATAATTTTACAAAATTACCATAATTGGATAACATGTATATTATTTCTTTGTTGATTCTGAAAAGTAATTATAATAAGAACTAGTTGATTAATTTGATTATAACATATACATCCCTTCTTGCTATTTTATTGTATGTTACGTCTAACATCAAATAACATTTTATACCGGGTCTCACAACAAAGGAGATACATAACTACACTCCACTATTCATCCTTCTTTTTTTTAAATAAGAAAAAAATAAAATCTTAATATTACATAGAAATATATAAGTAATAAATTAATATAAGACTAAGTAAAAGTTTCCATTGACATTGATCAAAAAGTTGCAGTAAAAATATACAAATAAAAAATAAAAAATAAAAAATTTACATTTGTAACTCATAAATATGATCCACTAAATCCTACTCGAGATTTTGATGCACTTTATCATCACGAATATGTTGAGTGATATTGGTTTGTTGTGCACTATCAACTTCTTGTTCTGGAACAATAGTTTATAAGTAGCAAAATCGTCACAAGATGAAAAATCTATGATCAAGTGAAAATTAGTATTTTTTAAATGGAGATGTGTTCTTTAGTGTGAAAAATGATGTGCGTATTTATAAAATTTCAAAAAATAATATGGTAATACTCAAATGGTCATATGACCGTTGCATCATGTATTTACACAAAATTTATCTTTAAAAATTTCAAAATTTTAGTCAAAGCGGCAAGATGCTTGTAGATTTTCACGATTGTAGTCATGGTGGCAAAAGCGCGGAGGAGTGTGGCTGGTGTTCATTGGTTCAATTCCCGTTTGGTGAGTAGAGCAGTGGTGAATCCAGATTTTTTTTTCATGAAGTACAGACATTTTTAAGGGTAATTTAACTATCACAATATAATATATGTTTTGGTTGGGTTCATGTCAGATCGGGTTGGATCCGGTTCATTACCGAAAAACATCGTTAGAATGGTTCCTAAAATATTGTATTTTCATATATAGCAATAACTACATTAAAACAATTATACTTATAAAAGTCATTATATATGATGTTTAAGGCAATTATACTTATAAAACTGATGATATGTAATATGTCTAAAACAATTATGCTCATCGCCAAAATGGTTCCCAAACTCAAAAGTTCAAGGGAGACGGTTACAAAATTTTAAGGGGAGCGGTCGGGATTCTCCCATATACATAACAGTGAAAAATTTTTGTTTAGGGTGGGCGGCTGCCCCCTCCCCCCTCTCTCAACATATAGATACGCCTATGGAGTAGAGCCGGCTCATACACAAAGCTAGTAAAGCTAAGTATTTGAGATTCCAATCTCAAAGGGTCTTCAAACTTTATAAAGCATGTTTATATGTGTAAAAAGTCTATCTGGACTAAACACTATATTAATTTAGTTGTATTGATTTAGTTGGGTCTCTAATTCAATGAAAATGTATATTTTATTAATTTAATTGAGTCTCCGAGCTAATGATTTTGCATCATATAAAGCATGAAAAATAAATTAAATCTAAACAACTATACATACACAATATATATATATATATATATATATATATATATATATATTAATATTTTTAAATATTCCTGCCAACTATATACATATTAGTTTATTATTGTCGGTCTCAAGTAAGTTAAAGAATGACTTTAATAAAAAATATTTTTGAAAAGGATCTCATATTCTTAGTTCGATTAATGCCAAAAAAACCACAGAGCCACCTCACTGCCTCACGACAGTGCGGTACACATATCCTATAGTATAGCCTTACTGATAGATAATCAGTCATAAACTTTTGGTTTCACTAAAAATATTACTATATCCTTAACTATAAAGGTTGGTGGCATTTGCCATCGGCCAAAACCCACCCCCTCAACTCTTATCACCTGACACTTTAATAACTTTAAAAAATATTATTTTGACCCTTTTAAAATTTTAAAGTCTTGAGTTTACATATTGTACATTTTTATTTAAAAAAACTTTTTCTTATGTATTTATTTATATATACATGTTGGTTTAGATTCGAGTTAATTCTTCGTTTTAATGTAAATTTCATTTGGACACAAACTGAGTCAAATATAAAATGCTTTTGTAATAATTGTCATGTACAATTGGTCTATGTTTCAACATAGAATTTTATTTGAAGACCAGTAAAATCATATATAACGTCTTCACTCATTTGAGCAACTTTATATATTTCAATATAAATTTAACTTGAAAATTTGTTGGGACAATTGTAGCTTGTTAATTATGTCACGTAGGACAACGCCAAATTTTTAGATTTAATGTTTATTTAATACGTTTTTTTGGAACGGGTATGTTTAATGAGATAATTTTTTTTCTAACAGCAGGTATATTTAATAAGTGGCCTGACTATTAGTTGCATCATTATGCAAGTTGTTATAATGTATTTAATAAAATTATTTATAACAGAAAATATAAATAAAATATGTAACGTGTGCGTGTATAAATTTCATAAAAATATATTTCACTCCTATTATGGTATTTTAAAATTTTAATGTCATTTTTTCTTTATTATAAATTACTGGAAATACATTTTTGCCGTTATATAAATCACAAAAGTTGTAAAATTTAATCACTCAAGAAAATGAAAAAGTACGTGCACAATGAGATATAAGACTAAGAGGGTGAAAACCTAAATTCTATTTCTTTAGTAGTTAGTATGTTGATTATTTTAGTTATTAGAGCTTAAATTTTTAAATCAAAAGTAAATACAAGTTATCAAGATAAGAATTTTCTTTTTCCTAGTGATAATTTATTTTACCATAATAAAAAAACATTTAAATTATTTTACTTAAGAATTATGTACCACACATATCCTTGTTGATGCTCGAATCATTGTGAATGGAAGAAGTCAAGGAAACAACATAAAAACCAGATGGAATTTTACTATTCACTATAAAACTTGGAGAACTGATACATACATTTTAGAAAGAAAAAAAATTTAAGAATCAAACCACCACATAATATACTTGTATTTATACTTGTACATAGTGTATATAGAAGGCGATCATAAGTAGTGTAAACGAAAACAAAGGCAACCGAACCAAATGACTCAGCATGAAGTAAAACCATTAACTTTGATTCACAAGCTTTGTATTTGACCTCCCAACCGAACCCAACTAGTCTCTATTTCTCAACAAATTTTCACGTCTTCTTTGCTTAAATAACCATATTGCTTGAATAACCATATTGCTTGAATAACCATAACATGCTCAATTGATTCCATTTCACTAGATCAAGAAACACATGTACATATGCTACGAACATTTACACCTTTGATAAACACAATTTAATTACCCTCGATGAAATACATATTAGTAGTTCTAAAAAAAGTTCATTATATACATAGATAATGAATTAAGAATCAATAATATAATAAATATTATAGTGTAATAAATTGTTGTCTTTGTCCCTTCTATTTACTAAAACTTTCAATATCACTTGGATCTCACATGGTGATTGATGATAAGTGATAACCCACTGCAATAGTTTTCCTTTTACTGGCAAATAATCTATTTCTAGTAACTACTCTTAATAACATTAAACATGAAATTTTCAGAAATTTGAACTTTCACGTTATTTACCATTAGATTGTCCTATTCAGAATTTAAACATATTTAACAAAAATATTATATATAATAGGGTGTTGTTATTTGCACTCTACTCTATAACATGCTAATACATAGCATTATATATTAACTATTGTTAATAAATTATTAACTATTGTTAATAAATGTAACATCTTTAAATATGACTCATTAAATACAACTTTATTTAAATGTAAATTTTAATATCGTAAACTATTATTTTAGCTTTTAACATTTTTAAAATGTTTAGTTAACTTATGGTTTAAAATTATTAAAACTTTTTTTGTAATTGTTTGTTGTTAATTTTTTAAAGAAAGACTTAAAATATATCTAAATTCATTTTTAGTTAATTGTAAATTTTCAATAAGAAATATATTTTTAACGGAAACTAAAATATATTTTTAAAACATTTAATGATCAAAACAAAATGTTTATTTAAATATGAGTTACTTCTTTTCGTCAAATAAAGCCGATTTTAGTTGTGCGAGTCTAATCCGAAGATTTTAATACTATTATATCTAGAGATTTTATTTTGTTTTGATTTTTGGTGTTAAATAGACATAAGTTTTTAGTATTCAAAAAAAATCTTTAACAACATTATATATCTTTGAGCCTTTACGTCTTGTTAAGAAAAACTTATATATTGTTTCTAAAATATAATAAAGTTGATGTTTATTTTTCTGAGAACGCCAATATCTTAATAAAACAATTAACCAAATGTTAAGTAACAAAAAGGTGAAATATAAATATTACAAATTAAAGTTACACAAAAAATCCAACAATAAGCTTATCAAATTTATCTAATTTAAACTAATATTTATCGATTATAAATATACAAATTAAAATTATCTAACATATACAAATTAAATTCCTTATAAGAGCCTCTTTTGAGGCTAACAACTTTTTTTGCGAGAGTTCATGTTAATGTTGGTTGATTTAAACTAAATGTTTTTTAATTTATATTATACTAGTATTAAGACTCCGCATTGCGGCAGGAGCGTAAAACCATACTAAGTAGCACTAATGTCATACATCCGTCAGCGATTATCAACACTGAAAAAAAAGCTAAACGCAAAGTAAACTTAAACACATTGTACCACACACGTGAAACCTAAAACATTAAAAACATTAACTAAGTCGACCTAAGACTCGCACGTTACAATGGGGATGTTAAATTGGAAAAAACGTAACAATGTTGAATCATTCGTGTACACTGCGCGTTAACTCTCAAAATTTAGACCATAAATCAAAATGTTTGTAAAAAAATTCAAAGTAATGGAAATTAAAGTTAATAATAAAAAATAGTAGGGGATAAACTATGAAATATATAAAAGTATTGGGTTATAGAAGAAAAAACTAAAATGAAAAGAAATATATGTGCAACCTTTTATACACATGATATAATTTATACACATGATATAATATTTAATGCATCCATAAATTGATAATTAATAATATTAAAAAATCTAGTTTAAATGTAAAACTAATAATGATAATAATAAATTGATTGATGAATCAAGTAAAATTGAATTATGTAACAAATGTTTTTTTTATTTTTAAATTAAATTAGTTGTCTAACATGAGATTTTGAAAAATCACATGCACCACATTTAATAACACCTTCACATATTAAATGTTAATTTATTTTTATGTTTAACTCATATTTAATTGGTGTGATTGTTGTTAAATTTATAGATACTAATAAAAGAAAATTTCTTTTGCCACTTGTTATTTTTTTAAAACATTTTTTGACACTTGTTATTTTTTAAACATCCTCACCTTATTTTCTTTCTCAAATGATATTAAAATAATTTAAACACTTAAACAATTTCTTCTCTTCATAAAAGTTAATTTGATTAATTGATACATTTGTCTCTCTCATCTATATTTTTTAAAAATCAAACTATGTTTTTAAAAATAAATTTTATTAAAAAAATTAAAATTCATATATTTTCTAAAACATTGAACTTTTTGAAACAAAAAATTCTAAATCAATCTTTTTTTTTAAATAATTATAAAATATGGAATTTTCTAAAAGCAGTTTATTAAAAAAACCAAAATAATTAGAAACTTGAGTTTTTAATAAACAAGATTTTTATAAATAATAAATTTTTATAAGAAAATCTTAAAACAAATATTTAAAAATAAAACTATTTAGATAAGAAAGTTAAAAATAATATTATTGTTTTATCTTTTGAACAAGTACGTATATATAATTTTATACATATCTTATATTAAAATATCGTACTGTAACTTTTCGTGTTTATTACTAACTATAATCCATTTATTCTAGACTATATATTTATCTATATGTCTACTATCTATAACCCATCTATTGTGTATTTACTTGAAATAGCTATTTATATACAATTATAATTATATTTTATCTTCAAACATGATTTTATAATTTATAAACTTTTATTACTAATTATTTATTATTTTATTTATTCAATCTGTGTAATACATGTGATACTAATCTAGTTAAATAATATAGTAAAGTAGAACGTGATTAAAAAATAGAGTTTGATGAATATAAAAAATCCTATATAATAATAACCCTTTTACTCATTTTATTAATCAGTCTTTTAAAAATATTATAATTATTCAAATTCTCAATCATTTAAAGGTCATAAATTCAACAAAACAACACACGTGTAAACATCACCTCTTAAATTAGTTGTTACAACTTCATATTATAGTTTTAATCTTTTTTAATGCTTCACAAATAGTTTCAGTATACTCCTATCAATATTGTATAATACTAATTACTTAGATGGATATAAAATCTACTAGAAAAAATCGTTATATATTTTAACAACAAACACATATACTTTTTACTTGACACCTGTGATAATTTTAAATAAACACATTATTATTTTGTATGATTTGAATTCACAATCTTTTAGTGATAATACATCGTTAATGATGTCATGTTAAAGACTGAAAATTATTAAAAATATCAAATTTGATTGACCATATTAAGCCATCTAATTTAAATGATGTAAACCAATTTAAAGTAATTCAAGAGTAAAACTAAAGTTAATTTGACGTTCAAGAAAAAAAAAGACGTCATCACCATTATCATCGTCATCTATGTAGTTTGACTTAAGCAAAGACATTAATCAATCAAACATCAACCAATTGATTTTCTAGGGTTTCTTTTGCCAATGGAATTGATAACAACTTACTGTTTTTTATGACTAATTTAATATTCTAAGATTGTGTGTATGATATTATTGGTTAGTCCTTACTCTTTTCAACAAGGTGTTTTCAAATCGTAAAAAGAGAAAACGATACAAGTGACCGTGTCACATATTGCAAGAACAATTTAATCCGTTACACGTTTTACATACGGTTAGTGACCCATTCATGTACCAACTGAATAATAAGAGATTGATCAAATGCTAACTTTGACATAAAAATATTTACACAACATGATACGTATAACACAATTAAATATAAACATTTCAATAAGACGAGTCGCACAACCTGTTAAATAATGTAATTGTCACAATCCATACACCGATACACAATTAAAAATATAATAAACAAATAACACCATAAAAAAAGTTGCCAAAAAATATAGTTCATAATGTTTGGCAAATATCATTGCATTTAGTTACATTCTACAAAGACTGTGATTATACTAACAATCTGACATTGAACGTGACACATAATGCACCTAACCAAAGTCCACCAGACCCATCTAGCTAGCATATATCGTGGCTCGTGTTTCTATATGTTGGTCTTTGATGAGAAAGGTACAACCTGTAAAGCAAGAAGTACAAATGTAAGATGCAGGGGCAAGGTTGGTAAAGAAAGTCAAAAGGTGTGAGTGTTGGATGAAACAGAAAACGAAGGATCATTAAGGTTTGGTCGAAACTATAAACAAAATGGAGTCTGCCCAGGCGACATGTGCAGTTAGTTGAATTTAGTTCCCTCCGAATCTATGTTTTTATTTTATTTTATAATATTATTATTGACAAAAAAATAAAACTAACTTCGAAAAATAAAAGATTTAATTTTACTTGTTTACTGATTACTGGATGTTATAAAACATTTTATGAAATTGAATAGCATTATACCATTATGAGTATACGATTGAAGTGTACTCTAACCCTTTTTTAGCATACACCAACTACAATTAACAATAACATTAAATTTGGTATACAAAAATTCAAAACTTAAACAAAGTTTATATAAAAAATATAGGAATTTAATTAGAATGATAAACACTCACTCATATTATCTTATTCTTATGACAATACTCATCTCAAATTTTTGTGAAGAAGGATAACACTATATAGATTCAATAGCTAATACGAACCTTTTGGTTGATAATAAAAAAGCTTGGTTACGGACTAATAGTTTAAATCACACCCAAAATTAAAAATTATGCTTTAGATACAAGCATAAAAAGCAACAGTGAGTAAGGATTTGAGAAATTACTAATTACCTATACCTGTCATATGTAAAATATCATATTATACACCATTTGTTAACGTCGGCGACTAGTGGTAAGCCATTGACTTTGGTACTACCTCAAATGCCATCAACAAAGTTGATGATGATGGAGTTGGTTAGAGGTCTCGTCTTGGCGCCGTCTCACACGGGTCGATTTCTATGGCCTGCATTCTCTCTTTTTTTCATTTTCTTTTTACTTCTCTTATATTTTTTATTTAAATTACTTGTTTTGTTCTTTTACCTCATTAATCTTCAATTTATGAGTTATAGTATGATCTTCAAGATCAATACGTCTCAACTTTATACGTATTTATATGTACTTAACCATATTAATGTGTGCATCGCGGAGCACGTAACGAAGTTAACAAATGCAATGCACCATGCGAGCTTAAATATCTATTTAAACCCAACCCTTGTGTTTATTATTTTCATATCTAGGTGCTTTGAAGGCGATACGTTTAAATTGTTTATTATTTTCATATCTAAGTGCTTTGAAGGCGATAAGTTTAAATTGTTTTAACTATAATTATATTTTATTAGTTCTTACCTAAAGATTTTTTAAATATAAAAAAATTAGATTTTAATAATTTAAACAATATAATAATACATACTAATAATTTGACCAATAACACATTTAAATTTCAATTTCATTACCAAGAGCAATCTTGATATTTCAAATTTATTACTTAGAGCAACCTTAATATTACAATGATTAATATTTATAAATGATTTTCACTTGATTTTGCCCGTAATGATGCTTATGAACAGAATTGAAAAACTTACGAGTGAAATCGAGTAAAGATTAAAAGTAAGACAAGTGAAAATATACGATGATTAATCTATTGAATTTGTTCTTGATAATAAAATGAAAATTAAAAAGTGTTATTAGTAAAATTAGTAGTATAAATTCTTACTATTATGACTAAGTTTATTTAATCTTAGTTTCAATAATTGAAATTCAACTTACCTTAAATACTATTATATTATTGAAATCTTAAATATGAATATAAATTATTTATTTTTAAAAAAGGCAAAGTTTATTACTCATTGGCTAGCAAGATACAGGAGAAAACAAAACAACTATAAAAAATAATAATGAGTTTTGCAAACGATTCTCCCATTTACATTTACGCAATGATTCCCATGAACAAAGCATAGATAACAAAAACTAACGATAGAATAAGAACGCATTTCCTTCTAATTCGTGTTTTCAAAACCATTTTCATTCCTAAATCATCAAAGAATCCATCATGTAGTCATTACTATAGCCAAGATCATATCAAAGGTTATTTAACTTTTCGATATCGTCACCGATTCGATGTGAATAAATAAATACAATTCATAAATATTTCTACACATTTTAGGGTAGTATATAAATTCGACTTAAGTGGCACTAACTAAGCCTGAGTGACTTTTTGACATTTCTATTACTAGTCATTAACTAATAAATTACACATATTTAATTATATTCATATAAATAACTACATTTAGCTATATAGTTTGAATGTTAGGTATATTATTTTAATTTGAATGAATGGAGAGGCATGCCAAAGTGTCGGTAACGACCAAAGTGGGATGTCGTCGGTGAGAGTATGGGATTGAAAAGGATGTCTCATCCGACACACTAATTTTTTCTTTTTCTTTTTCTTTCTAACGTCTATTTTTGAATGTTTTTTTTCTTTATAATTTTGACATATTTTTCATGAATCCGTGATCGTAATATCTCATCCGTCTTTGATTAGACTGATCATAAAATTAAAAGCGTATATTAAAACATAGAATAAGGTTAAATAGTATTGATTCATGGCTCCAATTAACTATTTAAGGTTTTCTTCTAATATTATTTATATTATAAATAAAACATATAAAAGAGGTATTTTAAGAAATCATAAAACTAAAAACATTTACTATATTCAATGCATAAGATAAAACTATTTTTAAGGTAAAAATAATATTATTTACAAATTACCCCTTATAATTAGTTATATAATGACCTTACACTTATTAACACTTGTATAATATTTTATATTATTTACCTATAAACCAAAAAAACTTAATATGTTTTAAGATTCCAGTTATATATTTTAATCTATCACGTCTATAAACATTTTGAGACTACAACTTAACATGTGTTTATTTAAACGTTTTGATGTAAACTTTTTGCTGAACAGATCTATATTTTGTGAGATACAATAATTAATACATATATGTACAAGTAGTCATACAAAATCCATTTATTTGGTGTTTTAAATTTTAGCTTAGAAAAAACATAATAAACATTTGTAAAACTACTACAAGAATAACAAAATATCAAATGCACGTGTCCGATATAAAATGACACATCGCCGCATTGCGCGGACACCCTTCTAGTATATATTGGAAGACAACATATTCAATATTAATTCAATTATGTATTTCAATATTTGATGTGGTATCAGATTCACCTGGGCTTTCTGTCATTTCTGTCACATCACACTCTATCCCAAAGCTCTAGTTGTCACCATTTGATATAAACCTTAGAGAGAGTGACGTGTCACCATTGTCGTTGCCGCTTTACCCCTGTTCCGTTCGTTATTGTAGTTTATTAATATATTTTTTTCAATTTCCTGCTTTTAAATGGGACTGAGACTATGACTTGAATGGTATTGCTTCGTTTATAGATCTAATTTCGCATCCTCCCATCTAAAAGATATCTTCGTGCTGGGTCGTGAGCTATGTGAAGTGATAAAAATGGAATCTATTCGGTTTTCACCCGCACTGCCTTTGCCTAGGACATTAGAAATGGCGAGAAAAGGCTTGGTGTTGGTTCGGAATTCCCTTATCTATTTAAATTGATTTACAAAAAAATTTAAGCTTATAAAAGGAATTGTGAAGATTAGTTAGTGCATATATGGTAGAATATGCCTCTTAAGAGAGGCATTAATCATTACATATCGTCTTAACCTTAGGACAAACATGAAATCAATTAATATTTTTTTTAACTCGGTTACAATTCAAGATTCCAGTCAGTCTTTTTAAAAAAAATTTTGGCAGATTATTGCGTCTCAACGCCACCTTTGCCACCTCTGCCTCCCTCCAATTAGCAGACCACCAAAGTCGTTGTCGTTCCATGCGTCAGGTGCTGCACTTAGGTTGCTTCTTTCCTGTTAATAAGTTAGACAAATTTATTTTCTGTCATTTTGAATCACATAAGAATTCTAGAAGGTTAACAGTACTTTGTTGCATACAAAGATATCCGAGGCCTTCTTGTCTTTTGGTCACTATCACTTGGACCTATTTTTTCAGATATTAAGTTGTTTCGGTATTTTATATAATTAATTTCGTTTTGCCGATGAATAATTATCAATAATAGATAACATTTTTAAGAGTTTTTCTTATTATGTAATATTCAAAATACAGTTTAAGTATCCAGAACAGGACTTATTGGTAGATGAGAAATAAAACAAAAACATCCTTATAATATATTATGTATATTTTATAGGTTTGACTACATAATTAAGTGTTAATAAAAAATACACTATGTAACTTTTTACATTTTTAAAAATAACTAAAATTAAAATATTAAAGATTAGACTCGATTATTTCTCTTTCTTAGTCCATAAAACATATAAAAGAACTTATACACCTGAGATAAAAGTAGTTAAACAATTTGTTTTTATATTTAATACTTGTGTTTTGTAACAAAAAATAAAGTTGGGTGTCAAAGAATCGAAGGGTTTACCTTTAAAAGATAGAAACAATGTGTTTTATCAATAAATGAAAACCACTTGTAGACAACCTCTTGACTTACTAAAACATGTTTATACTCATCAAATTGGTGTTGGTTTGAGTTTTATAAAGTAAACATAAATGGATTTTAGTACTAACTTTATCAAAAGCCATTCATTTCTTTCTAAAACACTGTTGTTGTGCAATACATTATTGTTTGACTGATTACAAAAGAATTGGTTAACTGCATTACAAAACAACAACAAAATAAAATACGCATGGATGTCAGTATTTTCCTGCCGAGTAGCTTCACCCTCGTGCCATCCTCAGCAATAATTACCTGTCAACTGAAAATGTATAAAAGTCAGCGTTTCTGAGTGAGTTCTAGTTTTTAAAAGTAATAAAATACTTTCTGTATGTTGTATATAAAAAACACTCTTTCTGTGAAATACAACACTTTACTTTGTATGCGAGCACGCATTAACTATATGAACAGATAATGTTTGTTCTCTTTATGGTATGCCTTGTATGTTCTGTATTCTTTTATCTTTATCTTTCATTATCTGTATGGACCAATGAGCAATGCTCTAAACTGTATGCGTGGTGAAAACTGGTGATGGGCCATCTATATCCCTCAAAAGGGTTTTGTTTACTGTATACAAGGCCGACCCAATCACCTAGGGTACGCTACAAAGGTCCTGCCAATCTCAATTGACTGGCCCTGTGTGCATAATAGGGTAGCTAACCCGCAGCACATTTGAGCTAACGACAACATGGTCGTGTACCTCCTATAAGCTTGCAAGACTTGTTAACATTTTATTAATGTTCCTCTTCTCTTCTTTATTGCTCTTCCTCTTTATTATAACAATATACTTTACGTTACGATAATAAACATACCACGTAAAGTCACACACTATAAGTAATAATAATAGCAATAATAATAAGGAACAATCATAAGGCAATCATAATCATGCATGAAACCCATCATTAATAAACCCCAGTTAAACCTCGGTCAAAACCCTAAGAGCATAAACTCCCAAGAATTCTGTAATAAATTCTAAGTGTTAGGCGCTTAGACACTATTTGGGCGCATGGGCCTTGTTTGGGCACTTCATTACTATGCAGACGCATCAGGCCAACACTTAGCTGCTTTAACACTTAGGAGCATGAACAATTCAGGCGCATGGACACTATTCGGGCGTATGACCCGTTCGGATGCATGGACACTTAGACGTATGGGTTTATTCGGGTGTATGGAAACTTAGGCGCATGGAAATATTCAGACGCATGGGTACTATTGGGGCGCATGGGCCTACACTTAGTCGTCCGACTAATATTTCTAGGCGCATGGACTACTGTTCAAGCGCATGGGTTACACTTAAATTCTTCTAAGTCATTCCCAGGTGCATGAGCCTTATCTAGGCGCATGAACCTTCTGTCCAACATATTTTGTAGGATGTTTTCGGACCCAATCATCAAACCTATCTGTTCTAAGCTTACCAAGGCTATTCTAAACATGAAAAACCTATAAGCATCTAAGAATCATCATCCAACATGCATAATACATACGGGTATACATACATAAACACTGTAAAATCATTTTAATACATTTTCAGCCCCAAAGAGAGTTTAAAACAAGTAAAAACCAGGGTCTAGAACTCACCTGGTTCAACTTGGGTGTTTCTTCCTTCTAACCCGCTTGCAAATAAGTTCAAACACCTAAAGAACACACCAAAACACCTAAAGAACACACCAAAACACACACACAGACACACACACAAGCATATACGGACATAAGCATGTAACCGAGATAAAACCCGTCATAAACACTTAAAAACCTTGAATTCAATCTCTTCTTTTTCTTCTTCTTCAACCGAGAGTGTTTCTCTGCTCTTTCTCTCTAAACTGAAGAAAAGTAGTGATGTGAAGTGAGGGTGGGCGGCCATGCCCACCTTTACACCAAATTTTGTGTACTTTTGTCCTTTTTACACTTTTAACCCATAAACTTGGGTTTTATTGATATTTACTTTCTTTATTCTTCAACTCTTATCTTTCTTTTCTTTTTAAAGAATAACCGGGTGTTACACCCCCTCACCATTCTAAGGTGTTAGCAAGTTTTATTCTTGATTTATACATATTTAAAGGTAAGTTTTATCAAGTTTTTCATAGTTTTTTATTCTTGATGAACCCTAATTCTAGTTATGCATGAAAAGTTGGAATTGATGATTGTTAGATGATAATATGATGTTAATTATGATGTATGAATGTTGGATTATGATGATTATACAAGAAATCCATGATTTGATCATGAAATTTATACATTGCTTAAAGAGAAAACCTTTTTTCTTAGAATTCATGATTTGATGATTGTATGATGTTAGTTGTATTGCTTTGACGTTAGTTTACATGGATTGTGTAAGATAATTTATGAAATTTAGTGATTGTTCATACCTTACTATAAGTAAAAACTTTTATGTATGATGTTTGGGAATTATGTTGGATTGATGTTGATTATCATGTTAAGATTGATGTTATGAACTTAATTAGGTATAAAGTTGATGAATTTATGAATAAATTGAATGTTAGATTGATTTTGGGTGTTACTTTTCCAAAAGGGAAACTTATTTTTTAAGAACATTGGATATAGTGAATTGGGTACTTTTATGATGTAGGATCATATTAGAATGCTTATGGATGATATCAAAGGTGGTGGAAGGTATTAATTGGGTTGTATGGATGCTTTATTGATCATTTAGGGAATTTAGGTTCTTGATGACTATACATGATAATGGATTATGTAGAAGGTTATGGAGCCATGTTTAGGATTGTAACTAGTCATTGTTGTATGTGTTGATTAGCATGAATCTTGTGAATTATGTGGTTATGATTGTTATACACGCATGTGACACTCGGGCCCATACATAGTGGGATTGGCATGGTTTAGGGTGTGAAGTCGTGAGTGGCGTCACATGGCATGTAGTGTATGATTAGATTCCATGTATGGTTTATTAGGTATGATGTGATTATAATGTGTTGAGTATGTTGATTACTTTGGATTTGCATGGGTTGTATGATAATCTAAGATGGTATGATGATCTTGATAAAAAAAGAGGTTGATATTGTGAGATATGTGAATAACTTGTATGATAATCATGTATGATAAGTTGATATGCTTGATTAAATGAGATTTCAGTTAACATGTCACCAATGGGTCAAACGGGCCAACTAGGTCAAATGAGTCTTGTTTCCAAAACCTTGAGTCAACTTGTTGATTGAGCACCTAGGGTATTAGGTTTTCTATGTACACATACTTATGTAAATGTTGTTCTAGGTAACCGTTGAAGGATTGTCTTTCCATCCGTCGTTAGCCTTTATCATTGTTCGTTTGCACATAAGGTGAGTTCATGCCCCACTTTTTTATACACTTTCTTTTGGGGGAGATAGAATACTTATCTAAAATGTTTTATTACTATAAGTTGTGTATAATGTAACATAGTGTGTTATACCTTAGAAAGCCCTCGCACTTTCAGATCGTTAATAATGGTAACTTTTGGAAATCTTGGGTAGTACTACCGGTTTGCAAACCCCATCTGTGTGACTCAAGGTCAAACGGGTGCAATGTTGTCCTAAACACAAACATCATCATGACCTGATAAGTCGTGACAAGAGGCAACAAACGTAGCATAGTCAGCTTCGATCGTGAAATCACTATGGTTATTACTTATAAATATAGACTAGCTATCTATTTTAATGCACTTCTTATGTTTTACAACTGTTATAGATTGTGTTTAATGCAAACTTTTGAACTCACCAACCATTGTGTTGACTCTTTTAGTATGTTATTCTCAGGTCATTAACTCTGGTTGTCCGTAGGAGCACATCACAAGTCAAGCATGCATTTTAAGACTTCGTATTTATGACATGACATTTGGTTTCTACTTATGGGTTTTTTTAGATATTGGGTTGGCACGTGTTTTGCCAATATTACTTTTTACATTACAAACCGATTTCGCACATGACATTTGGTTTCTACTTTTTACGTTAACTCTCAAATGAATATGTCTCGCAGATTGGTAGGAAGTGAGCACTCTTCGTCAGACGGTCAACAATCACGCATATGGCATTGTACCCTTTCGGAGTACGCGGCAGCTTCCTAATAAAATCCATGGTGATGTGCTCCCACTTCTATTTTGGTATATCCAAAGGTTGGAACTTCCCATACGGCTTCTGATGCTCAGCCCTCACTTGTAAGCAAGTAAGGCACTTACTCACATACTCCACCACATCACGCTTCATACCCGGCCACCAATAATCTTTCTTCATATCTTGATACATTTTTGTGGCACCAGGATGAATGGAGTATCGAGTGTTGTGAGCTTCATCCATAATCCTCACACGTAGATCACCGAAACGAGGAATCCACACCCGTCCAAATCGAGTTTAACACAAAGTGTGTTTTCACCCAATTCCCCAACCAGACCTCTCATCCTTTCAGAGTTAAGATGATCCTCTTTCAGTGCCTCATCTTGAAACTCTTTGACTTGCTTCATCACATCAGAGGTCATGATCAGTTGACATGCTTTCACCCGAATTGGCTCGGGCCTCTCCTTTCGGCTAAGGGCATCAACCACTACGTTAGCCTTGCTCGGATGGTAATGGATCTAACAATCATAATCTTTTATGAGCCCCAACCATCTTCTCTATCTCATGTTCATGTCCTTTTGCTCAAAGAAATAATTCAACCTCTTGTGGCCAGTGAAAATGGTGCACTTCGTCCCGTAGAGATAGTGCCTCCAAATCTTCAACGCAAAGACCACGACTGCTAGCTCCAAGTCATGAGTGGGATAATTGACCTCATGAACTTTCAACTGTCGGGATGCATAGGCTATAACCTTCCCTCTCTGCATCAACACGCACCCCAACCCTGAGTAGGAAGCATCTGAATAAACCACCAAATCCTCGCTTCCTTCGGGTAATGACAGAACAGGAGCTTGAGTCAACCTTGCCTTTAACTCCTTGAATGCTTGCTCTTGAGCTTGACCCCATACAAACTTTACATCCTTTCGGGTCAACTTGGTTAGTGAGAAGCGATCTTGGAAAAGTCTTGAATGAACCTTCAATAATATCCCGCCAACCCCAAGATACTACAAATCTCGGATGGCGTTTTCGGTGACTTCCATTACATCACTGCCTCCACCTTTGCCGGGTCCACCATGATTCCATCATGATTCACCACATGACCCAAGAATTGAACTTTGCGCAACCAGAATGCGCACTTGGAGAATTTGGCATACAACTTCTCCCTTCTTAATGTCTCCAACACCTCCCAAATGTGACCGGTATGCTCTTCTTCGCTCTTCGAGTATATCAGAATATCATCAATGAACACAATCACTGATCTATCCAACATAGGTCGGCACACCCGATTCATCAAATCCATAAAGGCAGCTGGCGCGTTAGTTAGACCAAAAGACATAACGAGGAACTCGTAGTGTCCATAACACGTACGTAAAGCTGTCTTAGGAATGTCTTGTTCCTTCACCTTCAATCGATGGTAGCCAGATCGTAGATCTATTCTCGAGAACAAACTGGCACCTTGGAGCTAGTCAAACAAGTCGTCAATCCTTGGTAACGGGTACCGATTCTTCACCGTCAACTTGTACAGCTCTCGGTAGTCGATGCACATTTGCATACTTCCGTCCTTTTTCTTTACAAACAATACCGGAGCAACCCACGGAGAGATACTCGATCGAATGAATCCCTTATCCATCAACTCCTGTAATTGGCTCATGAGTTCCTTCATGTCAGTAGGAGCTAATCGATATGGTGCTTTGGGAACATGTTGAGCACCGAGTATCAAATCAATTTGGAACTCAATCTCGTGATCCGGTGGCACGCCGGGTAAGTCTTCCGGGAATACGTCCTGAAAGTCACACACCACTGGTACCTCGGATAATTGCGGTACCGACACATCCATATCTTTCATGTATGCCAAGTAGGCACTACATCCACGTTTCATGCACTTCCCTGCCACCACCATCGAAATCACCTTCGGGATCGTAGTAACGCGATCTCTATGAATCGTAACCAAACTCCCATCGGGCACAACTAATCGAATCATCTTCTTGCAACATACGATGTTTGCTTCATAGGTTGCTAACCAGTTCATCCCCAGTACTACATCAAATCCACCTAGGGGCATCACGTGTAACCTAGCAGCAACCCTATGACCTTCTAGTTCTATAACACAGTCCTCTATCACATAAGTAATTCTCTTGGACTTGCCAATAGCGGTTTCTACATCGAATGGTTCACTGACATTTCTACTACTAATAGGAAACTTAGCACAAAAAGTAGTGGAAATAAAACTCTTACTAGCACCGGAATCAAACAATACAGAGGCACAAATTTGGTTTACTAGAAACATACCTGACATAATGTCGGGATCAGCTCTGGCTTCCTCCCGGGTCATAGTGTAAGCTCTAGAACTTGCCCTCTGCCCTCCTTCCTCTGCCTTATTCTTCTCCGCTCTAGAGCTCTCCACCCTCGGCTTCTTATAGTCTCTAGCGATGTGGCCAGGCTTGCCACACCTGAAGCATACATTCATTCCCATCTTGCACTCACCGGTATGCTCCCGTCCACATTTGCCACACCTTCTCAGCCCTGATCTTGATGACACCCCATGGTCGTCCACCTTCACCTTCTTGTTGTTTGGAGTAAAACCACCACGTCCAAACCTCTTCCTATTCCAGTTCTTACCATCCCCACTCATCTTCTTTACCTCCACTACGGTCTCCCCTCACTCATCATACAGCCTGCCCGCCAAATCCACCACCGATCGAAAGGTACCTGGCTGAGCAGCAATCAGGTGCCTGTGAATGTCAGTCGGCAGTCCTTGGATGTACCTCTTGATCTTCCTTGATACCGGCGTCACCTGATCTGGCACCATCCTCGCCATCTCATTGAATTTAGTGGTGTACTACTGGTGGGTCATGATTCCCGCTTCAAGTTGCAAGAACTCCCTCTCAACCTTGTCCATCTCCCGGGGAGGACAGAACTCCTCAATAACAAACTTCTTAAACTCCTCCCATCGTATCTTCTTGATGGCTCTGGCACCCTCAGCTTGGACAATATTGTCCCAACAACATAGCGCTGAATCAATGAAAGAGTAAGTTGCGAACTTCACCTTCTGGTCTTCGCGACACTCACTGATTTCCAAGACGGCTTCCATCTCTCTCACCAGCGGTGAGCGGCAGTAGCATTGCCATTGCCATCGAAGGTCGGGGGCTTACACCTTTGGAACGCCCTATAACTGCATCCTCCAGTTGCTACCCCCACTACATCATCCTCCTCTTCATCAGACAACACAACCTCAGGCTCTGGTTGTTCCTCCTCCCCTCTACTTCCCTTGCCCGTTGATCCCCTTTTAGTCTCCTTCTCCTTCCTCTTCTCACTTCTCATAGCTCTGATGACCTTAGTCACCATAGATGGCAAGACTGTCTGCATGACCTAGTGTACTTCATCACCAATCACCTCCCTAGCTGAGGCATTCAGACTAGCATTCTCATTTTCTTCGCTCCGACCATGAACCTCAGGGTTCTCATGGGTCGTCTCAAGAGTCTTAGCACTTCTTCTGGTCACACGTGGACGACCTCTGCCTCTAGGAGCCTTGGAAGATTTATATCTAGCCATCTTCTAACACACTATAAGATTCAATCACTAACGCGGTCATTCAAGGTAACACTCAGTTTATATCAAGTATAGTAAGTCCCTAATTAAAGTGGTCAGTTGTGATTAGCCACTTACTTTACTCTTCATACCCCAAGCATTTCCTATCTTTACTTAATCAATATCTAAATCTACTAAGAGCACATAAATCAAATAGCATGCTCACATAATACCGGTTATCATTAAGAAAAGACGTACCTGATGGCACGTAGCTACTCGGGCTGACATCCCTCCATTTGTCCCATTTCCAGTTTAAGTTTAGGTTTTAAAAATTTTATTTAACCCAATTCTCTTAAACTTTGGCTTTGATACCAACTTGTAAGGCCTCGTTCCTGGAGACCTCACAGTTGGTCAACCACAGCATTTAATACATTATATATTATAAATATGCCAACTCAAGCAGCGGAATTATTATAACAAAAGCCATTCATTTTTTCTAAAACATTGTTGTTGTGCAATACACTATTGTTTGACTGATTACAAAACAACAGCAAAATGAAATACGCATGGATGTCAGTCTTTTCCTGCCGAGTAGCTTCACCCTCGTGCCATCCTCAACAATAATTACCTGTCAACTAAAAATGTATAAAAGTCAGCGTTGCTGAGTGAGTTCTAGTTTTTAAAAGTAATAAAATACTTTCTGTATGTTGTATATGAAAAATACTCTTTCTGTGAAATACAACTCTTTACTTTTTATGCGAGCACGCATTAACTATATGAACAGATACTGTTTGTTCTCTTTATGGTATGCCTTGTATGTTCTGTATTCTTTTATCTTTATCTTCATTATCTGTATAGACCAATGAGCAATGCTCTAAACTGTATGCGTGGTGAAAACTGGTGATGGGCCATCTATATCCCTCAAAAGGGTTTTGTTTACTGTATACAAGGCCGACCCAATCACCTAGGGTACGCTACAAAGGTCCTGCCAATCTCAATTGACTGGCCCTGTGTGCATAATAGGGTAGCTAACCCGCAGCACATTTGAGCTAACGACAACATGGTCGTGTACCTCCTATAAGCTTGCAAGACTTTTTAACATTTTATTAATGTTCCTCTTCTCTTCTTTATTTCTCTTCCTCTTTATTATAACAATATACTTTACGTTACGATAATAAACATACCACGTAAAGTCACACACTATAAGTAATAATAATAGCAATAATAATAAGGAACAATCATAAGGCAATCATAATCATGCATGAAACCCATCATAATAAACCCCAGTTAAACCTCGGTCAAAACCCTAAGAGCATAAACTCCCAAGAATTCTGTAATAAATTCTAAGTGTTAGGCGCTTAGACACTATTTGGGCGCATGGGCCTTGTTTGGGCACTTCATTACTATGCAGACGCATCAGGCCAACACTTAGCTGCTTTAACACTTAGGAGCATGAACAATTCAGGCGCATGGACACTATTCGGGCGTATGACCCGTTCGGATGCATGGACACTTAGACGTATGGGTTTATTCGGGTGTATGGAAACTTAGGCGCATGGAAATATTCAGACGCATGGGTACTATTGGGGCGCATGGGCCTACACTTAGTCGTCCGACTAATATTTCTAGGCGCATGGACTACTGTTCAAGCGCATGGGTTACACTTAAATTCTTCTAAGTCATTCCCAGGTGCATGAGCCTTATCTAGGCGCATGAACCTTCTGTCCAACATATTTTGTAGGATGTTTTCGGACCCAATCATCAAACCTATCTGTTCTAAGCTTACCAAGGCTATTCTAAACATGAAAAACCTATAAGCATCTAAGAATCATCATCCAACATGCATAATACATACGGGTATACATACATAAACATTGTAAAATCATTTTAATACATTTTCAGCCCCAAAGAGAGTTTAATTCAAGTAAAAACCGGGGTCTAGAACTCACCTGGTGCAACTTGGGTGTTTCTTCCTTCTAACCCGCTTGCAAATAAGTTCAAACACCTAAATAACACACCAAAACACACACACATAGACACACACACACAGACACACACACAAGCATATAAGCACATAGGCATGTAACCGAGATAAAACCCGTCATAAACACTTAAAAACCTTGAATTCTTACCTTGAAGTCAATCTCTTCTTTTTCTTCTTCTTCAACCGAGAGTGTTTCTCTACTCTTTCTCTCTAAACTGAAGAAAAGTAGTGATGTGAAGTGAGGGTGGGCGGCTATGCCCACCTTTACACCAACTTTTGTTTACTTTTGTCCTTTTTACACTTTTGACCCATAAACTTGGGTTTTATTGACATTTTCTTTCTTTATTCTTCAATTCTTATCTTTCTTTTCTTTTTAAAGAATAACCGGTGTTACACCCCCTCACCATTCTAAGGTGTTAGCAAGTTTTATTCTTGATTTATACATGTTTAAAGGTAAGTTTTATCAAGTTTTTCATAGTTTTTTATTCTTGATGAACCCTAATTCTAGTTATGCATGAAAAGTTGGAATTGATGATTGTTAGATGATAATATGATGTTAATTATGATGTATGAATGTTGGATTATGATGATTATACAAGAAATCCATGATTTGATCATGAAATTTATACATTGCTAAAAGAGAAAACCTTTTTTCTTAGAATTCATGATTTGATGATTGTATGATGTTAGTTGTATTGCTTTGACGTTAGTTTACATGGATTGTGTAAGATAATTTATGAAATTTAGTGATTGTTCATACCTTACTATAAGTAAAAACTTTTATGTATGATGTTTGGGAATTATGTTGGATTGATGTTGATTATCATGTTAAGATTGATGTTATGAACTTAATTAGGTATAAAGTTGATGAATTTATGAATAAATTGAATGTTAGATTGATTTTGGGTGTTACTTTTCCAAAAGGGAAACTTTATTTTTTAAGAACATTGGATATAGTGAATTGGGCACTTTTATGATGTTAGGATCATATTAGAATGCTTATGGATGATATCAAAGGTGGTGGAAGGTATTAATTGGGTTGTATGGATGCTTTATTGATCATTTAGGGAATTTAGGTTCTTGATGACTATACATGATAATGGATTATGTAGAAGGTTATGGAGCCATGTTTAGGATTGTAACTAGTCATTGTTGTATGTGTTGATTAGCATGAATCTTGTGAATTATGTGGTTATGATTGTTATACACGCATGTGACACTCGGGCCCATACATAGTGGGATTGGCATGGTTTAGGGTGTGAAGTCGTGAGTGGCGTCACATGGCATGTAGTGTATGATTAGATTCCATGTATGGTTTATTAGGTATGATGTGATTATAATTGTGTTGAGTATGTTGATTACTTTGGATTTGCATGGGTTGTATGATAATCTAAGATGGTATAATGATCTTGATAAAAAAAAGAGGTTGATATTGTGTGATATGTGAATAACTTGTATGATAATCATGTATGATAAGTTGATATGCTTGATTAAATGAGATTTCAGTTAACATGTCACCAATGGGTCAAACGGGCCAACTAGGTCAAATGAGTCTTGTTTCCAAAACCTTGAGTCAACTTGTTGATTAAGCACCTAGGGTTATTAGGTTTTCTATGTACACATACTTATGTGAATGTTGTTCTAGGTAACCGTTGAAGGATTGTCTTTCCATCCGTCGTTAGCCTTTATCATTGTTCGTTTGCACATAAGGTGAGTTCATGCCCCACTTTTTTTATACACTTTCTTTTGGGGGAGATAGAATACTTATCTAAAAATGTTTTATTACTATAAGTTGTGTATAATGTAACATAGTGTGTTATACCTTAGAAAGCCCTCGCACTTTCAGATCGTTAATAATGGTAACTTTTGAAAATCTTGGGTTGTACTACTGGTTTGCAAACCCCATCTATGTGACTCAAGGTCAAACGGGTGTAATGTTGTCCTAAACACAAACATCGTCACGACCTGGTAAGTCGTGACAAGAGGCAACAAACGTAGCATAGTCGGCTTCAATCGCGAAATCACTATGGTTATTACTTATAAATATAGACTAGCTATCTATTTTAATGCACTTCTTATGTTTTACAACTGTTATAGATTGTGTTTAATGCAAACTTTTGAACTCACCAACCATTGTGTTGACTCTTTTAGTATGTTATTCTCAGGTCGTTAAATATGGTTGTCCGTAGGAGCACATCACAAGTCAAGCATGCATTTTAAGACTTTGTATATATGACATGACATTTGGTTTCTACTTATGGGTTTTTTTAGATATTGGGTTGGCACGTGTTTTGCCAATATTACTTTTTACATTACAAACCGCTTTCGCACAATATTAAAGTTTATACTTTGGTTGGTTTTATTTTAAATGTTGCATATAGTATCGTTTTGAGTAACTAGTGACTGTAATTCTGGTTTGTTCACTCACCTCACGGTAAAACCCCGCACATGGAATTTGAGGGTGTGACAGATTGGTATCATAGCCACTCCTGTGTCGTTTGGGATATGGGACATACCTCACTGAGGATGGTGACTTCTCGGGCTTATTGAGGACAATGAATCCAAAGTGGGGTGATTGTGACAACCTATCTAAATCCCACATCAGTCGTAGACATGATAGATTTCTGGTTCATAAAGAATGTTTTGCCTTTACTATCAACAATGTATTTTGGGCGTATTGGCTGTGGATGAGAAGATAACTCCATAGTTAAGCATGCTTAGGTAGCAACAATCTAGGAATGGGTGACCTCCTTGAGAAGTTTACACCAGGGCAACCAAAAGCAAATTCGTGAGTTCCTCGTAGTCAAAGATGACAATACTATTAGTACGAGTGGTCGGGTGTTACAAATCCCATTGCAAAGCACCGCAAAGGTTTTACATCTTGACTTTTGGGGTCAAACCCTTAACCATTTCTTGGTACACCTTATAAATCGTTTGTCGTAACATTGTGACCAAAAATGTATTAGAACCTTTCGAATACAAATTTGTATTATTTTTAAAATTTAGCAAGACTCGTATCAAATTAGAAAAAACATAAAATAGTTTTTACGATATAATTTTAAATTAAATACAATAAAAATAATAGTATTTGGCTTTACATTTTTTGTTTACCATTCTATGAAATATTAACTTCTTACTAATTTTAAAATTACCATCATTAGTGATTGTATAAACCCTTTTATCTTCGTCTTCACTTTTATACTCTAATTAAAAAGTAACTAAAAAGGAGACGTGACAACATTATATTCTTATTCATTATAATTTTATTGCTTTTCTTTCCTATTTAGTAATTACTTTAATTTTGTATTAGACCAATAATACTTTTATAATAAATTAAGAAATAGTTCTTTGTATTAAGGTTATTTCTAAAGAAACAAATTTTTATAAAATAAGATATTTTTCTAAAACATTCATTTTTTATAAATATGAAATATTTTAAATTTGATGGTTTTGAAAAGTAAAACTTTTATAACAAAAAATAAATAAAATTAAAATTTTAGAAAAAGAATTTCTTGAATAATGGTTTGTTTTAAAATGAATTTCTTGAATAATGGTTTGTTTTAAAACAAAATATTTACTTTTTAAAAAAAACAAAGTTTGAACATAAAAAATAAAAAATTAATATCATTGTTTTATTATTTGTAGCACCTACTCATATGTGATTACAATCATATATTAAAATATCATTTTATAATTAAGGTAAGGTTATACTAAAGAAAGTATTTAATCTAAAAAGTTTATGAAGAATTGTCGATGTGACATGTGTCATCTAGTGTTTTAAAAAGAAGCATATTTTGGTCATTGTTTGAAGTATGTCAGTTCATTGTGTCTTATACGTTTATTCTGTCAAATATCAACTAATCGTGTCACATATTTTTAATCATTTTTTATATGTATTTATCATTATATTTTACATTTTAAATCATTTAGGTGCTATTTTTGTTGCTGTTTATATATATTATATAGACTTGTTAATTTTCATTGTATTTTACAATTAAAAATACACAAGATATACTTTTATCAATGTATTTTTTAAAACTCATAGTTTTGAAAATAACACAATGTGTTATTTTTGTTATTTTTTTAATAGATTATATAAACTTGTTATCTATAATTATGTTTTATAATTATAAGTACATAATAATCTTATTTCACTAATGATTTTTTCAAAATTATATCATTCATGATAACATAATGACTATAAAACATAATGAGACATTGTGTTATTTTGTCATTGTTTTTAATGTATTATATTAACTAGTTGTTAATTTATTATTATGTTTTATATACTAGTAATACATAATAATATTATTCCACAATTATGTGTTTTTAACATTTACTATTTTAGAAAAACACAATAGTATCTAGAAAAATACAATAACTAATAAAAAGACACAATAAACTACAAAAACACAATGACGAGTTATGAACTTAAAAATATAAATTGTTTTTATATAACAATACTATATTTATTTTAAAGATAAAAAGGCTTGTTTTTATGTTGTAATTTTTATAAAATAAATAATGTCATACATAAAAGTTATAAATGTTTATAAAAGTCAAGAAAATAAAAATAACTATGTAACAATTTTTTTCTTACAAGTTTATTTCAATCATTGATAAAATTGATAGTTGATATTACTTATCTTGCATTTTAGTTTTAATGGACTTTTTACTAACATTTCCCTTATAACTAATATATTTTCATTATATTTAACTAAAGCTAATATGTTAATATATATGTATGCACCCGATGTATATACGGAGAGTGTTTTATACGGGAGACAATTTTCTTTGAGAACAATAAAAATTATTTATTTTTAATCAACTTAGTTTAAATACAAGAAATGTTTTAAGTAAATTGTTTATTCTTCTCCCTTAAACAAAAATTATTCACTTCATGTAGAATCTCCACATTTTCAAGTCTCTTAAAATTAAAACATAAATTATTCACTTATAGAATCCCCACATTAATTTGCAAGTCACGCATATGTAATACTAGGTTAGTATCCCGTGTATTACACGGGTTGAATAAATAAAATAATAAATAATTAGTAATAAAAATTTATGAATTATAAAACCATGTTTGAAGATAAAATATGATTATAATTGCATATGAATAGTTATTTAAAGTAAATAAACAATATATAGGTTATAAACAGATAAATATATAGATAAATATATAGTCTAGTTAAACATATTATAGTTTCGTAATAAACACGAAAAGTTACACTATGATATTTTAATATAAGATATGTATAAAATTATATATACCTACTTGTTCAAGAGATAAAACAATTATACTATTTTTAAATCTCTTATCTAAATAGTTTCATTTTTAGATATTTGTTTTAAGATTTTATTGTAAAAATTTATTGTTTATAAAACTATTGTTTATTAAAAACTCAATTTTCTAGTTATTCTGGTTGATTTAATAAAACTACTTTTACAAAATCCAAATTTTGTATAATTATTTTAAAAAATGACTAATTTAAAATATTATGTTTCAAAAGGTTTAATGTTTTAGAAAATATATGAATTTTAATTTTCTTGATAAAATTTATTTTTAAAAATATAATTTGATTTTAAAAAAATAGATGAGTGAGAAAAAAATATCAATTGACCAAATTAATTTTTATGAAAAGAGATAAATTATTTGAGTATTTAAATCTTACTACTATAATAAAAGGGTAACTTAATGTGCCACGTGTCAGCACCACAATTATTATCACTAAAATTTTCCCGCCTCTCTCTCATCTTAAATAATCATCTTAGTTACTAATAATATTATTTAATTTTCTTTTACATTTTATATATTAAAAAATGATCTATTTATTAATATTATTTCTAAATAATTTTTTTTATAAAATAATAAACTTTTATAAAACATAAAACTTTTTTTAAAACTATGAAATATTTTTAAAATTGATATTTTTAAAATTGATATTTTTAAAAGTTCAATTTTTTAAAACAAAAAATAATTAATTTGGGAGTTATAATAATAAAAAAATTTAAAAAGATATTTTTATACGATTTGTTTTAGAACAAAATGCTTATTTTTTTTGGAAAAAAATTAAAACAAATTTTTAAAAAGATAAAATCACTATTTTATTAGTTATAGTTACTTATCATACGTAAGTCATATCAAATCTTAGAATATTATTTATAATCAATAAATTTTATTATATTAATATTTTATTATTAGACCCGTGTAATACATGAGTTTACTAAAGCTAGTATATATATAGGGATGCATTTCAATAAAAATTATATTTTTGTTAAAAACTAAAAGAACCAATATGAACCACATGTTAACAAGATCAAGGGTTGGGATTAAAAGTGGCTTAATGGTAACTTCCTTCCATCTTAAAAACTAATTATCATATATCTTACTATTATAATAAAAAGGTAACTTAATGTGTCACGTGTCAGCATCACATCATCATCACTAAAATTTTCCCGCCTCTCTCTAATCTTAAATAATTATCTTAATTACTAATAATATTATTTAAATTTCTTTTACATTTTATATATTAAAAAAAGATCTATTTATTAATATTTTTCTAAATAAACAAAAATTTTATAAAATAATAAAATTTTCTAAAACATAAAACTTTTTTTAAAACTATGAAATATTTTTAAAATTGATATTTTTAAATTTGATATTTTTAAAACTGATATTTTTAAAATTGATATTTTGAAAAGTGTAATTTTTTAAAACCAAAAATATTTAATTTGGAAGTTATAATAAGAAAATATGTAAAATAGATATTTTTATACGGTTTATTTTAGAACAAAATGCTTATTTTTTTTGGAAAAAAATTAAAACAAAATTTAAAAAGATAAAGTCACTATTTTATTAGTTATAGTTACTTCTCATACGTAATTTCAGTCATATCAAATAGTAGAATATTATATATAATCAATAATTTTATTATATTGATATTTTATTTATTAAACCCGTGTAATACACGGGTTTACTCTAATATTTTTTTGGAGAGAAAATAAAGTAAGAATACTGAAAAAAATAACAAATGTCAAAAAGGTGGTTTAAGAATATAACAAGTGACAAAAGAAACTTTTTTTATTAATATCTATAAATTAATTACACACAACTAATTACAGATTTGTATGTATATGCTTAAAAGGTGAAATGTATATGAAGTTATGAACAAGTTATTGTAATTGCTTTAATGGTTTTTAAATGTAGATAATATACCTGTTTGTATGTAGATAATATACCTGTTTGTATGTAAAAAGAAAAACTTTTAAATATGAAAATATATTAAAAAATAAACGATTTGTTCATTTAATAATCCAATGTTAGTAAAATAAACACTCACGCATGTATAATTACTATGTATTTCAATGTGTTTCCTTTGTTTAACACAGACATAGGGGTATCTCATATTTAATTTAAACTAGTTATTTTACACGCCGCGTATTACGGCAGTATTGTTCGTGGGGTGCTAATATATAGACTACAATTGATCTGACTTGTTTATGAACTATATTTACGTCAAAACGTATAAAACTCTAATATATATCGTCGAATAAAAACGTATTATATTTGATTTTGACCCATTTTAAAAAATTTTGTATCAAAACGTACACCGACTCAAGACTTACATAAAAAACACGTGTTATGGCGATGTATGCGGCGTAATAAAATATATATTACAACAACCCTGGCTCAGATCCGAACTAAATTTACTTTGAAACGTAAAGTAACTCGGATTTATATCCACAAATATAATGTATTATATTTGACTTGACGTATTTTCAATATAATTTACGTTGAAACGTAGACTAAATCAAAACATATATAAAAATAAGCACAAATACGTTTTATATTTGACCCGACTTATTTATAAACAAAAAATACGTCAAAACATACGATAGGCGACACGTTGACCAACAAAACTATAGTTTGTAGGATTGGGGTTTCGAACCCACAACCTTGTTTTAGAAACAACGCTTACCACCACTGGATCTAGGTAATAATGTCACATTTAAATTATGATATATATTAAAACAAAAAGTCATGTGGCCCATCACCACGGACTAGAAGGGTGTCCGTGCTATACAACAGAGCAACATTTTACACCCGACATATGTTTGTAATTTTTGTTATTCTTATAATAATTTTATTAAAGTTTATTATATTTTTCTTAACTAAAATTTAAAGCATCAAATTAATGGATCTTGCATGACGACTTTTACGTTTACGCATTAACTTATTGTACCTTATAAAATACAGATTAGTTCAGCAAAAAAATTATACCAAAACGTTTATAAAACACATTTTGATCGATATAACAGAAATCTTAAAACAAATTAAGTTTTTTTATTTATGGGTAGATAATGTAAAAGTTTATGTAATTATATATAATACTAATTACTAAGTGTTTTGTGCATTATGAGTTGTAACCTAGGCTTAGTAGGTTGTAACCTAGGCTTACCTAATATTTTTACATCTTTTACAATTTAACAACTATATTTTTTCACTTTCAACTTTTGTTCACTATACTTTTCATCTTTTATAAATTTTTCATTTTACGTATTGGTTTAAATTTTCTATGACTTAACACACCGCAACGTACGCGTGTGGTTCAACGTTTTTACGCCTATTGTTTCTCGTTTAACGGTCCCGTCACAACTCGCGGGTCTTAGATTGACTTAGTTATAGTTTTTAGTGTTTTATATTTCACGTGTGGGTTTAATGTTTTTATGACTACTTTCCGTTCGGTTTTATTTTTCTAATTTTATTTCTTTTTAATACGCATTTTCTAGTGTTGGTGGTCGCTGCTGATAGTGTGAAATTTGTGCCACTTGATACAGTCTTACGCTCCCGCCGCAACGCGAGGGCTTAATGCTAGTTTATAGTAAGTATACGGTTATTATGTAACTAATTGTAAAGGGTAATCCGTAAATAATATTAAAAAATACGATTTTACCCTTAAAAATGGTTATACCTTATGCATCGAGTAATGTAAATGTTTTTAATTTAATAGTATCTTAAAATACCATTATGATATGCTTTATATATAATATAGATTATTATATACTTACTATAAAGCATGATACGTAGAGTTTTCATATGTTTCAACTGGAATATACATCTTTATTATCAAGAAAATAATATATCATATAGAGTTAATTACATAAATAGTCTCCGTGGTTTATACAAAATAACACTAAGCAAAAAAAGTAACAGGTTTGAGTACTCACTTTTAATTTTGTAACAAGTTTGGGTATTAATACTAACAGACGCTAACTTTTCTGTTAAATTTAATAAAAATGACCAATATACCCTTTGAGGGACTATTTTTGTAAAATTACATCTTTTTAAATCAGCGACCATTTATGTAATTTAGTTATAAGCAACCCCAACCCATCCGCTCATTATCATGGCCCTTTTCAGAACACCATCGTCACTGCTCAACACCATTCATCCACCACTGTTGCCGCCCATCACTATTCATCCACCACCGTCGCCGCCCATCACCATTCACTTCACCAATCCAACACTACCGCCCACCACCGCCCTTCTTTCCACCACTTCCGACGCCCAAGACTATTCAATCCACTACCACCGCCCACTACCATCATTCAATCCACTATTGCAGCCCACCACAACTATTCAATCCACCAACACAGTACACCGCCACCGCTACCCATTCCCATTTCATACCACCAACACAGTACACCGCCACCGTTACCGTTACCCATTCCTATTTCATACAACCAACACCATTCAAACCACCACCACCTCCCTAAAATCGTCGTCGAAACCCCTAAAATCATCAAAAGGGCAAATATCAGCCACCATAACCTCCATCTCTGATTGCTAGGGCAATATCATCGCCATCTTCATTCACGATTAAACATCTTTCAGAAGAAAGGGGCAGAGATGGTTCAACGGCTAGTGACAGTAGGGGAAGATTGAACAACGAATCAATTGACAGAAGGGGGAGACGATAATGGTCGGCGGTAGAGGTGGTTCAATGGTTGGCGATGGTGGTTGTGATTGATAATGGGTTGGAGATTAGGGTTTTACAGGGGAAAAGAAGGGGGATTTATGATGATGGCCAATGGTGATGATAATAAAGGTATCAGAGATGGCTAATGTTGATGATAATGGTGACACGGAGGTGATCGACGGCCGGCGGTGGCTGTCGGCGGTGATGGCAACAGTGTTGGGCGAAAGTGATGATAATGAAGGTATATCGATGTATATGTCTCTCTGTGTGTATTAAGAGAGAGAGAGTGTGTGTGATGTATAAATATTTAATTTTAATTAAATTACATGAATAGTCCCTCTAATTACATAAATAGTCTTATAATGTGAAAAGACTAAAATACCTTTGAACTTAACAGAAAATCTAACGTCTATTAGTGTTAATACTCAACATTATTATAAAATTAAAAATAAGTACTCAAATCTGTTACTTTTTTTACTTAATACCCAAATTTGTTATATTATATAAATCATAAGGACCATTTATGTAATTAACTCTATTATATATTTATATTTATATTCATATAAATCTAAACAAAGTATGTGAGAGAGTATTATATATTTATTTTTATATTCATATAAATTTAAACAAAATATGTGTGAGAGAAAGAGTGTGCAAGTTAATCATCGTTATCCCTCCTTTTCAATGACATTTGTTGAGGGAGACCGACAATTTTTTGTTTTGAAAACCAAGTGTTTGCTTTTGATACGTTGAGGGGGCTGCCACCGCAACGAACGTTCATATTTCGGTCGATTGTCGCCTTTTGTTAATACATAAATAGTAGAACAATTTATTTATAAATAAATAAATTAATATATAAATAGTAGAACAATGGATTAAAAATTCTAAATCGGCTGTGTTTGGTGGAGTTTAAAGCATTCTTCAAAAGAGACCGGAGTTTAAAATAATAATATAAATCGGCTGTGTTTATAACATCAATGTCACTAAACTATATCTAATAAATTATGTTAATAAATTATGTTTTTGTGTGGGAGGGACAATCGTAACATTTGATAAATCATGATTAACAAAGATTAATTGTTTCATAATAATAGAATTGAAGCTTATTGATAGTATGATATTTAAAGTCATTCTTGTCTTTAAGGTTTGGTGTCTTTTGTTGTTTTTATTCAAAAAATTTATTTTTCCCCTTGATGTTCCTGACGTTCGAAACACTTGTTATTTTCATTCTCTTCCTTTAACACCGTTTGTTTTACCCGTTAAATGGACATCAACATTGAATATTAAAAAAAATCGAATAGTTTGAATGTTCGGATTAACTGCACAATATTTATTTAGGTTTTATTTTTTCCTGGTGAGGTGTAAAAATAAATAAAAGCCCCTCAAACGAGGTGCACATGACTATTTAACAGTTAATAAACGAGTTTTAAAAAATTGGATGAAAATTATAAGTTTTTTAAATGTCAGGACGCACAGAAGAAAAAAATGATTTTGGATGAAAATAAAATAATACAACAATACTCTGAGACGAAAATTACATTTAAATTTAAAATAAATAAAAAATAACTCTTTACTTGGCATATAAGTAATGGGTTAGATTAACATGTAAAACCTTTATCGAATTTTTAAACACTTCAATTTAAAAGTAAGAAATTTAAAGTAGATGGTTGATAACTTGATGGCGTGTGACTGGTATATTATCTAAATATATCATGCTTTAAAGTAAACATATGCATAATTTTAACCATAGAAGTATTGACCAACAACGTCACCATCCATCTTTCTTCATCTCTCATCTTTGTTGATGTCTACCTTTCCTCTTTTTACTAGTGGTGTACAAATTGGATTGTAGATATAAACCGGTTTGGGTCTAAGATGGTAAACGCCAATTATGGTCAAATTAGTTCGGGTTTGTCTGTTGGAATCGATAATTGAAAAGTAAAATCAATTTGATTTGAAACAAGTTCCAGTCTGAAACTTGGTTTAATCCAATTCAATCGTGATTGCTGGTTTTTATATAAGGGTTTACAAACCGCTTTCAACCCTCCAGGTAGGGTTGCTTCCAAACCAATTTCTAAGACTTGTTTTTTATTTTAGGTTACAAACCGGTTTTAGCTCCCAACTAGTTTTTCTTTTCTCACCTCTACTACATTCCCAATCAATTTGCCCACAAAAATCCTCCCCATCGCCATTTGTCTCTACTAGTGGAACTGAAAGGGTGGGGGAGAGAGAGATGATATCCTTGGTTAGTGATGGTCCATGAGAAAGATTCTTGCATGTTATGTATGAGAGAGAGAGGAAGTAAGTTTGTGGAAGAGGAAAGAGAAATCGTTGATTCCTCTAGCACTGAGCAACATTTGTGAAACTGGAACGGATAACAAACTAGCTGTTTTATAAGTCCATTAGTAAGATAAGTTAGACTGGATTTAAGAATTAAACCACATTATAAATAATAAAAATATAATATCTCTAACTAAACAATTAGAGGTGTTTAAAGTTAAATATCCAAATTTCGGATAGTGGAAATCACTATCCGTATCCGTGTCCGAAATTTCGGATATCCAACCTTTTGAACAATTAGAAGACAACAAGCTTACAAGGAAACACTTAAACCCAACTTTGGTCTCACACTTAAAGAATTTTCAGTTTCTCAAATAATATGTTATACACCTATGTAGTTTTATTAGTAAGCTCTTAAGAAATCCATATATAACATCGGCCCATTTTTAAAAATATGGACCCGAACCCATTTTGTCAAATATATAAATCAAACACAATACTCAAACTATCCCCTTCATTTTGGTGGTTGTAAAATAATAAACCTGTTATTTAACTAATTTTATGAATTTGATGATTTAAATTTACATTTAATCTTCCCTTTAATAAATTTATAAACTTATGAGGTATTATATATGAGCTCTAATTATTATATAAAAAATATAGACTTCAAAATTTCTATAAAATTTATAAAGATACATAAATATATAAAGACTATTATCAATTACATGATTTTAACCATCTTAACAATTAAATTATAATTTTTTTACAAGATTTATAATCTTTATAAAGTTCTTTTAAATAAATAATTTGAGTAATTAGTTACATTTTGAATTATGAAGTTTGGGGTCCAATTTGTAATTCTTGAAACTTTATTTTAAAGTTTAGACATAAAATAATAATAACTTAAAATTCGAGGGTCCAAAGTGTAACTTTATTTTAAATAACCCAAACCACCCACATCCCTGTCGAACTCCACTGTTCCAGCCACTCCTCTAGCCGAGCTCCAGTGAGTCTCACACACCCAAAACGCTCGGATAAAACACAATTAAACCATATTAAACATCTCTTGAAACCGTTTCGAACCAAACATTCGTTTCAATTTGAATAAATTGGCTATTACCGTGACCAAACTCGAAACCGAAACCGCATTAATAAAATTGAAACCAAATGATCTGAACGGGCTAAATTGAGCCTTTACAATCGAGAGAAAACAATGGGATTGATCCTTGAAACTATACCAACATCCAAATTCATCTAGAAATCCCCCAAACACCCCTATCGACCATCACGCTTCGATTGACCTGCAACTTAGTCGAACTACATCTTCTGGGCACCTTAAACCAAAATTAGTTGAGGGCTAATACTCATTACCACCGTTAGAAGCTTTTCATTTGACCAATTGAACCAACAACATCATCAACATCTCGATCAGACGCTATTCTTGGTCGCGACTCGTCTACAACCTAAGATCATCAATTCGAACTTAATCACATAAGTTACACACATAAACATACTTGGTTTAACATGAGGAATCAAAACCCTATGATTGCTTTCGTTAATGACATCATTTAGATGTTCAATTTGATCAGAATCAAAAATAAGGTTCATTCGATTTGGGGATTGTTTTGTAACTTTTTTTTAACATTTAAGAGGCGTGATATGCCACGGCTGCGGCCCTGGTTTACCGGTTACACGCTCACATTCTGAACTTGAGGACCCGGGTTCGAACCCGGGCACCCTCAACATATTTTTTTAAGCTTTTGCAACCTTTAAAAACTTATATAAAATTTCTAAAAATTATAAAAATTAGTTTTGTAAACTTTGTTTATATTAAAGCTATCTAATTATTTTCTGTAAATTTATTACTTTAAATATTTTAACATTTTTTTATAAAATATTATGCTTAGTTATTTTTTATACAAATAGACTTTAAACAATAGTTTAAATAATCAAATTATTATTGGTCACTATGTTATCTTTAATTATGGATTAATCATGATAATAGTAGAATTTATATACATTTTATAATTAAATATCATAAATTATTATAAAGGATTTAATTCCTTTAAAATTGCATAAATGGTACTTTTCTTTTATTGGACTAATATACACACACACACACACACACACACACATATATATATATATATATATATATATATATATATATATATATATATGTCTGTATATCACTAACTAAACTATATTTATCTATAAAAAACCCCCCAAATTTTTATCGAAACCCTAGTTCCCGCTAAATCGTTAATCTTATTATTAACCTTAATCTTGTAATATATACGTTTAGGTATCTTGTAAAGGAATTCGTTGGAACATCATTTAATTCTTATTAATCATCTTATATACATATACGTCATGTGAGTTTTTCATACTCCTTTTTACTTTATTTCACACCTTTTTGGGATGAAACATGTTAACCTTATAATTTACACTTGTAAATATCTTGATACTTGCAAAAATGCACATGCAATTCATCTCTATTTTTTGTCATGGTTATTAATATTACTGTGAGTGTTATATAAGATACATTATACATTGACAATCATTAACTATTGTTAGTCTGACGACGTCATAGATTTATGAGCCTGACAAGCCTGTTTGGTGCTAAAGCCAATGTATTGCCGGCTTCTGATGACGTATGACTTGTTTATCATGAGAACCAAGTGTAGTTAGCTAATTGTTATAAACTTGTAATTTTAATCTTGGTCTAGGTTGAAGGTTTGATTGTAGCTATATGTGTTCTATAAACTTGCATAATTCATAACCATTGATATGAATTGCTACTTGTAAATCTTATATATATATATATATATATATATATATATATGTATGTTTAACCTATGAAAATTCACCAACTTTTAAAGTTGACCCTTTATTTTTAACATGTTTTAGGATTGATATTTAAGGAACTATTCTTGCTCATATAGAACTTGGACTTAGTTTAATTAAACATCTTATGTTGTTTATATCTTTGTTGTATTGTAATGACTTAATTGTCTTGTATTGTTAAATAAAAAATGGTATTTAATATTATTCCAACTTATTTAGTTTCATGTGCTATGAACAATCGTTTCACATTCGTCCGTCCCGCTTATTCCACCGTCGGTCGGGGTGTGACACCATATATTACACCCTTTCTTAAAATTCTAGTTTTGTTATGATTTGGTATTGTTGTTCTATACCGGTCCTTATTACTCAACCATTTTGTCACCAACAAAAATTATCCGCAACAAAAGAATATAAGTTATTTAAGAGTGATAACACTTATATACGAGAATTTAAACAATATGTCATTGCATTAATAAATCGACATTGGTCTACAAATATTTCTTAGATCGCATTTTTTAAAGATTTCAAATAGGCAACATGGGTGCCTCGTGTTGGATAAAGAGTGAAATAAATAGGAGGTCAACAAATAGTAGATGAATGTAGAGGTGTAAAAAAACTAGTTCTGGAACCGGTATTGAGACCGATTTGAAAAGAATCGGTAATTAACTAAATCAGAATGTCTATTTGAATGGGATGGGAACCATTTGAATCCAGTTAAAACCAAACCAAATGGGTAGAAAACCAAAACTAGTCTTGATCGTACTAATCCTCGTCACTTGAAATTTGGTTTGGAATTGAAAACGGTTACAAAAATTGATTTGACTTTTGTTGACCTAGACCAAAATGGTTTGAAAACCAAGATTGAGTTGGGAAAACAACCCCGTTTGTATGCCTCTAGATTGTATTTTAAAGTGTTAGATTAGATGTGTTGGATTAGGTTTGTTTGACCGAAAAGTAAAATTAACTTGGATAGAATTTAATGTTGGGTAAAATTAAAATTAGTTAAAATGGTAACGTGTTAAATATATCAAAGCTTTAAAATTTGTAACTGTATTGAGGGTCTACAAATTTATAATTGCTTTAGGTATTGTTGAATGAAAGTTTTGTAATACCGGATATAATTATTTGTGATTTGTAAGTTATGTGGTTAAAAATGTTAAAGATCATTTATCAGCTAAATCTTAATATGTTTTGATCTATTATGAGACACCTATTTCATCACCTTTAATTTGAATACTCTCTGGTCTGTAAGAACGTTTCCAGATTATATCTTAGTTAAGATTATTATAATAATTTATATTACAAACTGAAAATATTATTTATATGTATTAGACTTTCTTTGTAATGATCTTGATCTTAATTGTATTTCTATAAATAATTAATCAATAATCAATAATATAACATATCTTACGTAACATTTATTATCTCTAATAATAATAAAGTGATATATAACATGTTTTGTACAACATAATGAGTATAGAAATATAACTTGATTTAAAATAACATGAGTCATCAAAACCCAAGTAAAGTGCGAATACTAAATGTTTCTTTTTATTCCAATCTTATTTGATCGCCTGATCTACACGAACAAAACATCATTTTTGAAAATAATATTCAAACCCAACACATAAACTAGATAAGGCTATTCAAGTAATCAAACTAATTATCATTAAAACGTAATCAAGTACATACAAATGATCTATGATTACAAAGCACACTAACCCAAATTAAATACACATATTAAAATGACAATAAGGCATATAAAGTGCTTAGGAATAGACCTTGTCCACAATCAATCCACCATGTTATTGCGGGCACAAGCACAATGAATGGACACTAGAACCACAACATTCTAGCCACTAAAATCATCATTGAAACATTTATAACTATTTGAAAACTTTTTAAAAATACAAGTTTATTAGTTTACGTCTCTTTGATTTCATAACGTCAACGGTCGTTTTATATAGGTTTTTCACATTTTTCTAAATGATTTTTGTAATTTTGAAGACTCGGAGTTATTTTTGTGTAATGTTATTATTTTGTCTAGAACTCGCCTCTTACAAAATCAACCAGAAAAGTCAAGGAGCAAAATCATATTGGTCTTGAATAACATGACCTTTCATGATTCTTCATCAAACATCACACCCTTTTCATCAAAAACATCATACTTTTTGCCAATGGCCTACAAACACTAATTCTAGAAAGAAAAGTCCACTTAAAAAGGTAATTAAGTTCTATATTGAGATATTGTCAATTCCAAATGAAATTTGATTTTTGGCACTAAGCTTTTTCATCATCCAAGTTGTGCAATTATTTAATCAACTTTCACTTTGGTGATGTGTAGATTAAATAATTTATTTCTTTGCATTTTAGGCGGGGTACGTTTCAAATCCTTTTTCTATTAGAGGTTTAAACGTACACATTTCTTTTATTTATTCATTTTAAACTCACAATAAGAATAGTCATGTGTGCCTAGTAAACCTAGTTACACAAATAGGAAGCTAGACCACTAGTTGTTTTTTTAGATTGCTCTTTAACTAACTCAACATAAGATTTTTAGAAACTCAAATTTATATTATTTTCTTAGGTCCAATGATCTATGACTATATGTGCTAAACAATATTATGTAACTTGGGTCATGTTAGATCTAGAAAATTTAGTTAGAAAATCTAGTCAGAAAATCATCTGGTATTAAAGCAAAATTAATTATTAATAGCAAAATTAATTCGGATTATGTAAAACCATTCAGATTATGTAAAACCAATTATATTATATCATAGCAAAATTAATTTATTAAAAGTCTTGTTATTAAAGTTAAATAAAACTACACAGCCCGTATAAGTGTATAACATATTATCTTTTACAATGATGATAATTAAAATCACATCAAGAATGAGGGCCCGTTTTGACAAAACACTGACTTTGTTGGGATCAATCACAGGATCGAAATTGAGGATGGCTCCAATCTTAAATGATGTACCTGTCTCAAATTAAACTTTTTTTCTTAAAATTTGTATTTTTATTATTTAATTTTGTTTGTTGAAGTTTTATGGTATGATATTTCAGTTCAATTTGATAATTATAATTTTGAATTTTCTAGATCTTCTCTTTTTTACTAACAGGGATAACTCGAAAATTTTACATATATAACTTTTTTGTCACATTTTTTAAGAATATCTCAAAAATGTCTGTATTATATGTGAAAGATAACACATTAACATTAAAAATATTTATCGAAAATGTTCAAAAAATAATTTAAGCGTAGGGGAGCAAACGAGTCTGAGTTGCTCGCAAGTTATTTGAGATCGGACTGATAAAAAGCTCGAAACAGACGAGCTTTATCAAGCTTGAACCAAGCCTAAGCTTGAAAAAATGGTCATTTAATTATCGAGATCGAACCCAAGCTTCACATATCGAGATTGAGCTGACTCACGATGCTAAATGAGCTGTTTACTTATATATTTTTATTTACTCTAGAGTTAATTACGCAAATGGTCCCCGTGGTTTATAGAAAGTAACAGGTTTGGGTACTAAGACTTTTTTATAACATGTTAGGGTATTGTGTTTTAAATTTGTAATGAGTTAAGGTACTAAGACTAATAGACGTTAGTTTTTCTGTTAAATTTAAATGAAATGACTAAAATACTCTTTGAGGAACTATTTTCATAAATCTATATATTTCTTTTATACAGAGGTCATTAGTGTAATTACATATAACTATTAAAAACCCAACCCCCTTCTCTGTCAGCCATCATCACCACCATATACCTACTACCACCACCGTCTACCCAACGTCGCCACCACCCAACCCTTCTGCCTATCATCCACAGTCAAACACACACGAAGACTATAATCACCACCACCTAACCATAACAACCACCATTATCGAATCATCACCACCATCGTATCATTACCATCACCGTCACCACATCAAAACAATCACTACATCATTATTCATCACCACCATCACAACAACACCATCACCGTCATCCCCACCTCCACCATCAAACCATCAACATCATCTCACCAAATCCACTTACCCTTTCTCTTATAAACCCCAAACCCCCCCCCCCCCAAACCCACCCTAATTCCAACTCCTCCTACTCACATTCAAATCACCATCACCACCACCACTAAACCACTATCATCGCCCACCATCAACTGGCCAGTTACACCCTTTCTTCTTCGACCACACCACCACAAACCAGATCCAAACACATCAGTGGTTCCCCCACCTCCCGTGACTTGTTTAAAACCCTAAATCCAAAATTAAGCATGACCTAATTGGAAATTCTTGACAGTAGTGGTGGTTAACAAGAGATGAATCGGCGGTGGATAGTGCCATGGTGGTGATGATGAGATGCTGATGATGGTGAGATGGCACGCGATGATGCAATGATTAAGATGACATTAACAATGTTGTTGTTTGATTTAAGAGAAGATGGTGGTGTTGAGGACGATGCGACGGGGTGGGGCCTGGCGGTGTTGGCTGATAGTAGGGGCTGGTGGTGGTGGTCGGCGATGGGGCCCGACGATGGGGGCTGGCGGTGCTGGTGAAATATTGAATATATATACACTGTGTGTGTATATAGTATATATGTTGGGTGTATATATATATTAAAATACAAAAACACTCCCTTATATATATTGAATGACACAAACAATCCCTTAAGATACATTAATGATCGTTCTCAAGTGAAAAGACGAAAATACCCTTAGGTTTAACAAAAAAGTTAACGACTGTTAGTGTTAATACCTTAACTCGTTACAATTTGAAAACACAATACCCCAACTCATTACAATTTGAAAACACAATACCCCAACTAGTTACAAAAAACATTTAGTACCCAAACCTGTAATTTTAGATAAACCACAAGGATCATTTATGTAATTAACTCTTTACTTTATTATATATTTATATAACTTTTATTATTATATATACAATTATGATATAATAGTTATATAATGTGTATAATGTTATATATAAAATATATATTTATAAATATATTAGAAAATTAAATATAAAGATATTTAAAAATAATAACTAAATAATAAATGAGTCAGCTTGTGATTATACAAGCTCGAGCTCGGCTCGTTCTACCCTTTAGTTAGTTAATGTTCACTAATAATTACCAAATTTTAAGTTGTACTAAACTCAATCACATTTTTATAACAATTAAATTCACTATAGTTTTTATTTTGTTTCATTATCTGAAGCTTGATTAATATTTAGTAATTATTTTTTCAAATTCAACTGAAGTTCAAGATTATAATAAAAAGAGTTCAAAAACTGTTTAATAATAAGTTGATATAAGGAAAATAATTACAAAGTATATATAAAGTTTCAAATATATATATATATATATATATATATATATATATATATATACATACATACAGGGGAGGGTTCAAATGAGAACCATCTTTTTTTGTGAAAACTCTAGAAAGCAATCTCAGCTACTCATTTTTATCACATGGAAATCACATGTCATTTCCCCCCTTTTTTTTAAACCTTCGTAACTTTTTTCACGACATCATTTTTTCAAAAAAAAAATCACCATAAAATTCAGTATTTTTTATCTTTCCAACGCCTATCATATTGATATACTTTTCTAAAAAAAATCGTACATCCGTTGTTTACATATGTGTAAATCTAGTTATACACATGTGTAGTACTGGATTTACACATGTGTAAAACGAATTTCGTTAAAAAAACATGATTTTTTTTATTTTTTATATTTTTTATGAAAGAGGGAAAGTTAGGAAATATTTTTGTGTTTTTATTTTTTATTTTTATGTTATTTTTTGATTTATAAATTTTTTAAATATTTTTTGTTAATTACAATTTTGTCATTGAGAACTAGTGGTTGAGATTGTTTCCTAGAATTCTTACAAAAAAAGCTAGTTCTCATTTGATCCCTCCCCTATATATATATATATATGATTGAAATCGCTTAGTCTTAAAACCTTTAAGAAAGGTATAAGAAGAAAACACTAGTTACATTTGAATAGTTTTTATAATTAAAAAATATAAATTCTTTGTTAAATATTAAAGTTAAGTATTAAAGCAGTCAAATCTGGTTTTTTATCTTTATTTTTTATAATTATATTACAAGTCATTCTTTTTCCTTTTTCTAATTCTATAATATATATTTTACTTTTGTTATTATATTTTCTCTTTTATTTACTCACAATCATAATGATAAATATTAAAAAAACTATAAGGATCATTTAAACAGAGATTACTCAATTATACAGATGAACAGTTACATTTTATTCTCTCTTTTAATTACAACATTAACAACTATTTTCTAAAATATAAAGATCGTATCACGAATGATGTTATTACATGCTCTTATTTCATAACTTTAGATGAATACAACATCATAACTCATATTTCATAGGTTTAATCACGTGCGCATTACGTTGATCAAGACAGATTACAATATGGGCTTTCAAGCCTTATAGTACTGGGCTTTACAGGATTTGTTTCGGGCCTGCCCATCACCAGATTTTACTGTTTCATACATTTGTTAACGATCAGTCATTGTGAATTTGTGTGCTGATATACACGGCCCAAAAGTTTAGGCACTCGGTTCTTAACCAGTTAACCGTTTTTTATAACTAGATTAATAGACTTGCACAAAAAACCCGGGTACGGACCCGACCCGGTGTACCTGACCCGGACCCGGGTCCGGGTACAACCCGTACCGGGTGTACCCGGTTCGTACCCGGAATAAACCGGCGGTTTCAACCCGGTTTGGGATTTTTTTGAATTTCTAAAACCCGACCCTACCCGGACCCGACCCGAACCCGACCCGGTCTAAACCCGAAGTGAACCCGATATTGAACCCGGTATTGGACATAAAAAAAATATATTAGAAAAATAAACCAAACCCGGTATTGGACCCGGTTCCGGACCCGACCCGACCCTACCCGGGTATGGCGGGTAGGTTTTCCCGCAAGTGAACCCAACCCGGACCCGTACCCGGGTTCACCAATACCCGGGTACAAAAAAACCCGACTGGACTGAACCCGGTTTGAACCCGGTTCCGGCCCAAACCCGATTTGTGCATGCCTAACTAGATATATTAACCTTTAGTGAAAACTAGAATTAAGTCTCCGCGTCACAGCAGGGGCCTAAAACTGTGCCAAATAGCATACATATCACACCACCGCCAACTTCCACCAACACTGAAGTTGGTTTGTGTTAATGCGAAGAAATTAGACCGAAATGTAAAACATTGAAAAGTTTAATTAAGTCGATCTAGGACCCGCGTGTTGCAATAAACTTGTCAAATGGGTAAAAATAGACGTAAAAAAACTTAAACCACACATGCACTTTGTGCCATACTAAGTCGCAATATTTAGAATGAAACGTAAAAATGTTGAATCACACATGCATGTGGCGCCATGTTAACTTGCAAAACATAAAACGAAACATAAAACAGAAACTTACAAAATATATAAGTTTTGGGTTAAAGTTGTAAAGTAATTAAATTGTAAGGTCAAAATGCAAAAGCTAGAAAAAGTTTGGGGTTAAAAAGTAAAAACTTAATTTTTGTAAGGTTACATTGGAAAAATTAAGTTTAAGATTAAAAATAGAAATTGTATTTTATACGACAATCTATGCATAAGATACAACACCTTATGCATAGAAAAATTAAAAATTAGTAAATTATAAATGGGTGTTAACTAACTCAAAATTGGTTAGTAATCGAACCAACCATGTTCATGGGGAGGTTATAGATCATCCTAAACCGGTTAATATCTAAACCGATTTTCTAGAATAACTGGTTTTGAATATTTTGATAATTCGCCAAATCGGTTAGTAATTTTTTTTAAATATTAGATTTGTGCACCTCTAATGACAGGGAGATGTGGGGACAAGAAAATAGATTGTAAAAATCTTCCAAAAGATGGAGCTAGACGAAAAGTGAAAATTTTGTTTATTTAATTAAAAAATTAGTGAATAGATTTTGATTAAACAGATAATTATAAATTGGGTTACGTTCATTTATTACATTCATAAGCGTTTGTTAATTGAGCGTTAGTGTTAAATAAACATTTGACCCTGTAAATAACGGCAGTGAAACTAAGGATTTGTGCATGTCTATTACCCACCCAGATAAATCGACACTCCCCTATACGTCGTGTGTGGGTCCATACGCGGCGTATAGGGTCGAATACTCTGAAACAAAAAAAAATTCAGATGGGCTGTTAGAGAGCTATACACCTCATATAACTTTATACGACACATATAGGGCTATACGACGCGTATAACAATTTCGACACTGACTATAAGGAAAAATTCAAGGGGATGTTAGAGGGCTATACGACACATATAATTTTATACGACCCACCCTATACGACGCGTATAGAAATTTTAGAACGTTAATTTAAAATCATAGGGTGCCTATTTAATGAATCCCATATAAAAACAACCAACTAAATAGGCCACTTAATAGGGGTAGAGGTGGCAAAATGGGCGGGTTGGATTGGGTTGGTTGTTAGATCAAGATGGGTTTGGGTTAGGATGGGTTAGGGTCAGGATGAGTATTTAAGAAAAAGGTCAGGATGGGTTTGGATAAAGATGGATTCGGGTCGTTAAGATGAGTTATTTTAAAAAGCTACAAATTAAATCTAAAATTACCAAAACCTAATCAAGCAACTTTGTGAAAAACTCGAGAAAAATGACGATTGCCAAAGTCAAACGCATTTATCAAAAATCAACTAACATTGAAGAAATCACAGGACATAAATGGTGATTGGGTTGGTTACCATCAATCAATCGACAATTAAAGGTTATGGCAACTTTGGTGGAGAAATGGTGTTGCAGAAGTGCTGCGGTGGTCAATCTGCTCCATAGATTCATCGAGAGAGATTAATATCGATTGATGCAGGTGCGGTGGACGATTTGCGTCAGTAACATCGGTCGATTTGGGTAAGCAGAGGTTGATCAATGTGGGTATGGTTGTCGATTTGTTTCAGCGGTTATCGATTTGAGTTGTAAAGTTCGATCGCGTGGGGTACGGTGGTCGATTTGTAGCAAAGGTGCGGTCGATATGAGTGCGGTGGTCGATTTGCTTAAGCGGTGGTCGATTTGCTTAAGCGATGATCGGTTTGTGATGCGAGGTTCGTTCGATGTGGGTGCGATGGTTCGATTTGGGTAGCGATTTAGGGGCTTTAGAGTTTGGCATTTGAGATGGTGATGGGTAGATTCAAATTTAAGATAGGACAAATATCCATCTTGACCCATATTAGTTTTTCTTATGTATATTTTCAACCCATCTTGATCTATTTATCTATTTTTTTAAATCCATCTCAATCCACATCTATTTGAAAAAAGCCCATTCAAACCCAAAATAAAACATTTGTATTTCTTTTGCCAGGCCTAAATAGGGGTAATGGTGATCACGAACTTGGGCCATGATGTCACATTTCTAGAACTAAAAGCCCAGGTGCAATTTGGACTATAAGTCCGTTCATTAAGACAAAAAAACATCTTTCATTCATTCGTGTGGGGTCAGTACTAGAGATGCATAAAATAGTTTTTTTTTGTTTTTTTGTAACAAGTTCCTGGTTGGGTTAGACTGGGTTTTTAAGACCCGGGTTTTCTATGGAACCGGGTAGGGGTATATGGAACTGGGTAGGGTATGGTAGAGCCGGCTTAATCTTCTTAGAGGCTTCAAATGAACTTAAAAAATGAGGTCCTTTTGAATTTTTTGTCATCAACGCTATAAAAATCACGTGTTTCAACCATAAAAACCATCTATTTTGACCCATTATCCAACCCATATATTGTACATGTAATAACCTCTTTCGGTTCAAACATCCAAACACCTTCTAATAAGCTAGTCAAACCATAAATATCATAAAACTATAACGGAATGCATATGTTTTAACAAATACAGCAGACTTAGTTATCAATCATCTCCTTCACCACTATACTTAGTTGGTCTGCAAAAACACTAGTATTTCAATTTACAAGGGAAGAGGAAAGAAATCTGGAATCATTTTTAAACATACAACTTGAAGGTCAACATTGCACTCATAAGCAATACACTAGTGTAATTGGCTAATTGCATAAGTGTTTTGAACTTTAAAGGTAATAATATAATATAAAGATAGAGCTATATACAAATAGTTATAGAAAGTACAATGCTTGTCCTGTCTTCCATCTTCTATACAATTGCAGGCAAATGCCAACCTTGAGGGCTTTTTATCTTAAATGATTGTTGTCCCTCACTTTTATTTATAAACCCATCATGTCTTCTTCTCACCTAAAAAGTAAGAAATACACCAAGAATAAATCAAGAATCACCTATAGAAATAAAGAATCACCACACCATACCTACACATCCATTGAAACAAGTTTCATTTCCTTGGGTAACTTCTTTATTCTCAAACATAATTTTGTAAGGAGGAAAAATTGTCGATATCTACAATAATATAAATAATTAAAGTGCATACTATCTCATAACCAGTTGACTATCACAACAAAAAATGCCATCCAAATAATTTGAATAGTTAGATGTCTATGCCAAGAAGAGGTTTTAAAATCTAACTATTCTAAATCATGATATAAAATTTCGATTACAAAGATCAGTGTAAATCATGATTTCAAAGCCTTGGCTTCAAATGATGGATCCAGTGCCTACTAAGTATATAAATTTAGATTGGTAAGGTATTTGGGTATAGGATGTATACAAAGTGGTTGAGAAAAAGAAATATATTGTTTTGATGCAAGAGATAAGCAACCATTACCAAGCAAATGTGAGGGTTGCTTTTACCAACAACTCTTATATCGAACTACTTAAACACGATCTTGATGAAGTTTTGTTAGCTGTTTACTCTTAAGACCGCGCAAAAGCCATATCAAAACCCTAAATCGAATTTAGGGGCCCATTTAATGTGGGGGCCTGAAGCAGCTACTTCACTCATATATATACCATGGGTTGGCCTGGGGTAGGATCAGATCAGGTTGGGTCTAGGAACCGTGCAAGGTTGGGTTGGGTTGGGTTTGGGTAAGGTCAAGAAACATATTTCATCTAGGTAGGACAAATTTATGATTTGTGTTCCATAAATAAATTAAACAACATAAGTTCAGTTTTCATTTATATATAATACTTTACAATGCAAAAGAAAATATATTTCTTGAAAATAACACAATTTTAGAAAATAAAGCATTTTAATTATAATTTTATTCGTCGTCTTCATGGTCTTATTCATTATCTTAGTTGTACCATTGCAAACAAATCGCCACATCATATAAGTGTTCATAATCGGTTCACAGAATAAGTCTATCATTCATTTCTTTATCATGTAATTTTGTTTCAGTAATATTACGTCTTTGACCGCGCGCACGTGATCCTTTAAGTAAATGTACATATCCATCAACTCCGGAATGATTCTTGTTCTTTGTATCGATAAATCTTGTCACTTAAAGAAAAACATATTCTAAAACTACTACAAAGCTTGAGTTATTACTAAACACATACCCAAGCGCTTAAGTAAACTTGTATGGTGGTGTTGTAACACCCTAAATTTTAAACATTTATTTGAACATGTTAGCCTCAGTCAAATATATTTATTAAAATTTTGTTTACATCTCAAGTGATCAAAAGTCATGTTCAAAGTCATCTATACATTAGTCAAAATAAAAAAAATCAAGTAAAGCGAACACCAAGTATATTAGAAGAACAACGATAATATAGTAATGTTGTAAAACTACTCTAATAGCATAACAATAGCATAACAATATGAGGAAAAAATATGTTAAAATAGTTATTATTGTATCCATATTTTTACTATTTTTTGTTACACATTTTATTTTTTAAGAACATTAAACACATAATTTCTCACGCTCAAGTCTTATATATAAATAAAAACAATAAAATTACAACTTCAAATACAAAGGTTAAAAACTTCATTTCAAAATAATTATCACTAATAATCAAAGTTATATTTTTGAATACAAAACATAACTGTCAAAGTTTAACACAATTACAAAAACAATATATCAATAGATAAAAATCCCTTAGTAAAATCAAGATAAAGTAATTATTTGATAGGTTAGTTTTACTGAAATGGATAACTATGTAATATACATACATTAAGAAGGAAAAATATGTACTTAATTTTATTTTTTGGAGAAATATATAATTTATGGTCTTAATAAGGGGAAATGTGTCTTAAACTTAAGGTAATAACAAAAACTATCATGTGACAACCCTAAGCCAAGGTTAGGTAAATTAAACATGTTAAGGACTACACTAAGTAGATGTATTTACCTATATACATTCTTAGAGATTGTTAAGTATATTTATGTGTTAACTTTAGATAAAATATTTATGATATCTACATGGTAGTACGTGAGCATGCATGCATGCATAAATGTTTACGTGTACATATGTGCAACTCTTGTATGAATCTTATGATTGTCATCTTAGGATTATGTGACTAATTAGTTGAATGCTAAATGCTTTAAATAGATCTAATGTATTAAGACTTAAACTTAATTAAACCTTATTACATCAAGTGAACCTTATGTTAAGAACTAAAACTAAACAAATCTTAAACACCCAACACTAACGAAAACACAACCTTAACCCTAGTATCAGTACATTAAAGCACTAATTAACCTGATTAACAACTAAATTACTAACTAACCCTAGCTTAATGACTAAGTAAGTCATTAGCACCTTTGATCTCCACCTAGCCATAACTCTTACACTAATCACTCTCCAAACTCGTCACCTAGCACCACCTTAACATTAATCACCTTTTAGAGCTTGCCACCTCTTCCTAATAAACCCACTAATCAACCCTATAACCAACACCTCACCACTCTAAACCTAGATCTAATGATGAGTTTCCCCACTTCTTCCAAACCTCTCAGCCACATGGAACTTCACTTGAGACTTCTCAACCAAATACCACCCTTACAACTCCAAACCTTGTTAGGACCGTGTACGTACGGAGTACTAACTGATTCTGCGCATATACCAACTCAAATAGTGCGGAATCCTATTTGATTGGCGATCCAATCAGGGAGAACACAGTTCAGATCAATCTAACGATTAATGAAACGTTACGAATGATTAGAACACGATCAACTGTGATCTATGAACTTGAAACATGTTTTCTTGAGTCTCTGGACGGCTAGGGTACGATTATGTGTGTAGGTATTTGAAATGTTACGTTTTTCCATGAATTAGGTGGTATTTATAGGTTAGGGTTTTCCACTGAAGCATGCTATTGATACATCCGCACGACTGACGATCCAGTCATGCGACTGAGTTAATCTTATGTCTCAATCATGCGACTGATCCAGTCACCTGGTTCGGTCGTGTGACGGGTCCATTAGCATGAAGTATTCATGCGTATGGTCCATTCGTATGAGAACTTCACACAATTAAGTTTGAACATGTTTCTCAATCATTATTGACTAAGAACTATATACAATAACCTCAAACCTATATAGTTAGTTCAATATGCATTATCACATAATAAACAATGAAATATTAAACATTATATGCATCAAGCACACATTGCATTCATCCATATCCATTTAATGACATATATGTAAGACATGAAAGACATTTACATTAAGCTCCTAAACTAGGTACATGTGTATTAACAAACTCCCCTTGGACCTAGTTTACATGATTGTCAATTTCTTGTACTTTTCCTCTCTTGTAGCTCCAGCATGTATCTCAAATGCAAAACAAAGCCTATCACATTCTGAAACTGGAAGGCTTGTACAATATCCTACGAGTCATAGAATAGTGGCCACTTGTATAAAGTATAAACATCATCAACAGACAATTAGTCAACCACATAGGCTCAAGTACCCGGATAGTATCCATTTGGCTCTCCTTTTGTAAGACTATGACCGCTTCACCTGTTCTCCAATCGTAGTATCACCACTTGAAATGTGGAGTGAAGTCCTGTGGCATTTCCCTTAGAGGGAGTTTGGTCATTGTGCGCGAAGGACTCCACTTCAACACTACCTTAGGCTTTCCGGTAATGGGATCAACTTCAGATCGTCTGATGTACCTCTTCGGTTGTTGAGGTATGAAGTTTACCCACATGGTGTGGTACTCTTTTCTCAATGTAGCCTCAAACCAGCCTGACATTTTCTTCGGATTAGCATATAGCAACTTTAGGCATGCCAGCTGGTTGAGCTCAAAACCAGGAGAGTCTTTAGATCATGTGGGAATCAAAAGTACTCCATGCCCTTTTCTCTCTTCACGGCATACACATTCAGATCCTCAAATAAGCCCATGCGATGATCTTTCCTGACACCTTTAAGTGTTTTTGACTTTGTACTGCTTGGTGTAGACATTTGGCTTTTGTGAAGTGTGCATGGCTCAGATCTCAGCAAAATAGGCCGCCCATTCAGCCTTTTTGATGTCAACATCGGCGTCTAAGGCTTGGGCTTGACCCTCATTCTTCTCAGACTCTTTCTCCATCTGATCTAGCTTGTCAAATGTGTCACTGACAAGAGTATCACCCAAGATAGGGACTACACTTCCCTCTTTGTCAGCATATTCTGGATTATGGTCAGCAGTGACATCCTCTATCTCGATTTCATCTATGTCGTTGAGCTCATCATCACTGGTAACCTCAAAAGTAGGAGCCTCCTTGACAATCTCGTCCGAGTTGAGCCGGAACATCTCAACAAGCTGTTCATTAGTAAGGTCATGAATGATTTCTCCTTCTTCAGGAGTATAGCTTATAGACTTTCTGACTATCCCTTGCAAATCAAGAATCATTGTAAGTTAAGACTTGATTTGCTGAAGGGGAGTAATCATACTCATCTTGCTGAGATGATTGATCTGCTTGATTTAAACATGTAACACATCAACTGTTAGTAATTAATCAAGACATTCAAACATTTGATAAAGATATATAAACATTAATTACATAATATTAATACAAGATTCAAGTACAAAGCTTTCATAAATACATAAACTTCTAAGCATTACTTTTGTCTTGTATGGCTGGCTTCTCAACAGATGGGGCAGAAGATGAGGCTCATTGGTCTTGATTTCTCTTAGTACGTCTCTCTTGACCCTGAGCTAAGGTAGATGCAACTGCATCTCCTTCATCATCATCATCATCATTCTGCCTTCCCCTTGTCCCTTCATCTTCACTGGCCTCATCATCATCACTATCGTCGTCGTCGTCATCATCATCATCATCATCATCATCATCATCATCATCATCATCATCATTATCATTATCATTATCATCTCCTTCTCTGATCTTGAGGGGCTCATATTTGGATCCCTTTAACTTGAGCATGATGGTCTTGTTAGAGGCCTCTAACTTCTCTATTCTCTTTGCTGATTGGATGTTATGCTCCTGGAGTTGGGAAATTTGCTAAGCTTGCTGTGAGATCTGTTGTGCTTGGGTAGCTTTTAGCTCCACAAGCGGACGTAGTTGGGCAACCTTCTTTTCATCAGCAGCTAACAACTTCAGCACCATACGGTTAAGTGCTGATAGCTGTTCCTCTACCCCAATGGGGGGTAGAGATGGTCTTGTGGTGAATGTTGGGTGGGATGATGGTCCGGCTTGGTGGCTGGTGGTGGTAGTGGTGGCTGTGGTGAATATGGGTAGTGGTATATGAGTGGGTGGTGAAGGGTAGGCTGTAGTGGTAGTGGATAGGAGTGAGGTAGTGAAATGTGGTGTGGTAGTGGTGGTGGTGGTGGTAGCTGTTGTAGATGTGGATGTGGTGGTGGTGGCTATAGTGGTGGCAGTGGATGTGGTCAGTGTGAACCTTGGCCTCTCCCCTTTTTGCCGTAGGGTTGAGCCACTCTCTTTCTCCTTGAGCCCTTGGAGGAGGATGCTCCCCCTTGGCTGTTGGTCTGGTATGGGGTGTAAGATGGATTAGTAGCAGCCTCCCCAGATTCACCTTGGCGTCTACCTACCTCCCTAATCCCTCGCTCGGTGGCAACCACCCTGTGGTGAACTAACGTCTCCTTATCAGACACCTGCTCCTTATCAGGACAGAAGTCCTGATGGAATCCTGCCATGTCAGCTCCTCCGTGGGTGGATGGTGGAGATGTAGCATCTGTGGTAGTGGCCCTAGATTGGGTGGGGCCAGTATCTCCACCATCACCACTGTCATCATCATCAGAATCATCAGATGGGAGCACAATCGGCTCAGAGTCTGAGTCACTATCATCGTGACGCCACTTCCTCTTCGCTGGCGCCATATAGTCCTCTCGGCCCAGTGCCCAAACAGTCTCCTTACCAGGGGCTTCACCTGCTTCCCCCGGTAAACCCTCATCCTTCCTAGGGTGGTATCATCCATCACCTCTAGTGTAACTGCATCCTCTCTCTCCTTGGGCAGCAAAGGAAGCTTCTGGTCGATGATCATCTGTATAAAACGTGGGTACATGTAGAACCTCCTTGCCTTTGGCCTCCATGTTCTCCACTAAGTAGGTGAAGATCATCCTCGAAAAGATGAATGGGTGGTTTAGCACCAGGGCTACATAGGCGTTCTGGATCTAGTCTGACAACTCATCAAATCTGCCCTTCCTCGAGGCTATACACCTCAGCAGCACATGGCTAAGTATTTGAACTGGGGGCACAGGTTGCTCTTGTTGAGCACACCTGCGTTGATGTCCCCCGAGTACTTAGCCCGAAGAAACATCCACGAACTGTCAAAAGATGCAGTCTGGTAGGGCAATCACCATCATCTCCCAACTCTAAGATTGTCCTAAGGTCCTCCTCACTGATGTCAATATCCTGACCAAAAATGGAACTCCGAATCCGGTGAGGCTCTGAGGACCTATCTACAACAACGCTTTCCCAGAAAGCCTGCTGTATCGACCTATATGGGGTGCACAGAGTGGAGATAGCTCTGAAGATCCTCGATCTTCATAGAAATGAAATGATGCCCGCAAACTCAGACGCGTTCCGGGATGTCAAGTCTAGATGAGCACATATGTTGTGCTTTATGCTCATCGTCCACCGACTCGCCATACTACTGTAACACAAGATAGATAAATATTAGAATGTGTGTAACTGAATGACATTTGAATTTATTGGATTTGAATCCTTCTATTCTGTCGTGCGAATGGACAGTGCGACTGATTCTGAGTCGTGCGATTGACCTCATTCGTGCGATTGAGCAAACGACTGGGCTTAGTCGTATGCTGTCCCATGCGGTTAACATAGTCGTGCGACTGAACTCAAACGCATGGTATAGTCGTGTGATTGTGCCATTCTCCCAGCTCAGTCGTGCGATTGAAGTTCATCAGTACGTTCATTCACATGACAGTCTGTTTTTCCATTCAAATTCAAATCTTGAGCAAAATTTGATGTTAGACGTTGTGGTTTGGCTCATTAGACTCGCAATCATTCCAATTAACATCTAACACATATTAAGTTAGCAATTTACTTAGTTTTAAAGGTTTATTTTGTGTACTAAGTTTCGGTTCTTATTAGGGCTCAATTGCGTCGATCTAGGGCACGATTTAATGAGCCTTTGAGTGGATAACGCTGCACATTACCCGTATAATCAAGCAAGATCATTAGAAGCAATAGTAATCAGTCTATGACACTCAATCAAGATTTTGGTAGTGTAACGGTACAATCGTGTGATTTAGGGGCGATTTAGGGGTGATGAGTGACTGTGACCGACTCCCCCTCTATTTATACTAGGGTTTCCTCCAGTCGTGTGACTGAACTTATTCGCACTCTTGAGTCGTGTGACTGAGGCTCAGTCGTGCCACTAGCACAGTCGGTCACCTTCAATTGTGTGACTAGGTTTCAGTCGTGCGGCTGTCTCATTCGATCACCTCCATTCGTGCGATTGGTTCATTCTGATGATCCAATCGTATGGATTGACCATGCTTATGGTCCAATCGCATGTCTGGTCCATACGTGTGGTTAGTCATGTGATTGGGCTCATACGTATGGTCCAATCGTATGACTGGTCCATACTCATGGTCTAATCGTGTGAATGGCTCATACTTATGAGTTTGACCTTATGACCATTCATACACGTAGCCCTTTTACTTATTGATAAGATATTTTGACCATTGATCATCTCAGACATGACCATTTTAATTTAGAAACCTGTTGATCACCTCAGACGTGATCTGTTTAACAACAAAAACTTTGTCACCTCAGACGTGACCCTTTTACATTTGAAAACCCCATTGGTCACCTCAGACGTGACCTTTTAGTGAGTGAATCCCAGATTGATTTCCGATGCGTAGTCCGACATTTACCTACTAAAATAACTAAAATTAACTGAATTAAACAACTAGACATAAAACAAAGCTAAACATATTTTTGTATTTTTGTGTGAGGTTGAAATCCTAAGATAAGTATCTACCAGATTTTTCTTCCTGGACAGTATAGCGTCAAGTTACTTTGATCATAACTGGAACGATTCATTATGGAATCATACAGGTTTATCAAATCATTTAGGACATTTTACCAAAGCCTTTTGATGCTAGATTCTTGTTTTCATCGAGATTCATTAGCAAGTTTAGGAAATCATACTAGAGTTGTTAGACACCCTCGATGATTTGGACTTTCAAGAATTGCAGCCATGATGATTGTCAGTATACTTGTCCATTTAGATCTATGCACAGATTTTTGACACACATTGGTAATGATATAAGGTTTGATTATTTCAAGAAGCATTTGTGGATCCCACGCTTATATGGTAATCAACGTTCCCCAGGAGATTTTTGAGCGGTCTACAGGTAGTTTACAAGAAGAAACTATTCTAGAGCTTTCAAAGAGATGCTAAGCCTCAGGTCAGTGCCACCGCACAGTAGAGAGGTGCAAACAACAATGAATTCTAGAATATTTAGGTTATGCTTATCCTCAGCTCAGTGCCACCGCACAGCAGAGAGACATACAATCTATCTTCTTGTATGAGCAATTATATTCTTTTTGCATAGATTGCACCAACAACATAGGTTATTAGCTTGATTGCTTTTTGCATGTTTCATGTGCTTTGCTCAATTTTTATGGTCATCCACACATATTTGTGGCATTTATTTTGCTCGTCACCCCTTATTTGAACTTCATTGATTGTGTTAACTAGGGATAAGATAATAACCCACAGCTTGTTGAACAACTTAGTTTGAGCTTGAAATCACCAATTAGGTCTAATCATCTATTGTGTTGAATCTACCGACACATCATGTAGTGATCTAGCAACCTCTAGGTCTACTTTCTTCGTGTTATCATAGTAGCAGCTAGTTTTACTATTATTTTTCCTTTTATATTGCTTAGATTTCTCAGACTTATACTTCGAGTTTTGCATCTTAATCAATTACATTCTTTTAAAGTCCCAAACTCTTTGTTCATGTGTACTATCATTTTCCATAAACACTAAATCAGTATCACGGATACGATCTCATTTCTATTAGCTAGACTGTCCTCCTCCCTCGTTTTTTTTAAGTACTGAATTAAAACAACTAATTTAATACAAATTTAACCTATTCTCCCCCTAAAATTCTAAAACTGAAAATGTTTTTGCGTTTAGAATTTTAATAGGTGAAGAAATAAAATGAAATAAAATAAAATAAAATAAAAAATAAGTCTACTCGTCGAACTATGTACTATCATCGTCTGGAATCACTTCACTTTTCTTTTTAACGCTGTGGACCTCTAACAGATGTAAAAATCTCGGTTTATCAAAAGCTTTTGTATAGAGGTCAGCGCATTGAAAGTCCGTATTAATTTTAACAACATCGATTAAATTCTTATCAAAACAATCACATATAAAGTGATATTTAATTCCGATGTGTTTGGACTTAGGATGTTGGACCGGATTTTTAGTTACGGCTATAGTAGCAGAATTATCAACAAATATGGGAGTGTTAGAGAATTTCAAACCATAGTCTTGCATTTGCTGTTGAATCCAGATGATTTGTGAACAACAGCTTGCAATAGCAACGTATTCAGCTTCACAAGTTGACAGAGCAACTGATGTCTGCTTTTTACACTACCACATGACTAATCTTCTCCCAAAGAATTGACATACTGCTAAAGTTGAGTTGTAGTTCATTTTACAGCCGCCATAATCCGAATCGCTATACGTTGTAAACTCAAAGTCATCATCATGAGGATACCACAACCCAAGTGTTGGCGTACCCTTCAGATAATGAAATATCCTTTTGACTCTAATGAGATGGTTGACTTTCGGTTTCGCCTAATATCTAGAGCAGAGACACGTCGCGTACATTATATCAGGTCTTGAGGCAGTGAGGTACATGAGAGATCCGATCATTTGTCGGTACATGGTGGCATCCACCAGATCACCATTTTCGTCGGGTGCTATGTCGTGGTTTGTAGCAAGTGGAGTCCCAGCTGCCGAAGCATTCTCCATATCGAATCGACTTAGGATATCACCTACATACTTGGTCTGATATAGAAATATGCCCTTTGGTGTCTGATCCACCTGTAACCCAAAAAAGAACTTCATCTCTCCCATGACACTCATCTCAAATTAAGCTTTCAATACTGCTTCAAATTCTTTACATAAGTTCTTCGTTCTTGGAGCCGAAGATTATGTCATCAACATAAATTTGAACAAGCTGTAAGTCATCATCCTTTTCTTTGATGAACAGTGTACAATCAATTACTTCTCTGCGAAAGCCGTGTTTCATAAGATGAGTTGAGAGTTTTTCTTACCAAGCTCTTGGGGCTTGGTGGAGCCCGTAGAGAGCCTTGTCTAGTTTGTAAACTCTGTCCCGATGATACGGATCTTCAAATCCTTCGGGTTGACTGACGTACATTGTCTCCCTGATTTCACCATGAAGAAATGCACTCTTTACATCCAGTTGATAAACTTTAATCTTCATGTAAGAGGCCTAGGCTAGGAAGATACGAATTGCTTCCATTCTCGCCACAGGTGCAGATACTTCATTGTAATCAATCCCCTCGACTTGTCGAAATCCTTGAACTACAAGTCGAGCCTTGTTTCTGATTATGACCCCTTGGTCATCTTTCTTGCATTTCAAGACCCATTTGGTGCCAATGACCTTAGCACCTTTAGGTCTATCCACCAGTGTCCATACACCTAACTTCTTGAATCAAAGAAGTTCTTCTTGCATGGCACTCACCCATGTCTCGTTGTTTAGGGCTTCACTGACATATTTTGGCTCAAATTAAGACACAAAACATCGATACGCACCATGGTGAAGATAACCCTTTTCTATTACTAAGGCATAATCAGCTGAGTATAGCTAATTTCTTTTCTGAACTCCTGATCTTACATCCCCAATGACATTTTCCAGAGGATGATAAACATTTAAGCGTGATCTAGGAGTTTTGGGAACAACTACCTCATTATCCAGGTTGTGAACCCCTGGTTCAGTATCTGAGGCAGTGGGAGTGTGAGGTTCCGAAGTGTTAGAGGAATCAACATCGGATGCTTGTGTACTTGCAGGAGTAGGAACCTGTTCCTCCTGATCCACCTGAGCGTTTTCCATGTCTTCATCATCAGAGGAAGAGTCACTTACTTCCAGTGCTCCCCCTGAATGACTGGAAGACTCACTTTGTGAACCTAATGTTGTTGAGTCTTGTGACGGTGTGTTTAAGACATCATACATCATTTGGTTGCTAACTCATCTTCAGGAGGGGAAAGAAGAATGTTGAAGGACTTAAAGAATCCATCATAACAAAAGAAGAATGCGGGTCCTTTGCCAGCAGGGGGTGGTGTATCTTTGAACGTCGACATTGCACCGCACTTCTACTTGACCTGTTGAGTTGATGTAAACTCTCTTATTCGGTATGTTGTATCCTAGAAAAATTCCTTCTTCAGCCTTCTCGCTGAACTTCACCGACTTGAGTTTTTGTTCAGAAGAGTACATGGTGCTCAAAACGGTTCGAGGTATTCTAGATTAGTTTACATCGTTGCAGTAACTTGTAACACGTTTTACCATGATGCTTGAACACCAGGACATGCATTGGAAACTGCCTCATTCCAGAATTGAATGGGCAGTTTCGAGTCTGCTAGCATCATCCGGGCTGTCTCTATCAAGCTGCGATTCTTTCTCTCAACAAGTCTGCTCATTTGAGGAGTGTAGGTAGATGTTAACTAGTGCACAATTCCTTTTTCTTTGCAGAATGCCTCCATTGGTTCTTGAACTTGGTACCATTGTCTGAGCGAACTTGTCGTACCTTCAGCTTGTAGAGTGAATCCAATGTGGTTACCAGCTCTTTGAATGATTCAAATGTCTATAATTTGGATTTTAGAAACATCACCCAAGAGAATGTTGAGTAATCATCTGTAACTACAAAGCAGTACAAGTCGCCAACAATGCTCCTCATACTGACTGGACTAAACAGATCCATGTGAAGAAGCTCAAGAGGCAACTCAATGGAATTAACTTTCTTAGCCTTATGAGCCTTCTTGGTATGTTTTCCTTTCTTACAAGCAACACAAAAATTTGGTAATTGGAAGTTCTTAATGTTTACTCCACGCACTAGATCATTCTGGATCAAGTGATTCATCTTCCGGGGATTTATGTGTCCCATTCTCCTATGCCAGGAGATAGAGTCTTTCTCTGTTTCCTTTGACAAGAAGCATTGTACTTGATGATTAGTTGTGGAGGCCTTTGATAGATCCAGGACATATAGATCGTTATATCTTGAAGCTGACATTAAGACCTGATCCTCTAGGATTACATAATCCTTCTTCAACACATAGCACTTCTTGTTGTCAAAGACTACCTTAAAGCCTTTGTCACAGATTTAGGATACAGAAAGTAAGTTATTTTGAAGTTATTGAACATAGTTTACCTTATCAAACTTTACTTTCTGGTTTCCCACTTCCCCTTGAGCTGTGATGTAACCTTCTTTATTTTCGGCAAATGAAACGTGTCCTCCTTTAATTTGTTTGACGTTTGAAAGGAGAGACAAGTTCCTAGTCATGTGCTTGATGCTCTGCTATCAACAATCCAGGTATTTGTAGTAGCACTATAGCGAACACCCTGCACATTCAAAGGAAATGATTAGTTTAGGTTAGGGACCCAAGCCGTAACTGGCTTGGGTGACCCAGAGGCATCACACATCATAAATTCTACCAACTGTCCATTTGAGGGTGCGGGAAGATCTATTTTCTTCTTGTTCTCATTATTAGACATTGTACTTGATTTTTCTTTCCATAAGTCAGTTTTGTGTAGGGCATGTTTGTGATAAACAGACGACTGGCTGCTGGTTTGAACTTTATGTTCACTAGTTCTTTTTGGTGGAGTAATAGAGCTCCGTTTCGAAGAACTTGGTTTAGTGTCATGAAGTTCAACTTTCTTCCTTGGTGTCTGATAATAAGGACAGGTAGAAGCAATGTGTCCATACTTTCCATAATTGTAGCATGATCTACTTTCTATACATTGGTGGAACTGTTTCTATGGGGAAGTGTGTGACACAGTGTGACTTTAGTCTGTTTGGGTTTGGACACTTCTTGTTTAGTTGTTTTAACTTCTTTAACAAAATTCATTGTTTGAACATTTTTAACAGCTTTACCCTTTTGTTTATTTGGACTAAGACATGGTGCACGAGGTTGGTTAACTTTTTGGTCTTTTGGGTTCAGAATTAGACATGTTATAACCTGACTTCACCTTAACCTTTTCAATTGCTCATCAAAATTAACAATAGGCATTTTACCTTGAGACTTTAAAGTGGTCTTCTTCTGTTTAGTGATAGATTCCATCGTTTGCATGTGGAATCTGGATAACTAACTAGAGGAGTGGACACCACCTGGTCCTTACAGGGTTGTTATTTACTGGTTTACATTTAACACTGTCTCATGTGGTGGTGGAACCACTTTGTATCCCAACCCTCCCTATTGTTTCGTTCTCTCACTAAGTGTTGGACTATATGAGAAGAACTTGTCCAACTGTGCAGTTTTTGTTTTAATGAGTTTACTTCGACTTCCAAAACTGCTTTTTCTTTCTTTGTTTCTTCTACGGAGTTTAAATAGAACTTTATCATTTGCTTGGTTAAAAGCAACAACTTTGGTTTTCCGTAGTTGTTTGTTTAACAGTTCTATTTTCTCTTTATAACTGTGCTCATTTTGTTTTAAAATCTGGTTGGCTTCTGTGCACAGTTGTAAGTCATTTACTAAGCTATCATTGTGATCTAATAACCTAGAAAATTTTAAATCTATGCTTTCTTTAAATTTATTACATTCATTACAAGCATGATTATCAAAAAGTTGGTATGTGGTACTTACCTGTGAAGACTCAGTTGAATCAGCCATCAGTGTAGAGTTTGACTTCTCAGTTGCTGGAGATTCTGAAACTATAGTTCTGAGATCCTCTTCATTCAGGTGAGTGATCACATTAGCAGTATCTTCATGGTCTGACATTACTAGTTCAACTGCTATATCACCTTCACTTGCAGTGTCATCATCCAAAACCTCAACATTTGCAATGTTTGACTCACCCAGGATACAAAACGAAAAGTCCAATCTTGACCTTCGTCATCTTGTGCAGTCAAAGCCTTGGGATCTTTGCTTGATGATGCAGCTTCAGTTATGGGTTTGTTTTTACGGTTGAATGATGAGAAATGATTACCGTTACCTGTCTTCTTGGGCTTCACACATTCACGTTTAAAGTGCCCTTTTTCTCCACAGTTAAAACAGGTAACTTTGGTTTTGTCAAAACCAAAAGTTGTATCCTTTGTGGCTATCAAGTTCTGTCTAGTTTTCTTCATAAACTTCTAGGCTCTACAAATAGCACTTGCCATGCTGACATAATGTCCATTCTTTCCAATTCATTCTCGTCCACCTACTCATAATCCTCATCAGCCAGATGTCAATTTCCGATCTTCCTGCAACTAGACCATCATAAGAATGAACAACCGCAGTTAAGAGGTCCATATGCTCCTTTGCAACCTCCACAGTGATATTCCTGAGATTCTCGGTCTTCAACTTCGTAGCGTTTGATTCAGGTACTATATATTGGGTGCTAGATGACCCTGACGTTTTAGACCCTGAAGTAGAGGCTTGCGGAGGAGCTGCTGAACTTGACACAAATGCAGTTTGAAGTGGTGCTCCTGAGCTTTTTGAGGTGGAAGTTTAATTATACAGAGACGGGTTCTGATCGTAAGATCCTTTCTGAGACCTGTACTTCATCCTCAGTTCCTCCTCCCTTAGTTTCAGGATGAAGTCGTTTATGTCTAATTTTGCCAGTAAATTATTCTGTCTCAAATTAGACACAAACGAGTCTCACTTCTCTAGCAGGCCATTGGCAAAGCTTGATACCTTATCTTCCATTGACATTGTAACCCCATGAGTGTGCAACTCACTCATTAAATGGTAGAATCGGTCTATGACATCATCCAAGCTCTCCTTACCCATCGATGAGAAGTTATCAAACTCCTTCTTCAATGCCTTTGCCTTTAGAGCTTTTAACGATGCATTCCCATCGTATCGTTTTTCTAGAGCCTCCCATAATTTCTTTGCATGTTTATTCTCAGAAAATTGGTGGAATATATCCTTAGGTATCGACTGAGTCAACAGAGCATACACCTTTTTCTCAGCATTGTACTTCACCTTCTGGCTATCAGTCATGCCGCCTAGACTAAGTTTGACGCCATCAGCACCAACTGGCATATTGTAACCAGTCTCGATTGATTCCCATAGATTGGGATCAACACCATTTAGAGAAATTTCGAACCTTTGCTTCCATTGTGGGTAATTGTCTAATGTGATAAGCTTAGGCGGCTTATTGTGATTCCCAATCTCATTTTCCAGAAGTAACAGGTTCTGGATACGCGAGTCCCTACCTGCAGTAAACCCGAGTACTAATCTTCCATTTCTTTATACTTTGAGAGTTAGAACAAAACTTTTTCGCTGGTGCGAATGGAGAGATGTGATTGGGTCAATCGTGCGGATGGACTAATGCGGATGAATCAATCATGCGATTGAACCAATGCGGACGAGTCAATCGTGCGATTGAACAAGTGCGGATGGACAATGCGAATGGGGTGTTCAGTCGTACGAATGTATGGGCGACTGAGTTCAATCGTGCGTATGGCAGGGGCTATTGAGTTTAGTCGTGCGATTGAGCCAATCGTGCGACTGAGGCTGCTGGATTTGAAAATTCGAATATTTTTGGTACTTTGACACAAAAATACGATTTTTCACAAACCCTAATCTGCCGTAAGCCGAAAAACATGAACTTTTAGATCTGGAGACATTGAAAACACTGTTTTACTAAAAAAGATGGTGTTTTTGAATGAAAAATGTGAGATTTACACCGAAAACAATTGAATCACATGCAAAATCAAGAGCCAAAGCTCTGATACCACTTGTTAGGACTATGTACGTACGGAGTACTAACTGATTCTGCGCGTATACCAACTCAAATAGTGCAGAATCCTATTTATTGGGGATCCAATTAGGGAGAACACAGTTCAGATCAATCTAACGATTAATGAAATGTTACGAGTGATTAGAACACGATCAACTGTGATCTATGAACTTGGAACAGGTTTTCTTGAGTCTCTGGACGGCTAGGGTACGATTATGTGCGTAGGTATTCAAATAGTTACGTTTTTCCACTAATTAGGTGGTATTTATAGGTTAGGGTTTTCCATTCGTACGACCGAACCATTAGCATGGTTCAGTCGTGCGACTGAAGCATGCGATTGATCCATCCGCACAACTAACGGTCCAGTCGTGTGATTGATTCAATCTTATGTCTCAATCGTGCGACTGATCCAGTCTCTTGGTTCAGTCGTGTGACTGGTCCATTAGCATGAAGTATTCATGCGCATGGTCCATTCCCATGAGAATGTCACACGATTAAGTTTGAACATGTTTCTCAATCATTATTGACTAAGAACTATGTACAATAACCTCAAACCTATATAGTTAGTTCAATATGCATTATCACATAATAAACAATGAAATATTAAACATTATATGCATTAACCACACATTGCATTTCATTCATACCCATTCAATTATATATATGTAAGACATGAAAGACATTTTACATTAAGCTTCTAAACTAGGTACATGTGTATCAACAACCCTCCACAACTGTAAACCACTACAACCACCACCATCATCACATCTCTTGACTCTCTCTCTCTCTCTGAGATTTCAAGTCACCACTGCCATCACCATCTTGCTCTCGGACCTCTAAATACCATTTTCTCTTGTTTTTGGTTCTTACAATCATCATCACCATCCTTGCTCACCATCAATTCTCACCTCAAGAACAACATAGAACAAGTTGTTTTCCACTAGCTTGTGATCAACCTTCAAGATCAAGAACTAACACATCAAGCGGATCATCAAGGGTCTAGCCAAGCAATTCTCATAAGTTCTTTCATCACCAACCAATGTTTGATTTCTAAATCCACCAGCTAAAAGTATATATGTATGTTTAACTAAACACATATAAACCAACATTTTAAGAATCATCAAAGATATACACAAAACCTTATGAATATGATTTTTATAAAAAATAAGTATGAAAACAGAATTTAAAAACTAAAAAATTGAAGGTTTTATGAAAATCAAGGATTTAAACAAAAATACAAGATTTAAGGAGTTGAGATATGGATATTCATGATAAATCAGATTAAGTATTTAAATGACTATGATTGTAGGAAAAAAATTTAGAAAATTTTTAAGAAATATTAATCTATAAATTATTGGGTAATAATATTAGATAGATTAAATTATATGATTAATTCAAGAATTGAAAGAAAATTATTAAATAGAGGATGCAAGATAAAAATCTGGAAAATTTATATAATAACCCTTATATTTTATGAGAATTACAGAATAAATTTCATGAATTAATTCCCATGTATGACTAAGTTTCATATTTTAGAACATTTAATAGGTAGAAAATTAAAAGTGATAGTACAACAGCAGGATAAATCATAAAAAAATACATAAATTATGATATTAAAAAAGAATAGGTTTCTGAATTTTTAAAAGTATGTAGCTATTTTTGCCAATTATTTTGAAACTTGTAAAAAATCTAGTAAATTGCTTGTTATGTGTTACTGATTTAAAATTTTATGAGATAATAAAAATTTCAGAATGATTCTGTTGGTGAAATTTGGTGATTTTTGAATAATAATAGCTATCTATTAGAAATTTTGAGATAATTAGTAATTTAATTGCTGAAAATTTTAACGAAATAATATTTATTCTAACAAATAACTATTTTACAGGAATTATTTGACATTTGGCTGTAATTAAGGTGAGTAACATGGCTCCTTTTTTATTTATTAATTTTTTGGGAAAAATATACTGTTGGTGTTTGAAATTGATGCAAATTTGAGAATTTTTTGTTACTATCATATTGACACAATCAGTAATTCGGATGATAAACCATCAAATAATATAGGTAGTGGTACTTAGGAATATGTCAACCTATATTTTTCAGATGAGGGCAATGATGTTATATTATTTGATTGTGTTATTTGTATTTGACAGTTATGAATCACTTGAGTAGGTTTTGTTATGAGATTGATTGTATTACATGAATTCAAAATGATTTATGTTGATGAAACCTATATTCTCACTAACTGTATGTTACTATTTTGAGTATGATTTCTAAGGTCATCATAGTGTATTATAATCTAGTGTATACTTTCAACATGTATAGTGATTGGCACAACTATTTAAGAAAGTTGTGCATCTAGTTGACTATTGATATGTTTGCCTTCAGGCTTTATGTGGATATTTTTGTCTACTACTAGCTGAAGATTGTATGAAATGTTGAAGACACGTGCTTTTGATTAAGATTACAAAAATATATAAGTGTGAAATATTAGAATAAGTTTTTGTAAATTGTAATCCCATAACTATAAATTAATGGAAGTAATATTTAGTTTATTTATGTGATTTTCATGTCTTGATAATCAATGTGTTTTGAACCAACGAGTCACACTCAAGCATTTCACACTTCCGTCAGAATGTGATAGATTGATATACGAGCCACTGGTTATAAAGAATTAGGTTATATTAGTAAAGGCCTAGATTATAACCATAAGCTCATATGATAACAAATTTAGCATGGTTTAAAATATATTTTATTTTCATGATTTCATGATACTACGTCTATGCTTAGACAATAATAAAAATCTTGTATGAAATGTATATGATTATGTTAAAATATGAGGTTTTATGAAATTGTTTGACTAGTACTAGTACTATCATAACATGAAATTTTGTAAGAAATTTTGTAGTATGAGTACTGATAATTCTTATAGTCATTATAATGAAACTGATCTTTCAGATCATAACAAATATAAGAAACAACACTAGAACTGAGCCACATGACAACTTAGAAGTATCCTAACCCAAGGTCATAACCCACACCAAGTCAAAGTTTTTCATCCGACGAGTACCTGTAACCATTGGGGGCTATACAATCAGACCCCTAGGAAAAATGTACGAAGTGATAAGAAATTCTTGATTAAGAAGATTCGGGAACCTATAAATAGAAATCCAGAAATCCTTCCCTAACATTAGGCGTAACACATATTGTGCAACCCGTTGCCTCTAAAACTGAAGAAAGAGGATCGAAGAGACAAAGGTTGGATGAAGCTCAAATAAAAACAGACAACCAAATCCTCAAGAAGATTAAGAAGATATAACGAGAAATCCGAATAATCCAAATAGATGTCAATGATTAGAAGGAAGGAAGGCAAAATGCCTTTATCAAGATGTGGAATTGGATTTAGGGAAAATAGGATTGTAAGAAACCCTAGTTTATTATGTAAACTGTTTTAAATATATAAAATGAGAATATAATAGAATATTTGGTTATAATTACAAAATTATACTATAAAATGAATGAAAAATTTTCTTATGATAATAATATATAATTAAATATGCTGCAAGAAGAGATACTCTACCTGTACGAAAAACAAGACGTGTTGGATGTCCAAGAACTAGAATAGGAGAAGAAACTCCACCGAGAAATACCACTACTAGTGAGAATGAAAGAATTTCTCAACTAGTGTTTCAGCAATTGGAAGTGGCAATACCTACGTTAGTAGCTCAACTCCAGCAGAACCTTAATATGGGAAGTGTTCCACCTAGGAATGAAGAACTAGGAAACACTACTAAGATAAAACACCCCGAAGAAGGAGTTATAGACAGAGCTAAAAAAGGATGTTCTTACAAGAATTTTATATCTTGTAAACCCCATGACTTTAATGGAAAAAGAGGAGCAGTACAAGCGTGCATTGTTTATAAGAAATGGAGTCAGTATTAGATATCAACGAGTGTGTTGATAATTGTAAAACCATATTTGCTTCACATTCACTGAAAAGAGAAGCATAGTCATGGTGGAAGATGGAAGTTCAAACTAAAGGAAGTGATGTTATGAATAGATTAAACTGGAAAGAATTTAGAAATCTAGTGATTGAGAAATACTGTCCTTATAATGAGATAAAAAGGATAGAAGTAGAATTCTTAGCACTAGAAATGAAGGGTGTTGTACATCAAGAATATACAGATAGAGATAATGAATTGTCTAGACTAGTACCACTTCTAGTTACACCAGAAACTAAAAGGATAGAAAGGCATATCTGGGGTTTAGTACCATATATAAGATGAATAGTAAAATCAGCCCTGCTTAAGACTTTTCAGGATGCAGTGATGTTATCAAATAGCTTGGCTGATGAGATGATAAGGAATGGATCCTTGACTGATTCAAGGATTGGAGACAAAAGGAAGTGGAGCAACAACAACTTTGGAGGAAGATTTGGAGGAAATTAGTAGAAGGTAAATAGAAATCCTATGAGAATTTTCAATGGAATTGTCTAGGATAGGAAACCACAATCAGAAGGTCAATTTTAGTGTAATGCCTATAAGAGACACCATAATGGTAAGTGCAGGGTGATAATTTGCTATAACTGTAAGAAAAAGGGACACATATCAAGAGATTGTAAGGGACTGGCAAACCCTAAACTAGTTTGCTACCAGTGTGCAAATGAGAATCATTTTCGCAACGAGTGTCCAGAACTGAAAGGAAAAACCCTGAATAATCCAAACAATCCACATGACAGAGCATTTGTGTTGCAAGCTGAAGAAACCCGACATGAACTACAAGTACTAATAGGCACGTTTCTTTTTAATGGTATTATTCGATATGGGAGCAACTCATAGTTTTGTTTCGAATATATTTAAACCTTTACTTAATTCAACCTCAAAAAAACTGGAAAGTAAGTATATGATAGAATTAGCTCATGGAAAGATAGTTGAAGCTAGTGAAGTTATTTTCAACTGTACCTTACATTTAGATGATAATTGCATTGATATAGATATGATTCCTATTGAATTAGGAGGCTTTGATATTATTGTGGGTGTGGATTGGTTAAATAAGAATCAGGCTGAAATTATTGTGGAAAAAATTATTAAAATTCCTTTGACTAAAGATAATAAAAATCTTTGCTTATATGATGAGAAACCTATAGGTTCTATGAAGATAGTCTCATGTAAGAAAGCCCATAATATTTAAGAAAGAAATTTCTAGCGTTTATAGCCCATGTGGTTGATACAAAACTCGATAAAAAGGACTTAGAAGATGTTTCTATTATTAGTGAATATCCAGAGGTATTTCCTGATAAATTACCAGGATTGCCACCCCTCGTCAACTAGCATTCAAAATTGAACTAGTACAAGGGACTGCCCCTATTGCCGAGTCTTTGTATCATTTGGCACTAATAGAAATGAAAGAGTTAATAAGTCAACTTAGAGAATTATTAGACTACGGATTTATAAGTCCTAGTGTATCACCATAGGGAGCTCTAGTTTTGTTTGTAAAGAAGAAAGACGGAACCTTTAGAATATGCATTGATTATAGAGAGCTTAATAAAGTAACTATTAAGAATAGATATCCTCTCCCTAGGATAGATGACCTGTTTGATCAGTTGCAAGGATAGTTACTTTTCAGAAAATGACTTAAGGTCTACATATCACCACTTACGGGTACGGGATGAAGATATAAGACTACGTTTAGAACACGATATGGTCATTATGAGTTCCTTTTAATGCCATTTGAGTTAACAAATGCCCCAGTAGTGTTCATAGATTTAATGAACAGAGTGTGCAAATCTTACTTGGATAAATTTACCATAGTCTTTATAGATGACATTTTAATCTATTTTAAGAGTAAGGAAGAACATGAGAAGCACTTAAGACTAATTTTGGAATTACTTCGAAAGGAAGAATTGTAAGACAAATTCTCAAAGTGTGAATTTTGGAAAAGAGAAGTAAAATTCCTAGGACATGTAGTTAACCAAGATGGAATTCAGATAACCCGGCAAAGATTGAAGAACTTAAGATGTGGGAAGCTCCAAAAACACCCACGAAAGTACGTTAATTTTTACGTTTGACAGGTTATTATAGAAAAATATTCAAAAATAGCTCAATCTCTAACGGAATTAACTTAGAAAGATAAGCCATACGTTGGGGAGAAAAAAAGAATGATGCATTTGAACTCTTAAAGAATAAATTATCCAGTGCTCCTATCTTAGCTCTTCCAGAGGGAACAAACGATTTTATTGTGTACTGTGATGCATCACATCAAGGTTATGAATGTGTTTTAGTGCAACGAGATAAAGTAATTGAATATGCATCCAGACAACTAAGAGGAAGTGAAAAGAATTATACTACACATGACTTAAAATGAGGAGCAGTAGTGTTTGCACTTAAGATTTGAAGACATTATCTATATGGAACCAAATGCATAATTTATACAAACCATAAGAGTTTACAACACATATTTGATCAAAAGATGATAAATATGAAACATAGATGATAAGTAGGATTACTAAGTGATTATGATTGTAAAATCAAGTAGCACTCATGATAGGCAAATGTAGTGGCTGAGGCTTTAAGTAGAAAGGAGAGAACTAAGCCATTATGAGTCCGTGCTATGAGAATGGAAGTATACTCGGATTTAATAAGTCAAATTCGAGAAACCAAGCAAAAAGATGAATCAAAAGGTGTGTTGAAGCAGAATGGATAACTGGAAGTCGCGTCCGATTGAATTCTCAATTTAAAGGAAGAATTTGGATTCCTAACAATGACATGCTTGGAGAAACTATTTTAAGAGAAGCACGTAAATCAAGATATTTAGTATGTCTGGGAAATAATAAGATGTACAAGGATTTGAGAATCCAATATTGGTGGCCAGGTATGAAGAAATCTATTTCAAAATTTATAGAAAAATATGATATTTGTTCAAGAATTAAGGCTGAATATTAGAAACCCTTAGGATGTTTGCAACAACTAGAAATTCCTAAGTGGAAGTGGGATCAGATCACCATGGATTTTCTAACTAAGTTGCCTGAACCTCAAGTGGGTATGACACAATATGGGTTATATTTAACAGACTGACTAAGTTAACTCATTTCTTTCCAATTAGAGAAGATTATAAGATGGAAAATTTAACAATGATCTATATGAAAGAAATTGTGTCTAGACATGGAATACCCATTTCAATAATATCTGACATAGATAGTAGATTTAGTTCAAGATTCTAGCAAACTTTGCAAAAAGCATTAGGAACTCAAGTAAACATGAGTTCAGCATACCATCCATAAACAGATAAACAAAGCGAGAAAACAATTCTAACACTAGAAGATATGTTGCGAGCATGTGCATTAGATTTTGGTGGTAACTGGGATATACTTACCTTTGATAGAATTTTCATATAACAATAGTTACCATGCCAGTATCGGAGCAACTCCATTTGAAGCTCTATATGGAAGGAAGTGTAGGTCACATTTGTGTTGGAATGAGGTAGGAGATGTAACATCCCAAATTTTAATATAATAGTTATAATATGTGAATTATGAAATATGAAGTTTTTCTTTCATATATTGTCGAACGATTAATTAACGAGTAAAATGACTAGTTAAAATGTAAAGATTTTAGACTACTTTTAGTGTCGTAAGAGTCCGTTAAAATATTTTAAATATAATATTACATTATATTTAAACGTGCCCTGTTTTTAACGAAACTTAGGTCGACTCATAGATAAAAATAAGTTCGTCTCAATGACATATTCGAAACTTTGTATAACGTTATATTTTAAAAGTTATAAGAGAAAAACGAGTTGAGTAGTTAAATTAATTATAATATTAAAATAATAAAATAATATAATATAACAATATTAATCATAAAATTGTGCAAGAAACGTGTAACGAATGTATGCATGCATATCTAATGTGTTGCTACGTGTTTTGTATGTATTCAATGGCATTCAACATTGAATCGACTTTTAAAATCTGTAGCATTTATATATACATACATAGTACACAATTTTTACACTCATAATCTCCAACGTTTAACGTTCATTACTCTACTAAGTTAGTAAGGTATGTATTTTAAATTTTTAATCCTTTAAATTTATGTTATATAAATTCTAAGCTTTAGTATATTTTTAAGAGTAAGGTTTAGAGTTTAGATCGTAATGGGTGTTGGGTAGCCTAACTTTTATTAGACATGAACTGATCATGTAACACCCGGATATTTATTATTTTGAAGCCGGTGGCGAAAGAAAAGAAAATAACGTACAAAAGTCGAGGGACCAAACTCGCCAACGAAGAAAAGTTGGGAAAATGTGGTGATATATGTAGGGAGAGGGCAGCCCACTCTCCCCACATCCACATTTCAGCTTTATAAAGGGAGAGAGAGAAAGAAGAGAGAAAAGAGGAAAAAGTGTTGTTCGGGTCGGTTCGGGTCGCCAAAATTGTCGTGAAGCAAGCCGAATCGAAGCTCTTGTCATTGTGCTCGTTTAGGTGAGTTCTAGGACCCCTCTTTTACGTGTTTTTGAATGATTTTGGGGCTGGAACACATCTGAAAACCTTTTTCGCGTTTTTGGGTGAAAACCCGTATGTATGCGTGTATGTATGTGTAGGACCCGTTTGGGGCTTGATTTCTTGCTTGGTTGTGCTTGTATAATGTTATGGTATGCATCCCTAAGGTTTAGGAGGTCAATTTAGGCTTAAAATGGGTTTAGATGAGTTTGGAGGCCGAAAACCCTCGGCTGCAGTCGGGTTGAACTGCATTCTGCATCAGTTAGGGCTAGGCGACCGACTGGAGGCCGAATGGAGGCCATACGGACGATTAGGGTGCGATTGGGGTTCATTCACACGACTGGAGGGCCAGTCGCATGGGGGTCATGCGACTGAAGGTCATTCGCACGACTGAAGGTCCAGTCGCATAGGTGTTCATCCGCATTGTCCATTCGCACGACTGGATGTTCATTCGCATAGGTGTTCATCCGTATTAGTTCATTCGCATGATGTTCAGTCGCATGGAGGCAATGCGACTGAAGGGTGTCCATACGCCCGAATAGGGCTGTTGAACCCGAGGAAGGTGTAGATTGACTTCTGACTTTCGGGGAAAGTGCAGATGTAAGTTTTGATGTAAAGGTTCCCATAAGAGTTTTTAAGATGACGATCGAGGTCTTAGAAAGCATGTTGGGCATGATGAGGGTGATGATGTTGCATTTGTTGTATGTATGATGTTTACCCTGTATGATGTGATTTGATGCATGTTAATGTTCCTTAGTGTGATGTATGTTATCTTTCTTGTGGCCTATGTGTCATGTTAATGAATGAACGAAGTATTATGTAATGTAAAGTGAAAGATAAAGGAAGAGAACATGATGAATGAATGCATGTATTAATGAACGAATGAAACATCATGCACACATCGGATACCGGTCCTTCTTAGTGATTGACCCTTAATGTAGAACCTCTACCGCTACCCCTAGTACTGTGGCATACGTTTAGCTGTTCATTCGTTGACTTCGGCCCAGTAGCTAAGACTGATGGTTACTCCTAGTACCGTGGCATACGTTTAGCTATTCATTTGTTGACTTCAGCCCGGTAGCTACGACTAACCGGGTGTAGCACATGGTATTGGTATGGATGATGTCCGATGCGCAAGTAAGGTAATGAAAGAACGAATGAACGAATGAGAAGATAATTATGATTTCTATATGTGTACGTATGATGTGTGATCATGTAAAAGTAACGAACGGTTTTATATGAAAGTAAAGTATGTTTTATTTAAAACTAGAACTCACTCAGCAACGCTGACTTTGATGTGTTTCCAGTTGGCAGGTATGATTGCTGAGGATGGCACGGGCGACTACTCAGCTCTTTTGGGATGGCATTCTTTGATTAATGTTTTTGGCATTGTAATGCGAACAAACTTTTTTTGTAATGAATGTTGTATTAGTTGCAAAAGCATTTACATGGAAATGAAAGTTTGTTTTAGTTTTCCGCTGCGATTTATTAAATACAAATGTAATTATATGTTTTATGTGCGATGAGAACCCAGCTGTAAGCGTCCCGGGAACGGGGCCTTACAAGTTGGTATCAGAGCCAAAAAGTTAAGTGAAATGGGTAAATTTTCAAAATAAACCTAATCTTAAACTGAGAATGAGACGGAAAGGGAACGGGATGCCAATCTAAGTAGCTGCGTGCCATCAGGTATTTTCGTAAAGTTAACCGGTTTTATGTGCGCATGGTATGTGTTATGTGTTGTATGCAGATTTAAATACTGATGTAGCCAGGACAGGTAATACTTGGGGTATGAAGAGTAAAGTAAGTGGCTAATCACAACTGACCATTGTAATTAGGGACTTACTATACTTGACATAAACTGAGCTGTTCCCTTGAATGACCGTATTGGTGTTTGAATCTTTCAGTGTGCGTGTGGCCGGAGGTAGATCTTCGAAAACTTCTAGGGGTGGAGGTCACGGTGTTGACCCGCGACCAAGAGAAGGGAGACCCAGAGTTGAGAGGGTGGTTCATGAAGAACCAGAGACCCCCCATCCGGAGGGTGGCGACGAAAGCGCCAATCTGAGAGCCCCAGTAGAGGAGGCTGTTGTAAAAGAAGTCCATCAGGTCATGCAGACAATCTTACCGTCTGTGGTGACTGAAGTTATTAAGGCTGTACGAGAAGGGGAAAGAAAAGAAAGAAACAGATCCTCTGGAGAACGGGAACAGCCAGAGCCGGAAACGGTTCTGTCTGATGATGAAGAGGAAGAAGAAGAGCCTGTGTCAGAGGCAGTGCGAGGATGTAACTACGGGGCATTTATGAGATGCAAGCCCCCTACTTTTGATGGAAACGGCACAGCTGCAGCTGCTCACGGTGGGTGAGGAAATGGAAGCTGTTCTCGATATCAGCGAGTGCCGAGAGGACCAAAAGGTGAAGTTTGCTACCCACTCTTTTGTGGATTCAGCTCTGTGCTGGTGGGACAACATTGTCCAAGCTGAGGGTAGTAGGGCCATTGGGAAAATGAAATGGCCTGAGCTGAGAAGGTTGGTGATTGAGGAATTTTGTCCTCATCGGGAAATGGACAAGTTGGAAAGGGAGTTTCTGTAGTTGGAGGCTGGAACCATGACGCACCAGCAGTATACCACCAAGTTTAATGAAATGGCACGGCTTGTGCCTGATCAGGTGACGCCTCTGTCTCGGAAAATCAAGAGGTACATTCAGGGTTTACCGGTGGATGTTCGCCGGCACATGATCGCCGCCCGGCCAAGCACGTTTAGGTCGGCAGTTGATTTGGCAGGGAGGCTGTATGATGAGCGGGAGGTGGTGGTGACTGAAGCAAGTAAGAAGGGTGGTGGTGATTGGAACTGGAACGGGAAACGGTTCGGTCGGGGTGATGCCCCGATAGGTAACAAAAAGGCACGGGTGGACGAACGCCGTGTGGTCACATCAAGTGCGGGGTCGAAAAGGTGTGGCAAGTGTGGAAGGGAGCACAGCGGGGAATGTAGGTTTGGGTCAAACTTGTGCTTCAAGTGTGGGAAGACAGGGCATATGGCGAAGGATTGCCTGTCGGGCAAATGTTTTAACTGTGGGGAAACTGGTCATATGAGCAGGGATTGTAAGAAGTCGAGGATTGAGGGTTCAGGGGTGAAGAAGACGGGAAGTGATGGGCCGAGGGCGAGCGCCAGAGCGTTCACCATGACACAGGAGGAGGCTAGGACGGACCCTGACGTTGTGTCCGGTACATTACTAGTGAATCAGACTTTAGCTTCTGTGTTATTTGATTCGGGTGCTAGTAGGAGTTTTATTTCTGCTGCTTTCTGTGCTAAGCTGCCTGTTAGTAGTAGACGTGTTGATGCGCCCTTTGATGTAGAAACTGCCATAGGTAAGTCTACCAGGATTTCTGAGACGATAGAGAATTGTGATGTGGAACTTGAGGGTCATAAGTTCCCTGTTAGACCGTTTGTGATGACCTTGGGTGGTTTCGATTTGGTTCTTGGGATGGATTGGTTGGCAGACTTCGAGGCAAACATTGTGTGTCGCAAGAAGATGATTCGGTTGACAGCGCCTGACGGAAGTTTGGTAACGGTTTATGGTGATCGGGTTACTACGATTCCGAAGGTGATCTCAATGGCGGTGGCGGGAAAGTGTATGAGGCGTGGATGTAGCGCCTACTTGGCTTATGTAAAGGATGTGGATACACCAACACCACAACTAGCTGATGTACCAATTGTGTGTGACTTTCCAGACGTGTTCCCAGAAGACTTATCAGGAGTGCCACCTGACAGAGAGATTGAATTTCAGATTGATCTGATACCAAGTGCCCAACCTGTTGCCAAGGCACCATATCGGTTGGCTCCAACCGAGATGAAAGAGTTGATGGAGCAGTTGCGAGAGCTGCTTGATAAGGGGTTCATCAGACCGAGTATCTCTCATTGGGGTGCTCCGGTCCTATTTGTAAAGAAGAAGGATGGTAGTATGAGGATGTGCATTGACTACCGCGAACTGAACAAGTTGACAGTGAAGAACCGCTACCCCTTACCGAGGATAGATGATTTGTTCGACCAGCTTCAGGGTGCTAGTTGGTTCTCGAGGATAGATCTTCGATCTGGTTATCATCAGTTGAAGGTGAAGGAGCAAGATATCCCTAAAACAGCTTTCCGTACGCGCTATGGTCATTACGAGTTTCTTGTCATGTCCTTTGGTTTGACCAACGCGCCAGCTGCTTTTATGGATCTGATGAACCGTGTGTGTCGGTCTATGTTAGATAAATCAGTGATTGTGTTTATTGATGATATTCTGATTTATTCGAAGAGCGAGATTGAGCATGCCGGTCACATTCGAGAGGTTCTAGAGACGTTGAGAATGGAGAAACTGTATGCTAAATTCTCCAAGTGCGCGTTCTGGTTGCGCGAAGTTCAGTTTTTGGGTCATGTGGTGAATCCTGACGGGATTATGGTTGACCCGGCGAAGGTGGAGGCGGTTATGCAATGGAGGTCACCAAAGACGCCATCCGAGATCCGTAGTTTCTTGGGCTTGGCGGGCTACTATAGAAGATTCATCCAAGACTTCTCTAAGATTGCTTCTCCACTAACTAAGTTGACCCGAAAGGATGTGAAGTTTGTATGGGGTTAAGCTCAAGAGAAGGCGTTCGAAGAGCTGAAGGAAGACTGACTCAAGCTCCTGTTCTGTCATTACCCGATGGAAGTGAAGATCTAGTGGTTTATTCTGATGCTTCCTACTCGGGGTTGGGGTGTGTTAATGCAGAGAGGGAATGTTATAGCCTATGCATCTCGACAGTTAAAGGTTCATGAGGTCAATTATCCTACTCATGACTTGGAGCTAGCAGCCGTGGTCTTTGCATTGAAGATCTGGAGGCACTATCTCTACGGGACGAAGTGCACCATATTCACCGATCATAAGAGCTTGAAGTACTTCTTCGAGCAAAAGGATCTGAACATGAGGCAGAGGAGATGGTTGGAACTTATAAAGGATTATGATTGCGAGATCCATTACCATCCAGGCAAAGCTAATGTGGTGGCGGATGCCCTTAGCCGGAAGGAAAGGCCCGAACCGATTCGGGTGAAAGCTTATCAATAATCATGACCTCCGATGTGATGAAACAATTTAAGGAGTTGCAAGATGAGGCATTGAAAGAAGATCACCTTAACTCGGAAAGAATGAGAGGTCTGGTTGGGGAATTGGGTGAAAACACACTCGGTGTTAGAACTCGATTCGGTCGTGTGTGGATTCCTCGTTTTGGGGATCTACGGGTGAAGATAATGGATGAAACTCACAAGACTCGATACTCCATTCATCCTGGTGCCACGAAAATGTACCATGACATGAAGAAAGATTATTGGTGGCCGGGTATGAAGCGTGACGTGGTGGAGTATGTGAGTAAGTGCCTTACTTGCTTACAGGTGAAGGCAGAGCATCAAAAGCCGTATGGGAAGATACAACCTTTGGATGTACCGGAATGGAAATGGGAGCACATCACCATGGACTTCATTACGAAGCTGCCGCGTACTCCGAAGGGGTATGATGCCATATGGGTGATAGTTGATCGTCTGACGAAGAGCGCTTATTTTCTACCGATCCGCGAGACGTATTCATCTGAGAGGTTGGCTGATCTGTTCATCTAAGGAAATTGTAGCTCGTCATGGTGTGCCGGTGTCTATTGTGTCTGATCGTGACACTCGGTTTACATCTAAATTTTGGAAGAAATTCCACGACGCTATGGGGACAAGGTTACATATTAGCACGGCTTATCATCCCCAGACTGATGGTCAGTCAGAAAGGACCATTCAGACACTGGAAGACATGCTCTGGGCATGTGTGATCGATTTTGGTGGAAGTTGGGATGACCACTTACCGTTAGCCGAATTCTCATACAACAAAAGCTATCATGCCAGTATTGGTATGCCACCATATGAGATGCTATACGGTAGGAGATGCAGAACACCCGTTTGTTGGGGTGATATTGGTCAGAAGGAATTGGGGAGCGTCGAGGTAATCGAGGCTACGACAGAGAAGCTTGAAAAGATTAAAGCCTTCATGAAGGCAGCCAAAGATAGACAGAAGTCGTATGCCGATAAGCGACGTAGGCCAATTGAGTTCCAGGTGGGTGACCGGGTTATGTTGAAGGTCTCACCTTGGAAGGGTATTATCAGATTCAGAAAGTGGGGCAAGTTGAGCCCAAGATATTTAGGCCCTTTCCGAATCATTGCTCGAGTAGGGGAGGTGGCCTATAGATTGGAGTTGCCAGATGAGTTAAGTGGGATTCACCCGACATTCCATGTATCTCATCTGAGAAAGTGTATAGCTGATGAAGACATGATTGTTCCCCTGGAGGACATTGAAATAGATGAAAGGCTCAATTATGTGGAGCAACCAGTGGCAATCATCGATCGTAAAGAAAAGAGGCTAAGGAATAAAGTGGTTCCTCTTGTGCGTGTACAGTGGAAGCACAGGAAGGGATCCGAGTCAACGTGGGAAACTGAGGAAGAAATGAGACAGCATTATCCACGTTTGTTCGACGAATAACAGGTTTCGGGGACGAAACCTATTTAAGGGGGTGGACTTGTAACACCCGGATATTTATTATTTTGAAGTCGGTGGCGAAAGAAAAGAAAATAACGTCCAAAAGTCGAGGGACCAAACTCGCCAACGAAGAAAAGTTGGGAAAATGTGGTGATATATGTAGGGAGAGGGCAGCCCACTCTCCCCACATCCACATTTCAGCTTCATAAAGGGAGAAGAGAGAAAGAAGAGGAGCAAAAGAGGAAAAAGTGTTGGTTCGGGTCGGTTCGGGTCGCCAAGATTGTCGTGAAGCAAGCCGAATCGAAGCTCTTGTCATTGTGCTCGTTTAGGTGAGTTCTAGGACCCCTCTTTTACGTGTTTTTGAATGATTTTGGGGCTGGAACACATCTGAAAACCTTTTTCGCGTTTTTGGGTGAAAACCCGTATGTATGCGTGTATGTATGTGTAGGACCCGTTTGGGGCTTGATTTCTTGCTTGGTTGTGCTTGTATAATGTTATGGTATGCATCCCTAAGGTTTAGGAGGGTCGATTTAGGCTTAAAATGGGTTTAGATGAGTTTGGAGGCCGAAAACCCTCGGCTGTAGTCGGGTTGAACTGCATTCTGCATCAGTTAAGGCTAGGCGACCGACTGGAGGCCGAATGGAGGCCATACGGCCGATTAGGGTGCGATTGGGGTTCATTCGCACGACTGGAGGGCCAGTCGCATGGGGGTCATGCGACTGAAGGTTCATTCGCACGACTGAAGGTCCAGTCGCATAGGTGTTCATCCGCATTGTCCATTCGCACGACTGGATGTTCATTCGCATAGGTGTTCATCCGTATTAGTTCATTCGCATGATGTTCAGTCGCATGGAGGCAATGCGACTGAAGGGTGTCCATACGCCCGAATAGGGCTGTTGAACCCGAGGAGGTGTAGATTGACTTCTGACTTTCGGGGGAAAGTGCAGATGTAAGTTTTGATGTAAAGGTTCCCATAAGAGTTTTTAAGATGACGATCGAGGTCTTAGAAAGCATGTTGGGCATGATGAGGTGATGATGTTGCATGTTGTGTATGTATGATGTTACCCTGTATGATGTGATGTTGATGCATGTTAATGTTCCTTAGTGTGATGTATGTTATCTTTCTTGTGGCCTTATGTGTCATGTTAATGAATGAACGAAGTATTATGTAATGTAAAGTGAAAGATAAAGGAAGAGGAACATGATGAATGAATGCATGTATTAATGAACGAATGAAACGTCTTGCACACATCGGATACTGGGTCCTTCTTAGTGATGACCCTGAATGTAGAACCTCTACCGCTTACCCCTAGTACTGTGGCATACGTTTAGCTGTTCATTCGTTGACTTCGGCCCAGTAGCTAAGACTGATGGTTACTCCTAGTACCGTGGCATACGTTTAGCTGTTCATTTGTTGACTTCGGCCCGGTAGCTACGACTAACCGGGGTGTAGCACATGGTATTGGTATGGATGATGTCCGATGCGCAAGTAAGGTAATGAAAGAACGAATGAACGAAAAGAAGATAATTATGATATTATCTATGTGTACGTATGATGTGTGATCATGTAAAAGTAACGAACGGTTTTATATGAAAGTAAAGTATGTTTTATTTATAAAACTAGAACTCACTCAGCAACGCTGACTTTGATGTGTTTCCAGTTGGCAGGTAATGATTGCTGAGGATGGCACGGGCGACTACTCAGCTCTTTTGGGATGGCATTCTTTTGATTAATGTTTTTGGCATTGTAATGCGAACAAACTTTTTTTGTAATGAATGTTGTATTAGTTGCAAAAGCATTTACATGGAAATGAAAGTTTGTTTTAGTTTTCCGCTGCGATTTATTAAATACAAATGTAATTATATGTTTTATGTGCGATGAGAACCCAGCTGTAAGCGTCCCGGGAACGGGGCCTTACAGATCAACCATGCTTAAACAAGGTAAATGTTATCCAAAACCAATCATGATTATTATTAGGTAGTATTTTCTTACCTAACTAGTTGCTAAGACCTGTTTCAATCCTAATCAGGAACACAACTCTGAAACTGTCTATTTGTCTCGGTAATACTTAAAGACCAAGGTGAGTTATCATGTCTGTTTTCAAAACTGTGATAATATACTCGTCCTGTCTGTACTGGTTATAATTATAATGCTTACATATATGCACGGGTCGGTAGGGGTATACAGTATCCTGATATATTTAATGGGGTGTGTCGAACTGGCTTAAAAGAGGATAGGGTTCCTCGTATGCATCAGGCACATGTTCATACCTATTTGATGGCCGGGAGGGTCTGACAAACCCGCTGCCGGTGGTTGTGGTAAAATCAGGGAAGGCACTGTGCCTATGGACCCAAATATCACAACCTGTATTGTTTGCATGTCAAAGTTAATTTTATAAACTGTTATAAATTGTATACCATGAGCTCACCAGCATTAGCTGACGTCTTTTTGAGCATATGTATCAATGGTAACCCCTAAGGAAATATTTAGAAGCTACATAAAGAATAAAGGATCCAGAAGACCAAGAAGTTTTATTTTAATTTGTATTTAGATACTATTGTAAAACAGTGTTGTAACAAGTTGATGTTATTATAGTTTGTAATGAAAACTCAGTTAGCTTCCGCTGTAAGTTGTATCAATTGTAGACGCCCGCCTATGTCACGGGTGGGGTGTCACAAGAGATAGACAACTTATAGGCCCAGAACTTATACAAAAAACATCTGATAAAATTAGTGAAATTAGAAACAAATTAAAGGCAACATGTGATAGGCAAAAGAGTTATGCTGATAAGAGAAGAAAACCTTTGGAAGTTTAAATAGGAGATAAAGTGTACTTGAAGGTATCACCTTCAAGGGAATTATTCGATTCGGGAAGAAAAATATATTAAATCCTAGATATGTTGTCCCTTTTGAGATAATAGATATGATTGGTCTTGTAGCATATAAGTTAGACTTACCTCAAGAATTAAGTGAAATACATAACACCTTTCATGTATCTAATTTGAAGAACTGTTTGATAGATGAGACATTAAAGGTACCAATACATGAAATCAAAATAGATAAGAAGCTTCATTTTGTAGAAGAACCCGTAGGCATTATGGACAAAGAGATAAAAGGTTTAAGAAAAAGTAAAATCCTAATAGTAAGGGTCAAATGGAATTCAAAAAGAGGACCTTAATTTACATGGGAAAGGGAAGATGAAATCCAAAGAAATACCCCCATTTATTTGAGGTTAAATTGAATGAAAAGAACAACTACAAAGATAAACCCTCCACAACACTTAGGAATACATACCAATGAATTTCAGGATGAAATGTTTTACTGGGGGAGACTATAGCAACCCTAAGCCAAGTTTAGGTAAATTAAACATTTTGAGAATTACACTAAGTAGATAGTATTTACCTATATAACTTCTTAGAGATTGTTATGTAAATTTATGTGTTAATTTTAGATAAAATCTTTATAGATTTTTGCATGGTAGTTTGTGAGCATGCATGCATACATAAGTGTTTATGCGTGCATATGTGCAATTTTTGTATGAATCTTATGATTGTCATCTTAGGGTTATGTGAATAGTTAGTTGAATGCTAAATGCTTTAATTACATGTAATGTATTAAGACTTAAAGTTATTTAAACCTTATAACATCAAGTTAACCTTATGTCAAAAAGTATAACTAAACAAATCTTAAACACTTAAACACTAACTAAAACACAACCTTAACCCTAGTATCAGTTCATTAAAACACTAATTAACCCGATTAACAACTAAACTACTAACTAACCCTAGCTTAATGACTAAGTAAGTCATTAACACCTTTTATCACCACCTAGCCATAACTCTTACACTAATCACTCTCCAAACCTTCCACCTAGCATCACATTGACACTAATAAGCCTTTAGAGCTTGCCACCTCTCCTTAATAAACTCACTAATCAACCCTATAACCAACACCTCACCACTCTAAACATAGACCTAATGATGAGTTTCCCTACTTCTTCCAAACCTCTCGGCCGCATGGAACTTCACTTGAGACTTTTCAGCTGAATACCACCCATACAACTCCAAACCTCCACAATCGTAAACCACTACAACTGCCACTATCATCACATCTCTGGACTCTGTCTCTCGGATTTCAAGTCATCACCACCATCACCATCTTGCTCTTAGACCTCCAGATACCATCTTTTCTCTTGTTTTCAGTTCTTACAATCATTATCACCATCCTTGCTTACCTTTGATTCTCACCTCAAGAACCACATGGAACAAGTTTTTTTCCACTAGCTTGTGATCAACCTTTAAGCTCAAGAACTAACACATCAAGCAGATCATCAAGGGTTTAGCCAAGCAATTCTCATATGTTCTTTCATCACCAACTAAGGCTTGATTCCTAAATCCACTAGATAAAAGGTATATATATGTGCTTACCTAAACACATATAAACCAACCCTTTAGAAATCATCAAATTTATTCACAAAACTTTATAAACATATGATTTTTATAAAAAAAAACTTAGTAAGAAAAAGGAATTAAAAAACTGAAAATTGAAGGTTTTATAACAATCAAGGATTCAAAAAAATACAAGAATTAAAGGGTTGAGATAGGGATATTCATGATAAATTAGATTAAGTATTTAAAATGATTGCGATTATGGGAATAAAATTGAGGAACTTGTTAAGAAATATTAGAAATATTAATCTGTAAATTATGGGGTAATAATATTAGACAGATTATTTTATATGATCAATTCAGATAATTGAAAAAATATTATTAAATAAAAATATAGAAATATATATAATAACCATTATATTTTTGGGAATTACAGGATAAATTTCAAGAATTAATTCGCATGCGTGACTTATTTTAGAATATTTAATTGGTAGAAAATTATAAGTGATAGTAAAGCAGTAGTATAAATCTTTAAAAAATTTACATAAATTATGATATGCAGAAAAGAATAGTGTGTTTAATTTTTGGATCTTTTAGAAATATGTAGCTATTTTTGCCAATTATTGTGAAACTTGTAAACATACTAGTAAATTGCCTGTTGTGAGTTACTAATTTAAAATGTTATAAGATAATAAAGATTTTAGAATGTTTATGCCAGTGAAATTTGATGATTTTTGAATAACAGTAGCTATTGATTAGAAATTTTGAGATAATTAGTAATTTAAATCCTGAAAATTTTAAAGAAATAAGATTTATTCTAACAAAGAATTATTTAATAGGAACTATTTGACATTTGACCGGAATTAAGGTGAGTAATATGATCCCTTTTTTATTTATATTTTGAGGGGGGAGGGGTGGAAGCATACTGTTTGTGTTTGGAATTCATGCAAATTTGAGTTTTTTTGTTACTGTCATATTGACACAACCATTAATTCAGATGATGTTCTGTCAAATAATATAGGTAACGCTACTTTGGTATTTGTCAACCTGCATTTACCGAATGAGGGCAGTGATGTTATATTATTTGAATGTGTGATTTGTATTTTACAGTTATGAATAACTTGACATGTAAGTAGGTTTGGTTGTGAGATTGATTGTATTGCATCAATTCAAAATGATTTATGTTAATTAAACCTATGTTCTCACTAATTGTATGTTGTCTATTTTGGGTATGATTTTTAATGTCAACTTAATGTATTATAATCTTGTGTATACTTTCATCATGTATAATGATCGATCGACTATCTAGTGAAGCTGTGTGTCTTGTTGACTATTGATATGTTTGACTTCAGCCTCTATGTGGATGTTCACACTCACTACTAGCTGAAGATTTTGTGAAATTTAGAAGACACGTGCTTTTGATTAGGATTACAAAAATGTATAAGTCTGAAATATTAGAGTAAGTTTTTGTAAATTGTAATCCTATAATTATAAATTAATGGAAGTAATGTTTAGTTTATTTATGTGATTTGCATGTCTTGATAATCAATGTGTTTTGAACCGCCGACTCACATCCAGGCATTTCACGCTTCCGCCGAGATGTGACACATCCATTGCACCATGCCCCCATCGATCCTTTGTCCTTTCCCATAGGCCACATCTAGTTAGCCACCATCCGCTAACATTGTCGATCATCCCACGTCCTCACCGCCGGCCTTCCGGCCAATCACCGTCAAATTTTCGTCTGTTGCGACGGCTCTTGCCACCGCCTAAATGTGATCTTTCACCAATTTATCGCCTACTTCAAGTTAACATTAATTTCTAGTTTTTTTTCTATTTGTACTATGAAATCAAAGATTTAGGGTTTATGTTGTTCGATTATAATATTTATGTGTTGTTTGTTATACAAATTAATGGTTATTTGGTTCAATTTCTAATATTCAGGATTTTATGCAATTAGGTATATGAAGTAGATGTTTAAAAGATGAATTAGCGTCTTATATTAAAACTAGGTTTTTGAGTTGTGTTATTTCTAAGTGTAAATTGTAATATTATTTTATTAATTGTTATAAAATTAGGGATTTAAAAGATGAAAAAACTAGTTCTCATTGGCAATTTTTTGTTAGTAATTTCAAGAGTAGGATATTGGTTCTAATAATGATCACGATATTATGTCAACAACTCCTTCGAGTTCAATTCCTTCAGGTTCAATTCGTTCGATCCCAAATGGATTTGATTTGAATGATCTTCTTTTGTACCACTTCATTATTATAAATGTATGATAAGAAAATCTTTACGTTACCCCTAAACTTTTCTTATAGATCCGCCACTGATTAAGATGGTATGATTGTTTTTAATTCAAATATATAAAGTCCATTTATATAACTGTTTATAATAATAATAAGAGTAAATTACTATTTTGGCCCCTAGGTTAGGGCCATTTAACCATATTAGCCGTAAAAGGAATCTTTTAACATATCAACCCCTAACGTTTCGTTTCTAAACTCTTTTGGCCCCTGATGCTAACTCTGTTAACTTTTTCTGTTAAGTGTAAGGATATTTTAGTAATTTAACACCTTAAGGACAGTTTATGTAAATTTTAAATCTTTAAGGCTCTTTATGAATGTCACACCCCAACCTTGATGGCGGAAACATTGAGATGTGAGGGTAAGATAATTCACAGCCACATAATGTAATTAATAAACTCAAATATATTATTCATAAGTTTCAAAGATAACATTACAAACATAAGTCCATCCATTTATTTATCTAGGTCCATTCCTAGGTGTGTATAAGCTTCAAAAGTGGCAATCAAACTTGCACGTTTTCTGAAACATGTTAAAAATAAAAGGTTAACATAAAGTTGGTGAGATTTTCATAGTTTTTAATACATAAGTATATAAAAGGTGACAATTCATATTATGAAATTAGTGAACAAAGTAACTAGGGACGTAAGATAGATGCATAATCAAACCTTGACAGTTTACAAGTTCTCACGTTTACAAGTTTATACGATTAGCTAAGTGTACTTGGATTAACCAAGCAGGCTTGTCAGGACCATAGATCTATAACGTCTCCAGGCTACCAATAGTTAATAATTTACATATAATCGTCAATACATGGTAATTACGAAGATCAACTAACCACAATATATAAGTGAATTGCCAAGAGTTTACAAGATTCAAATGAATTTACAAGTGCAATGATTATAAGGTAACATGTTTCACCCCAAAATGTGAAATATGAAAAAGGGATATAGAAATACTCACTTATCAATGTATAAAAATGATGATTAATAAGAATAATAAGTAATATTCCAACGTAGTTCTTCACAAGGTACCTAAGTATGAATATATTTACAAGATTTAGGTTAATAAGATTAATGATTTAACATGATCTAGAGTCTCGATAGGAATTTGAGGGTTACTTTTATAAATAATAAAGTTAGTAATCGAAATCGTAAATATATATTTTAATACAATGAAAGAAAAACTTAACTAGTCCTTCTTATTGTTTCGTGAAATTAAATGATAAAATGTAATAAAGTTTTGTAATTAACCTAATTAATCTATAATTAGGGATGACGTAAAGACCAATAATATTTTTAGTGATTTCAACTATAAGGTTTATATATATATATATATATATATATATATATATATATAATATATATATATATATACATATATATGTGTGTGTGTGTGTACATTTATATATGTATATATTTTTAAACATAAAAATGAACTAGTTATAACCATTGTTAGTACTTTTATATAAAAATATTAAGATGTTTAAAGAAATAAATTTACAAAAATTTAATAAAGTGATTTAAAAATAAATTTTGTTTATAAAATTATTTTTAATAATTTTTCAAAAATTTTATATATTTTTTTGAAGGCTGAAAAGCCTTAAAAAAATTAGTGGAGGTTGCCGGGTTCGAACCCGGGACCTCAGACATGGTATGCAAGTGTGTAACCAGTAAACCAGGGCTGCAATCATGGTATGGAATGGTTTTTATATTTTTTTAAAAACACAATTGCAAGAGAGCCCCAAATCAATAAGAACCCTAGAATGGAATTGGTACAAATTGAACACCAATTCGATGTTGATAATCAAATTAACCATTGGGCTTTTGTTCCCCATGCTTAAACGATCACAAACATGTATTTAACTTACTTGATTACAATTGATTTGCGGATTTGGACTTGATTCTTTTCTTCGGTTGACTTGCAATGAACAAGGTTTGATTTTTGATTGCTTGAGTGTGTATTTCACGAATTGTGTGCACAGAGAGTTGAAAGGAGTCGAATGAAAACTTTCCCCTCTATAAATGGATTCAATTTGTACGTTAAGGTACCGGTTGGATCTCAACTATGATTCAACTGTTTCGGTTACTAAAACTTGATTAACCGGTGATTTAAGTTCAATTAAACGATGCATTAAGTTTGTATTTGATATATCGAACATTTCTAACCGTTTAATCCGATTATCCAACACTTCTGCACATTGAACGACCTATGAACCGATTGGGTTACGATTTTGGTTAAATACCCATTTAATATCGAATGTAATGATCCAACTGACTATGGGTTCGAGTCCGTGATGTTGGTGCGGTTCGATTGATGTCCTTGGTTAAGCTTAAAACGCTGAAATAATGGTTGCTCGATGGTCACCGGAGCTCGGTCGGAGGGTGGCCGCTGGTGAGTAAATGGGAGTTTAATTTGGTTTTTAATAATTTGCACAAATGGTCCCTGTAGTTTTAAAGTTGTTATTTTATGAGTAAAAGTTTCTTTTAAGGTTTCTAAAATGACAAAACAAACCCCTAACCTTATTAGTTTAAATTTTAATATTTTTAAGTTTAGTAATTTTTTATAAATCAAATAATATTTTTATTAGTATTATTACTATTATTCCAGTTATTATTATTATTAGGACTTATCATTATTATTACTATTATATTTATTATTGTTATTGTTATTATCATAATCTATTAGTAATGTTCTTATGTTCAATTTAATAGTTTAAGCTATTAACTTTTAAATAAAGAAACCAATTAATGAAAACAAAGAATCAAACATACATCATCCACAAGTTCCAAAAATGACAACAATAGTCCTTAAAAGAATAAGCAAAGTTAACTCTTAGTTAGCAAAAATTCAAGATGTAACAATGAACATTTGTAAAGCGTACGGATACAACCGCCACATACCTACCTCGCTCCGGCCATCGTCACCACCGACACATCACCGACAACCATCATCACCAAAACCCACCACCACCAGCGCCACCGTAACTACCACCACCACATCATATTTTGATTTCTCATATATTGATCATCATCGAGATTACCTCATGAGTTCTCTGAACTATTGATACAATGAATCTCATCTTCTTCAGGTCTGGTGAGACCACCAGCACACCCATCAACCAAAATCCATTGACCGCCACCACCAGTTCCAGCGAAGCAACCCCCATATCAACCATTGCCACGCGGTTTACTCCACCTCTATTATTGTCACAACTTTCATCAGCACACCATCATCATCATCACTATCAACGTCGATGGCTACCCGCCGGCCTTGCCTACCACCTATTTGGCTGGCGATGGGGACCATTGCCATCATCAACATCACCGATGTAAGTTACTCCTTCCATATCATCACTTCTCTTGGTCAATATACAAATCATAGTGGTTTTCCTCCATTGCCGAACTTGAAGTCCATAAATCCGTTAGAAATATGGTGGTGATTGCGATGGGCGGTGATCGACTTCTGTTGTCATTGCAGATATGGCGGTAGTTGCGGTGGCTGTGAGGCATGTGTTTTCAGAGAAAAGGGACACTTGGGTGTGGTCATCGGAGATCTAGATGGTGTGGTTGTCGAAGACGTGGTTGTTGAAGATGTGGTTGTCGAAGATGTGGTGGTCGTTAGTCAATTAGGTGCTAGTGGTGGTGGTGGTGGAGAACGATGGTGTGACCGTGATCGATGGAAATCACAACTCTAATCACATGAGATTTGAGGAGAGCGAAGAAGGAAGATGTTGATTTTATTGATGATGATGGTGTTAGGTGGTAGTGTTGGTTGTGTTAGGTGGTGGTGTTGTCTTGTGGTTATATTTGTAATTTTAAAATTATGCATAAATAACCATAAAGCTTTACATAAATAGTTCTTAAGTTGAAAATACCAAAATGCCACTACACTTAACAGAAAAAGGTTATCGGGGCCAAAAGAGTTAAGAAACAAAACGTTAAGAGTTAATATATCAAAAGATTTCTTTTTGAAGTGATAGGGTTTAATGTCCCTAAGCTCAGGGCCAAAATAGTAATTTACTCTAATAATATATAATATTTATAACAATTAGTAATAAGCATATGAAAAGAAAACTTTTATGAGCAGTGTTTCAATTATCCATATTTTATTGTCATTAGTTTGGTTTACTATTAAATATACGGATGACCAAGACTTTTTCATCAAAGTAAAAACAAAAAAATTGGTTACATAATTAACATGATTTTTAACAATCTGGTTAAAATCATTATTGAATCCTATAATGCACAATCAAATCTCATGGATCAAAAATAACAAACGTAACCTTTTCTAAATTTAAAATATATAGTTGTTAAAACGTTTTAATATAAATTTTATTGAAAACCAAACTTGTAATATTTTTATTTTTATCTATGTTTTAATATAAATTTTATTCAAAATCAAACTACCGCAACGAGAAGGAAAACCCACTAGTTTTATCTAAAATCGAGTAGGTTAGTATAATATGTTTTTATTTCATCTAAATTTACACTCACTTTCATTTTCCTTGCCACCCATTTTCGCTACAACGTATTTCTTGAATTTTGAATATACTATTTCTACTATTTGTATCTAACTACTTTATTATTAATTTTATTCAATACCGAACCTATGTACTACACTGGTACAATCCTTATTTTATTTCTCTTATACATTTTAAATATAATATTTTCTTTAATTTCTAATATACTATTACGATATTGTTATTATAATTATTATTGATATTGTTATTATAATTATTATTATTATTGTTGTTGTTATTATTATTATAATTATTATTATCTATATGTCAATAAACTTTTTTATTAAAAACCAAAGATCATGACTTTTGTTTTTCTTAATATGTTCAAAACCGAGCCATATATAATATGTAATCCTCCTTGACTTCGTTCAGGTAAACCCACTATATACAAAACGACACATCTTACCAACTAATATATAGAAACGAGAAACAAACATTTCTTTTGGTCCTCTTGAAATAATAATTTGAATTTGAATTGTGTAAGTCAAATTAAAATATAGAAAACCACATAAAGCAACAAGGGTTGTTAAAACTTAATACTGTTCACACTAAAAATTCACAAGACTAATTTCTTACACACGCTTTCATGTTATATATAAATAGAAGACCTCTCATTCTTTGTTCCCTCACAGTAACAAGAAGAAACCTCAATCAGTCAATCTACAATCAGTCATTCTTTGGTACCATTAATTTAAATTTCACTACTTTTTGTTAGTTATGATGCAGATGCATAATATGAGTGTTGATGATGGCGGAAGTGGGTTGCCAGAAAATCAAAACCACCGTGATCATGACCACTCTGACATAGAGGTGGTGGGAGCTGACAAGAAATTGTCCAGCGGTTCACTTAACATCAGTGGACCTCTGAACAAAAAAGGTGACAGGAAAGTCACCAGGTTTAATATTCCAGAAGTTGGAAGTAGCAACATAAGTGTGAAATCCAACGATAATGACGTGGAGGGGCCGGAGCTCACTTTGGTGGCTAAAGGGTCGGGGACAACGTCGGTGGTGCAAAATGTGTCGACGAAAATCCGGCAAGTTTCGGAAGAGTTGAAGAGTTTGAGTCCTTTTTCAAAACGAAAACGAGTAGCTCCTTTAGAGAAGAAGAAGTCCAATGCAACTTTTGATCTCAAGAAGCTGAAGTTTACCAGCAAGTCCAACCGTGGTGCGTCGTGGACCGCCATGGCGCAACGGTTCAGTGACTTCTCCGACGGCAAGGGCTTTCTTCAACGTTCACGTTTCGGTGAATGCCTTGGTAAGACAGAATTTAGAACATCTTTGTTTATAGATTTTGGTTATTCATTCATAGGTGCCACTTGCATTTTAGCCTAATGGTAAGTAGCAAAGTTTGCTTAAAGTAAAATCTGGGTTTAAACCCAATAGAAAGTAATTGATGATGTAGTTTGCTAGTAGTGTAGGTTTAACGTTGAAAAGAGTTTATTAATAGTTTTATTATTCTATTGTTAAATTTAATAGGCTTAATTCGGAAGAAGAAAGTTTCAACCGACTCTGGACGTGTGAAAGAAGGTAACTAAGAAGTGAGAGAATTTAAAACAATACTTGTAAATTTAGATTATAAGCCCATTCATAACTCAATTCCTAAATTAACATGAGAGTATTTTCTATATTAAATGGTATGATTACAAATGATTATGAGTGATTGATAAAGAAAAGTTTATTATGCAATATGTATTTCTAGAAAACATTCTTTAAACCTTTTTAATTTTTTTAATATATTTCAAGTAGTCGTGAGTGGAGGATAAAAAAGGATATGTAATGAGTTGTGAATGCTCTAAGAGGCGATGACATGGGGATGGGGGCGGCTCTTTCTTTCACTTCAAACCCATCACGTGCGGTCCTCACTCACTCCTCTCCTTGTCACATCCGTCGCCTTTAGATCATCTCCAACGAAGATGTTTCTTCTCATCCGTATACTTACGTGACAATTATGCGGAGGTGAGAGAGGGAGGAGCGAGGGATAAGAGAAAATGAACAACATGTGAAATTGTAGATGAACCAGACGAGTTTTTATGAGATAAAAAAGAAAAGAAAAATAAAAAGATAAAGAAAAGGAAGAGAGAAAGTAATGAAATTTCTTACACATCAACACCTATAAAGCGTTATGCCATTCGAACCCACCCTTTTCTCCTTCTTTCTACTCGTGGGCATCTTCCACCTTATAACATAAAATAATTTACCATAACAGATGTTAAAACTTAAATAGAATATTCATAGCTCTGTTTCAAATTTAATAAACAAGAAATAATGAGTGTAAACAAATATTGTAACAAGGGAGTGATTCTATAATCTTTTATCATTTTGTGGTTTCAATTTCGGTAGTGATCGTGGATGAATCAAGATACTTCTCTGAACTGTTGTTCGATTTCCTTTGCCAAAAACGAGACATAAAGGGTGATTCGATTAATATAGAACAATTTAGAGAATTTTGGATCGAAATTAATGATCAGAGTTTTGATTCAAGGCTGCAGATTTTCTTTGGCATGTGAGTATTTGTTATTTTATATTTACCATTTTTGTATGAATGAGGGAAATTTAATTTAGATACATGATTAATTATGCAGGGTTGATAAAGATAGAGACGGAAAAATCAGAAAAGACGAAGTCTCGGAGGTAATATATGCCTTATATGATGCATAGGGGCTGGTTCTTATTAAACATAGGTTAAATTTAAAAAGGATAAGAAAAAACTGAGATGAAGAAATGCTATTTTTGGTCGTTTTAAGCATATAAATAAACAACACAATTATATAATATAACAGTGTGATTTTACCAATACAACATACTTTACACTACGTAAAATAACACAATTATAATTTTACCAACACAATAATATATAGTAGCAATCACATAGTCATAAATGGTATTCAACGCTTCATTACATAGTTAACAAAACACATGTTTTGCTTAGGTAAACAATATAATTTTTACATATTTTGAATTGTTATTTTTTATATATTAATATTATACTCAAATTACTGATTTTTTTTTTCATTTATGGTGTATATTTTTAATAAATAATAATTTACAAAAAGGTTATCGATTGAAAAAATGTTGGGAACTTGAAAAAGTCGGTAATTCCAGACTTTTCAAAATTGCTGCTCGAACTTAAAAAAAATACTTCAAAATTGCTGCTCAAGGGTCTAAAAATATTTTATTATTTCATACAAAACCAACTTTAATTTATTTAATTTAACCCTACACACACATATATATAGAGACAAGTAATCAGGTCAATAATTGATCATATACTTATTTGATGTAGATTATCACCCTAAGCGCATTAGACAACAAGCTACCAAACATAGAGAAAAAGGTAGATGAATACACAACATTGATCATGGAAGAATTAGACAAGAATCACCTTGGTTACATCACGGTATGATCCATAAATTACACAACTACATTTCATTAAGCTAGTTTGATATATGAAAATTTATCTTACGCTAAGAAAACAAATAAATAGATTGAAAGCTTGAAGACATTAATGTTTCAAGAACCAACACATAACGTGATGAGCGAAGAAAGCCAAAGCTTCAGCAAAATGTTGGACAAAAAGCTGAAATCGGTTCCCCATGAGCCGAGCCCAAAAAGAATGCGGTATGAAGATTTGAAGTACTTTTTACACGACAACTGGAAGAGATGTTGGGTTGTCGTACTTTGGATAGGGATAATGGTCGGTTTGTTTACATGGAAGTACATTGAATACAAACACCGAGCAGTATACGATGTATTGGGGTCGTGTGTTTGTATAGCGAAAGGTGCAGCCGAGACTTTAAAACTAAACATGGCGATTATGTTATTGCCCGTTTGTCGTAACACGATTACTTGGTTGAGGAACAAGACTAAGCTAGGTGTGGTGGTTCCATTTGATGACAACATTAATTTCCACCAAGTAAGTTAGTTAATAACTTAGTATCCCCAAATATGACAATTTTATTTCTTATTTAATTTGAAAAGTGTTTTTAAACTTTGTGTTATAGGTTATTGCAGTCGCGATCGCGATAGGAGTTGGGTTACACACACTTGCCCATTTAACATGTGACTTTCCTCGTCTAATCCACGCAACCGAGGAAGAGTATCAACTGATGCAGCAGTTTTTCGGGGATCAACCCGAGAATTATTGGCATTTTCTAAAGGAAGTAGAAGGGTACACCGGAATAATAATGGTTGTGCTAATGACTATAGCTTTTACACTCGCAACCCCATGGGTAAGACGGGGTAAGCTAAACCTACCCTCGTTTTTAAAGAAACTAACGGGATTTAATGCCTTTTGGTATTCCCATCACATTTTTGTCATCGTCTACGTGATGCTTATAGTTCACGGAATCAAACTTTACCTCACCAAGGCATGGTTTAAGAAAACGGTTAGTTCCTTGACTTCCTTCGTGTTCTTTCGATCATTTTATAAAATATTTTAAACTTTTTTTTGTATATATGGTCGTTCAATATCGTCATACAAATGGATATTCATAATATTTAGAGTAAATCATGTCTTTTGGATGCAGACTTGGATGTACTTGGCGGTTCCAATCTTGCTCTACGCTTGCGAGAGATTATTAAGGATCTTCCGGTCCCATCTTGTTCAAGCCCCGTTACGTAAGGTAACCTACATCTTACATTCACGGGTTGATTTGGGTTGTGTTTTAAATATATTGGTGTGTTAAAGGTTGCTGTTTATCCTGGAAAAGTTTTGACGCTTCATATGTTAAAGCCTAAAGGATTCAAATACAAAGTGGACAATACATGTTTGTCAAGTATGCTGACGTCTCCCCATTTGAATGGTAATTTGCACCTTCAAAAATAATATATAAATAAATCATGTAATGCTAATCAATGAAATAGTTCACATCCATACACGACAATAAATAATGTGAGAACATATACAATAATATAAACCATTCAACTTTCTAATTTAAATAAAGTATGGATAAATTAATTTTATTTTTCTTTTTATGTATATAACTTACACCTTGCTAGGTAGGTTATATACATATGTATAACTAAAAAACAAATAACCAAATAAGTTTGATGGCCTTTATTAATATATATGTAATTACTTACGAATATGTATATACTAGTATAAAAAGAAGAAAATACAAACCATTGATGAATAAATATAATATAATTAATTCATATTTGTTTCCGTAATAATTTAGTGTTTTATAATGACCTTCACCTTAATTCGATTAATTCGATACATGATGTTTAATACAGGCATCCGTTTTCCATTACATCTGCCCCTGGTGATGACTACCTAAGTGTGCATATTCGAGCACTTGGCGATTGGACTACACAAATACACAAAACATTTAGAGATGTATGTAATGTGTTATCATTATCTATTAATTAAAATTTATCAGTTATATCACCTAATATTAGTATTTTGGTATTTGGTAGAAATATTCGCTTAAGGAAGAAAGTGAGAGGCATAGTGTTGATTTCAAGAAAGGGGACGAAAAGTAAGCGAGTTTGACTATTTTAATTATTGTAAAAAAAACTTTTAATTTTTTTAGTACTGCGCTTAATATCTTCTAATCCACTTAACTACATTATTCTTATAAGATTTAAACTATTAATATATATTTTTATTTTATCTATATCTATATACTTGAATATAAAATTAACTAAGAGACATGTGACATCATTATATTTAGCTTCACTAAAACTTTTTTGTTTTATTCTCCTATTTAATACTTACTATAATTACTAATAATAATTTCTTTAAAGACTTACATTACTTTTTAATAAACTAATAATTAGCTAGTTTTTTTATTAATGTTATTTATAAAGAAAAAAAATGTTATAAAATAAGAAAAAATTTGTAAAACATCAAAGTTTTATATATACACAAGATATTTTAGTTTTGATGTTTTCAAAAAATAAAATAAATATAAATTAAAAATAATTCAGTTTGGGAGTTATAATAATGATATTTTTTAAAATGGTTTGTTTTGAAATAAAGCGTTTAAGTTTTTTTAAACAAAAAAGTTTAGAAAATTAGCATCATTGTTTTATTACTATAATTCTTACTTATATGTAATTTCCATCATATATTATCTTAGATATTATTTTATAATTAATAGGTTTTTCTAATTTAATACTTTATTATTTAACATATATAATACACATAGTAATATAAATAGAGTAAAATCACTTTACCATTCCATCATCAATTGTCTCTTTGAGCCTTCAATTTTAGCAATTAAAATTCCGACATAAATTTCAAACATAAAATCAATCTCAACCATTAATAGTATTAATTTTTTTAATTCTATTTATTTATAAAACAATAATTCGTAAATCATTCTTATTTAGTTTTGAAAGTGACATCTTTGTAAAGATTAGTTGAAGTGTCACGTAAAGAATTATTAAACATGTTTTGGTTAAAGTTTTTTTGATAATATACCTACATCAACAAAATATGTTAAATTTTTTTTGCTAGTATATGTACACGTTACAAAGATTTGCAAAAATTATAATAAGAACAGACCAAATTAAGATGTTTGTGTCAACACAACAACAATGACACTAAGTTGATCAATTCTTTTGACAGTATCCCAAAAGTTTTAATCGACGGTCCATACGGTGCACCATCACAAGACTACAAAAAATACGATGTGGTGTTTCTAGTGGGCTTAGGAATTGGAGCAACCCCAATGATCAGTATTGTGAAGGACATACTGAATAACATAAAAGCCAAAGAAGATGAAGAAAATGCATTAGAAAACGGTGCAATGTTACAAAAGAGTAAATCAAATGCAAAGAACTTTATTACAAAACGGGCTTATTTCTATTGGGTTACTGGCGAACAAGGTACGTTTGATTGGTTCAAAGGTGTTATGAATGATGTTGCCGAGATTGATAAAAATGGTGTTATAGAGATGCATTGTTATTGCACAAGTGTTTATGAAGAAGATGATGCAAGAGTTGCTTTTATATCTATGCTTCAAAAATTGGTTATGCTAGAAAAGGTGTTGATGTTGTTTCGGAAACTCGCGTTATGTCTCATTTTGGTAAACCTAATTGGGAGAATGTTTACAAACAAATTGCTGCAAATCACAAAGATGCCAAAATAGGTCAGTCCTACAAACTCATATTACTTTCCTAAAATTTAGATAAACTTTACACTTAATAAAAGTAAGCAAATTATAGCTTTGTATTCATAAAATTTTAATACATAATTATTCAGAAGTTATATAAAAAAACAAACTAAAAATAAAAATATATAAGGGTGCCAATTGTTTAATTTTAGTTTGGGGAAACAAATCAAATGGAAAAGCACAATGTTTGGATGGTAATTTTTTTTTTTAATTTGAGGAGGGCACACTGTAACTTCATTATAATATGATTTTGATAAGAGCTGTGTCATATACTTTAACATTAACGAGATGTTATTTGACATTATGAATAGTGTTTTATGAGATGACATAAATCTCCCAAAAACTGTTTATACAATGTTCATATATAGTTGGGATGCGTCAGCTACCGGATTGGGTTGAAACTGGTCACAATTTAATAAATATTGATGAGTCAATTTAGGGTGGATTTACATACAAATGCAACTTTTTTTTTCTAAAATTGTGAATAAATAATGTGGTAATTGTCATTGATTATTACAACAATATAAACCATTAGATCACAAATAGCTAGCGACGTCATAATAGATTATATAATAGATTATAGAGTTGATTTCATTTTGTTCTGTAAGGTTTAATAAAAATAACAACTTGTTTTAAATGATTAAAAACATCAATTTATCCTCAAAAGATTTATAAAATTTCAGTTTCAGCCTAAAAATTCTATTATTTTGGATTTTAGCTGAAACAATTTTAATAAAACTTTTGGGTTGAAATTAAAACAACTTATGAAAATTTTAAAAATAAATTAATGTTTTTAATATTTTGAAGTAAAATTGCTATTTTTATCAAAACTCGGAGAACAAAACCGAACTTAACTGTAGATTATAATTATCATATATATTACAAAGAAAAGCGGTTTGAATTGCATCATATTATTACTATACAATTATGATTAATGAAGAAACAAAATTGTACAATTTTGCATCATATCATGAGGTATGTTTTTAACCTTCTTAAAATTTGCAGGGGTATTTTTCTGTGGGAAAGCAGCAGCAACACAAGAGCTGAAACAATTAGCTTTAGATACATCAGATTCATCAACAAAGTTTGAGTTTCATAAAGAAAATTTCTAACAAGTTATTTTCTTTCTTGCTCCTCAAGAAAGAAGATTGATCCAAAAATCTCTATCTGCTGCAAAATATAATGCCATTTCTTTTGTGTTATTTGTATCGATTCTTATCCTCCCTTAATCATGTGAACTGGTTGGTTTGTTGTCTTATAAAGTAAATTATTTATTTAATTAATCTTTCACTGTCAGAATGTGATTATGGTCATTCGAACTTAATTAGCAACTAGTGCTAATAGTTTAACACCTCTGTCTTGTAGCGAAGAAATAAAACTGTGAGAAAAACAAACATCGAATTATTGTCGCGAACCCATGTGTTAAAAAAAATAAAACCTAAACACCATTGATAACGTTCAAAACTTTATATAAAAAAACAAAAGTGTCATAAACTGTACATGTTGTGACGAGACCTTTTATAATATAAATAAATAAAATTGAATTCACAAAAATCAAATTTTAAAAGTTAGGAAGAAAGAAGAAATTATAAATAAATCAAAACATTAAACCATCTTTGACGCTTTGTATGTTTCGGCATCACTGACTTGTACATTATGATGTACAAATATTCCTTGTTTAATGAATTGACACCGAAATGTAGATATAAATAAACATCTTAAAACATATATTCGGAATTCTATAAAGCATTAAATGTTGAAAATTTAAGAGAAAAAATAAACAAAAAATTGTTAGTATGCCAAAATAGCAAATACATAAAGATAGGGTATAAAACGATATGATCACACTTGAGTGCGTTAAAATGTAATTCTTCAAAGGCGTTAAGGTAAAATAATATAAAAACGTTGCATAGCCCACATGTATAGTATGATTAAATTATTCGCTTTTTTAAAGTGTGTATATAATATATAATATACATCATTTCTATTTGGTGAAATTATTTTATATATTGTTTTTATTTTAAACGACGAGGATACACCCGGCTAAAATCTACTACTAAAATCCAACTATTGATTAGTTTATCAGAATTTAACCCCACCATTTTGTTTAATTAGTTTCTTCTTTCTATTATCATAGTATACAGGTTTTACATTTATTGTTTATTATATAAATTTAAATAGTCTTTCTTCATGTAAAAGTAGATACATGGTGTCTTAATAATTTTTTGTTACACATATCGTAATCTCTAGTGTTTTCATGTTAAGCTAAATAATATTTGTTTCTCATTTATTAATAAGCTTATCGCTACTAGCTACGTCATCCTATTCTTTTCTTACTTGAGGTACCTTGTCTCCCCACGAGTATTCATCAACCAAAAGATGGTATTAGAGTGAAAATCATATTTCGTATGACCAAGTAAATTTGAAGAACAACCAAGTTAGATTTAGATCGTATTTCATCAGCTATGATTTATCAAGCATCTTTAAGGTGATTTGTATAAAGGACGTTGAACCAATTAATGAATTTGCCATGAGCTAGTTTGAATACAATTGTGAATGGTGTTCCTTCACTTTGAGTAAAGTTTAATGAGATTACAATGGTAAATAAATTTCTTCAAGTTCTCCTTATGAAGTTTATGTAAATTTTTAATGTCAGTCAAACAATTAGACGAGTCAGTCGAAGAAGTCGTAGGTCTTCTAAATATACACGGAGTGAGAAATTTAGGTAGTGGTGGTGTTTGATGGTTGTATTGGAAATTTTAAAAATATGCATAAATAACCTTAAATCTTAACATTTATACATAAATTGTCTTTAAGATGAAAAGTGATCAAAATATTATTACACTTAATAGAATAAAGTTAATAAAGTTAGTGTTAGAAGCCAAATCAGTTAAAAAAATATAACATATATTTCAAGAGATTTTTTATAAGCTGATAGGATTAAATATCCCTAACCCCCAGAGTTCAAAGTTTTTAATAAAGAGAGTGAGCCAACTTATATATTCATATTTGTTTTCTTTTCTTTTTTACCTTTTTAATTCAAAAGAACAAAAGAGTGATTTTACATTCACTTAATAATTTACTGGACATTCATTCTAGAGAGTAAAAGTGTTAACGTTTCTTTAAAAACAATTGAAGGAAACGTGAAATTTAGATAAATTATACTCTATTATATAGAACGCGGACAGATTATATTCAATTCATTAATCGAAACCGAAATCTAAAAATATTATTATGGCATATCATTTAAGTTTTGATTTTTGTGTGCGTATATTATATTGAATTTATTTAATTAAGGTCATGTTACATCGTACGCACATGAAAGATGATGTATTATGTTCTACGTAGGGCAATTGCGTCGACCATGACATACACTCGTTTATTGATCTATTTAATAGTTAATACCCGTTAATTTTGTTGGATCCAAAATGAATAATGATATTCATTAATCTATTTACGAACTTAAGTTTAAAATTTTGAAACACATTTAATTTTGGATCTTGGTACGTCGTGAAAACTAAGTTGTTTGTTGTATCATCACAACCAAGATGGCCCGTGAAGGCCACTAAATAATACCTCGGTGGGGCCTTAAGAGCCCAAAGCGTTGACGCTTTAACGAGCGTGAAAAATTTTATACACACAATGATTTAATATTTAACTTTAAATTACAATGTAAGTGTGTGAAAGGAGGTGATATCATTTTATATCGGTGAGGTGGAGTGAGAGGATGAAACAAGTGACTTTGACACCTACGTGAAGTTAAAGAGCGTGAGAAAATACTACGCCTTGGCTTTTGACGTGAACAAATTAATTTTTTTCATTTTAGTTAACCAAGAGAACACAAATTAAGCTTTTAAGAGTACTATTAAAAATCAGGGCAGACATAATTACGATAACGTTAGTGATTAGAAAGACGCTCGATCACAAACTTTTTGCCCGTTTTTCGATCGGCTCTAAACGATCATGAAATTAACGACCAAAATTGTTTCGGTCGTAAAATTTGCTACAATATAGATTCATTCACAAAATGATGATATGAATATTGAAAATTAAATTATAAATATAAGTTACAAATATGTACAAAAATACCTTTTTATTGGAATAACAACTAACAATAACTATATGTTTTGGTTGCAAAATTACTTTCGGCCTCTTAGATTTGGTCGTCACACCATGGTGGGTTTCAGCTCAAACGATGGTTACTAAGGCGTGACAACGGTTTTGATCGTAAAAACTAAAAACCCTTATCTCCTGTGATGTATACTCGAGATCTAAAGAATGGGGTGACCAAATGGGCAGCGCTACCGGTGTCGCATGATGGAGATCGTGGAAATGAACGATGACGATTTCGTCTTGTAGTCTTTCTATCTATACGGCTTCAACGTTGCCGAACACTCGTATATAGTTTGGTTGGAATTCTTGTGGAGTTGGGTCTAGAGGAGGCGCGAAGCGGTGGAAGCTGATGTCGGACATGGTGGTTGAAGACAACGGAGTTAAAAAAATTTTTTTGAAAGAAAAATGTATGACCCTCATTTAAAATATAAATGTTATTTTAATCGTATCCACCTATTTGTTTATCAATCGGGCCGCACCACCAACCCAATTAGAAGGAAACCCACAATTAGAAAAATTCACTGGCTCAAATTTAAGCATTGCTCAGAATGACACTCAAACCTCAAAACCTTCCAAATTTTTTATTGTATTTGACACCTCACCTCAATCACTTATGCTAATGATTATTAGTAGACGGTGGAGTTAATTATTACTATGTATATAAGAATATTTAATTTTAATAGTAACAAGTCATAATAATAATAATAATAATACAATTTAAATTAAAAGAGGTATATTTTAGATTTTTCACATATACTTAACCAAATATACTTAACCAAAAAGTTAACTCTCCATTCATGATATGGACCTTTTTATGTTACGTTATGACAATCTTTTGAATCAACCTTGTAATTTTTTCAAACTTAAAATATTAAAATGAAATCAGATTTAAATACACGAAACTTTAATGTAATTAACTCAACTTTATAATACAATTATTAACGGTAAAATCCCATATATTTATATTTCAATCTTTAAGTTTTGACTACCCAACTAGCTTAAGTTATGACAAGAAGCACATTCTTACAAGTGTATAAAAAATATTAAGCGAGTTAACATTATTAGAGAACATATTACCAAGAGAATAACCACAACCTAACGCGATAAGCAAAACATTTTTTAGTGTACTTTTTAAAATTGACCCGAACTGTTTTCGTATTTGTAAAGAATTGATCACACCATAAACATGTTACAGGGAGTATAGTTATCGTTACAGGTGATAGACCATGTGTTACAGGGCTTTGTTGGATTTGACTTTGTTCATAATTAAGCCATGTGTTACAGATCATCTCATAATTAAAAATTAGATTTGGAATCTTAAATCTCCTTTTCATAAGTATTCGCCAAGTAAACGCATCTGACTTTATGAAAGTCATGTTTATCATAGTACTATTAATAAATTAGAGGTGATAGACCAAAAAGTGTTTATATGTAAGAGGAAGATAACTGCTTATATATTAATATTTATCGCAAGAGTATTCATATTAGGTTTTTTATATTAATGTGAGTATGTTTTTTATATTTTATAAATGATTGTAAGTGGTTGGAATTGGGAGAGTGAAAAATTATTACTGTATATTTGTATATTTGTATATTTGAGTGTATATTTTTGGATGTATATTTGAGGAATTATTGTTTAAACTTTATAACTTTTTAATTTTGAAAAGTGATTGTGAGTAGAGAAAAAAAAAATATAATGATAAAAATATGGATATGAAACCTAACGTGAATGCTCTAATTTGATATCTTTTATTTTGTGTAATGTATATTTTAGCTTATAAAACTTTTTTATTTTAGTGAAACATTTTAATTAATTATATTATATTATTTTAACTAATATGAAATATAAATATGTTATTTTAGAAGTTTACACTTATTGTTTATATTTTTACTTTTTGGTTGAAAATAAATATTTTTGGATTTGTAACACTACCGCAATTTTGACGTTGATCTTTTAGGAGGCCCTGGACCATTTGCATTTTAAAGTATAGTAATGTATTTAAAGTATAGTAGTGCTACAAAGAAAATGGGATTAGTATATGTGTCACTTTTCGACATAAGGTGGAGAACATAAGCAAGTAAGCTTCTACGGTTACAAATATTCGATGTTTAACTTATGTTTTGTTCTGTATTAATTCTGGTAAGTTTCTGGTTTCAAAATCTATCGTGCACTGTCTTACATGATAATTTATAGATGTTTTCTGAAATTTGTACGTACCAATAAGCTTAAGATAATAAAGAAATAACCTTATCCGTTTATTTAACATTCATAATTTAAACAAAGAAAACATATATATTGTCTATAGAAATATCTCATTCATGCTTTTGAATTTCCAAGGACAAGCACACTCGAGTAAACTTACCCTTAAAGTATAGTATTTCTTAATTAAACATGTTTAAATATAATTCACCATCAAAAGAATTATTACATCTATAAAATCACTATTATAGTTGGTGATTGCGTTTTAATTACATTATGTGGGTAATAGCTTAACCAATTTAATTTATTAATAAATTCTTTTATCAATCCCTTAAGTGTTAATAACAATATTAAATCCGTTTTATATATTTTATGTAAAGACTCAACTTTTGTCATAAAATTAACACGTTGATTTTAAAATCTCCACAAGTAGCTGAAACCCAAATCTAGTTATCTCGAATAGGGTCGGTTTAGTTTTAAAACATCTTGTTTATAAAAAATTGTTTACAGCTCGAGTCATAAAAAAATAATGTTCAAAATCATTTACACATGATTCAAAATTAAAAATATAAGTGAAGTAATCAACAAGGTATAAATTATAATTAAAATTAAGTTAACTTTATACGATTTTTACTTCTTTATTACTAAACTCACTTTCGTTTTCCAGAATGGCGGTTTTTTCCTTTTATCACGATTCACACCTAAGACATGTCGTCAAGACAAGAATATAAAAACTTGAAACATGAATTAACCTATGGTGACGACATGTCATCGTTATACATCTAGACAAAACGAAAATATGTTGTCGTTATGGTCCTCGTCGCCATTTGGCCAGTTTCATATAGTGACTTCCTTAACGCTCATTTTCACAACAAAGTAATTTTTTTAAATTTCAAAAATATCAGTGTGACATGTTTATTATTATCTACATCGATATAAATTATATTAAATACTCAACCATCTTACTATGCTCACATAACCTTATTTTGTATTTTTTTTATAACTTTTAAAATATAAAGTTTTCTTAAACTTCAAACCTACCCTTGGTGTCAATAAACTTTCTTTTTTCAAAATAAAAAAGGTCATGCTTATTATTACCCATCTTTTCATATAAATTATAATCAAAACCGCATGCCGTAATAGACGTTCCTTGCTGTGAGTATGTAAACTTGCTAGTTTATATAAAAAACAATGTGTCCTACCTATTAATATATAGAAACAAGAAATAAATACATCCATCAATGGTCTTGGTCCTTTGTATTTAATAATTTGGATTCTTTAAGCCAAAGTAAAATATATAAAACCACAAACAGCTAGGTTTACAACTTACATATATAAAATTCGGGTTGTTAGACCGTTCACACTAAGAATTCACGAGACTTATCTCTCACACATGCTATCATAGCATATATAAATAGGAGGCTTCTCATTCTCTTTTTACCCCACAATAACAAGAAGAAACCTAAATCAACATTCCCACCGTTAACATAAATTTCAGATTTTGGTTTGCTTTAAATGCAGATGCGTAAGATGGGTGCCGATGATGGAGGAAGCGGATTGCCAGAAAATCACAACCGTCGTGATCATGAGTATTCTAACACTGAGGTAGTGGAAGCTGACAAAAAAATGTTCAGCGGTCCACTTAACATAAGTGGACCACTAAATAAAAATGGTGGTAGGAAAGTCAATAGGTTTAATATTAAAGAAGTTGGAAGTAGCAATGAAAGTGTGAAATATAATGATATTGGCGTGGAAGAGCCGGAGCTGATTTTAATGGCTAAAGGGGTGGAGAAGAGGACGCGGTCAATGAGTATTAGACATGTGTCAGAGGAATTGAAGCGGTTGACTTCTTTCCCAAAACGACAAAAGGTAGGTCCTTCGGAGATGAAGAAGAAGTCCACTTTAACTTATGATCTCAACGGGCTGAAGTTTATTGGCAAGTCCTGCCATGGTGTGTCATGGGAAGTCATGAAACAACGATTTCATGACTTCTCTGATGGCCATGGCTTACTTCAACGTTCACATTTCGGTGAATGCATTGGTAAGACACTTAGAGCATTGTTTTTTAATATAAAATTTAAAACTTTTTGATGATTTTCTTATTTTATTGTTGAATTGGGTAGGGTTGATTCGGACGAAGGAAGTTTCAATTGATTTTGGACATGGGAAAGAAGGTAAGTGAGAAAGGACAAAAAAACAATATTTATAAAATTAAATAATACACGATGTCGGTGATGAGGGGGGCTCTCTCGTCCACCTTGGACACGCCACGTGGCCCTCCTTCGCTCCTCCACTGTTACATTCCTCACAATTGGGGCACCTTCAACGAAGGTGCTTCTTATCATCTAAATGTTATAATACATTTAGACGGAGGAGAGTAGGATGAGCGAGGGAAATGATTCTATGGCCTTTTAATAATTTTGGTTTCAAATTTGATAGAGATTGTGAATGAATCAAGATACTTCTCCGAAAGGTTGTTCGATTCACTTTGCCGACAAAGGAACATAAGGAGCGAGTCAATTAACATAGTACAATTTAGAGAATTTTGGGACCAAATTACTAACCAGAGTCCTAATTCTAGGCTGCAGATTTTCTTTGACATGTGAGCATTTAATATTTTATATTTATCGTTTCTATATATATAAGAGAAATTTAGATTTAAAAATATGATAATTATGCAGGGTTGATAAAGATGGAGACGGTAGAATCACAAAAGACGAAGTTATGGAGGTAATACATGCCTTACATGCTTAGGAAATGTTTATTTTAAAAATGGGTTAAGCTTAAGAAGTGTTATAAAAAATGAGTATGTGTCATGGGTACATTGTTAGTCTTATAGAGGAGGGGTATCTATGTTTATTTAAGCATGTAAAATATACAACACAACTGTATGCCATAACTATGTTGTTTTACCTAATGCAAAATATTTTCAACAACTAAAATAACACAGTTATATTTTTACCAACACATTTTTACCAAATGTGACAACATTTTCATTACATGGTAAAACAACATGGTTTTCACTTAAGTAAAACAACATATATTTCGTATTTTTAAAAACATAATTTTTTTATATAGCAATATGATAGTTAAATTAAAAAACATAGTTGATTTATGGTGTCATTTGCTGAAAATAAATAATAACTTACAAAAGATTCATCGATACTTCAAAAAAGAAACTTAGAAAAAGTCAATAATATAATACTGGGCTCTTCAAAATTGTGGTTCAATCCTATTTTCTCGAACTAAGATCTTAATCGTTAAATTTTTATATATCTAAGGGTTGTTTTATTGGGACACCCCATGATTTTAAATCAACATTTCAAAATTTCTATATGTGTCGTATAACCCTGTATGCGTCGTATAGCCCTATATGCGTCGTATAGAGATGAGTCGTATAGGGTTGTATGTGTCGTATAGAGCTATATGTGTCGTGTAGCCTTCTGACAGCCCCTGAATTTTTCCTCGTAGTCAGTGTCAAAATTGCTATACGTGTCGTATAGCCCTATATGTGTCGTATAGGGGGGGTCGTATAGGGGGGGTCGTATAGGGGGGGTCGTATAAAGCTATATGGGGGTGTATAGCTCTCTGACAGCCCCTGAATTTTTCTCGTTTTTAGTGTATTCGACCCTATACACGACGTATAGATGGATGTCAATTTATAAAATGGAGTGTCGATTTATAAAATAGATGTCTTTTTATTAGAACCCACGTTTAATCATGGGTGTACATTCAGTCTTATCATTCTTAAACAAAACCAACTTTTTAATATGATTTGACCCCTACATGCATATATATATTTAAAATCAAATAATCAGGTTTATTATTAATCATATACCCATGTGATGCAGATTATCATCCTAAGCGCATTAGATAACAAGTTACCAAACATCAAAAAGAAAGTAGATGAATACGCAACATTGATCATGGAAGAATTAGACAAGGATAACCTTGGTTACATCATGGTATGATCCACAAATTACACAACCACATTTGATTACGATAGAAATTAGTTTTCTTAATTATGTGATCAACGATTATACAGATTAAAAACTTGGAGACACTAATGTTTCAAGAATCAACACACGACGCAAGAGGAGAAAGCCAAAACTTCATCCAGATATTGACCCAGGACTTTGAAACGGACTACCATGAGTCTAACCCAAAAAGAACATGGTATGAAGATTTGAACTACTTTTTACACAACAATTGGAAGAGATGTTGGGTGCTCGTACTTTGGATAGCGATGATGATCGGTTTGTTTACTTGGAAGTACATTGAATACAAACACCGAGCAGTGTATGATGTGTTGGGGTCGTGTGTTTGTATTGCGAAAGGTGCAGCCGAGACTTTAAAACTAAACATGGCGATTATGTTATTACCCGTGTGTCGAAACACAATCACTTGGTTGAGGAACAAAACTAAATTAGGTGTGGTGGTTCCATTTGATGACAATATTAATTTCCACCAAGTAAGCTAGTTATATATATCCCAAATGTGAAAAATCTCTTGCTTGCTTAATTTAAAAGTTACTTAGAATGCTTTTAATTAATCCTTGTGTCATAGGTAATTGCAGTCGCGATCACGATAGGAGTTGGGTTACACGCGATATCCCATCTAGCATGTGACTTCCCCCGACTGATCCACGCAACCGAAGAAGAGTATAAACCGTTGCAACAGTTTTTCGGGGATCAACCCGAGAACTATTGGCATTTTCTGAAGGAAGTAGAAGGGTATACAGGAATAATAATGGTAGTACTAATGACTATAGCTTTTACTCTAGCAACCCCAAGGCTAAGACGAAGTGAGCTCAGGGTACCCTCGTTATTAAAGAAACTAACGGGATTTAATGCCTTTAAGAACTCAAAGCCATATGGTGCCTTTGTAACTAAATTAACCGCATTTATTCGCTTGTTAAACAAGTTAACGGGATTTAATGCCTTTTGGTACTCGCACCACCTCTTTGTTATCGTCTACGCGATGCTTATAGTTCACGGGATCAAACTTTACCTCACCAAGGAATGGTACAAAAAAACGGTTAGTTCCTTCATGTTCTCTTTCAATTCGATCATTTTATAAAAACATTTTGAACTCTTTTTGCGTTGTAGATTAATAATATTGTCAACAAATGGATTCTCATAATCTTTAGACTAAACCATGCCGTTCGAATGTAGACTTGGATGTACTTGGTGGTTCCAATCTTGCTCTACGCTTGCGAGAGGTTATTAAGGACGTTCCGGTCCCGTCTTGTTGATCAAGCCCCGTTACGTAAGGTAACATACGTCTTGCGCTACACATTCACCGTGTTGATTTGGGTTGTGTTTTATATTTAATTATTAATAATTCGCCAAAAGTGAGATATCTATTGATATTAATGGTGTATCATAGGTGGCTGTTTATCCTGGAAACGTATTGACCCTTCATATGTCAAAGCCTAAAGGGTTCAAATACGCGAGTGGACAATACATGTTTGTCAAGTATGCTGATGTCTCCTCATTCGAATGGTAATTTGTACCAATAAAATACAAACCACTTAATTTTTAATTTAATTTCTAGTTTATGTAACTAGTTACATTATGTGCACACATATAGGTTATTATAAACATATAACCAAATTAGTTAGTTTGATGGCTTTTTTATATATACCTAACTTATTAACATATATGCACGTTACTAGCTAGTACAACAAGTCAAAATGTGCACGTACCACACGATGAATAATGAAACGATTCATATTTGCTCTCGTAATAATTTTGGTTTTATAACGACTTGTAGTCGATCTAATACAATTCATAACCTTCAATACAGGCATCCGTTTTCGATTACATCGGCCCCGGGTGATGACTACTTAAGTGTACATATTCAGGCTCGTGGTGATTGGACAAAAGATATAAAGGAAACCTTTGAGAAAGTACGTAATGTGTTATCATTACCTTTTAATTAACGTTTGGCGGTTATATATATCACCTAACATTCGTTTTCTGGTGTTTTGTAGAAATATTCACTTAAGAATGAACCTGAGAGGAATAGTGTTGATTTCGAAGGAGGAGATGAAAAGTAAGCGGCTTTGACTGTTTCAGTTCTAGCAATTAAATTCCGATATAAATTAATTTCAATTTCAAATATAATTTCAACCTCAATCATTATTAATATTGACTTTTTAGTTCCTTTTGTTTGATAAAAAAATCATATTTTATTATTAATAAACAATTGAATTATAATAATCTAAACTATTATATATTTGTTGATAATAATTCACAGTAGCAAATTGATCGGTGACACTCACAACTCCTACTTTTGTTACCGATAACAATGTTATTAACATAATCATCATATATTTACGTTTGATTTACACTCGATTTCGCTGACAATAATGACTATAAACGAAAGAAAAACATACAAGCGAAATCAAATGAAAAATAAATACAAATAGATTATAAATTTATGATAAATATGCTACTAAAATTGTCTTCGGTAATAAAATGAAAATAGTAGTGGCCCTATTTTAGTTTGGATTATTAAATAATTAATAATTTGAATTACGAATCCAGTTTTACTTACACTTACACTGATAACATTATTATGCAAGTTTTGAAAATGCTATAGCATCTTTGTAGGTATTATTTTTATATATTAATTAAATTTGGTATTAGTTTATCATCTTGAAAACCATTAAACATGTTTGGTTATAGTTGTTTCATTTACATATATATATCATATTACCAAAAATGTGTTCAAGCTAGTTTGCCAATTATATGTGCATTTTTATAAAAATGGTAAAAAGAACGGATCAAAAGTGTTCACCTGGCAACACAACAACGATGAGTCGATGACATAAGTTGATCAAATTGTTTGACAGTATCCCAAAAGTGTTAATCGACGGTCCATACGGGGCACCATCACTGGACTACAAAGAATACGATGTGGTGTTGCTAGTTGGCTTAGGAATTGGAGCAACCCCAATGATCAGTATTGTGAAAGACATACTGAATAACATGAAAGCCGAAAAAGATATAGAAAATGGTGGAATAAGACAAAATGATAAACCAAATGCATATAACTTTAGAACAAAACGGGCTTACTTCTATTGGTCAACTGGTGAACAAGCTACATTTGATTGGTTTAAAGGTGTTATGAATGATGTTGCTGAGTTGGATAAAAATGGTGTCATAGAGATGCATTGTCATTGCACAAGTGTTTATGAGAAAGGTGATGCAAGATCTGCATTTATTTCTATGCTTCAAAAGATTGGATATGCTAGAAAAGGTGTTGATGTGGTTTCAAACACTCGCGTTATGTCTCATTTTGGTAGACCTGTTTGGCGGAATGTATACAAACAAATTGCTGAAAATCACAAAGGTTCAAGAATAGGTCAGTCCTACAAACTCATTTTAATTTCCTTTTTATTTAGATGAAATCTAGACATAAAAATAATTATAAATAAGCACATTGTAGTGTTACATTCATATAATATTAAAACATAAATATTTAAAAGTTATATAACAAAAATAGATGATGAAAACAAAAACCTATTAGTGAGCCAAATGTTGAATTTTGGTTTGTGGAAAAAATTCAAATGGAAAAGCAATATGTTTAAATGGTAATTAGTTTATTTAAAGTGAAGAGAATATATTCTTACTTCTATCATGTGTTTTTGATAAACGCTACTTATAGAATACTTTGTAATATGTTTAAAAACTTCATGATGTGACATTATGAATAGTGTTTTATGAGAGTGAATAACCTTCTACATAGTGTGCATATACAGTAGAGGCGTAGCAACTTGTGGATTTGATTTTGAAACGGTCATAAATTAATAAATATTGAAAAGGGTCAACTTTGGGTGGATTTACAACCTTTATCTACTATGATTAAGAATAAATAATTTGGTAATTGTTATTGATTATTATAACAATATAAAGTTTTAGATCTCATATAAAATGCTATTTTATAATAGATTATAATATAATTATCATAGATATAAAAAGACAAACGGTTTTAGTTGCATCATACTATTACTACAAAATTATGATTAATAAAGATATCATATTGTGTGATGTTTTCAACCTTAAAATTTTCAGGGGTATTTTTCTGTGGAAGAGCATCAGCAACACAAGAGCTGAAGCATTTGGCTTTAGATACCTCAGATTCATCAACAAAGTTTGAGTTTCATAAGGAGAATTTCTAACAAGTTATTTCCTTTCTTGCTCCTCAAGAAAGAAGATTAATTCAAACCTTCTATCTGCTGCAAAATGTAATGCGCATTTTCTTTTGTGTTATTCGTATGATTCTTATCATCCCTCAATCATGTGACCTGGTTGGTTTATTGTCTAATTAAGTAAATTTTATTTCTTTGATTAATCTTTTGCTGTCGGAAAGTAATTATGATCTTTCAGGCTTAATTGGTAACTATTATTAAGATCCTCATGTTTTGAGGGGACGTAAAATAGTGAAATAAACTAACGTCAAACTCTTTTCCGAACCCCTGCGTTGGATGTAAGAAAAATGAAACCATAATACCTCACAAACCGTATGTTGTGACAAGACCATCGATAATATTTAGAACTTCATATGCTAAACCATTTATGGAAATTCACATCAAAATGTTGATAAAAATAGGTACGTCGTGACAAAAAAACAAATAGCTAAAAATTACTAATGTTGATAAAAATAAGCATGTATAAATTTAAATTTTATAAAAGTAATATATTAAAAGTTGAACGGATAAAAAAGGAAATTTTGATGAGAATAACCTCCAGGCACCACTAGAAATCCACCTAATGCACACTTAATAAGACTAAACCGCACCACTTTGATGAAAATATCCTCTAGGTACCACTAGAAAAAAAAGGCCATCAACAATTTCATAGTATTGTAAATTTGTAATCACCTAAGTATGCAAACAAGAAGTAGATTGAAACTCTGTTAGTTTAATCTTATAAATGTTTGTAAGTACAAGGACTAATGTTGAGGTACTTGCAAACCAAGGGGTTTTTGAGTTAGTTTTTATCCCTATTTTTTAGTCGGTTTAGTATCCTGATTTGTATAGGACTCTATGGTTATTAATAGAGGATATCTATTGTAATCTATAACACAATTCAATACAATAAGCAAGTTACAGATTAGTTTTGTGATTGCGAATTTTCTTTTAATTTGTATCAGAGCTTAACCGAGAAGGAGATCTGTGAGTCCAGCAGAAGCTTTCTTGATCGCAAGGCAGCGCGATTGAGGAAAGAATCTACGACAGGTTCAAGGAATTGGTGATCAAAGATAGCGACGTTCGAAGACTCGAAGAGGAAGATTGATTCAAGATTTCCTTAACCTATAGTAGACGGAATCGCAACACAACCATGGGGGATGAAGCAAACCGTTCAAGCCAAGGAAAAGAATTAAACTCGACGCCGTTACATTGTCCGATGCTATCTTCCATGAATTACACAGTTTGGGCCATGAAGATGAAAGCAATATTTAGTGTCAATGGTGTATGGGAGATGATAGATCCAGGGATAGCAACTGATGTGAAAAAAAACAATGTTGTTGTAGCAGTGCTTTTTCAATCATTACCCGAAGAACAAGTCTTCCAGGTAGGAAACCTTCCCATTGCCAAAGCCATGTGGGATGCTGTGAAAGTGCGACACCGAGGAGCAGAATGGGTAGTCAAGGCTAGACTTCAAACATTAACATCAGAGTTTGAGAACCTAAAGATGAAGGATGGTAGTACAGTTGATGAGTTTGCAAACAAGATCACTGGAATTGCATCAAGATCAGCCTCTCTAGGTAAGCAAATTGATGACGAAAGACTTGTAAAAAGATTCTTGAATGGACTGCCAAGAAGGTTTATTCACATGGTGGCATCGCTCGAGCAAACTTTGGACCTGAAAAAAATCACGTTTGATGATGTAGAAGGGCGGCTAAAATCATATGAAGAAAGAGTTAATCTTGAAGATAAACCATAGGTGACTAAACAAGAACAATTCTTCTCACTTATGAAGAATGACAGGCATAGAAAAAGCAAGACAAAGCCATGGGAAGAGGAAAGAGTACGGCGAGTCGAGTCACAAGAACCGAGAACATGGTAGAACGGGGGGCGAGGAAAGGATAAAGATCAAGCACCACAAAAGAAAGATAGATCAAAACTAAAATGTTATCGTTGTGATGGCTTGGGACACTTTGCCTCATGCTACCCGACTCGAAAGAAGAATGATGAAAGCAATCTAACTCATGATGACAAACCGACACTTTATGTTGCTACTATTAAAGAAGAAACTTTATGCCTCAATGAAGAAAGGTTCGACCCAAGAAAGTTCAATACCAGCCCACATGGTAACGAGACATGGTTCCTTGACAATGGTGCTAGCAATCACATGACTGGAATCCCGGAATGGTTTGCCAAACTCAATAAATACAACATGGGATTTGGAGATGGGTCTTGTGTTGACATAAAAGGAAAATGTATGGTGATAATGGAAGGAAAGTCTGGAGAAAAACGAGTTATGCAAGATGTTTACTACATTCCAGCACTCAAGAACAACATTATAAGTCTTGGACAATTAGATGAGATCAGGTGGAAAGTCGCGATACAAGATGGAGTTCTATGGATGTTCGAACAAGATGGAACTCTACTAACGAAGGTACCGTGCTCATCTAACCGTACTTATAAAATAAATTTAAAAGTTGCTCCGTCAGTGTGCTTGCAAGTAAACCTACAAACCGAGGCATGGGTCTGGCATGCACGTCTAGGGCATTTGAAATTTGTTGCCATGAAAGAACTCTCGATACTTGCAGTTGGGTTGCCAAACATAGTATACCCCACTCAAGTATGTGATGCTTATATGGTAGGAAAACAAAGCAGGAACGTGTTTCCGAAAGACACTTTATAACGAGCCAAGAATCCTCTTGAGTTAATCTACGCAGATGTGTGTGGCCCAATATCACCGATAACCAATGCTGGAAATCGCTTCTTTCTTGTTGTAGTCGATGATTTCAATAGGTACATGTGGACGTTCTTGATGAAAACAAAATCTCAAGTATCAGATATACTTATGGAGTTCATAACAAAACTGGAAAACGATGTTGGAAATAACGTCAAAGCTATGAGAACAGAAAACGGAGGAGAGTTCATATCTCGCGTGTTGGAAGAGTTTTGCAAGAAACAGGGCATAACTGATAGTTCACCGCTCCCTACACCCCTCAACAAAATGGGGTTGTAGAGAGACGAAACAAAACTATTCTATGCATAACCCGAAGTATCCTAAAAGCGAAAAACTTACCTCAAAGTTTCTGGGGTGAAGTCGTACATCATTCTGTTTATCTACTAAATAGATCGCCTACGAAAGCCTTACGAGACTCGACGCCTTATGAAAAACTAAAGGGAAGAAAACCAAATTTATCACATATTAAAGTATTTGGTTGTGTGGGTTATGTAAAAACATTAGCCGCGGGGCAACAAAAACTGGCAGATCGAAGCATGCTAATGGTTCACTTAGGTTGTCAACCGGGCACCAAAGCATGTAGGATGTTTGAACTAACCAAACATCAAATACATGTAACTCGGGACGTTAGATTCGATGAAACAAAAGGCTATAAGTGGGATGAGTATTTGGAAGACTATGACACAAGTGAAGACTACTAGAATGAATTTACAATTCATCTTGACACAACCCAACAAGACACCGAATCGGGCAAAAACAGGCCCGCAAACAAGGCTGAACAGTGCGGGGGAAGAGGTGGATTATCAAAATAATCCAGTAACAAGAAACAACATGTAACCTAATACAAACCATCCCAACGTAGATCAACTTAGCAGCTCATCGCAACCTTGTTCATCAGCCCAAACTAACAATGAGTCACCATTGTTATGTCGATCTACCCAGCAAAAGTCATCTACCAAAGAGATTCAATGATTTTGTAGTTGAAGGCATGCCAAATTCAATCAACCAAGAGGAAAACTCTCATGAAAGCCTATTGTTGTCCATAGATGATGAGCCAATGACATTTTAAGAGGCAATAAAGGAAAGTCACTAGAGAATATCAATGGACATCGAGGTGGGTTCAATTGAAAAAAATCAAACTTGGAAGTTGGTTGACCCACCACCAAACATTAATCCCATAGGATTGAAGTGGGTATACAAAGTAAAGAAAGACGAAACAGAATCAATAACCAAGCACAAATCCCGGTTAGTTGCTAAAGGTTATGTCCAAAAACACGGAATAGATTTTGAAGAAGTTTTCGTTCCCATAGCAAGGATCGAGACAGTGGGGCTGCTACTCGCCTTAGCGGCCAGCCGTGGCTAGGAGGTACACCATTTAGATGTGAGTTCAGCCTTCCTCCATGGCGAACTAAAAGAAGAAGTCTTTGTAAATCAACCTCAAGGCTATGTCAAAAAGGGTCATGAACACCAAGTATACAAATTAGTCAAAGTCCTGTACGGCTTACGACAATCTCCACGAGCCTGGAACACGAGGCTTGATGCATCATTAAAGGAACTGGGGTTTGAGAAATGCAAGCAAGAACAAGCTGTGTATAAAAAGGTAGTGAACCAAAGGCTACTCATAGTCGGCACGTACGTGGATGATCTAATTGTTACCGGGACTACGGTACAAGACATCATTCAGTTTAAAAGGCAAATGGAGTCATAGTTTGAGATGACTGATCTTGGTCTTCTACACTTCTATCTTGGGATCGAAGTGAACCAATGCAAGCAAGGGATCATAATAAAACAATCCAACTATGCAAAAAAAGATATTAAAGCAGAGTGGCTTTGCAACATGCAATGCATGCCGATATCCCATGGAGCATGGCTTAAAGCTCTCAAAAAGGATGGCGGGGAGAAGACTGATCCGACTGAGTTTCGTCAAATAGTCGGGAGCTTACGGTATCTTACTCATACTCGACCAGATATTAGCTATTCAGTGGGATATGTGAGTCGATTTATGCAGGAACCAACTCATGCACACACACAAGTAGTAAAGCAAATCCTATGTTACTTGAAGGGGATCATCAACTGGGGTATTGTACATCCAAAGAAAGGAGAAACAAGATTATATGGTTATAGTGATAGTAGTCATTCAGTAGATATTGATGATGGAAGAAGTACAACCGGATCCGTGTTCTACTATGATAGTGCTCCGATTACATGGAATTCACAAAAACAAGACACTGTAGCGTTGTTGTCTTGTGAAGCTGAGTTCATGACTGCCACCTCGGTGGCCTGCCAAGCATTATGGCTTTGAAATCTATTATCGGAGGTAACCAGAGAAGAAGAACAAATCATAACTCTCTTAGTGGATAACACATCCGCTATCGCATTGATGAAAAACCCGGTCTTTCACGGAAGAAGCAAACATATACACACACGTTACCACTTCATAAGAGAATGTGTCGATCAAGGAAAGATTAAAGTAGAGCATGTAAGCGGTGATCCTCAAAGGGCCGACATTCTCACAAAGGCTTTGCCACGGTTGAAGTTTGGTGAGATGAGACACCTTGTTGGTATTACAAGATTAGGAGGGTAATTGTTAGTTTAATATTGTAAATGGTTGTAAGTACAAGGACTAACGTTGAGGTACTTGCAAACCAAGGGGTTTTTGAGTTAGTTTTTATCCCTACTTCTTAGTCGGTTTAGTATCCTGATTTATATAGGACTCTATGGTTATAAATAGAGGATATCTATTGTAATCTATAACACATTTCAATACAATCAGCAAGTTATCAATTAGTTTTGTGATTGCCAATTTCTTTTAAACTCATGAAATGAGGGAACGTACTCTTTAACATGAAATGACTTTTGAGTGAGCACCTTTGGTGTCTCTTGATGCCTCTCATACTCTCAATTCTTTTATCTCCAATATGTATATGAGATTTAGTTGGTCATTAAACAATGGCCCTCAATATTATTGTCTCGATTTCCCTTCTAATGGTTTCCTTCTATTTTTATAGAATGATCCAAGTGTGTAGATCAAGGCGTCTGGTAGAGCCGGATAATCAAGACATTATCTTAGGGACCAACTTTAACATGTTATACAATCTGTAAATAATTCATGTTCTCATTACAACAAAAAGCAATCCCAAATCTATCAATAAGGGGTTTAAATGGAAGTATTAGATCCATCGTATCTTTGTTTCTCTTTCGAATGCTCAATGCATGAACCTCATATCTATATTTTTTCATACGGCTCTCTAATTAGTCCTTCGATCAGGATCATTATATGAAATACATCAGTTTCGGTAATCCTCAATCTAAATTTTGTTTATTGCTAATTTAGCATTCAAAGACACCAAAAAATCAAGAATGAAACGGCACATATGCATGGCATTTGCAGTAATTCATGGTTCGGGCTACCTGAACAAATAATAAACAAAATAAATTATTGTTTTTGTTACTAATATTTAATTAAAATAATCATTTTATTTCAAAAGTGTAAAAATAGATTTTTTAATTCAATAGTTTTATTTTTGTAACCTTTTCATGAAGTCCGTTAACACCATTAGTTATGTTTTGTTTAGCTGATGTAAAAAAACTATATTGTCCCTAATAGCATGATAAACAATACACACTCAACCCTACTCACCCCCTCCCTCCCCCTCTCTCTCTCTCCCTCTCTCTCTCTTCACATTCTCTGTCTTCTTTTACATTGACTAATGTCGCATGAAACCACCCTTACTACCACCGAAGAAACCAACTCCCTATAAATAAAGCTTGACCCGATCATTAAGTTGTTGGAGAGGCTTCCTTAATAGTAGTTAAGACAAGTAGCGGTAATATTAGTTACTTCTATTCATTATCCTATTATAAAGTTTTACAACTATTGCTTTTTACTATCTATACTTTTACAACTATTCCTGAATAGTAGTTAAGACAAGTAGTGGTAACATTACTTCTATTCATTATTCTATTATTAAGTTTTACAACTATTGCTTTTTACTATCTATAGGAGTAGTCTTTATTCATGTAAAAGTATATCAATATTGTCTTGGTTATTTTTTATATCACATATCGTAAACATTAGTATTTTCATGTTTAATTAAGTAATTCTTCATTCCCATATATAATTAGCTTCTCCCACCTAGCCTCATCATCTAAACACTTTCTCAATGGACGTACCTTGTCCCCCATATGGCGCATGATCCAATCAACATATGGTATGAAAACAAGAAAATCACATTTTGTATGACCAAATAAACATGAAGAACAACCAGGTTAGATTTTGGTTCGTTAGGTATGTGCTTTACACGAAGATGCTCAGAAGGTTAGAGAAAATATAGTGTCACCCTATGATACCAATGTTTAAAAAGTTTAATTATTCAGTATTGGCTTTGAAGATGTAGGTGAGTATGAAAGCATAAGGAGAGTGGTCACCAATTCAAATAAGGATGTTGAAGAATGACTAGATCATATTACATTGGTTATGATGTAAGCGGTCTCATAGGAAGTGTAGCTTATGCTAGCAGAAAAGGATTAAGCAAAGGAAGCATCGGCTGGAGTCACTCCAAATGATTCGCATAAACAAGTATAAAAAGCAAAACTTAGAAGTCTCTTTGAGATGATTCGTATAAAAGGCTACAACTCAATTGGTGAGTGTGCCATGAGTCTAAGCACGATCATGAACAATATTTCTCACCTGGAGAGAAATTTAACGTGATTATGATAGTTATTAAAGAAATTTCATGTTGTCCTTATAAAGACACATAGAGAGACTTCATTACTTCCAAGAACGCAATGTGAGCATGATGTTTTGGTTTTTGACACTAGAGTGAATTCTAGTGAAACATCATCCCCACATACGATCCTTGAACTAAAGAAGTCAGTTGTCTACCTATCTCCAAGGGATAAAAAATACTATATAATTACCGAGCAACAATCATTCTATCTTTACTATATTATAAAACAAAACTTTAAGGTAAATTTGAAAATTTACACTTTTCTTAAGAAACACCCCTCTACCTACTTCCTCTCTCCACTATTAACATCGCATTTAATCATCCCTTTAATCATCTTCCTCCTCATCTTCAACAATAATTATGTAAAAACCTTTCAAAAGGTGAATAACTATGGTGTTTCTATAACCCTCACATTAAATCATAAATTCCCTCGCATTCTGATCATGTGTCAATATTTTGGTGTTTAATTAATTTAAAAGCTTGATTTTACATCGTTATTATGATGGAATAGGTTCATGTTGTTTGTTTGATTCATAAGGTTTTGGACCTAAAGAAAGCTTATTTTTGATGAAAATAAGCAAAACATGAAACTACAAGTACGGAAGATGTAAGTATCAAAAGTTACAAGAAAAGGCACAATTAGAAGCATACCATCGTAGGATATATCGAATTTGGGCATATAATACGTCGGGCAGCGTATTGGCGGCATATTAGTGGGAGCATTTGGATAAAATAACAGAAAGATGGGAGTATGGAGGCTGATATGAGAGTATGATACGCCCAGGGTGGGCGTATGATACGCCGGTCTCCAACAAACTTCCGGATTTTATGGATCTTCAAGTTTATTTAAGTTATATCAAACCCAAGTCGAAGAACAACTTTTCCCAGCCAAAAATAGGTGATTTCAAGGAGATTTTAGGTGCTTTCAAGCTTCCTAACATCTTCCCTATCATCATTGATCATCATTATCAAGTCAAGATTGAAGATTTATTGAAGATAATACGTGATTAGGTTCTCTTGATTGATTTCGGAAGTATAATTCTTGTCAAGTGAGACAATTAGTATGCTTTGATTAGATTTTTGTATTGAACATTAAATTATTTAATGAAACATTATATTTTGGTTGATTTAAAAGGTTTGCTTATAAATAAAGTTGTTTGCTTGATTATCAGTTTTCGGTTTTCTTGCATAGTAAGCTCATTCAGAAAAGTAGACAATTTGATATAGGTAAATTGGTAATATTGTGATCGAACGAATCTTACAAACGTGTTCCTTTGTTGTCACTTTAATCAAAAGCTAAAATCTTGAAATATTGTATTTTACAAATCCTAATTTAAAAGTACCAACGGTTGATCTTGTAGAATTGGAAACTCGAAAGTAATGGTTTCTTATTGTTTAATTAGAAGCACACTTTTAAAAAAAAGTTTTATAAAATACAGAATACAACAAGATATTTTTAAAAAATCATTGTTCTTAACACAAAATATTTCAAAACCATAATTTTTCTATAAAAACAAAAGTTTAAGAAAAAAACGTTATTGTTTATGTACGTAAAGTAGCTATTTATACATAATGATAATCATATTTTATTTTCAAATATGGTTATATACTCATCATAATTACATGAACATTAAAAAATTGAATAATGTTAAAACTTAGTTATTATTTATGATTTTATGAATTATTATTATTTGACTTAAAAAACTCATCATAATTAGATGAACATTAAAAAATTAAAAATATCTTTTTTTAATGGTCAACTAATAAAGTCCAGCTACACGAGTTACTTCAATGGTAAAAAAAGACACCACATACACCTGCAGACACACATAACGCTAGATAGTCAAAGCCTACTAACAACCAATTTCGGAAAAAAAACCGCCACCTGAAGACTCACTTCGGTAAAACCCGACCCACCAACAACTTTTGTTGCCGGTAGAATTCAAATTCATAATCTACTCTAGAGGAAGTCATGAGACAAACTCTAACCAAATGGTTTGTAAATAATAGTAATGTTTTATGTTTAATGGTAAATATTAAATACGTGCTCTATTTTTAATTAATGGCGGCAAATTAGGAATACATGCATGCCACATTTGTACTATATGCTTATAAGGTTGTACCTGACGTTTTAAATTTAAACAAACTAGTTTTTTGCCTCTAGCGTTGCGATAAAAACGCGTGCTACGGTTGGATCGAAAGAACGACGAGGGTGTTTACTTTTAATATTTTCAAACATCGAAACCTTATATAAAAACAACGGAAAATTACCAAAATGATCAATTGACCAAATTGAATTATCAAAATAACCGGTCAAATTTGAAGTTTAAAAAAGAAAACAACCTATCGGAGTCCGCCATGTGTCATCCCTCGCTGACTTGGCGAGGGATTATAGGAATCCCTCGCCCAAAAAAGCGTGCCCGACGAGGATATGGCATAATCCCTCGCCCACGTGGAATCCTCGCTGACGTGTCTTTGATCTCTCGCTGAGTCAGCGAGGGATTATGAGAATCCCTCGCCCATAATTACGAAAATACCCCCTCTGCTCAAATTTAAATTTTTTTAAATCTAAAAAATCTGAGATTTTTAATTATTTATTGTTTTTTAAATACTTAAAGGTTTAATTTAATTTTATTTTGCCTTATATAATATCATGTTTACCGTTAACAAATCTTACATTCTTCTCAACCTTTTTTATTAAAATTCTCTGAAAATATCATTAAAAAGTAAATGTGCTAGACATGTTCTTAGCTTATCTAAAAAAATGTATTGATATCTTTTTTTATTTTTAAATTATTAAAAAAATTGTAGGAACTAGGTGAGATAATGGTCACATCCCTAGCCTTGTTTCACGCGCCCCTCGCTTGACAAGACTTGCCCCTCACCTGACAAGACATCCCCTTCGCCTAGGAGAAGGAACCCTCGCTGACTAGGCTCTCTCCTCGCCCTCGGGGAACGTACCCCTCGCTGACTTGGCGAGGTGCTTGTCACATCCCTCACCTAGGGGTTTGTGTCCCTCGTCAACCTTATTTTGTTTTAATTTTTTTCTTTTTTTCCTGTTAATAAAATTTATTTTACACGTGGGCAAGATAATCCCACGTGGGCGAGGAGAAGTCTTGCCACGTGAGCGAGGGATCATGACTTTTTCTCGCCATGGGCGAGGGTCAAAGTCAAATGTATAATTTTGTAATTCTAGAAGTTAATGGTTGTTTTGTTAAGTTAGTTCGGTCAAATGGTTAATTTCGTAATTTTCCCTAAATTGATGGTCAATTTGGTGGTCGAAATATAAATTGACTAAAAAAACAAAAGTTAGTTAATCTGTAAGGAACGAACTATAAATTGGATAAAGAAACAAATTTTTAAAAAATAAGATTTTTGAAGTAGAGGGTTGTAAATGTAAATTTAAAACTAATAATAGTATTTCATCCAAATATATGTATAATGTATAGATATTATAGATATAGAATAATAACAAAATCTTTGTAATTGTCATAATATCATCTTTTTAGGTAAATTTGATTTTTATAATCTAAACAATTACTAGTTGGGCGATAATAATACAAACTAATAATTTTGTTACGGATACTTTCAACTTTTATTTTTATTACCAACAATAGTCCCAATATCATACTTATCCAATTTAATGCTTCATTAACACTTGATTTCTGTAAGACCCCGTTCCCGGGAAATCTTACAGTTGGTTAATCATAACATAAAATCATTTTTAATAACCAAAACCTTACAACGAATTTAAATAGATATTCATTGGAAACTTGTAAATCATATTGTACTCATACATTTGTCTTTAAATAGAATAAAAACATAATGCATTATCTTAAATTACAATAAAGGTTTCATAAATAGGAATGTCATCCATTGCTTTTCAAGTAGCTCTCTGGTGCCATCCCTAGCATCAGCATTTACCTACCAACTATTATGTATAAAAATCAGTTTTGCTGATTGAGTTATAGTTTTTAGATAAATAAGACAATATAAACTTTATCCATTATATAATGACCATACATACAACATAATAAATAACATTTCTTGCATCATAATAACATACCAAGCAATAGTCATCATATCACCTAACCGACCCTCCGCGAGACAGCGGGGGTTCGGGGGCGGCAGCCCCTAGTGGGGTCCAAGGGGCAACACCCCTGGCTAGGGTCGGGCTGCCAGGTTAGGGTGAATTTTTTTAAACATTTATATAACACATCTCCTTATATAAAATCAATCTTCCTGTTAAAACCTCATATAATTTTGGTCATTAAGAAACGTAAATTTAGTATGCATAATAACCACAAAACATGGAAACTTATAAATAAGAGGATCTAAAACTCACCTGGATACCGTGAATAACTTTTAAACTAAGCTTTCTAGGCAAAGATCACACTACACAGCCTGTAGATAAGTTAACACTTAAAGGAGTTAATTTTTGCATAAATTCGCTGCTAATTTCGCTGCCAGATAAGTAGTTTCGCTGACAGTTTCACTGCCAGTTTTTGCTGACAATTTCACTGCTAGTTTCGTATGGCAGTTTCGCCCAACTTTCATTGGAATTCCATGGCTACGAAATTACCTGCAAAACTATAGTTTCGCAGAAAACACACAGTTTCGCAGGTTGAATATGCAATTGCGCTGGATGCCCAGACAGTTTCGCAAATCGCATAAAATTTACGAACCAAACCCAAAATCGCAACTTTTTACGTCTAATCTCTTAGTTTATCAACCATGAGGCTATATATAAGCTTTTTGAATGTTTTCATACGTAAAAATATGACCTTTATCCGATTATTTGCAACTTTTCAAAACCCAAAATCCTAGAATCTGGGTTTAATCTACAAAGGGTTTAGAGGTTGATTATTACCTGGTTTTGTTGCTCTTTTATTATGGTTTGATGCTCCAACACCCAGATCTTCAATCTCTCAACCTTTGAAGCTCCAAATCTTGAGTTTTCTTCATTTTCTCTCTCTACTTTCTCTCTCTATGAATTTGGGAGGCTAGGGTTCAAGTGAGGAAGATGGTGGTTGATTAGATGGGTTAAAAGGCTGATTATGGGCTCTTAATCACTTAGGTGCTGAGATTTCGACATGTGTTGCTCGGTTACAATTATAATCTGACTTCGTTCCATGTATACGTCTTTCTCTGTCATTTCATATGCCAATCTAATCACATGTATCTCTCTACACTATCTTTCTCCATGTCTGAAATGTTCCATAGCCAAGCCCAAATCAAACACATAAGGCCGAATAAGGCCCATTATGATATTCAAGTTCATTAACACTCAATGATGATTCTAAACTCTAACAAGAGTTAAGACATGCTTAATAGGTCATAACGTGAACCTCTACAAACTTACAAATAAATGTTCAAATTAATTAACAGTTGAACGTGTTAAAAACGCAAACTTAATGTATTTTGATTCGTTTATTCACTAGATAAGTTATAACACGACAAAATAAATATTCTTGAACATCTATCACATTTAATGCCTAAACCTATCAAGAAATAAAAATATAACAATGCATTAAACATATTCTAACGTGATATGAACCAACCCGTTATGAACCCAATAACTTAACCCCCCTATATAAAGTCGTTTTCTTCATTCATTTGAACGTGGTTATTGGTTGTGATGATCGTGGATGGTGACGGTGAAGGCGACGTTTGTGTTGGTGTTGGCGACGATGGAGATGCTTGTGTTGGTGATGACGGCCGGTGGTGTTGATGGTTGTATAACAACGATGGTGTGTCGGTTGTGATTGTAAAATTAGGTTGGGTCGTGATGGTTGAGCAATGATGGTTATGGTGGTATAGGGATCAAGGATGGTGGTAAAGGTTGTTGTTGCGATGGTGGTTGCAAGGGGTGTGGGTTAGTGGTTGATGACAATGACTAGAGTGATTGTGATGGTGGTGGTTGTTGATTGTTGGTTGTAGTGTTTGGCTATGGTGATGTGAAGGCCTGATGGTTGTGATAGGGTTCTTGACATAAGGATGATGATGGTGATAGGGGTGTTTAAAAATATTCGAATCCGAGAATCCGATTCGAAAATCCGAAATATCCGAATTTTTGGATATCTGGAAATTCGGATTTAGATTCGGATAGTGATTTTCAAAAGTTTCGGCTATTCAGATATCCGATTATCCGAAAACTAAAAAAAAATTTTTTTTTTTGAATTTTACATATATTTTTACTTTAGATTGAGTTTTTTTAGTGTATATTATGACTTTTACGATATAAGTTGGTTTTATATTATATTGTAACGTCCCGTTCCCGGGACGCTTATAGCTGGTAAATCACTGCACATAAAACGTATATTTTCATCATATTATATAAAAACGTTACAGCGGAAACATTTAAACAAAACATTCCATTTCAATATAATAGCTTTTGTAAAATAATACATCGTTAACCAATTATAAACCCAAGTTGCATTACATCACAAAAGCATTATAAATGGATGTCATCCCAAAAGAGCTGAGTAGCCATCTCGTGTCATCCTCAACATCATTACTTGTCAACTGAAAACACATAAAAGTCAGCGTTGCTGAGTGAGTTCTAGTTTTATAATAAACATACATTTCTTTCGTTAAAACCGTACTTTACATTCATGCGATCACACAACATACGTACACATAGATAATATCATTATTATCTTCATTATTCGTTCTTTCTTTCACTTTTCATATCTTTCGTACCAATACCATATGCTACACCCCAACTATATGGCTACCGGGCCAAAGTCTATAAATAGACAGTTATAGATGGTGTCGCAGTACCGAGGTAAGCGGTAGAGGTTCTATACAAATGGTCAATCAAAAAGAAAGACTCCAATGTGCATCCTCCCGGGGTAGGGAACCCGCACACCCTTAGGCTAACACCTTTTAATGGCGTGTCCATTCCATACATTTGCTTGCAAGACTTTCTTTACATTTATCATTTATTAATGCATGCATTCTTCCTTCATGTTCCTCTTTCATTATATTTCACTTTACATTACATAACACTTTCATTTCATTCATTAACATTCAACGCAAAGCCACGAGAAATATAAACATACGTCATAACAAGGAACATAACATACACAATCATCATCATCAAACAGGGCAATATCATACACACATAACATACATCATGCATAATCATGCAACAACATTATCATAGCCAACATAACCTCTAAGACCTTAAAAGTCATCTTACATGAACTTACGGGAACCTCCCACGTCACAACTTACATCTGCACTTCCCCCGAAAGTCAGAACATAAACTACGTTTTCCCCGAGTGCACAAGCCCTACTTGGGCGTATGGACACCCTTCAGACGCATGGCCTTCCAGGCGACTGAATATCATGCGAATGGACCAATGCGAATGAACACCTATGCGAATGAACATCCATGCGAATGGACCTAATGCGGATGAACCCAATGCGGATGAGTTCCATGCGAATGGAACTAATGCGGATGGACCTAATGCGGATGAGCATTTATGCGAATGGGCTCTCAGTCGTACGAATGAACTCTCAATCGTGCGAATGAACCCTCATTCGTGCGAATGAACCTCAATCACACATCAATCGGCCGTATGGCCTCCATTCGATCGCCTAGCCCTAGCTGATGCAGAATGTAGTTCATCCCGAACCCAATCTGCCATTTTCGACCTCCAAGCTCATCCAAACCCATTCTAAGCCCAAATCAACCATCCTAAACCTTAGGAATGCATACCACAACACCATTCAAACACACGCAAGCTCGGAAACAAACTCCAAACGCATCACACACAAACACATACAAATGGATCAAACACACACACATACAAAAACGTGTTTTCAGATGTGTTCCAGCCTCAAAATCGACCAAAAAAGTTTATAAGAGGGGTCCTAGAACTCACACAATCAACACCGAGAAGTTTCGATTGGACCCGCTACAAGACGATTTTGCTCACTTGAATCTACCCGAACCAACTTTTCTCCATTTTCTCCCTTTCTCTCTTCTCTTCCTCTGTGTGGCATAATTTTGGAGATGTGGGGAGGGTGTGGGCTGCCCTCCCCTCTTATTCTCCTTCTCTTCCGAACTTTCTCGCGTTTTGGCAAGTTTAGTCCCCCCGACTTTGGACTTTATTTATTTTTCTTCTTTCGTCGGCTTCAAAATAATATATGGGTGTACATATTTTTATAATATTATACGCCTAATTATTGTAAAAAATAAAAAATAAAATAATAAAAATAAGTAAAAAATGAATTTCGGATATTCGACTTTGAACACCCCTAGATGGTGATGTTAGTTGTAGTTGTATTAGTAGGATAAGGCAATTATTCGGGTCTTAGTCAAATGGTCAGCGGGTAGTCAAAGATGGTCAAGGTAGTGAGCAAGGTGGCAACGTGATGAGGACGAGTTGAGTACGAGTGGGTTTCGAGTACGGGAACTGAGTGAAAGGTATAATTGCACGTATCGTATTTATAAAATATAATTTTAATCCGTACATGTGTATTGTAAATTATACGTTGAGCTCTAATGTTAAAATACACAAATGCCAAATAAAAGAGTAAATTTCATTTTTGGTCCTTGAGGTTTGGCCTATTTAACCATTTCGGTCCAAAAAAGAATCTTTAGAAATATCAATAGGGATGAGCTCGGTATCGTACATGTACTGAACCGGTACCGATACCGAAAGTACCCGGTCTCGAATATATTAAAAAACGAGTACCGCTACCGGTACCGATTTTGGTATATGTGTACAAGTACCGTTACAGTACTAATATTTCGGTACCCAATACCTCTTTGGTGCCCGTTATCTCCACAACATTATTTTTAGTGTTGTTGTATTGTTCATGTGTAGTTACACTATCCGGTACTTGTTTTTATGCCCGTTACCCTATACATGTTTGGTACCCGATATATCTAAAAGTTTATAATAACTAAACAAAAAAAAATATCAAAAAAACATCCGCATGTTTAACAAAAATAATGCATAGACTTGACCATGCATTCTAAATATCACTCATTAGTTGTGAAGCAAACTGACTCAAAAAAATAGTAAATTGTTTTTGCTTCACGGTGATTAGTTTCACCTCAAAATAATAAACACCAATAAGATTAATATCAATACCAAAAGTTTTAAAATATCAAAAAATCTTAATCTTCAATCTGATCACTATATTTCAATCCTTTTTCAAAATAGGTTATTTGTACTCCAGTACTATTGGGTACCATACGAGACTTTTGGGTAAAGTATCGGTATCGGCCAGTACCGATCCCGAAATGTAAGGAAATCAAGTATCAATATCGGTACCTTATACAAATTTTCGGTACCAACTGAATACCGGTATCGGTACGGTACGGGTATCGGGTACCAAATGCCCATCCTTACATATCAAGCCTAAGGTTGTATTTTTTTGTTACATTTGTCTATATTAAGTGTACGGGCATTCCGATCATTTCACGTCTAAGAGACTATTATGTAAAGTGTAAAGCAAGAGAAATATTGAATGATCAAAGGGTTGTTTGTGTAATTTAGTTAACAGTAATAAAATAAAAGAATGGATACCCATTTCATCTTCTTCAACGTACATAGACCACCACAACCACCGCCTTTTCCCCGTCAACGGTGGTGGTCGAGAGTCAAGACTGGTGCCCGGAGTGGCTGATAGTGGAAAGTTGATGGAAACCGCTTCCATCATCTCTTTGATTTATTTTCATAGATTAACAATAATTGATCTTGTTAACCCCAGCCCTATTCGCCACCGCCGGCGCCACCGTCGCCGCCGCCCCAAACCCATTGCCATTGTCATGTACAGGCTGTTGTAGATCTACACCACTAGTGTAATTCCTCACCTCCATCCTAATCGTCTCCTGCATCACCGCCAAAAATTCCAAATTAAACACCCTAAACCCCCTCTCCGGCGTCTCAAATGCCGCCGCAGGTGGCTGTAACACCATTGTCGCCAGTTTCGGAAGCGGCGGAGCATGCGTAAGCGACGTCATTTCAATCGAATCGGCTCCGGGAAGCGATAGACTCAACAACATCAGCGGTGCAGCGGTGGGCTTCTTGGCAAATGTTTTCGTCGGCGGTGTTTGATAGGGGTGTTTCGAGGGGTTTATCGGAGGAGAATGTGGCTTTGATCATGGAGAATTTGGTGGTGGTGGGTCTAGGGTTTGGGGGTTTTGGGGTTAGGGAGAAGGGTGAAGATTAGAGGAGAGAGGATGCCACCATTGGAGTTTAAAGGAGAAGGTGGCACCGCGGTCGAGGTGGCGCTGGTGATAGTAGAGGTGGCGATGGCACTGTGTAGGCGGTGGCGCAGGTGCAGGCAGAGGTGAAGGTGCAAGCGGTGGCATTGCAATGGCGCATACGCAGGCGACGGCGGGGGGCAGATGCAGCTGGTGGTGAAGGTGCAAGCTGTGGCGGTGGCGCTACGGTGGCGCTACGGTGGCGGTGGCATACGCGGTAACCTAAATAGTTATAGTAATAACACTGATATTATTCAACAACATAACTATAATACTAAAAAACCACTTCACCTAAACTAATGTAAAGAGCTCAAACACACATGTGGAGGTTATTTTATTATTAAGGACCGATGATAGCGGTATAATCAGGATTTCTTTGGTGAAACCCTACACATAGTTGTGAGCCCCTACATTGATAAATGAACACTTGTAATTGAACCCAGGTGAGTCTTCGTAACCTCTTTTATTCACTTTTTGGGGTGGAAAGCATACTCATTTTTATATGATGTGCAATTACTTAAGACTTTCTTTTGCTATTATGCACAATGCATCGATTGTCGTGTTACACAACCATTATTTCTAGATAGAACCAACGAATCGTATGGGTAGTACTAGTTGGGGAATCCCCAAATTATGAAGAATTTAAGTATAATTTCAATGTATTTAGATTTCGAGATTCTCTTATAAACAATGTTGTTCTTGATATTCAGTCTAGTCGCACTCCTGTTGCTTCCGCTATTTGTTGAAAATAGGGGTGTGACATGTTGATATTCAGTGCCATTGGTTATGACTTGATATGATACATTGTATTTTAAAAACCCAACCCACCCCTTCCCATTCCCCACCGGATTAGACCAGGCACACCGCCGATCGCCACCACCACATCCGACGATTTTGCCACACCATTACTCCATGCAGACTCATCAGCGAACCACCACCACCAACAACCAATCCATCTCTAACATACATCATACCACCACCATCGACGACTATGACCACCACCATCATCTCCCAACCTGTTCGCCACTACCACGCCTGATCGTCATCGCCTGCGTTTGAAGCTCGCATATCCATCGGAATCCACCCCATCAGCCACCCCCATCATCTTTTCTACCCAGCCTTTCCCTCGAATCATTTGACCAAATTCGATTTGAAATAGTGGTGATGGTGGTGGTGACAGAGCAGATTCGATTTGAATAAGAGGGATGACGGGTGTCGCACATGGTGGCGGTAGCTATGGTGACGGTGGTTGTGATGCGTATGGTTGGGAGGTTGCTTGTATCCAACGGAGGAAGAGGGTGGTCGCCCGAAGTGGTGGTAGGCGGCGGCGGTGGTAGGGCGCCGACGGTGTGCCTGGTCTAATCGGAGGTGAAGGGGATAGGGGTGGATTGGTTATTATATTAAATGGTATGTTGGCTTTTTATATTCACTTAACTAAGAAATTTAACAGAAGTTAATGTCAGGGATTAATCGTGTTGCGGTTTGTTAAACAGTTAGGACCAAATGTGTAAGTTCTTAAAAGTTGGGATCAATATTGTAATATGAGCAAAGCACAGAGACCAATCATGTAATTAACTCTTATTATTTTTAAGTTGTTATATATTGGTTGTAACTTTTTAAATTAATATAATTCTTTTTTTACAAAAGATTATTTTTATAGCATGAGTGCCTCCTTTAAATTAATGATTGGTGAGTTAATGATAAATATATTGATTTAAGTCATGTATGATCAGTGGCCAATCATTCAATGAAAATCTCTACGAGATTGGAGGAATAAAATAAGTCAAAGATTAAAGAGTTGTTTCATACGAACCCTTCTAACAACCATGACTGTATATTCGTTGTACACTTATTATTATTTACTAGGCATTAAAAAATACTATTAAATGGTACAAATAATAAATAAATTCTTTAACTAGTCCTGTCGTGTTTCACATTACTATTATCTTTTTTATAATGTCATGTTAAGTATATATATAATTAAATATGATATTAGTCGGTAGTCTAGTAATAAGAATCAGAGACTTTTTTTTAAAGATACTATATTTCAAATCTGAGATAGATTATAAACTTATGTAGTTTAAAAGTAATAATAGATAATGCGTTGGTAGTCATCCTTAAAAAAATATAAATAAATTTATAATAATATTAGATATGGAGATCTTTATCTCCTGTTAAATGTGTTACCCTGCACGTTATGCCTACATAATTTTATTTTTTGGTAGCTTAAAATATATTTTTCTTGCATTTATTTATTTTAATTAAATTTACGTTCCTTCTGGAACCTAAGAGTATATTGGTGGTGGTAGAACAAGTGCTTAACAACTAAATTTAAATACATACTAAAAAGTTATAATTAATTTAAAGATTTAAACTTTTTTTCCTTAGTCAATATTTTATTTTTTTAATGGTCACGTTAGGTTATTTATTTAAAATTTTAAACTCATGTATATATCAAAGGTTTTCTCATACAAAATTTTGATATAAGTATTTATTACTTATATTTTTTACTCATACGTAATTTAGTCGTATATTTTAAAATATCGTTTTATAATTAATAAAATTTTAATTTATTTAATATTTTATTTATTCAACCCATGTAATACACGGGTTTATTAAAACTAGTTAATATATAAAATAATCACTATATATTAACAGCTTTTCCTGTTTTAACATGTATTTAACTTCAACCCTTACCTAATTTGTCTGACCTTCACTATCCCAGAATGCATATGGATTTAATAAAGTCAAATTTAAATTTTAGAAAATATATATTTTAAGCTATAAAAAATAAAAGTTACAAGTTTTATTATATTGTGTAGAATTGACGGAAATTTTGTCTCGAAGGATGATTTCTAATTTTTAAATTTATAAGAAGTATTCAAGTTAAATTTCATTTGAACGGTATCAATTATGAAACATATTAGGTTAGTACTCGTGTAATATACGAATTGAACAACTAACATACTTATATAATTATTAATAAAAATTTATGTATTATAAAATCATGCTTAAGATAAAATATGACTATAAGTATGTATAATAGTTACTTTAAGTAAATAAACAATAATGTATTTTTTAAACTTTTATTTTATAAAAAAGGTGATCTTTAAATATATTGTTTTAAGAAAAATGATTTTTAAAAAAAAATTCATTATGTTCTGTACTTTATAATTTTTTAAAAGTGTGTTTTTAATAAAAAATAGGTTTTTTATTTATTAATTTATATATTTTTTAATTTGAAAATGATATGGTAATACTATTAGTATTCAATATTATTATTAATAATATATAAAATTAAGAAAGTAAGTATAATGAGATTTATAATTGTTTCACGCTTATTTTAGTTTTTTTATACCAAGATAGATTGATTAAACACTTACTAAATAAATATATTAAATTTTAATATAAAATATGTATGTAAAACAAACATGAATAGTTACAGTATAATATTTTAATGTAAAATATAATTAAAATTATTTATAGGTAATAGTTTAAAAAAATAAAACAATTATATCATTTTTAACTCTTTTATGTAAATAGTTTTATTTTTAAACATTCGGTTTAAAATTTTTATAAAAAAAATCTTTTTTATAAAAATCTTGTTTAAAAAATATGATTTGTAGTTATTCTGGTTGTTTTAATAAGATTGTTTTAAAAAGATTTCACCTGTTTATAATTTTTTAAAAACAAAATGATTTTAAAATATTTTGTTTAAAAATGTTTAATGCTTTAGAAAATTTCATATTATATAAAACTTTAGTTTTTGTTATTTAGATTTTAACTAAATGATGTTATTTTCTAAATTACTTCACAAAATCTATTTTAAAAAAGATAGTTTGATTTTAAAAAATAGATAAGAGAGAGAAAATATAGTAATTAATAAAACATATTTTTAATAAGAGAGAGAAATTTATATGAATATTTAAATTATTATAATAATATTTTGGAGAAAAAATTAATGTGTGAATGTCTAGAGAAAAATTACAAATGATAAAAACATGAGTTAAAAAATGACACGTGATAAAAAACTTTGCTTTACTAGAGGTTATTGATATGAAAAAAAAGGTCAAGATAGGTTATATGAATTTAATTATGAATTGTGCAGGTTAACATGAAATAGGTTTTTTTAATATGTAAGGCCAGAAACTAAGAATTGAGTAGCTTGTTGATTAAGAGAGTACACAACGTATGTGATAATATAATAACTTTATCTTTATTACCTAATACATATAATATAATTAGTTTTCAAACTTACTATCAATTATGTCAAAGTTAACGTACTAACCAATAGGCGGTAAATATTTTTAGGTGTTAACATTTTTTCTAACTAGATAGCAACATAAATCCTCACGTCAGGAGATAGATTAGCGATCACTCTAAACATAAAATTCTCACATCATCAAATATTCCCGTTAGAGGTGTGCAAAAAGGCAAAAATCAATCTGCATTTATAACCGAGAAAACCAAACCAAATTATGAATTTGGTTTTTTGTTCGATTGCTAACCGAAATCTAATTATGAATTTGGTATTCGGTTATAAGAAATATTTAAATTCGATTTGTTTGGTTTATTCGGTTAATTGATTTAACCGTTTAATAAGTTATAACATATATTTTTTTTTGTAGTTGTAAGTTTAGCTTAATTCCCTAAGACTTAAACTTCACAAAGTAACTTGTTATTTAAGCCTTATAAATACATTTTATATAAGCTAGCCCGACCTTTCAAATATCAAAACTCGGTCTCAAATTTTAACTTTTAAATAATTAATGTCAACTAGTTTTATTCTTAGAAAACAAATTTCTTAACATTTTTAGGGGGCTTTTGGTTGCAAGGAATGAAATGGAATAGAATTGAGAAACTATTATAATCTTCAAGTAAAATTATGTTTGAATGGGTAATAAAATGTAAAACCCAAATGAATAGTTCACCTCAAATTCTTTTGGTTATGAGAGTTCAAAATCCTTTCACCTAGAGAGGGAATTTGAAATCACACAACCAAAGAAATTTAAAATGAAACATTCTTTTGAGTTTTACAATTCATTGCTCACTCAAACATAATATTACTTGAAAACTAAACTAGTTTCTCAATTTTTTCATTCCATTTTATTCATTTCAACCAAACGCTCTCTAAGGTTTTACATGAATTGAAGTGAGATGACTTAATAAGAAAAATGAAAATGTAATCTGTTCGATGATGATATTGGTTCTTATAAGTAGTCCTTGCTGGGGATATAGAAGAAGGAAAGGGAAGGTGAAGATGGAGAGTGAAAGGGGAAGAAGAAGAGGTCGTCGGGAACGTGGGCGGACTTAGCTTGAACGGACTGGAGTCATATGAATACAGTGAAATTTCACACATATATGAAAATGTATATAATGAGTTGTTCGAGTGACACCATTGTGTTTTTAAAAAAATATATACATATAAACCCAAAAATACTTAAAAATAATTTTTGAGTTAATTAATTAAATAACAAAATAAGATGGCTTCCATCAAGTACACATAAAACCTAGGAGTTAATTACATTAAATTAGCCCACTTCTAGAAAGAACCTAAAAAAAATAAACATGCAAATTACATTCAAAACTCAAGAGGTAGAAGAGGTAATTCGTCAATTGAAAGACAATACTTGTCACTTAAGGGATTATTAATAATTAAATGGTTAGTTTTTTGAAGAAGTTTTTTTTTCAATGAATTAATCATTTGAAGACGGTGTTGCGTAATCAGATGAGTGATGTGTACATGAATGATTATTGCATTTGCTATATCGAAATAAAGTTCTTCCGATTAGCTTCTATCGAAGATGTAATTAAGCGCATTCAAAAAATAAAAACTCGTAAAGAACAACTATAAGATGTTTTATTTCAATTCCTAAAGATTATCATTTTTATATCATGTGTTTTTTTATATTCTAATAATACTACTTTCTTATTATGGTATCATATTTGATATATGACCAACCAAACCGACCTGACCTGAATCGACCCGGCAATTTTTAGAGACGCTTCTATATAATTGAAACATTTAAAAATAGTGACTCTAATAAAATAAATTTTTGGATCTGTCACCGGTCGAGAAGAGAGATAATAATGGTAGTTGTTTATGGAGAATGACCGGCTGTATACAATAATAGAAACCGGGTAATATCTTCTTTGTTATTAATCAACAGTCATTACAAATTTCTTATATCTAACCTTCTAATAGCTGTGAAATATTAAAAGCCAAAACAAGTGAAACTTCCGAAGGTTAAGTTTCTTCCGAAGCTTAATATAGTCTTCCGAAGCAAAGTTGATTTCTTCCGAAGGTTATGTTTGGTTCGGAAGGATGTTGTTGTGTACTTTAGATTTCTTCCAAAGTATACATATGTTTAGTAGGGAATCTTCCGAATGGTTACTTCCGTTCGGAAGATATAGTGTAGGGTGTTTAGTGTAAATTCTCAATATTTGTTGAGTGTTAGTTATAATTAGTTACACTTATAAATACAGGAGAGTTGTAATCGGTGAAGTATATGAAATCATTCAATTCGTTATAATCATTTGACAGTTCTTGTTCACAACTTGATTCTTTCATGTATCATTTTTGCATTGTTTGTTATTCCGCGTTCATATTCTCAATTAGTTTATTAACAATTGGTATCAGGGCCTGGTTATTGGCTCAATTGAGAATCAAGATTCAATCAAAGATCGATCGGCGGCAACAATGGTGTCTACGAAGTTCAAAGTTGAGAAACGGGAAAAAACGACTTCGGGTTATGGCCGTTGAAGATGAAAGCATTACTCGTTCACCAACGAGTGGTGGATGCCTTGACCGGAGATTCCAAGTTGCCGAATACAATGTCAGACAAGGAGAAGAAGGAAATGCTGAAACAGGCACACAGTTCAATCATCTTGAACTTGGGGGATCGAGTACTCAAAGAAGTGTCGAGTGAGACGTCTGCTGCAGGGGTCTGGGCAAAATTGGAAAGTCTGTACATGACAAAGTCTCTTGCGAACAGATTGTATCTCAAGAAACGGTTGTACACATTCCAAATGGCTTCTGGGAAGTCAATTGGAGATCATACTGATGAATTCTACAAGTTGGTGTTAGATCTTGAGAACATCGAAGTTGAGTTAGATGATGAAGACCAAGCAATCATATTCTTGACATCTTTGCCATCATCGTATGAGCACTTTGTAAATACATTGATGTATGGTAGGGTACTCTTACCATGGAAGAAGTGCTAGCAGCTCTTAATTCAAAGGAATTGAAGAAGAGAAATGATTATAAGGAAGATGGTGGAGAGGGCTTGGTAGTTAGGGGAAGATCTGAACAAAGAAACTTCAAGCAGAGAAGTGTCTCAAAGTCCCGATCCAAGTACAAGAGGAGGTGTTATGTGTGTGGATCAGAAAAGCATTTCAAGAAAGATTGTCCTGACTTGAAAAGAAAAAAGGATGAATCAAGTGGATCAAAGACTCATTCTGGACACAATGCATATAATGATGATTCGTCTGATGGATATGAAAGTGCAGATGTGTTGGCTGTCACAAACAGTGGCAGGGAGGATGAGTGGATTGTGGATTCAGGGTGTTCATTTCATATGACACCGGTGAAGGAGTTCTTTAAAGAACTAAAGATTGAAGATCTTGGATCAGCTAAACTAGGGGATGATAGACCTTGCAAGATAGTGGGTCATGGTATAGTGACTCTGAAAATGAAGAATGACATGGAAGTAGATCTTCATGAAGTAAGTTATATTCCTAGTCTTAAAAGAAGTTTGTTGTCTTTAGGGCTGTTAGAGAGTTCTGGTTACCATGTTAGTCTTAGGGATGGTAAGGCTAAGGTAATAAAAGGGTCAATGGCAGTATTGTCTGGTAGTAGGAGGGAGAATAATATCTACTTATTAGACAGTGCTGGTGTAGGAGGGAGAATAATATCTACTTATTAGACAGTGCTGGTGTAGTAGAATCTCAAGTGGCATCTGCCTCAAGTGATAGTAGTTCTAAGGCTATGTTGTGGCATAGGAGGCTTGGTCATATCAGTCATCAGGGACTGGTGGAGTTGCAAAAGCAACAGTGATGACTAAGTTGCATAATTGTGATTTTGGTTTTTGTGAAACTTGTATTCTTGGTAAACACAAGAGAGTAAAGTTTACAAAGGCTAGGCATGTCATAAGTGGGGTATTACACTACATTCATTCTGATTTATGGGGTCCTGCTAAGGTTGATTCTTTAGAAGGTGCTAGATACTTTATGACCTTGATTGATGACTTTTCTAGGAAAGTTTGGGTTGTTGTACTGAAGAATAAGAGTGACGCCTTCAGAAAATTCAAGGAATGGAAAGTCCTTGTAGAAAATCAAACGAAAAGGAAAGTAAAAAAGTTGAGAACTGATAATGGGTTGGAGTTTTGCAGTCATGAGTTTAATCAATTTTGTAAAACTCATGGTATTGCAAGACATAGAACTGTGCCAGGGACTCCTTAGCAGCATGGTTTGGCTGAGAGAATGAATAGAACTTTGCTTGAAAATGTGAGATGTATGTTGGCTAGTTCTGGGTTACCCAAGATGTTCTGGGCTGAAGTTGTTTCAACTGCAGCATATTGGTTAACAGGTCTCCATCAGCAACATTAGACATGAAGACACCTATGGAGGCATGGTCAGGAAGAAAGGGTGACTATGGGGAACTTAAGGTGTTTGGATCTTTGGCTTATGCTCATGTTAGCCAAGGAAAGTTGGAACCTAGGGTCTGTAAATGTGTCTTTCTAGGATACCCTGAAGGTGTTAAAGGGTATAGGTTATGGAGGCTAGAAGGGGACAGACCTAAGGTGATAGTGAGCAGAGATGTAATTTTTCAAGAGAATGTTATGTATAAAGACATTCAAGAAAAAGGAAAGTCAAAGATTGAAGATCAGAGTGGGGTTCAAATTGAGGTGGAGCAGCAAGGTGTGAATGATCAAGGAATTGATCAAGGTACCTCTGGTAGCCAGGGAGATGGTATAGATGATTACCAGTTGGCTAGGGATAAACAGAGGAGACAAGTGATACCTCCTCTTAGGTTTAGAAAGGGGATGGATTTGTCTGCACTAGCTTTTGTTGATGCTGCAGAAGAAAGCATTTATGAACCATTTTCATACTCTGAGGCAATTTCTGTGAAAGAAAGTGAAAAATGGTGCAAAGCCATGGAAGAAGAGATGGAATCTCTGTACAAGAATAGCACATGAGAGCTGGTTGATAAACCTGAGGGTCACAAGCCTGTGTCATGTAAATGGTTGTTCAAACTAAAAGATAGGATTTCTGAAAGTGAACTTCCTAGGTACAAGGCTAGACTGGTATCTAAGGGGTTTACACGAAAGAAAGGTGTGGACTATAATGAAATCTTCTCACCTGTGGTGAAACATTCATCTATTAGGGTTATGCTATCATTGACTGCTTCTATGGATATGGAGTTACATCAGTTGGATGTGAAGACTACATTCTTGCATGGGAAGCTGGATAAAACTATCGATATGAAGCAGCCAGAGGGGTTTGAGATTAGGGGGAGGAAGATAAGGTATGTCTCCTTAAGAAGTATTTATATGGGCTGAAGCAATCCCCTAGACAGTGGTATAAAAGGTTTGATAAGCATATGGTAACTAATGGGTTTAAAAGGAGCAGCTATGATAGTTATGTGTATTTTAAGGAATATAGTGAAAACAAATTTGTGTATTTGTTGTTGTATGTTGATGACATGTTGTGGCTTGTTCAGACTTGGAGAAAGTTGAAGCTACTAAGAAGATGTTGATGTCAGAGTTTGAGATGAAAGATCTAGGTGAAGCAAAGAAGATATTGGGCATGGAGATTACAAGGGACAGAGAGCACAGGGTATTAAAGTTGTCTCAGAGGTCTTATTTGGAGAAGGTACTAAGTAACTATAGGATGGATGGTGTGAAGTCAGTAATAGTTTCTATAGGTGCTCATATTAAACTGTCAAGCTCTGATTGTCCTAAGTCAGATCCTGAAGTTAGATATATGGAGAAAGTACCTTATGCTAATGTCGTTGGGAGCTTGATGTACCTGATGGTTTGTACAAAGCCAGATATTGGGTATGCTGTGAATTTGGTCAGCAGGTGTTTGTCAAATCCGGGTAGAGCTCATTGGGTTGCTGTGAAATGGATCTAGAGATATCTCAAGGGTACTAAGCACTATGGTTTAGTGTTTGGGCATCATGAACATGAGAAGGTTGACAGGATTGTTGGTTGTGTGGATTCAGATTTTGCTAAGGACCTGGATAGAGGTAGATCTATCACAGGGTATGCATTTCAAGTACTAGGTAACTTGGTTAGTTGGAAAGCTCAGTTGCAGCATGTGGTGGCATTATCTAAAACAGAGGCTGAGTATATATCATTGACTAAGGGAGTCGAGGAAGCTATGTGGTTGTATGGTTTTGTTTCTGAATTGGGAATCAAAGTTACAGACTCAGTGGTATTCTATGATAACCAGGGTGCAGTTCAGTTATCAAGGAATAGCATGTTTCATGAGAGGAAAAAGCACATCAATGTGAAGTTGCACTTCATTAGGAATGTGGTGAATGCTGGTAAGGTAAAAGTGGAAGGCGTGTCTACTTTTTAGAATCTAGCAGATGTGTTTACAAAATCTCTACCTGGTGGAATGTTCAAGTTTTGCTTGGATGCATTGGGAGTTGGTTAAAATCTTGTTTTGAATTTTAAGGTGAATATTGTGAAATTAAAAGCCAAAACAAGTGAAACTTCCAAAGGTTAAGTTTCTTCCGAAGCTTAATATAGTCTTCCGAAGCAAATTTGATTTCTTCCGAAGGTTATGTTTGGTTCGGAAGGATGTGTTGTGTACTTTGGATTTCTTCCGAAGTATACATATGTTTAGTAGGGAATCTTTCGAAGGGTTACTTCCGTTCAGAAGATATAGTGTAGGGTGCTTAATGTAAATTCTCAATATTTGTTGAGTGTTAGTTATAGTTAGTTACACATTATAAATACAGGAGAGTTGTAATCGGTGAAGTATCCGAAATCATTCAATTTGCTATAATCATCTGAAAGTTCTTGTTCACAGCTTGATTTTTTCGTGTTTCATTTTTGCATTGTTTGTTATTTCACGTTCGTATTCTCAATTAGTTTATTAATGGTAGCAATGTCAGATTTAAATTACCGTTGTAACATTATCTTTCACGAAAATACACAAAGTGTAGACTGACTACAACCATATTTGATATATCATTAAATCTATTAATTTATGCAATTCTAATCTGAAACCAGATTAAGACAAATAAAATATAAAAGCGTGTACAACGAATCATAGTTGACTTGCATATTTTGTTCCTACAATCTCTCTTCTCTCGTACACGATCCTTATAAATTATAATACTTGACAATTCTTCAAACAAACATCCACCCATTTCTTCATTTGAAATTCAATTCATTTGGTTTAATAATATCGCACATGATGGGTACCGATGATGAAGTTAGTGGGTTGCCGGAAAGTCACAACCACCATGATCACCACCACAACACAGTGGTTGTGGGAGGCGATCCGAAAAGGGGTGGCTGGAATCGCGTTCGGGTTAATATTCTGGATCGTGCTTCGGGAAGTAGCAACGAGGGTGTAGAGGACCACGAGGTGAAGAAGGGGTCTTCGAGCATCCAAAATGTGTCGAAAAAGTTGAAGTATTTGAGTGCGTTCTCAAAACAACAACCTACTATGACTCATGGGCTCAAGGGGCTCAAGTTTATTAGCAAGGGCGAAGGTGGTGTGTCGTGGGCCGCTGTGGAGAAGCGGTTTGATGAAGCTACTAAGGACGCTGATGGCTTGCTTCAACGTTCACTTTTCGGTGAATGCATTGGTAACACGCAATTTATAGCTTGTTATTTTTTTTCCTGTGAAGTTTAGAATTTAAGGTTTAGAATGCTTAAGTGTTTGGTTACGCTTCAAATAATGAAAGACATTATTTTAGTTTGAAAAAGTACATTTAACATATATATGTGTTTTGAAAATGTGTAAACCATAAAAAATGCAAAACGATATATGACCTATCATTTAAGAGAGTTTGAACTCGTTGTTTATAGTCTTGTTTCTAAAGCTTAATCTTACTTAAATTTGACTCTATTTAAGTTTATAATAAGCCTTCTAAAAAAGCTCACGAGCTACTTAGTTCACATGCATCTCTATAAAACAGTATTTTTATTGTAGTATTTTTATTGTTTTATTTCTCATCAATTTGGTAGGAATGAACAAAGATTCAAAAGATTTTGCGGAAGATTTGTTTGATTCACTTTGCAAAAGAAAAAATATTACCGATGATCGGATTAACAAAGCTCAATTTAAAGAGTTTTGGGAAGAAATTGCTCATCAGAGTTTTGATTCAAGGCTACAAATTTTCTTAGACATGTGAGTACTTATTTATTTTACATGTTTAAGATTATTTTTTTTTCTGTTGGAGGGGAAATAATATTCAAAATTACAATATATGTAGGGTTGATAAGGACAAAGATGGTAAAATTACAGAATATGAAGTCAGAGAGGTACGTGTCGTATAGCTTGACGGGTCACAATCAAGCTATAAATATGTTATTTTGGTTGTCCATTTAATTAAACTCGTTTAACAAGTCAACTGTAATAGGATCTCTTAATTAAAAAGTTTTACACAAAACATAATCGGGTTAGGTATGAAACCCCAAAATTGATTAATTTCGTGTAGTGTTGGAAATTAACACCCATAATTTTTAGTTGAAGTTTTGACGATTTATAACTTATTGTTCAAGGTATTCATAAATTATCATTGTTACATAATCTACTAGGTTACTATCCCGTGTAATACACGGGTTGAATAAATAAAATAATAAATAATCAATAATAAAATTTATGAATTATAAAACTATGTTTGAAAATAAAATATAATTATAATTACATATGAATAACTATTTCAAGTAAATAAATAATAGATAGGTTATAGATAGATGTATATATAGATAAATAGATAGTTTACAAATTTATTTATTAAACATGTTATAGTTAGTAATAAATACGAAAAGTTATAGTACGATATTTTAATATAAGATATGTATAAAAGTATATATACGTATTTGTTCAAGAGATAAAACAGTTATACTATTTTTAACTCTCTTATTTAAATAGTTTCAATTTTAAATATTTATTTTAAGATTTTCTTATAAAAAATTATTGTTTGTAAAAATCTTGTTTATTAAAAACTCAAGTTTCTAATTATTCTGGTTATTTTAATAAAATTAATTTTAAAAAAATTCATATTTTTTATAATTATTTAAAAAAAAACTGATTTAAAATATTTTGTTTCAAAGGTTTAATGTTTTAGAAAATATATGAATTTTAATTTTCTTAATAAAATTTATTTTTTAAAAACATAGTTTGATTTTAGAAAAATATAGATGAGAGAGAAAAATATATCAATTTGCCAAATTAATTTTTATGAAAAAAAAATTGTTTAAAAATTGTTTGAGTGTTTAAAAATGATAAGTGTTTAAAAAAATAACAAATGTCAAAAGAAATCTTTTTTTATTAGTATCTATAAATTGAAATTAGTAATTATTCCTCACAAATATATTCTGAGTTTAAATCATTGCAAATGCAAGTTAAGTATGTGATATTATTGAGTAAAGGTTTACTGTTTAAAAAAATAAATATTCATAAATTCCGATAATTTAAATATCTACATGACCATAAGATATTAATTAATCAAACACAGTATTTAGGAACTTTATTATTTAAGTACTAGGGTGGTTAGTGCTAGATTAGAATATGTTGTCATAACAAATTTAAAATAGATATGCATTTGTCACACAAATATTTTTAAAATTGATATGCATTTGATGCAGATTATCAAGGTAAGTGCATCAGCCAACAAGTTATCAACTATCAAAAATCATGCAGGCAAATATGCATCATTGATCATGGGTGAACTAGACCGCGACAGACTCGGTTACATCATGGTACTTTTATATATTAATCACACACAAGCATTTGATATAGTTAGGTGAAAAACATTTAACGACTAACGATTAAACAGATTGACAAACTGGAGAAGTTATTAAAAGATGCAGCAACAAAGAACGAGAGAGGATACCCGAGCGAGCAAAAACCAACACGAAGCCCCAAAAGACGATGGTATGAAGATTTGAAGTACTTTTTACACAACAACTGGAAGAGATGTTGGGTGATTGTACTTTGGATAGGAATAATGGCGGGCTTGTTTACGTGGAAGTATATTGAGTACAAACACCGAGCCGTATATGATGTGTTGGGGTCGTGTGTTTGCATAGCGAAAGGTGCAGCCGAGACATTAAAACTAAACATGGCGATTATGTTATTACCCGTTTGTCGCAACACGATTACTTGGTTGAGGAACAAGACTAAGTTGGGTGGTGTGGTTCCGTTTGATGACAATATTAATTTCCATCAAGTAAGTCAAATTCTCACATTTGAAAAATGATTTGCGTGTTGTATTTGAAAAAAGTTTCTTTTAACATGTTGTAAACTTAATATCTAAACTTCACAAGTCAAAAATGCCATTTTGTTAGTGTTATTATTAATTTTTATAACAAGACCGGTTATATAAATTGAACTGCCTATGTCGGATCTGTTTTTAAAACCAGATGATGTCATAAATATTAAACATAAAAAAAATACCAAACTATTTTATCTTTTAGCATGTATTACAAATTAAGTATAAAGTTCTTTTTAAAGAAATATAAAGCCTAAATTAGTAAACAGGCCGACCTGTTACAAGTTGTATCGGCTTGTAACATGTCATTTCAAAAAGATACGATTCACTCAAATCTGACACGTTATATAGTCGGTTCACAGTCTAAAACGGTTATAAGATTGTAATAATCATGTTCCAGTATTTTATGTTATTACATTATAGGTGATTGCAGTCGCCATTGCGATAGGAGTTGGGTTACACGCGCTTGCCCATTTAACATGCGACTTTCCCCGACTAATCCACGCAACCGAGGAAGAGTATAACCGATGCAACAGTTTTTCGGGGATCAACCCGAGAACTATTGGCATTTTCTGAAAGAAGTAGAAGGGTACACAGGAATAATAATGGTTGTGCTAATGACTATAGCTTTTACACTAGCATGGCTAAGACAAGGAAAGCTCAAACCACCATCATTTGTTAAGAATTTAACAAAATTTAATGTCTTCAAAAACTCAAAGCTATATAGTACCTTTGTAACTAAATTAACCGCATTTATTGCCTTGTTAAACAAGTTAACGGGATTTAATGTCTTTTGGTACTCTCATCACCTCTTTGTTATCGTCTACGCGATGCTTATAGTTCACGGTATCAAGCTTTATCTCACCAAGAAATGGTACAAGAAAACGGTTAGTTCATTTATGTTCATTCATTTTAAAATAATGTTTTTATCTATAATCTTTATGCTAAATCGCGCCTTTCGGACGCAGACTTGGATGTACTTGGCGATTCCAATCTTGCTCTACGCTTGCGAGAGATTAACAAGGACGCTTAGGTCCCGTCTTGATCCAGTCAGGGTACTTAAGGTATAATCTACATCTACTTACACGGTTTAGACCATTTAGCTTGTCTTTTCTTACTACATAATTGCGTGTATGTGACCTCGAAAACTATCATAATATATGTTTTGTGACGGATTTAAAGCACCTCGTCGCTAATTACTATTGCAACCATTTCACATTGGAATCGCGTTTGTGAAAAGTGTAGGTGATCAAACTGCGATAGGAAAAGTCAGTCACTCATGTTGCAACGGAAACAAATAGTCACAAGCGTAGTTATAAATTTGTGACGGATATATTGCTTTTAAAAACAACTTCTGACTTTTTGCCCCTCCAAAAAGTCATAAGTTGTTTTTAAAAGCAATCCCAAACATGCCTGAAAGCTGTCACCAGATTACATACGTCACAAATTTCATGGCTTCCGAAATTAGCGACGAATTTGCTCTGTTGCACTCTCGTCGCTAACCTTTAACTATGTCGTAGTGTATTGTTATTGATACATAAGATTGGACATCTAAAAACTGTGGATGTGTTAAAGGTGACTTCTTATCCTGGAGGAGTATTGGCACTTCGAATGACAAAGCCTAAAAACTTCAATTACAAAAGTGGAGAATACATGTTTATTAAGTGTATGGCGGTCTCACCGTTTGAATGGTAAGTTGTAGTCTGAACCTGACAATTTATGACACGACCTGTTAATATAACGTGACTTGTTTTGTCAGTTTTAATTGTATTTTCGATCATGTCAACAGGCACCCATTTTCGATCACATCTGCCCCTAGTGATGACTACCTGAGTGTGCATATCCGGGCTCTTGGTGACTGGACTAAAAAAATAAACTACCACGTTTTTTCGAAGGTACTTAACGTGTTATTTGCTATTTATTGTCAAGAATTGGTAATTTTGAGTGTTTTGTGACATGTGTGTTGATTATAAGTTATCGAGAAAGTTGCATTAATAGTCTATATGTTTCGACCAAATTACATATTTGGTCCTTAAATTTTTTAAAATTGTATGGTTAGGTCAAACTTTTATGTGGGTGTTACATTTTTATTTCATATGTGTTTGTTGGTGTTTTGTAGGTATGTACGCTTGACGAAAAAAGTGGGATACGTAGAGCCGATTTCCCTGAAGAAAATCCCAAGTAAGCAGGGTTTAAGGTTTAGGGTTTAGGTTACAATGTAAATACATATTGATGTGCATATTCAAATAAGCTAATAAACAACTTTTTTTAACAGTATTCCAAAAGTTATAGTCGACGGTCCGTATGGTGCACCCGCACAAGACTACAAAAATTACGAAGTCGTGTTGCTAGTAGGGTTAGGAATCGGAGCAACCCCGATGATCAGTATCGTGAAAGACATTGTGAACAACATGAAAGCCAAAGAAGAAGAAGAAAATGCATTGGAAGATGGTGCAAATGCAATGTTACAAAAGAACAAAATGAGTACAACAAGTGGAAATGACTTTAGAACAAAACGGGCTTACTTCTATTGGGTCACTAAAGAACAAGATTCGTTTGATTGGTTTGAAGATGTTATGAATGAGGTTGTTGAGATAGACAAAAGTGGTGTTATAGAGGTGCATAATTATTGCACAAGTGTTTATGAGGAAGGTGATGCGCGATCTGCTTTGATTACTATGCTTCAATCGCTTAATCATGCTAAAAACGGTATTGATGTTGTGTCGGGTACTCGCGTCAAGTCTCATTTTGCGAAACCTATTTGGCGGGACGTTTACAATCAAATTGCAGTTAATCACAGAGGTTCTGAAATAGGTTAGTCCTACAAATTTATTCTCACTTTTATATCTTGTTCATTATGAACTAAAGTATTGATGTAAAATAGGTGGGTGTCACAATGGTCGGGTCGGGTTAGAACAAATCAAAACGGGTTAATTAGAGGTTGGGTTGGCATGCAAATATTTTTTTATCTCTTTTACGTTTGTGGTTAATTAGTTTCATTGTTAATTAATAATAATGCTTTTTCAATAACAACTTACAATCCTTGAATACAACATGATTTTGGGATTATAGCGTTAAAAATAAACTATAAGCGAATTTAAAAACTATGTATGTTATTGACTAAAGATAAGTGGTTTTCATCTGACGTGTTAATAAAAAAGGCCAACATGACCACAAGTGACATATTTATACTCTTAAAGGGTAGTTTTATTGGTGTATACGCTACGATATATTAGATAATAATGAATAACAAGTTGTTTTAGTAGCGTAATGTCACGTGTGATGTTATCTAACTTTTGTCTCCTTAAAATTTCTCAGGGGTATTCTATTGTGGAACACCAGTAGCAATAAAAGAGCAGAAGCAATTAGCTTTAGAATTCTCAGATTCATCAACATCAACCAAGTTTGTGTTTCACAAAGAGAATTTCTAAGAAATGAGTTCTATTCAAACCAGAAGTTTAAGATAATGTTAATGTATGTGTTCTATGCATTCTTTGAAGTTATGTAAAGTTCTTTCTTCAATTTAATCTTAATTTGAAAAAAAAATATACGGTTGCTCTTTGTTACATTAAAAAACATCTCGATTTGGAAATTGTAGACCACATAAGCTAAAAAATTGAGTGTTGATTATATGGTATTTGGGCCTACCTATTGAGCTCAAAGTTTGGGCTAATACCTATAGGCTGTACTCTGTAGTGCTATATTGGCATACTGCTATATATTGGGCTTTAGCCCAATCTCTTTTGAGGGCACTCTTACTATGTTTTTTTATATTACATACTTGGCATCATGAGATTAACTTGACTAGCTTTGGTCTCGTGTTTCTTCTAATGATCTCTTGTATTCTTTAAGGGGACATTTAGATGGTAGGTTGAGTACTTTATAATTAAAAGATGTTGGTTTTAATTTGGAAGATATAGGATGCATTGATTTTATTCTAGAAATAATGGTGTTACTGTTCAGAAAACCTAAGATGGAAACAAGGACTCACTCGACTCACAATCAAAACATTACCTGGCAGATGAAATTCAATGTTTCCCATCGTTGGTTGGACAATGTATGAAGCATGCTTCGTGTTTCCACTGCAACTTAAAACAAAAGAAAAACAATCCCGCTAGATCACACATTTGGATTCTAAACGCATACACGACTAGAAAACTAACTATGATTTACTCTGAATAATATTTTCTATCGACGGATCATAGAAGAATTCGTAATTTAAAAAATATATATAAATACTTGTAACCTGTTGATAATCAATTGAATGCATCAATGTGACACATATATAGAATTCGGTGTCTTTCCTTCTAGGGTGCTACGTGCTACGAACTAAACCTAATGCATGACAATCAAGACCTTGCCTATCAAATCAACGCTTATACAATTTTCTAACAACTAAACCATTTTTAAAAATTTTAAGTACTAAATAAATCATGTAGCATTAAATGAGGCAAAAACAAGTTTTTGCCATTCAAAGCGTGTGATATTTCAATTGATCACACACAAGATTGATAGAAAACATATGTGGCTGTCTAATGATTTCTATATCATACAAATGAAAGGTTAGCTGTGGATGACCTATTAGAAAGATTGTAATGATTTTCCTCTTTGGGTCAATTTCAACCTAATACTAATATGAAAACAGCTTTGGGTTGTATTTTCTTTTATAAAGAATGAATGGACAAATACATCTGTTGTATCTAATAAACAAGGGTTTTTTTACATTTATCATTCTCTTAACCCTTTTTTTGTCACATGTCCTTATAAATATTCTTATATAATTTTTATTATGTTAGTCCCCGTGTAATACACGGATTGAACAAGTATAATATTAAATAATTATTAATAATATTTATGCATTATAAAACCATGGTTGATGATAAAATATGATTATAAGTACGTATAAATATCTACTTTAAGTAAATAAAGAATAATATATTTTTCTTAAACTTTTATTTTATAAAAAACTGTGAATTTTTATTTTTAAAAAGTGTGTTTTTTAAAAAAGTTTCATGCTTATTTTATACTTTATAAAAAATTTAATTTATTAAATTTTATATTTTTAATTTGAAAATGGTATGAGTAATATTATTAGTATTTAATATTATTCTTAATAACATAGAGAAATGGAAAATAAGTATAATAAGATCTATAATAGTTTCATGCTTATTTTAGTTTTTTATAGATACATAGATAGGCAAAACACTCATTAAATAAACGGATTAAATTTTAATGTAAAATGTATATGTAAAATAAACATGAATAGTTACAATATAATATTTTAATATAAAAATAATTAAAATTATATATAGGTAATAGTTCAAGAAATGAAATAATTGTACCATTTTTAACTTTCTTATGTAAATAGTTTCATTTCTAAACACTCGTTTTAAGATTTTTATAAAAAATATTTTTTATATAAAATGTTTTAAAAAAAGTATTATTTGTACTTATTCTAGTTGTTTTAATAAGATTGTTTTAAAATATTTCACCTGCTTACATTTTTTTAAAAAACAAAATGATTTTAAAATATTATGTTTAAAAAAATTTTAATGTTTTATAAATTTAATATTATATAAAACTTTAGTTTTTTATTTATATTTTAATTAAAATTTTTTATTTATAAGTTCCATCATAAAATCTATTTTATAAAAAGCTAGATTGATTTAAAAAAGTAGATAAGAGAAAGAAACATAACAATTAATAAACTTTATTTGTAATAAGAGAGAGAAATTTGTTTGAGTATTTTAAATTACTATAACATTTTTTTGGAGGAAAAATTAATATGTGGGTGTCTAAAAAATGACAAGTGATTAAAACATGATTTAAGAGAATGACAACCGGCAAAAAACCTTATTTTATTAGAGGTTATTAATTGTTATATTTCTCTCTCTTATCTAATTTTTTTTTAAATCAAGCTATATTTTTAAATTAGATTTTACTAATGAAATTATAAATCTTTTTAATAAATTAGAAATAATAAAAAATAAAACTTTTATATAATATAATTTTTATAAAATACTAAACCTTTTGAAATAAAATATTTTAAAATGGTCCTTTTTAAGAAGCTATAAATAGGTGAATTTTTTAAAAACATTCTTTTTAAAACAACCATAATAATTACAAACCAAAGATTTTAATAAACAATAAATTTATAAAAAAAATATTTTTCATAAAAAGTTCTTAAAAATATATAATTAAAAATAAAACTATTTAGATAAGAGAGTTAAAAAATCATATAACTATTCTATTTATTGAACTATTACGTATATATAATATTTATCACATCACATACTAAAATATTGTACATTAACTATTCTTGTTTATTACTAATTAGGTTATTACCCATGTGTTACACAGTTGATGAAAAAAAATTATTCATAAGTGTCTAAAATAATTTAATAATCAAGAAATGTATCATACTAACTTTCTCTTTTTTAGTTATTAATGATAATATTAAATACTAATAATATTACTCATACTATTTTCAAATTAAAAAATATATTATTAATAAATTAAAAAGTTATTTTTTATTTAAAATACACTTTTTAAAATTAATGTTTTATAAAATACAATATACAACAAACTTTTTTATAAAACAAATCATTTTTCTTAAAACAAAATATTTTAAAACCATAATTTTTATAAACAAAATTTTAATGTAAATGCGTTATTGTTTATTTACTTAAAGTAGCTACTTATACGTAATTATAGTCATAATTTATCGTTAAACATGGTTTTATAATTCAAAAGAAATTAATTACTATTTATTTAATATTTTATTCATTTAATACGTATAATATACGAGATACTAAAGTTAAATAATCTCAACATAGAACATCTTAAATATGTATCGTTATTACATTCCATTAATTTTACTGGGAAACTCTATTTTTGATAGGGTTGGCCAAATCTAGAAATTCAAAGGTGATCGTCTATGATTAAAAAATTAAGTGCAAAATTAACACGTGAACCGGTAAGCTCCAAAATTCACATGTTTTCACAATAAAATTAAAGGTTATTAGATTTTAATAATCCAAACTTTTATTATTGGTCGAGATATATTCCAACTTATGAACTATTTACAATCACTTCTAACTTTAAGTTTATTTTCTTACAACAATTTATTACTACTAAAAGTTATCAACCGTTAGTAATTTTGATGAAATGTGCCCAACTTTAAGATTATTTTCAACTCCATCGCCACCAGCCTCCATCAAGTTCGTTTCTTCGTGTCTAGCCTTTATCGTTACCAGAAATTTACCTTCACAAGTCAAGTGGTTCAGATTAAAACGTGTTGATTGACGGGTTTCATGGTGTTGATTGTATAGTGTATACCCATAAATACACAACAAGCGGTTGCGAAAGTTTTAGATTAATGGATCTGATGATAGATTTTAATTTTTCGTTTAGTGTTTTGGCTACATAACCAATCCACATCATCAAAACTCTAACGTATTCAACTTTCAATTAGTAAGGGATCATTTGTGGAAGATAAGATCAAAGTTAAAAGCTTTTATAAATTTATGAGTCGGGATTAATTTTGACCGATAAATGAAAATTAAGATTATCAAAATCTAATGATTTTAAATTAAGAATAAATGAGAATTAACATTAAAAAAACATCAATGTTGAAATTGGGGCTCTAGAGTTCAAATGATGGAATTTAGGTCCGATAGCTAGACCAAATAATCTAGCTTGTCGATACATTTCCATACAATACCTGCATATTTCTAGCTTGTCCAAGTGTTAGTGTGTTAACTTTAAAATCAACTTCGTATCAAATTCTTTTTGAAACATTTTATGAACGAAACACCCACTTAAATCTACCTCGAAACATCACAAGAAATTGTCAATGGTCGTCTCGTGTGCAACACAATCCAATAGGCATAAGCAGTTAAAGAGTTGATAGAAGTTCAAAAGAAAAAGTTAAAAAAGTTAATAATAACGCGTTAGTGATAATGCATCATCCATTTTCCACTCAACAAATAGTGGTTTCACATTTGAAAATTCTGGGTACTACATAGTCTAATTTGTAATTTGTTTGCTTTCTTTTGACCCAAACATACCAACAGTTTTCTTAATTCAACCATCTCGTCTAAGACCATTGTAAATTAGTATACGTATTTAACTCTTGTATGTTAGTAGGATTGTTCAAAAAGCTAGCAGCAACTTAAAGTCGGTTCGTTTGTAACCGAACCTGAACCAAGGTAAGGTTGGCTTGTCGCTCACTTAATAGATGACAGATGATTCGATAGTGTGTCACTTGTTTAAATTGAAGTGTAAACTATAATTTATACGAAGTAAAATCCAAATTTATAACATCTGATATTGTTTAAGCTTAAATTTTACTATCAATGCAATATTAATTAGTAGACCATAGACCTATATATGGTTTCTTTAACATTTTAATTGAGAAAAAAACAAGTATAAAAATATAAAAGAAAATTACAGCATATGAACCATTTTTCTCATATAAAAAGTATTATTGTTTAACAATTTAATATAGTCAAATTCAAAAAATATTATGTTTTGTTTTAATATATATCAATGTGTGTAGAAAAATAAATTTGAAATTTTTTAACAATAATTGTGCCGCTTTGATGACCAAACAAACTTATTTGACATGGTTTGTAAACAAATCATGACCAAATCATGATGTTACTCGACTCGACTCGACTCGACTCGACTTGTTTACAGTGTCATAGAATACATGTTATTTCGTGACTTCCTATTTGGTAGTCATGATTGTGTTTTTATAGGAAATTTAGTGTGATGTGGCGTCTCATAACAGTAATTACTTTTGTAGTTTAGCTAAAGCTATGATTAATAAATTCCTAGATTTAAAAGGTAATTGTGCATTTTTCAATCAATATGGCCAAGAACACACCCTATCACTTTCTCATGGAAATCGTGCCTAAATCTTCGTGTAGGAGATGTACTAACATTGTGTTCCCGAGTTTATTCAAAAAGATAAGAGAAGGAAAGCGGAAGTAAAAAAAAATAATATATTTCAAGGTTTTTATTAAATAAATAGAAAGTAAGAAAGTTGTGCTCTCGGAGGTTAGTTAAGGAGAAAAGAGAAGAAACTGAAACAGAAGTTAAAGAATAAAATTAACCATTCTAAATTGAAAAGATAATGGAGAGAAAAGAGATAAATGAAAAGAAAAAAAAACAAATGATTTTTTTCTATTGTCTTCTTAACTAAACTCAAAAACAGAATGTTAGTTTCTAATATCCCGGATTTTAGTACAAGTTATATTTGAAGTTGGTGGACCGACTTTAAGTCTTCATGTTGTAACCTTTTTTTCTTCATTTTTCACTTACTTTTCTTGTACATGCTTAAGACATTTGGCATTGTCATATCTACTTATTTGTGCTCATTTTGGGATTCTCATATCTATTTGTTAGTAATCTTTGGACTTTGGCCATATTTTGTCATTAAAGAGATATTCTACATTCGCATGTTTTGGTCATCGAGCATATTCTTGATGTTAGGCCCTATGAGACTTTTACTATTACTTTTGGCCGTCCCTTTGGTCCCCCGTCACTAACGGGTTTCGCGCCTTTGAAGTTTGAACCACGTGTCCGAAGAAAAAAAATAATAGTGTTGTAAATGTATGTATAACCATCTCTGATGGCGATGTAATAATGATAGAAAAGTATTGTTACGTACACACAAGCACTTACACCCGTGAAGGACTTCACCTTCTTCCCTCAAAAATACCTAGCTATCACACATGATATCACATTGAGGAGGTGTTGTTGGAGGAATGATAGGATGACACCTAAACTCATTCACACCCCATACGTAAAACCTAATAAATTTACACTTTTTATCTGTTATGATTTATATACTTGTCACTTTTTATTCTTAGATAAACCTAACTAAACTAAAACGACATTGATGTACTCCATTTTCCAATATTGTCATTAAATAACATATTTTGCATATTATAACAATTTTAATTTAATTAAGTTTTACAAATTTAGTATACTTATATTATTAGAAATTATTCTGTATTTTCTGTTTCTAGAAAATCATAAAAGTAATATATCAATTAAACAAGCAAACCGAAGAAGACAGTCAGTGATCTTTTAATAATTGTTGTTAATTCATCCATCGCTCTTTGGATGGATTAAGTAATATATCAATTAATTTGTCGTTAAATTTTATCATAAACTAAAGATAAGAAAGCAATTTAAAGTTACTAAACCAAATAAAATAGAATTTTTAACAATTTATACATGTCTGAATTGTACGATCCCTAACTTGTTTTAAGAAAAAGTGAATATAATGTTGTTAAACACCCAAGGTTATATGTGAAACCAACAAAACACATAATTTTGATTAAATCAAATAAAAATTCAATGTACTAAATTTATTTAAAATATTATCTCATCTTTCTCTCTATATTCAAATTTTAACCCACTGATAAATAGCGAGAACCAAATCACTGCCAGAGAATAGACTTTTTAAAGTTCGTTCAATTATTATGATATTGGTATCATATAAAATTCGACAATAGGAAACAACTGAGAATTAAATAACCAATCATCATCATTGAAAATGTGTGTTCTTCTTCACAGAAAGTCAAACTGAAAGTTGGTAAATCAAAGATGGAGCTTGTTTGTATACTCACAGTTGCATGAATTTTTTTATAGTTTTTTAAACAAAAAGAATTAGTCATCACTAAAACTGAAACTCGTATGAAGTTCAAAAGAAGAGGAACAAGGTGTGCTTTTATAAACCTACTTATCATTATGGAAGCGATGTAATTAATTAAGTTAGATGATTTTTAATTAAAACTTCGTAGTTTTGGTTGGTTTCACATGTAACCATAGGTGTTTAACAGCATCATATTCATTTTTTTCATATAAAATCAATATATCTATATACATATTAATAAAATACTAACTTAAGTGTCAGATGATCTCTTTTTAAAGCGTCCACCTATTTGTGCACGTGTAATCACCACAATAAACTTATTATTAAAACAAAAATCAATTATGTCAAACTTTTCAAGTTTAATCTTAACTTTAATTTTTTGTTTTAAAGAATATAAATATAAGAAATCAACTAAGTTAAACTTTATAAATTTGTTAATATTCTTTAAACACATAAAATTTTATTTAATATGATAATAATGTCCTAATAGTCGAGAATTTGATTTTTTAATAATCACAACTTAATTTTTAAAGTTTACATTATAGTGACTTTTTAAATTAAAAAAAATAACTAATTAATTTTATGTATCTTAAATTCAACCCGCTAACCTTGAAAGCTACAAAAAAACTATTTTTGACATTTTTATCTATTTATTATATATACACGAAGTGTTGACGGATAATTTGTCTTGAAGAATGAAGACGATTCTCTATTTTCACTTGAGAGTGTCTTTGATAATTTAATATGTAAGGGAGGTTAAGATCTCTGATCTAATATATAATTAAGTACAAACGGATCTAGTTAACATGAAACAATTAAAAAACATTGTCAAACCCGTTCCAAAAGGCATGACTCTGATCGCAACTAAAACCAATAAAAGAGTTGCTTGATAGGAATTTAAGTTATATCGGTTGATAAATCAGTGGTAAGAAGTAAAGAATCCTTAAAATAATATTAAAATTTAAATTCTTATATGAAAAAAATTAAAAGTTAATCGAGTTTAAAGGCATAATTAGATAATTGTGTAAGTCGTCGTTGTAAAACGTTAGTAGGATTTTAATTAGATTAACTTTGTAAAATTATTTGTCTGATTTTTATAATATGAAAATAAATAGTTCATATTTTTTATTACGAGGAGATGATCAGCAACTTAATCATTCTAATGAAAGGCCTCGATAGTCTCTTAATGTTAGGTTCGAAGAGAAAATACAATTACATGAGATACGTATATCTTATATATGTTTTAGTCATCCATAATGTTGTCATAACTTTGGCCCATAATATTGTTATAACCTTACCCATTATCGTCTTATCACCTAGATAACATAAATAACTTAAATATAATATATGATAATTGGTTAACCACTGCTTATTGTAATAGTTTTTAATGTAATAGTTTGTTAACTCAAAATATAATAAACACTTACATTATAACTTATGTTGTATTGATCAATATAATAAATATTTATACCGTATTATAACATTAATTTTATGTTTTTTCCTCTACTTTTCAAAATTTCTGTCATTTTTCTAAAAATTCACTATATTTAAAAAATCTTCTTAACTATTTTATATAATATTAATTTTATACAAATTATACCATTAAATAGATCGTTTTTATATCTTTGATTCGTGTATAATCATGCCATATATTTCTTTAATATTTTTTTATCATTATCATACCACTGTAACACTAATTTGCACTAAGCAACATGAACCGGAGTGGATAACTAGTTAAAGTAATAAACAAGAGTTATCTTATTCATATCTATATAATACTAGAGGGGTGCCCGCGTAATGCGACGAGACAATATATTACACCCGACATGAGTTTCTTATTTTTGTTATTCTTATTGCAATTTTATAAAAGTTTATTGTATTTTTACTAAGCTAACATTAATACACAAAATAAATGAATTTTGCATGATGACTTCTACATTTATGTATTAACTTATTGTACCTTATAAAATACATATCGGTTTAGCAAAAAATTTACACCAAAACATTTAAAAAATACACATTTATGATTGTAGTATCAAAAAGTTTTTAAACATGATAGATACATATAACAAAAATCTTAAAATAAATTAAGTTATTTTTGTTTATGAGTAGATAATGTAAAGCTTTATGTAATTTATAGTAATTATAAAGTTATTATGTAACTAATTATAAGGGGTAATTTATAAATAATATTAAAAATACTCTTTTACCCTTAAAAATAGTTGCACCTTGTGCATTGAGTGAGATAAGTATTTTTAATTTAATAATATCTTAAAATACATTTTACGTATGCTTTATATATAGTATAGATATACTATATTAAAATAGAATGAATTATTATACGATGTGTATTTAGCATGCTAAGCATAAAAAGCAACTAAAATATGACAATCAACTTAGAGTGAGTGACGTGTGCACCGATATTAATTCATGCTAAAATTTCACTACTTACCAACATCACACAATAAATTATCCTATTTACGATATAATCATGCTATAAAAACGTTCTACCAACATACAACACGTCATAGTAGGTGTGATGATGGTTTAGATGGTGGTGGCATCACCGGACTTGCTGGTGGCGGTGGTCGTTGTTGGGCACAATCAATAGAGAATGAAATAGGGGTGTTTATCGGTTTGTTCGGTTTATTCGTTTTTGAAAATTTTCAGGCATAACCGAGAATCAAACCGAACCGAATTGGAAATATGGATAATCGAACCAAATTCAATTCGGTTTGGTTTCGGTTAAAAACCGAAACCGTATTCAACCGAAAAAACCGAATTCACCGTTTATTTATTTTTTTACGACGTTGTTAACTTTAGATCGTTTGTACGAGAATCACTCTTCATATATATTTCATCAAAAATTATCTATCAAATAATTATAATCTTTAATTGTTAACAACCTTATTTTTTAAAAATATAAATAGTCGACTTTGATTTTTTTAAAAATAAGATTTGATATTCAATTTTGGTAATTGGAGTTGGACTAGCATATAGATTCTTAATTATTTGGTTTAAATAAAACACCTTGAAAATGTAGGCCTTAAAAAGTTGGGCTAAACTTACAATTATAAAAAATAAATAAAGTATATATATTGAATTCGGTTAAATCAGTTAAACCGAACAAACCGAATTCAAAATTTACTCCGAACTGAAAACCAAACTGAAAACCGAATTCATAATTCGGTTTGGTTTTTTCAGGTTACGAATATAGATCGGTTTTCGGTTTTTTTTTCACACCCTTAGAATGAAAGGGACAATTATGCAGTCGTTTTATTAATTGGTTTTATTAGAAAAATAGAAATATTTATTTTATTTATTCAATTTTACAGTAATCTGATAATTTCACACCAACTTAAGTTAAAATTAACAACCATTCATGTTAAGGGCCACTAATGCTACGATTTAACAAAGACTTAAACCATGGATGTAATGTAATTTTTTAAAGTTTGAGACTAAGCCTGTAATATGAACATACCACATAAACCATTTTTCCATCCATATAATTAACTACCGTAAATATAATAAAGCACACAAAAATTGTATGAGTTTTGAAAAAACTTAAAACTTTTAACAATGATAACACTCCAAGCCATTTAATTCTTTCTGCAACTCTTCTAACGTCTCAATCATTTATTAAGGGTTGTGTAAACGTAATTCTTCTTATTTCTATTTTAGTATAATCTCTCTCTCTACCTTACTTCAAGTGTTACAATTCGTTCTTTATAAATATGTGAGTATCTTTTTTATATTATAAAAAATAGTTATTAGTGGTTGTAAATGGATGATAGAGAACATATATTGTTCATTTTTATATTTTATAAAACATTGTTCATCTTATAGATTTTTTAATATTTGTTGAAAGTGATTGTGAGTAGATAAAAGAAAAAATATAATGATAATCGTAAAAAAGTATTATTTTATTAAAAAGGAGGAAAAAATAATATTTTTTAGTCTAATTATAAATATAAAGACGAAGAGTGAGTTGTGAATGTTATTACTCTCAAAAAAGAATACTTAAGTGCATAGGAGAGATACGTTTAGCATATGACTTGATTAATAGTTCATACTATTTTCTACACTTCTCACATACTTGTACTTTCTATTTAGTTTTAAATTTGGTAATTTATGTCAATGTATTAATCGATTGTTTCTTTCCTGTTGATTTTCAAAAACTACGTCCATCCATGGTTTTGCCCATTTTATATTATAATATAATAAAAAATAATTTCTGTCTGACATTCTTTTTATTCTAATAAATTAGTAATTAATAATAACACGTAAGAACATCACATTTATCCTAATCAAAATTTTTTTGTTTATCTTTCTTATTAAATAATTACATTCATTACTATTAATATTATTTAATTCTTTGTTAAATTTTAAATACTTTTTAATAAATTAAAAAATACTCTATTTATTAATGTTATTTCTAAAGAAAGATTCTTTTATATAATAAGAAACTTCTAAAACATCAAAACATTTCAAATATACAAAATTCTTTATAACTGATGTTTTGAAAAATTATAATTTTATAAAACAAAATAACTAAAATTGAAAATTATCAAAAAATTTCAAAATAAAATATTTAAAACAGTTTGTTTTGAAACAAAATATCTACTTTTTCGAAGAAAAAAAACAAAAAATAAGTTTAAAATTTTAATATTATTGGTTTATTACTTATAAATTATAATCATTATTCATATATAGTTTTAATCATATTTTATAATATTATTCATATATACTTAAAAGCTAGTTTTTAAATACAAGAATACACAAAATAGGTGTAAACAAATATACATTTATGGAAAGTGTTCATACAAAAAAAAATCAAGCATCCCATCCATTGACTTATTTTTAAATTTTTATCCCCCATTTCTCACACGCGCTTTCACAATATAAGTGGAAACCCTCTCATTCTTAGTTTCCCCACCATTATTCTTCACACTTCTTCAACTAAACATCCACCCACCCTTCATTTCAATTTCATTTTCATTTTCAATTCCAATTTCAATTTCAATTCATTACATTAGATTTGAATGCAAATGCATAAGATGGGTACGGATGATGGAAGAACCGGGTTATCCGAAAATTACAACCGCCATGATCACTACCATTCTGACACAGAGGTGGTAGGAGTCGACAGAAAATCATTCAGCGGCCCACTTAGCGTAAGCGGGCCGCTGAACAAAAGGAGCGCCCGTAAAGGCGCCCGTTTCAACATTCCAGACACTGGAAGCAGCAGCAGCAGTGTGAAATCCAACAACAACGACGATTACGTCGAGATCACTCTGGACGTGCGCGACGACTCCGTGGCGGTCCACAGTGTCAAGACCGCCAGCGGAGCCGACGTGGAGGATCCAGAGCTGACCCTCCTAGCCAAAGGGTTGGAGAAAAAGACGTCCTTCGGATCATCCGCCGTGCGAAATGCCTCGGCGAAAATCCGCCAGGTGTCCGAGGAGCTGAAGCGGTTGACGTCGTTCTCGAAACGACAACCGGTTAGCCGGTTGGACCGGACTAAATCCGCCGCTGCTCATGCTCTTAAAGGTCTGAAGTTTATTAGCAAGAGCAACGACAATGGGGCGGCCTGGGCCGCCCTCGAGAAGCGGTTCGACGAGCTCACAAAGGACTCCAATGACCTGCTTCCAAGGTCATTGTTCGGTGAATGCATTGGTAACACATGATTTATATAGCTTCTTGTTCATATTCTTCTACAGTTTTTGTTATTATAATTATTATTATTATTACTAATATTATTATTTATTATATATGTTTTGGATTTTGTAGGGATGAATAAAGATTCAAAGGAGTTCGCCGGAGAGTTGTTTGATTCACTTTCACGGCGGAGGAATATCACCGGCGACATGATTAACAAAGCACAGTTGAAGGAGTTTTGGGATCAGATTGCTGATCAGAGTTTTGATTCAAGGCTACAGACTTTCTTTGACATGTGAGTGTTTATTATTTTATTTTTGTTATAATATATATGTTTTTAGTTGTTATTATTATTATTTTGGTGGATTTATATATGGAAATTTAATTAATAATATAGGGTTGATAAAGATGCCGACGGCAGGATCACAGAAGACGAAGTGAGAGAGGTATGTAGCAAATTAGATATATCTTTTTTTTACGCGTATCGGTTTTTTATAAGAAAAATTAACCACCTAAGTAAAAGCTAGAATGTATTTGTTAAATAAATAAAAAAACGTTAATTACTGGCACGATGATACGTGAAGGTAACGTAAACAACTTTTGGTCGACGTGAATGTCATGTACGAATTTTTAGTTGTTTGATTCTTTTTTACCACTTAACGTTAATTTAATCTTCGCAGCAAGTCATTTTTTCAAAAAAAGTGTTGGAACAAAGGAGTATTTTAAACAAGTTTCTCATATTTTATATACAAAATTTGGGTTGATGGAATTTTTTTTTCACATGATCAATAAATACGTTGGGTTTTTAAGATGTTAACAATTTCAGAATTATGATGACTTGGTTGTTTAAAATTTAAATATATAGTAAGCCGGAAATAATATATATTAATTACCGGAATGAATAAATTTTAAATGGTTAATAATAACTTAATATCATATAATCACTTTTCCTTTTGTGCAAAGTAGAACATTTAGGTAAGATGGACAAGAACTTAATGGTGGGTAGCAAGTGGTAGATTAGAATATTTTGTCTCAAACACTTGCTAATAATTGATGCCCATGTGATGCAGATTATCAGCCTAAGTGCATCAGCCAACAAGTTATCAAATATTCAAAAACAAGCAGATGAATATGCAGCATTGATCATGGAAGAACTAGACCCCGACAACGTCGGTTACATCATGGTACGATTATGAATTCAACAGCTACATACATTTGACATACTTTGGTACGTTGGAAGTTCAATTTAGTGATGAATGACTAACGATCAACGTTTAAACAGATTGAAAACTTGGAAATGTTATTGTTACAAGCGCCAACACATAATGTGAGAGGAGAAAGCAGAAATTTGAGCCAGATGTTGAGCCAAAAGCTGAAAACAACCCACCACGGGAACCCGCTAAGAAGATGGTATGAAGATTTTAAGTACTTTTTGCAAGACAATTGGCAGAGATGTTGGGTGATTGTACTTTGGATAGGAATAATGGCGGGTTTGTTTACGTGGAAGTACATTCAATACAAAGACCGAGCTGTATATAAGGTGTTGGGGCCGTGTGTATGTATAGCTAAAGGTGCAGCAGAGACGTTGAAGTTAAACATGGCGATTATATTATTACCTGTTTGCCGAAACACAATTACCTGGTTGAGGAACAAGACGAAGTTGGGTGTTGCGGTTCCATTTGATGACAATCTTAATTTCCACAAAGTAAGTTGATTTTTTTAGATTTGAGAAATGTATTTCTTTCAGAAAGTTTATTTTTTTAACCTGAGAACCTAAAACTAACGGACCCCATCAACACCCTCTGATCAGGCGCTCGATAAAGCTTACACTAAATAGGTAGCCTTCAAAATTTTAAGGCAAAGAGCAATTTCTAAGAATGTTTTAAGGTGATTATTGCGATTTGAGGTAATTATGAGTATTTAACATTGTTATTATGTTATAGGTGATTGCAGTGGCAATTACGATCGGAGTTGGGTTGCATGCGATTTCACATTTAACATGCGACTTTCCTCGATTAATCCACGCAACAGAGGAAGAGTATAGGCCGATGGAACAATTTTTCGGGGATCAAGCTGAGAATTATTGGCATTTTGTTAAGGAACCAGAAGGTTATACAGGAATAATAATGGTAGTACTAATGACTATAGCTTTTACTCTAGCAACCCCATGGCTAAGACGAGGCAAGCTCAACCTACCCCCGCTTTTAAAGAAACTGACCGGATTTAATGCCTTCTGGTATTCCCACCACCTATTCGTTATCGTCTATGTGATGCTCATAGTTCACGGGATCAAACTTTACCTAACCAAAGAATGGTACAAGAAAACGGTTAGTTCCTTCATGGTCTCTCATATCATATAAACATTGTTTCTAAACCTCCTACAACAAAAGGGTGTTTGTAACCTTTGAACTAAAACATGCTTTTTGGATGCAGACATGGATGTACTTAGCAGTCCCAATCTCGCTCTATGCTTGCGAGAGATTAATAAGGGCATTCCGGTCCAGTGTTAAGCCGGTCAAAATACTTAAGGTATGATCTTATCACAGGTTGAACTTTTATATCAAAGGTGGCGATTTCAATTCTTTAACTTATAAACGGCACAATTCAAAAACATTTTGAAAGTGACCAAAGCCTATATTATTTACTCGCGATTATATTTATAATTATTGTAGTAATATAACTACTTTGATCAAAATTAAATGCTTATGAATTTTTTTCAAAGAAATGGACAACCAAGTTTTGGCAAGCCAATATGAGCCACATTAACATTAATCTATTTTGACATGTTATCCAACCCGACGTACAATTTCATCTTACCAACCGTATTTGTCTATTTGTTTATATAATTTACAATAAAAATATTGAGATATCTAAAGATATTGTTTGTGTTAAAGGTGGCTGTTTATCCTGGAAATGTATGGCACTTCATATGTCAAAGCCTCAAGGGTTCAAATACAAGAGTGGACAATACATGTTTGTCAACTGTGCTGCTGTCTCTCCATTTGAATGGTGAGTTGCACCTTCAAAATGGGTGTAAACAAATATATATTTATAAATCATGTAACAATAGTGCACTAACTTAATGATCATTACAGGCACCCTTTTTCCATTACATCTGCCCCAGGTGATGACTACCTTAGTGTGCATATCCGGACTCTTGGTGATTGGACCAGACAACTGAAAACCGTCTTTTCAGAGGTACAACTTGTTATTTATCGTTAGATTTAGCAATTTAGGAAGTTTTATGACACGCGTGGTTGTTGATTATATCACCTAACATGTGTATGTTGGTCTTTGGTAGGTATGTCAGCCTCCACGTAATGGAAAAAGTGGGCTTCTTAGAGCTGATTGCCAAGGAGAAAATCCAAAGTAAGCGAGTTTGACTGTTTCAAGATTTGCATAAATATTTATTATAGGGTGGGAAGATGGGCGGGTTGGATAACAGATCAAAACATCCTTTTGTACGGGTTGAAACGGGCCTTATCAACCCTCAAAACACTTATTTGTCACCTCTTAAGACAACTGATATATATTGCAAATTATATATTAAACCAAGATATTAAAAAAAGGGTATAACTCTAGAACATGATGCCTATATTATTGCAACCCCAAGCCTTGAATATTTTGTCAACGTCATGCAAATAAGGACGTCTAACAGATTAAAGAAAAAGTTGGCACCACATCACTTGTATGAGTTTTTGGACTTTTTCACTGTGTAAATGCGGATATGATGCCTCCTAAATAAACTATTCAAATATTCACATTATTACATTAATAATATTATTTTCCTAATCATAATTTTTACAAAGAAATAAAAAAAGTCAAAAAGTGTTTGCTAGTCAACCAAGCCTGTTTCGACTAGTTTTAAAAAAATGCCATGTATATTCAAAACCTTTATGTACATTTGGTTAAAGTCATCCATAGTCTATTTAAATGAGCAAAACCATTAAATGTTTTTATTCACAGATTTAGATTATTACTGTAGTAATATTCTTTTCGTAAAGAAAAAACAAAAAAATGGAGACAAGGTGTTTGTGGGTCAACCTGGCCTGGGCTATTTTGACCTGTACTAATAAAAAAACCATTTCGACCTAATACCATATCGACATGTTTCCCAAGCGAGAGTTATAAAATTTGGATGTGTATATAAAGTTGATCAAACATTTTGACAGTTTCCCTAGAGTTTTAATCGATGGACCATATGGTGCGCCAGCACAAGACTACAAAAAATACGATGTGGTGTTGCTAGTAGGCTTAGGAATTGGAGCAACCCCAATGATCAGTATTGTGAAAGACATTGTGAATAACATGAAAGCCAAAGAAGAAGAAGAAAATGCAATAGAAAATGGGGCCACATTACAGAAGATTAAATCGGATTCAAGAAGTGCAAATAACTTTAGAACAACACGGGCTTACTTCTATTGGGTCACTAGAGAACAGGGTTCGTTTGACTGGTTTAAAGGTGTTATGAATGAGGCTGCTGAGATGGACAAAAATGGTGTTATAGAGATGCATAACTATTGCACAAGTGTTTATGAGGAAGGTGACGCGAGATCTGCTTTAATTACTATGCTTCAGTCACTTAATCATGCTAAAAACGGTGTTGATGTTGTTTCGGGTACTCGTGTTAAGTCTCATTTTGCTAAACCTAATTGGCGGAATGTTTACAAGCGAATTGCTCTTAATCACACTGGTTCCAGGATAGGTCAGTCCTACTAACCCTTTCTCGTATTCCTTTTCTTTTAATTATATATACTTATATAAAGTAGAGTTTCACTATGGGCGGGTTGCCGGGTTGGGTTGAAGCGGGTCATGAACAGGTACCTATCGAAACAGGCTGAAATAGGTTGAGTTGACCCGCAAACACTTATATGATTGACTACTACATATAAAAAAACACAGCCTTTCAAAAAACTTTGACTTATTAAACCAAAAAACGCGTTATAGTTTCTGAGCAGTCCTTTTCATATTGTCTTAATAGGGATCATATTAAAGTATTATGACTAAAAAGATGTCCTAGAACCTGGAATAGTTTATGACAATAGTTCCAAATCTAGATATTAAACAAATGGTATTGATAAGCCTCAAGAAAAGCTAAAATACAACCTTTATAGTGAATGGTCACTATTTAATACTAGTGGAGATTAATTAATATTAGTGCTAATTATTATCAACAACATTGACAAAGAAAGATGAATCATGCCAAAAAAGGTATATGGTTACACCTAGTCTCCTGCAAGTACTTATCAGCCATGCTGTTTTATTATTGAATTAAACAAATATTAGACAAATATATACGCACAAAGATAAGTTGGGGTCGAGTTGTTTCCTCGTGTCAAATCGGTGACAACACAAGAGAAAAGATTTAACGACGGTGATTATAACGCATTGTGAATATATTATTAATGATAAAAAGAGGTTTGTGATTACATCATATCATGTGTGATGTTTTCTAACTTGTATTATGCAAATTGACAGGGGTATTCTATTGTGGAGCACCAGCACCAACAAAGGAGTTGAGACAATTAGCTTTAGATTTCTCACACAAGACATCGACCAAGTTTGACTTTCACAAAGAGAATTTCTAAGAAATTTTCTTTTCCTGTTTTGCCCTTCAATAAATCAGATCAATTCAAACCTTCTAGAAGCATATATACTACCCTATCCCCCACACCACACCACCCTCTATCCTCTGTACTATGCATATTTTCTAATATAGTATAAGGGTTGTAATATAAAATGAAAGGAGTATAGTGACATCCATGATTGTTGTGGCTGCCAGCAAAGGTGGTGGGGATAAAAATTGTACTAATATATTAAGGAAAAGAAATCCACCATCAAGCTCTTTGTAGGATTAAAGAAAGAAAGATGCTTCAGCAATGGCTGGTGTCATCCTTCCATCATCTTGGTTAGATTGTTGGTCAAATTTTGTTTCTTCAATTTATTTGTTGTCAATATGTTTTTTAGGTGTGGGTGGCAGGAAGTTTATAGAAATACTAGCTAGTCACCTAATTATTGACTCAATATGTATATGTTTCTTTTCAGATTTTGAAATAAAGTAATAATGTGTACGTGTTTTTATTTAGCAGAATTCTCCAGTAATTCGCATTTCATTGTATTGTTTATCAAATTAGAATGCACATAAGAAGAGTAAATGGCAGGTTGGGAAATAGGTCGAGCCATAACTACTTTTGTTCATATTTTATTTTTTATTAATAGTTAATACGGTACAAATATGAAACCTAATCTAAACTACTCCTAACTTATTCAAGTTAGAGAAAATATTGAGCTTGGAAATAATTTTATTTCTTTCGATGGCTCGTTAAAATGACTACGTAGAACATTAGTCACCACTAACAAACCCAGCTGACAGAGAGCTCCTGCCCTGGTGGTAGCCATGCTACTCTTCTACCCACTTGGGAAATAAATGAAGATACTATACTTAGAATTGTATACGTAACTTTGATATTTAGGTGCCCATTATATATGTTTGGATGAAAACAACACGTACAAATTTATCTATAGACCACAGGAGTCAAAAAATTGACGTGCAAACTAAATCATTTTATTATTTTGAAGACCTTAATCAAGCACATGGCAGCAAATCACCAGGAGGGCTCAAGTGGAAATGCCCTTTTGACTTTTTAAGGTGAGGTAGTTATAGTGATTGTAAAAGTCCCTTTCATCTCTTAATAAGGCTGGACGGTTTAGATCAGATGAGGCAAAACAATCCTAACCATTCAAAGGGTGTGAAATTTTCATGGACCAACAAGATTGATTAAAACAAACTTTGTTGTCTAATGATTTGTATTTCAGGCAGATTGAAACAATTGGTGGTGGATCCTCCTGTTGAAAAGATTGTACATATTTTCCTTTAGGATTGTATAGAATGGTCAATTTCAACCCATTCACATGAAATGGGGTCTGGGTTGTATCTGTTTGATGATGGATCGAATGGGTGAAATATGAAAAAGATAATTAAAATGAAACAAGTTGAACAGGTTAAGTAAACATGTCAAAAATTGTCTACGTGCATTTCAGCTACTTAGGTCCTGAATTGTTTTATTTATTAGACTATATTATTTACTAATTATATTTAAAACAAAAATTATTTATAAGATTATGAAGTAAAATGAAGTCTCAAACAGTGCTGACGGATATCTGGACTCAACCCGCTGCCCACCCATTTTGCACCCACTAGTTTTAATAAAATAATAATAAAATATAATAATAATAATAATATAATAAAAAAGAGACTGCTTCAAAATGTAAAACTTGAACAAAATTCTCTAACTAATTTTGAATTCCGGCAAAAATGTAACTTTTAAACTTTTTGTCATTGTAGCCCCTATAGCTGGTAAAATTGTGACATGGCAGCCAGTTTTCTTATTGCATGGCAGTGCCCTACGTCACCATTTACCTGCTATGGAAGTCACATACACAGTTAAAAAATGGAATTATGTTACATAGAATGGAAAGATAATATGTTTTGTTACTTACAATGACAATAAGGTGAAAGTAAGTCGCATTTTAATGTGGCATTAAAAAAATTCACATTTTGATGTAATAAACCCACACAACTATTTCACAGATCTTGCCTTCAAACATTTAGTTTTATGATATTTTTTCCTGTAAGATATTACTAAGATCTCATACTCACAAATTCCTGTTTTCTTCTCAGAGTTGTTTGATAATCTTAAGCTCAATACAACTCTATAGATAAATGAACAGTCCTTTATGAATTTTAGAAATTAAAACCTTGATCAAAGAATTTGCGTTACTGATCTTACGTTCAATGCAGCACAATAGACATATGAACAGGTAAGAGTTATTAATAATGTGTTAGGTTATAATGCATCATCCTTTATCCACCAAACAAAAGTAGCTTCATTTTTTGAAAATTATGGTTGACGCGTGATCTAATTTGCTTGCTTTGTTTTGACCCAAACAATAACATTTATCCAATTCAACCATCTCCAGTAAGACCACTGTGAATTAGTAAAACTTCTTAACATTTATATATTAAAATGTTTATGTTTCGCTTTCTTTTGGGCAGTCAAGATTGGGTTTTGACTGAAAATTTAGTGACTGTACTATCATACTTTTGCTGGTTAAACCCATGATTAATTAACTCCTGGATTGGAAAGGAAATTTCAGATTTTTTACATCTTCTACTTTTGCGGTTTCTAATAATTAACTCCTTGTTTCTTAAACCCATGATTGGTCACTATTTGGAAAGCAACTGAACACTACACTAGTTATCAAATTGAACAGTTTGAAGGGTTAATGGCATCAAAATCACCCTATTTTCACTAATTTATTCATTATAACTTTTCACTTGTCCTAATAGTAGACGTTGAATGCTATAATGAGTGAAAAAGACTAGGGTGTTATAATGAGTAAAAGAGAAAGTAGAATGATATGAATTAGAGTAACATAGCAATATTAGTATTCCAGATTTTAATAAATGTATTGCAATAAGTAACTGAGGATATTAAAACACACTCATGCTCACACGCACAGAGTGAGGATCTTGTAAAAAGGAAGTTTGCGTATACATGGTAGTGAGGAAGGAGGGGAGAAAACAAGATTCATGGAGAAGATGAGGAGCAAAAAATAGGACATGTATTATCCTCTCCTTATTTTACTTTTTTTACCAAAACTTTCTTTCTATTTTATCCTATCCCTATATGCATGTATGTGTGTGTGTCTATAGAAGAATGAACGGTTGTTAACTCACCTTTATTGTGATCACCCGTTAACACTAATGTAACCACTGATGTAACAATCCCCCCCCCCTCTCAAATTTTCCCCCCTTTTTAAAAAAAACCTTCACCCTCTTTTTAAGCATTCTTAACTTTTATGTATGATGTTATTCTTTTATACAAATTACATCATTAAATAGATTGTTTTGATATCTTTAATTCGATTAAAGAAAAATTTTAATGCCCATTGTGAACCACTAGTTTTACCACTGTAACTCCAACTTACAGTGACATTGTGACTTGCTGTGGACCACTAGTTAGGTTAATGTATTATCACAATAAACAAAAGTTAACATTCGTTCTCTATCCTATATATATACACACTTATATTTCATACCCTAAAAGTAGAAACCATATTATATCCATAATTAGATAGCTTTGTATTTATGACTATGAGTTACGGTTTAGTGTGGTTGGTTTATTGGGTTAGTGATGAAGCTGCATCTCGAAAGCAGGCCAAATTCATTTCGTCAATATTTTCGTCAAGTTCATTAAAAATAGCATTTCAGTCTTTCCCTTTACTAGTATTTTCAATATAGCAATTGAAAACCAAGACTAATTTCCAAAAGGATCAACTGATTATCGATATGCAGAAATGCAGTTTCTAGTTTCACAGAAGACAAATCATTGGGCATGTGCATGCAAAAAGAAAGTGTACTAAAAGAAGTTGGAAAAACACTTACTTGTAAAGAAGGCAGCAACAGAAGCTCAGAAATCACAGCTGGTGGGACCAATCTATTTATTTTCTCCTTTTCAGCCTTTGGAAGTTGGGTTTCATTGGCTGGCTTACACCTGTTCCTATAACCGAATTCTGAGTTGGTTGAAATGGGATGAGAGGCTTCTTTGTCAACATGCATGCATCAACAGGGGCACTGCTTGACATAGTGACTGGTGAAGCTACTTTAGCTTTTAGCTTTCTTGGTACTTCTAGCCTCTCTAGTATCCTTGATGTTTTTTCATCCAATGACTTATTACTCTCAAGTGGTAAAATGACCGAATTATCCAACTTTTGTTTGGAAACACAAGTGGGAGATTTGATGTTTGGGATTTCACTGACAATTAGTTGCTCCCATTCTTCTGTTATACGTGCTGTGATTTTATCCTGTCCAGATCTCAAATCCAACGGTTGGATTTCCTCTTTAAAGGCTAACTTACCCGATGATTGTGTTAACGATACAGATTCATTTAAAGTATCTGCTAGAGTTGAAGTTGGGTCAGGAGGCAACTCTTCTGATTTGGCAGGTAATGACCTGGAAGCATATAACCAAGGGTCAGTTCTGATCCTCCACTTTGAAGGGCAGGTCGAATAACAGGGTCAGGTAGACCCACAAACTTAATTTGTAAATCTTTTAGTTAGTATAAATAATGTGTGTTGATTACAAAAACATTGGTAATACAACAGTTATATAAGTTTTAAAGAAAACGACGTAGCAGGCCGCATGCATTAGAAATAGATTTTGGTGGGAGATATTCAATGCATTCTCCTTACAGCTAACTATTTTTATTTGACCCATTTAAAATATTAAGAAGGAAAGTAGCCCGTTATAAGTGAATGGGTAGAAATTGCCACCGCTGTGCTAAACGAATAGCTATATACCCAAAATGCAAGCTTTCTTTAACCAGCACATTTAATTTTTGATGAAATCCTCTTTCATGTCGGATGGGATTGTAGTCATTTACTTCAATCTGAGAAACATAATCGAATATAAAATTGGCATGTGTTATGACATATAACATGTAGAGGCCACATATGACATATGAAGCATTCTTATAATTAAATCAACTATTTTAGGATTTTAAAAAGCTTCTTACTTTTCACAAATAAATAACTCATTTGTCAAACAACTACTAATCACTAAAAGTTCTATACTTGGAGTGATGGCAAAATGGCCAGGTTTGGCATTTAGGTAAAGGGTCGCAAGAACAATTTTCAGTTCGGGTCAAAATGGACATGACTTGCAAACACTTTTTATCTATTTCTAATATAATTGGTGCTATATGAGCTAGCAATTGTTAAGATCCAACCTCAAGTAAAGAAGCTTTTACAGATTCTCTAATATCCTTAGCATCTGTGACCCATTATAAGACAAACAAAATCGACCCATTACTATGTAAATGGGTCTAGGATTGCCATATATAATTGGTGCTATATGAGCTAGCAATTGTTAAGATCCAACCTCAAGTAAAGAAGCTTTTACAGATTCTCTAATATCCTTAGCTTCTGTGAAGTCAAATCGACTAACATCAGCGATAGGTATGAATTCTTCTGATCCTGCAAGCCTCTGCAGGACTCATAAAATTTAAGAGAATCATAAAGAAAGAGAAAGATCAACAAGACAGGTAACTTTCAACCCATTGACCCCATTCCCATTAAGCTAATCCTTTTACATTTACCCATTTGGCCTGTTAGAAAAAAACCATAACCTGAATTAACCCATTTAAAAGTAAATGTGTCAAATGAGTGAAAAATGACCCAACCTTTATTTGATGCTTACAGCCAATTTAATCTATTTACTCACGAAACTTAGATTGATATATTGATGATACAGTTTTTAATCATATTTGATACAATTAGTTATATAAAAAATTAAAGCAAAAAAGAACGACATTTACTGGCCAATCAACCTGACCTGACCAGGTCCGTATTGACAGGAACCCATCTCGATCTGTTATCTGACCCACCAATTTCACTAGCACCAGTACAAGGAAACATAACTCACCTTGAGCAGCATCACTCCATTATTTGATGGCAGAAGTATGTAGTAACACTGAAATGGTGTCTCTCTCATAGTCTCTGTATTACATCTGGATGAGCAAACCAAGCCCTGATCTAGAGAATGTAGGGCACTGCAAAGCCCTTGAAAGACTACAAAACCACATCCGAAAAAAAAAACTTGTGGAGTTATAGGAACATGAAGACGAACTCACTATAGATATCAGTCATGTTAGAATTAAATATCCAGAAATTTATGATAATCTATTATAAATGATAAATGAACATGAACCAGAAAGGCAAATATTCAGTGACCTTGGTTGTTCAACTCTGTTGGGTCAGTATCATCCAGTTCATTGGAGGTAGATGGGACAACAACAAAGGGAGTTCCCACAATCAGCGCTGTAACATAAGACCAAGTAAAGAAGAGTAAATAATGAAGCATGTGAAAATAAAATTAGCTGAAAAAAATCTGAGTTAAGTGTTCTGAATTGTGATCATCTAACACTGAATGATATACATTAATCATGAAAATTTGATTTTATGGTAAGATTAGACCCACCCAAGCAACTAGGCCCCTTAAGGAAAAACTATAAATAACACGAGAATCTTTGGAAACTTCGTTTATCATGGATTAAAGCTGGCAATATACACAAATATTGGAACACATATCTGTTGTGAATTTTTGGTTTGAGAATTACCTTCGCTTAAAGACCCTAAGTTGGTTCTTTCAATGATGTTAAAGTCAATAGGTGCAGTAACATGCTGCAACTTTGTATAGTAGTGAAAGGATGGCATGAGTAGAACTGTTTGGCTGCCAACCTTAAGAGAGTTGGTAACCAAATCAAGGGTGCCAAGCTCGTTGCCAGTTACTGGGCAAGTGGATTTCATCATTTTGTTTCCATGTGCATCATCCAATTGATAGCCATGACACCTGCATACCTGATAACTGTAGTTTGTTATTTACCATAAAGCTGATTGAGTTAAAAAATGCAAAGAAAAAGATAAAGTAGATCGATCAATGGTTTCTGATGTTTCTACTTGGGTGAGTTCTCATAATATAAGACTATATAAATATATAATACCTGGCAGGGTTCAAACTCATTAATGATGGGATTGAAAGATTGAATCAGATTGCAGCAGATTTGGTTTAAAGATCCTAGGATGTTTCTCTTGAATTTGAGACGACCCTGTAATTCTTCTGATTCATCCCTCAAATCATTTAACCATTGTTTTACCAGCATACACAAAACCTTTGCATCTGCATAAATCTAGTGTAAATATACTTGCTATACAAATTCATCCTCGTTTGATACTCTCTCTTGTTCCATTTACCTTTTCTCTACCATTTACAAACATCAATTACCTAATGATATTATACAATTTAAGTAGTTTGTCATATTTTATTGAATGAAAAGCTTTAAACTAGATGGAACTAACCTGGAAGATGATTGCAGAACGAACAATTCTCAAGATCAGATATATTCTTAACAAAGTTAATGATACTTTCTGAAAGAGCACCAACACCATTTGACACATGCTCTAACAACACGAAGTCCACTGAAACACATTTATCTGCTGCATCCTATACGGAAGTGATTCATCATACACAATTAACAAATTGAAATGGTTTACATTTCGGTAACAAGTAAATGAAACACAAGAACTACAGAACATGTTGAACTTGGTCACCGTTAAGGTTTTCCTTGCCACAGAATCTAGATTTTCAAGTAGACATGAACTAATAACAATCAGTTTTCTTCCAACATCTTCATTGTCACATCCCCATGAGTATAGAACTTTATCACTAAGGACAGTTTCAAGGTCGACATCTGCTGGCAAGAAATTAATTTATAAAAACAGGTAAAAGAAACTATGAGAAGCAAAGTGGATAAACTATTAAGTATGACTAGTCAAGAAAGTTATCTGTATCTGACAACATTATAAAAACATTTTACCACTACAAAAGACAGTTATGTTATTGTTGAGTTCTGGCAAGAAGGCATCAGTAGGCAAGTTATTAACAGCATGATGAAAATCACGGAGACTGAAATTCCCACTTGGCCTGTATGCTACCTTCATCTGCTTCAAAGCATGAACCACAAAGAAGCACACAATAAAGGAGAACAAACAAATGAGAGCACCAATCTTATGCAATATGACACTCAACACTAATCAGATTCAAATTTAAGCCTGACTTTACATAAGTTAGGTGCAAGTAGCAGTGTAGCACCTGTTTCACAATGTCATCACGCATCAGAAGAATTCAGATTGCAGTAGAAAGTAACTACATCTGGTCATCAACAACTGAGTCATTGTTTTACCTATTAAACCTAAAATATCAAAAGAGGTCTCCAATTATGAAACAGATGAATTTCCTTCTTTCTGCATACAATTTTACGGGATTTCAAATTATTTAACGTAATTACTACATCTGGACATCAACAACTAAGTCATAGTTTTACCTATTAAACCTAACATATCAAAACAGGACCCCAATCATGAAACAGATGAAGTTCCTCCTTTCTACATACAATTTGACGGGATTTCAATTAATTTAACATAACTTCTACATCTCATTCAGTATCTGTTCCATTTAAATTAAAAACTATACGGATCATCAACCTAGCCTCTAAAATTTTGAAATCTCAAGTCGAATCAGTTTGAACATTCATGCATTTGATCACATTGACGTTACTTCATCACACAAATGACCTAAAAACAATCAAACAGGTGTACTTAATGAATCACGTACCTCCGTAGAACACGATACTCGATTTCTAACAACGTAGCAAAGTCCGATCCTATCAAGGAGTGCCTTCGATTTTGATACCGATTTGCGACCTCCAGGGCTCGAAATCGCGTAGAAATTCGCTAGCTGCAGTAACGACTGCAGAACAACAAATTACTTACATGATTCACTAGCTTCTTCCAAAACGACTTTCGATTTTACAGAGATCTTATTGATATACAGATCGAATTCGATGTTTAGAGGAGATTCATTAATTAACATGCATGTTCAGAGATTAATCGTTCGTACCTGCTTTAGGTCTCGAAGTAGAGGTGGTGATAACGTCCGTAAATCCAACAGGAAGCACAGCATCACCATTGTTATCACTCGATAATAACTCTGTATCCTTTTGATTTGAAGTTTGGCGCGCTTTTGTCACTCCTTCAGCCTCTAGTTTACTTGTCAGGTTCGGTGATTTTGACTATGGATCATATATATATATATAAAGGTCCTCTTGTTAATAAACCAAGACTTACGGGACAAATCAAGTGTAGTGTTAACAAATGTTTAAAGTTACTATTCATAAAAACTTTGGTGTATTTGACTAGTTCCCCGCTAGCTTCCTTAAATAAAACTTATTTATTATTGTCGTTTAAAAGAAATAAAAATAATAAAAAGTAAATTACTATTTTGATCTTTGTGTTTGATCATTTTAACTATTTCAGTTCAAAAATAATTTTTTTAACAAATTAAGCTTTATGGTTAGTATTTTATAACTCTTTCAATTCAATACACTAATAGAGTTAAAATTTTCAATTAGTTTCTAATAAAATGATCAAAATACCCAAAATTTCCTTGGACTGAAATGGTTATATTTAATAACCTCCGTGACCAAAAACATAATTTACTCTCTCATACTAACATATAATATGTTATATGTTATATGTTATATGTATATGTTATGTTATGTTATATGTTATATGTTATATGTTATATGTTATATGTTATATGTTATATGTATATGTTATATGTTATATGTTATATGTTATATGTTAATGTTATATGTATATGTTATATGTTATATTTATATGTTATATGTTATATGTTATATGTTATATGTTATGTTTATGTTATATGTTATATGTTATATGTTATATGTTATATGTTATATGTTATAGTTATATGTTATATGTTATATTTATATGTATATGTTATATGTATATGTTATATGTTATATGTTATATGTTATTATGTTATATGTTATATGTTATATGTTATATGTTATATGTTATATGTATGTTATATGTTATGTTATGTTATATGTTATATGTTATATGTTATATGTTTATGTTATATGTTATATGTTTATGTTATATGTTATATGTTATATGTTATATGTTATATGTTATATGTTATATGTTATATGTTATATGTTATATGTTATATGTTATATGTTATATGTTTATGTTATATGTTATATGTTATATGTTATATGTTATATGTTATATGTTATATGTTATATGTTATATGTATATGTTATATGTTATATGTTATATGTTATGTTATATGTTATATGTTATATGTTATATGTTATATGTTATATGTTATATGTTATATGTTTATGTTATATGTATATGTTATGTTATATGTTATATGTTATATGTTATATGTTATGTTTATGTTATATGTTATATGTTATATGTTATATGTTATATGTTATATGTATATGTTATATGTATATGTTATATGTTATATGTTATATGTTATATGTATATGTTATATGTTATATGTATATGTTATATGTTATATGTAATGTTATATGTTATGTTATGTTATATGTTATATGTTTATGTTATATGTTATATGTTATATGTTATATGTTATATGTATATGTTATATGTTATATGTTATATGTTTATGTTATATGTTATATGTTATATGTATATGTTATATGTTATATGTTATATGTTATATGTTATATGTTATGTTATATGTTATATGTTATAGTTATATGTTATATGTTATATGTTATTGTTATATGTTATATGTTATATGTTATATGTTATATGTTATATGTTATATGTTATATGTATGTTATATGTTATATATGTTATATGTTATATGTTATATGTTAATGTTATATGTTATATGTTATATGTTATATGTTATATGTTATATGTTATATGTTATATGTTATATGTTATTGTTATATGTTATATGTTATATGTTATATGTTATATGTTATATGTTATATGTTATATGTTATATGTTATATGTTATATGTTATATGTTATATGTTATATGTTATATGTTATATGTTATATGTTATATTTATATGTTATATGTTATATGTTAATGTTATATGTTATGTTATATGTTATATGTTATATGTTATATGTTATATGTTATATGTATATGTTTATGTTATATGTTATATGTTATATGTATATGTTATATTTATATGTTATATGTTATAGTATATGTTATATGTTATATGTTATATGTTATATGTTATATGTTATATGTTATATGTTATATGTTATATTTATATGTTATATGTTATATGTTATATGTTATATGTTATATGTTATATGTTATATGTTATATGTTATATGTTATATGTTATATGTTATATGTTATATGTTATATGTTATATGTTTATGTTATATGTTATATGTTATATGTTATAACCCTAAAGCTTTAGAATTTACACAACAACCCTTAAAGTGAAAATGACCAAAATGCCTTGTACTTAACAGATAAAACTTAACAAAGTTAGTGTTAGGGGCCAAAAGAGTTTAAAAAAACGTAACGTTAGGGGTTGATATGTCAAAAGATTTCTTTTTGGGCCGATAGGGTTAAATGGCTCTAACCCTAAGGGCCAAAATAGTAATTTACTCTAAGTTTTAAGTTATGTATTAATGCATTAAAACTGAATTTATATTTCTATGAGTTTTATAAATTAAATCTCATCTCACTACTGTAATAAAATGATATTTATAATTGACACATGACAACATCATATAATCATATTAATAAAGATCTTTTACTAATGTTATTAACTGTTCATCAAATCTTTTTGTTTCCCTCTCTCCTATTTTATAATCATATTAATTACTAATAATATTATTTTTTAATTAAAATAAATTTTTAATAAATTAAAATAAAGATCTTTTACTAATGTTATTTCTAAGGAAATATTTTTCATAAAATTAGAAAATCAAACTTTTTCAAAAATACAAAATATTTTATAATGCTTTTAAAAAGTATTTTTTTATAAACAAAAATAAATAAAAAAGAGAGTTATAATAAGAAAGTTGTTTAGTACATTTTTTTTAAATGTGTTTGTTTTGAAATTTTATTTTATTTTATTATTATAAAAGAGATTTCAATCATATGTTATTTAAGAATATCTATACATATTAATAAATTTCATTATATTTAATATTTTTATTCAACACATATAATATACGAGTTTACTAAATTTAGTATCTATAACTTATAATAAAAGACTAACTATGGGTACACATGGTATGTTTCTAACATGTCCACCTAAGCGCCACATGTGTATTGTCACATGTCGCCACTTCCTTTAATCTTGAGTTAATACAAATTGAAAATTATTAACTCATATCAATTATATATTAACTCATGTCAATTACAATAAATAATATATTAATAATCAATTGTTACTTTTAATTTGTTTGATATTTTTTAAAAAGAAATTGTTATTTATGTTAACAAATAATGATTAAGTTATTAATTTTAGTATTACCGGTAACAAATTTCGTTTTATTAAAATAAAAGTTTCTATCATATTTTTTTTGAAATAATATTCTTCTCCTAATTAATTTTAAAATTCATGATATTATTCATATTTTGATATTATTGTATTTTTATGACAACCCTAACAATTTAAGATTTAAACAAGTTATATATAAGTAAAATTCTCATATATAATTTAACCAACGCTTTATGAGTTACATATGTTTTAGTATATATATATATATATATATATATATATATATATGTTATACGCATGCATGTTTGCATGCATGTATAAATTTTACGTGTGCATGTATCCGAATACATAACCTTTTAATACCAAACATCATGTGATCAAAATATCGCAAGCATGTAACACCAAACATACATCAAATGAACCAAAATACAACCCAACCAAACACCACAATACAAAGTTAACATCAAAGAAACTTGATACCAATAACATGAAACCTTAAACCTTAAGTTCCTAAACACTTGAACATCAAAATAAGTACCATTTAAAGATATAAAACTCGGTTTAAACAACCCGATTAGACAACTTAAGCAATGGTTATTATGGTGTTAATGACCCGGTGACTCAATGGATCATTTAGTAGACACCTAGCTTCATTAAGAACACCAAGCACTCCCACAACTCGCCACCTATACCTAAGAATTGACTAAGCAAGTCTAGTAACACCACCTCACTAACCTATAACCTAGAACTAATCATAACCATCTCCACTATATCAACACCTCTCGGCCAATGGCTTTGGAACACAAACGACACCACTACAACCACTTCGACCACCATCACCTTCACACCACCCACCACCTTGAAACAGGTCAAATACCACCACCATTACTCTCTCTCTCTCTCTTTAAGCTCTCGGTCACCACCATAACACCACCATAACCGAACACCATCATCTTCCAAATCGATTATTGCAAGGAGATCGAGACTTTGGAGCTCAAAACAATCATTCAAATCGGTTCATTGAAGAAGGAAGCTACTATTAGCTACCCTTGCTCTCTCTCATTATCAAAATCAAGGTTTTAAATGTTAAACTAATTAAAACTATAATTTATATGTGTGTTAACAACACATATAATCAACCCTTGTGATTAAAACATGAAAAGTTTTCATCAACATTACAAATATTTCATCTTATTCAAAGATCAATAAGAAGGTTTGAAAATCTGAAAAGTATGATAAATTATGAAATTAAACAAAAAGATTATAAATAAGGGTTGAAATTATGTATAAATTTAATAAAATTATTATACTACTTAAATGACTGTGATTATGGAAATAAAAATAGTAGATATATTAGAGTTATTAATGATAAAGGTTCTGCAATTTTGATACAATTATAATCAGTAAAATAATTTATATAAATTATTTAAGTGTTTGGAAAAGAATTTTCTACTGGAAGAACCGAACCTGAAAAGAAGCTGGAATATGGTGATCCTTATGATTTAAAAGACTTGTAGAAAAAGTTTTGTGGCTTAATTCGAAGTTATGCATAAGTTATGAATTTTAGAAATTTATGCTATTTGAAAATCGGAAAAAAATACTTAAACTATAAGATAAATAATGAAAATTTTACACAAAGCATGGTAATTAGAATAGAGAAGTTTGTATGAAGATTAGAATTTTAGGACATATTTTGTTATTTTTACCGAATATTGTTGGAATGATAAAAATCATAAAATTAGGTTCTGCAATGATTGAGAACTTAATAGAATTTTAAAGAAATATACCTTTTGTTATATATATCCCGAAAAAATTTGATAAATTTTAGAGGCCCGAAGGTATTTCAGCTAATTCATGCAATTAATATAAAAGTTTTAGAAAATAAACTGTAAATAATTAGTATATGGAATTTAACATGTTATCACTAATTTTTGAACCTGATTGCTGTAAAAATTTCATGATACTTGTTTGATTATAATTATGTAATAGATTTTACCATCTGAGATACTGAAAATTTTGAAGAAAAGATATTTTCTAAACTATAAAATGTTTTGTTTATAGGTTACCCATTGGAATAAAAGGTGAGACTTATAGCCCCGTTTTGTTCTTATAAGCTTTTTGGGGGAAAAAGCATATTGTTTTTATGATTGATGCAATTATATAAGATTTTTGAGATTTACTGTCATTTATGTTACAACCATTAATTCGGATGTGGAACCGTTGGATAATATAGATAATGCTACTTAGGAAATATTTCCTGCACCAATAGGATGAGTGTTGTGATGCTATATTATCTGATTTTATGAATTATGTTATGATAGTTATGAATCATCTGATTATTACGTAAGGTTTGGTTGTATTTGATGCATCGAAAATATTTTGTCTGAAATTAAACCTATGATCTCACCAACTTTATGTTGACCATTTTGAGTATGTTTTTTCAGGAAGTCATCATGTCTAACAACATAATGAATCTGACAGTTAACCTCTATAACCTCAGTGTATCGGTGGATGTTCATTTCCATCATCTCTGAAGACGTAGTTGTTAGATTTTATGTTTGTAATATGATTATATTATGTCAAATTTTGACTACTCATGATATGATGTAATCCTAACTTAAATTATCTATATGATGAATGTTATGTTATGGTATGTTCTTGTATGTTAAATTATTTATTCTTTTTGATCAATGGGTTTTGAATAAGCAAGTCACACTCAACACATTTCACGCTTCCACCGGGATATGACAATTTTTAACAACATTTTATTGTTGTGACTTTTACTCATCCTTTATAACTTTAAATATCATTACATAAATAAGCATTTGCATCTTTATGAACAATTACTTTTTAATTTTAATGTTCCTTGTCTTAGTTACGTATTATCGTTACATACTTTTGTGGATTTTATCAAATTTGTTTACTAGTTAGTATTTTTTTATGTTCAATTGTTCTACATTCATTTATTTCTATTGTGGAACATCGTAATTTTTTATATCATTATATAAAAAAAGATTCTTATTCTAATTTATCTTTTCAACATCATATATATATTATCATATATATATTGATGTAATTTGTTTACGCATGTGTTATTTTAAATAGTGGTTCATCCGTGTAACACACGGATCACTAAACTAATTTTATAAATATATTAAGAGTAGTTGAATTGAAAGTCTCAGGGCAACGCATAATTTTTCAGGTTTTACTCACTTGAACTGCTTCTAAATCTAATTAGTATATTATTTAATTAGTTTTATTTTACATTTTATATATAAATCATGTTTTTGCATAGTGAATCAAAATATTTCAATTTCTACCATCCTCTCAATATGACTCTATCGACTCATTTTGTTAATGTTCTTATGTCATAACATTCTTAACTTGCATTTGTGCTTTTTGTCTCTTATTTTCATTTATTTATTTTTCATATATAATCTTGTCCATGCAAGTCTTGTCATATTGGTATAAGTTTGAAGAGTTATGTTGTTATGTTCAACAGGCATTGAAAATGTACCTAACGAATCTTGAGTTTGCATTGAGAGCTGATGCTTTAGTAGAGGTGTTTCATAAAGTGCTGAAATTTAAATCAAAGTAAATTGGCCAATTAATTAGCAGCTTTGAATTTTATTAGTTGGACTAACGTTTTACAATTTAAGAAACCATGTCTAACGTTTCAATCATTTAATAGAAATTAATGCAAACAAGCATCTTATAAAAACTTAAAAGACCGGTCACATTGAATCGTTTAAATCTACATAAAGTTTAAAACCAATTTCTATTTGATTCGATTTTGAACCATACACTTAGCTTAACTCTCATCAAGATGAGTTGTCTTTTATCCCAAAAGGGTTACGTATGCTATATTGCTATTATAAACTACAAGTAACTGGGTCGAATTTGGTTTCAAACTATATTTTTTAATGCATTGTTTTACCCATTTACTTTTTAGCCACCAGTTAAAATACAATAAAGTGAATAAAAAGAAACAACGTAAGGAACCGGTAAGTCTAGTTATTTAACAAGTGGTATGCATTTAATATATTTTTTTTGAACTAACTAGGACCCATTTACTACTTAATCACCAGTTTATTATATCATAATTAATACTTTTAAGATAAGATATAACTCAAATCAACTAAATAGTTGACAACCCTTTATTGATCATCTCCATCTTGAGTTGTGTGACCCTCATGATCTCCAATTACATCTTTAATAAACTTTATCAAAGAGCATAACCCACCCAAGAAGTTATGATCAATCACACCTCTACCCTCTTTAACATGTGCAAAATCAATAATCTTCACTTGTGCATTTGGACTCTCCTCTTCTAAAGCCAATCCCTTTTCAAACATGACAAGTAGTGAACATGCACAAAAATGGTAAATAGTTTGTTCCTCAAACCATGCCTTTAGCTCCAACAATTGGGCCAAAATCCCATCCGACCCGCCATACACAGCCGATGCCAAACTACGGTCCGAGCCTAGACTAGATTCCGCAAACGGGCCAGAAGATACAAATTTTGTAAGAAGCAATCTGACATCGTCTGCACAACTTTTAAGTACAAGATCTCTAGGAGGCTTATAAAACCCGACCTCTTCGTTAATGTAGATTTGCAAACCCGAAATCCTAAACCCTAATCGAGCACTACTGGTTTCGCGGTCTCGTTTCAAGCATTTTGCAATGTACTCGTTTGAAGCTTCCGGGCCCCACGTTCTGGACCCGATTTTGATGTCCATAATCGTGGGATTTTCACGATTTGAAGTGAGATCTTGTAACACGAGGTGCGGGTGCTCGGATCCATCCGATGCATTCATAACTTTAGTCCCATAGTAAATAGGAAAGTATTTACGAATGTTATCCGGGATTTTCGTGTTGGATGAAAATTGTTTGTAAAAAGTTACTTCAGCTGACCCGCGTTCATCGCCTTGAAGGGGTTTGTAAAAACGGCCCGAATCATCGATGAGTGGCCCGCGGGTCTCGTTACTTGCATGGTGTCCGGCAACTTGATGAGATGGGATCTTGAGCATCTCTGAAGATCAAAAAAAATGTAGAAAGAATTAAATTCTGTTATCAGGTGGTCCATGAAGAATATACTTCAAGATATTAATTCAACAGATACCAAAAAAAAAGCACAACTATAGTTACATTGGGTTTGAAGGTTTAAAGGCTGTGAGTTAAAATCCTAAAATAAATAAAAAGCATTTTACAAGTCATAAAAGATAAAATAAAATTGTGCAAATGCAGGTATGTGTTGATCTAGGGTGTCATGTTGTCATGTCACTATAATTCTCATATACGCATTCATGTCCTGCCTGCATTCTTAAATAACATTTTTTTCACAATTCAAATCCATAAGTTTTAAATCACATGACAACAATTTTACTATTAAAGCTCCATCACGTATAATGATAACATAATCAGGTGATGGAAATAGAAACCACAACAAGAATTACAAACAAAACTGAATTCGTCTAATAATTTCTTAACATCACGATCAATCGACTATATAGCTCCGATTATCATTCAATTTGTGCAGTAACATTATACGATATATTCATCATCATCAAAACATTCATCAACGCTGAAGTATTATACACCAAATAAAACCTAAAAAAGTGATCACGGAGACATGGATGATAAAACAAGAACTATACGTCCATCAAGAGATGAATTACGTAAATATGTTGTATTTCACTATTTCTTCTCGGATCCATAATAATAATATCAATGGTGGTCGAATGGAAATTAACGAATTCGTAGGTTAAAAATACAACAAATTGAACGCATAATGAAATCAAATATAAAATTGGTGATATATTACCTGTAAATGAATAGATCTAGAGGAAATGTGAACTGATATGAAATTATTAATCCCCTGAGGATGAACTCTGAGGGAATGATGAATCCACACACGTTGGCAGAAGTTAAAGGGTTGAACTTATTTGTAATATGGTAATATTATGCTTTAGATCCCTTGACTTTGTAGATTCTACATTTTTTAAGCTTTTGTCTTTTCAGAATCTTTTGCTTTTTTTAAAATATAAAGTGTTTTTTAATAGAATAAAAACTCAAAAGATTATTTACTTTTACTTACAAAATACATTAATAGATAACGCTTAGATAATTCAAGATAAATAACCATTTGCAAAGAGAAACTCATAACTTTTGATTAAAGTGAGAACATCAATTACCATCACATTCACCTCCCACCCGAAAAAATAAAGTATTAAGTTCAAGTTTAACCTTACACAAAATAATAAGTCTTAGATTTTACGCACTAAACTTGAAATCTAGGCTTCCAGCTATTCATGATATAATTACAGGTGTGTTATATGTACATGATACATCTGTCTTTTATATTTGATTAATCTTTTATATCTGATTACCCACCTTGTTAAATTATCATGATAAGACAAAGCATAATTTTTTTTTATGATTATGCTTAGCATATTCATCTTCATATTTGTTATGTTCCTTTCCTTGTCGGATAGAATTAATATTTTCAAATATTCCTTTTAGATTAATAACTATTTTAAAAAGTTTTTCAATGTTTAAAAATTCTTTACGTCAAAAATTAAAACTTTTTTATTTCTTTATAATACAAGTTTAATTTAATTTAATTTAATTTTTTATTTTATTTTTGGAGAAAGTAGGCACCGTGCAAAGACAGCTTTTTGGTGTACGTGTTTTCTGAACATTTAAAAAACACGTTCTCCCCGTTCACAAAACAACAACAAAAAAATATATACTTTCTCAAAATAATAATTTTTTCACACGAACAATACGACAAGCTTTGACTTCATTTTTTTAACAAGAAAGGTATGACAATTAGCCTTGCTCCTCACTAATTTCAAGCTCGCATAAGAGTTCTTTGACAGCCTCTTAATGATTTAGATGTCTAAATGTTTCAGTATTTAATTGTTTAGACTGTTTGTTTCGCAATCAAATGGCTGAATGGTTCAGACATTTACCTTTGAATGGTTAAACATTATACTATTGCTTAATGGTTAAGAGAGTCAAATGGTGAATAGTTAAGATATCTTTTTTAAATTGATCAGACATTTATATTTGAATAGTTAAACGATATACTAACTTTTAATCGTTCAAACCTATTCAACACTTAATGGTTTAAACATCTTATTAGTTCAACACTTAATCATTTAGAAGTTGTCAAATAGCCACCAACTGTCTTCTAGTCCTAAATGAAATGAAAGGAGATACCACACACTCTCACACTTAGAGACTGTTTGGGAACATCTAAATCAACTTCTTAATAGTTCAGATATCTTAATGGTTCATCACTTTATGATTCAGATTGTTTGTTTCGTGAGCAAATGGCTAAATGCTTCAAACATTTACCTCTGAATGGTTAAACATTATATTAATGATGAATGATTAAGATGTCTAATGTTGAATGCCAAAATTCTCTTATCTGAATTGGTAAGACATTTATCCTTGAATAGTTAAATGATATATTAGCTTTTAATGATTCAACACTTAATGATTTAAACATTTTATTGATTCAACGCTTAATCATTCAGAAATTATCAAACAGTCCATTACATTTGTTTCAAAAGCACCAGGGAGTAATGCACTTTTTTCTAAAGGTAAACAAACAATTTTATTATTCCACATGCTAACCTAAAGCAAAACATACACCATGATGGTTCAAATCAAATCTCCATGTCATATACATCGTAATTACATCATTAATCTCATAAAAATACTTGAATTTTAGATTGATGCGTGAGTTCTAGAAATCAAATAATTTTAATTTCTCCCACAACCTTAACAACAATAGTAGATTTTTTTTATAAAAAATGTAATTATTGAACATACAAATATAATCACAGAGTTTATTTTCAAGTTTGGCTTGGACATGCTGAACTTATCAATTTATGTTAGATGTATTGTTATAATTGGTTTAAACATAATGTTGTAACCATCTTAGATGCACCATTGTAATCAAAATACTTATTGCTGGACAACTTGTTGTATATATCTATATATAATTAAAATGCATCCCCTTAGATGCACCATTATAATCAAAAAACTTATTGTTGGACAAATTGTTGAATATATCTATATATAATCAAAAGCTATTCCCTTGGTGAATTTAAATGTATTTAAACTACATATATTAATATAGACATTGGTCAAAGTACTAAATGTATTAGTTATTACATTTAAGTTATGTTAGAATTTTAATGTAATAGGTATAAATGTTTATGTGATTTTCAAAGTTATATACTTAAAATTGTTTATATGTTTGTATATATCTAGCTATATATAATCAAAAGCTATTTACTCCAAATTTTTAAATGAAATCTAGGTAATAGTTAAGTGGAGACATGAATATATAAAGTTGCCAAGACCCATGTAAGTATGTAAATGGTACAAATTGATGCCATAAATGACATAAGCACATAGCAAAGCCACTCCTTTTAGTCACTTTATTTCAAACGTCTACCTTTTTCATGTTGATTTTATTCCAAGACAACTGGTGAAATCTTTTTATTCCCAACTTTAGAAGTGAATAGGAACACATTTGTTTGGTTCGGTTCGACTCGAGAAAGATCAGAACCGTCATCTTTACCTAGCCATGAGTTCTACTAGAGGAATCATTTGATAAGTATTGTTTGTGTGACCACAAAAGGAAAGATACTCTTAGAAGTCTCATCCTTATTCACAAGTTGATTTGCGTGTTCACATTTCTAAGAACATATGTTGAGATCTAAGATGGTTGAATGAATCAGGACAACTAATCGGTTTAAACGGTTGACATCCTATTTTAAAAAGACTCATTCGGATAGTAGGGTATTTTAAAACGCCGTTAAAAATATTTTATGTAAAAAGGTATGTGTTACTATAGACGTTTTTAATATGTTAAATAATTGACTTTTTTCAATGGAAAGTGACTAAAAGAATCTATAGATGGAAGAGTTGATTTAGAGATATAAACTTTTGAATTCTATACGATTATTTACTTGTATGTTTTGAGTTTACAATTTTGAATAGTTTTATGGTTTTTAAATGTACTTGAGTTCTTATTGAAAACCTATGCATGTGTGTATGTTGTACGTAGCATTATACTAATACACAATTGTAAAGGTCGGTGGGTTTTTTTTATTCTACCTAAATTTCTATTATAAACAATATTGTCCAGCTTTCTAGCATAATTCTGTTATATACAATACTTTCCAGCTTTCTAGCATAAGTTGTTTTGTAATTTAGAGGTTTGTTTCTTAATCTTCTAAACAAGTGCCTTGGGTTTTAACCACATGATAAGCAAAAAGCTTTTTTTTTTCTTTTTCCTTTTTTATACTTTTTTTTTCTTTTTGTCAAAATACAAAATTTAGTTTGAAACGAGTAGAAACGACTGTAAGTCTATGTTTCAACATAATATTTGTTTGAAAAAAATCAGGTCAGATATTATGTTTCCATCTAATGGTATAAACGACTTAGTTCGATTGTAGTCTATACTTTATCACGTACGCCGTGTACGTACGATGCCACGACAACGTCGGCGGGTAAAAAATATAGTTATATATATTTCCAATGTTTTACGACGATTTATAGTGTTGCCTGCTGAGTTTTGAGCTTAGTCTGTGATGAATTTACAATCAAAATTGAATCTACTCTCGAAAATATTGAACAAACAATATCAATACTTTTTTATTATGTTTCGAAAGAGAATCTCACCTATTACATGATAATACTCTTTCTTTTATACTACTAACAGTCATTAACTAACTCTAACAATGTTAACAACATTGTTACAATTAACATCACAAGAAACAAAAATAACACATTTAGTCCTTGAGTTATTAGTATACATAATAACCTAAAAGGTATGTGTTACTATAGACGTTTTTAATATGTTAAATAATTGACTTTTTTCAATGGAAAGTGACTAAAAGAATCTATAGATGGAAGAGTTGATTTAGAGATATAAACTTTTGAATTCTATACGATTATTTACTTGTATGTTTTGAGTTTACAATTTTGAATAGTTTTATGGTTTTTAAATGTACTTGAGTTCTTATTGAAAACCTATGCATGTGTGTATGTTGTACGTAGCATTATACTAATACACAATTGTAAAGGTCGGTGGGTTTTTTTTATTTTTTTTTATTCTACCTAAATTTTTGTTATCTACAATACTGTCCAGCTTTCTAGCATAAGTTGTTTTGTAGTTTAGAGGTTTGTTTCTTCATCTTCTAAACAAGTGCCTTGGGTTTTAACCACATGATAAGCAAAAAGCTTTTTTTTTTCTTTTTCCTTTTTTCATACTTTTTTTGTCAAAATACAAAATTTAGTTTGAAACGAGTAGAAACGACTGTAAGTCTATGTTTCGACATAATATTTGTTTGAAAAAAATCAGGTCAGATATTACGTTTCCATCTAATGGTATAAACGAATTAGTTCGATTGTAGTCTATACTTTATCACGTACGCCGTGTATGTACGATGCCACGACAACGTCGGCAGGTAAAAAATATAGTTATATTTATTTCCAATGTTTTACGACGATTTATAGTGTTGCCTGCTGAGTTTTGAGCTTAGTCTGTGATGGATTTACAATCAAAATTGAATCTACTCTCGAAAATATTGAACAAACAATATCAATACTTTTTTATTATGCTTCGAAAGAGAATCTCACCTATTACATGATAATACTCTTTCTTTTATACTACTAACAGTCATTAACTAACTCTAACAATGTTAACAACATTGTTACAATTAACACCACAAGAAACAAAAATAACACATTTAGCCCATGAGTTATTAGTATACATAATAACCTAAAAGGTATGTGTTACTATAGACGTTTTTAATATGTTAAATAATTGACTTTTTTCAATGGAAAGTGACTAAAAGAATCTATAGATGGAAGAGTTAATTTAGAGATATAAACTTGTGAATTCTATACGATTATTTACTTGTATGTTTTGAGTTTACAATTTTGAATAGTTTTATGGTTTTTAAATGTACTTGAGTTCTTATTGAAAACCTATGCATGTGTGTATGTTGTACGTAGCATTATACTAATACAAAATTGTAAAGGTCGGTGGGTTTTTTTATTTTTTATTCTACCTAAAATTCTGTTATATACAATACTGTCCAGCTTTTTAGCATAAGTTGTTTGTAGTATAGAGGTTTGTTTCTTCATCTTCTAAACAAGTGCCTTGGGTTTTAACTACATGATAAGCAAAAAGCTTTTCTTTTTTCTTTTTCCTTTTCCTTTTTTCATACTTTTTTTTACTTTTTGTCAAAATACAAAATTTAGTTTGAAACGAGTAGAAACGACTGTAAGTCTATGTTTCGACATAATGTTTGTTTGAAAAAAATCAAGTCAGATATTACGTTTCCATCTAATGGTATAAACGACTTAGTTCGATTGTAGTCTATACTTTATCACGTACGCCGTGTACGTACGATGCCACGACAACGTCGACGGGTAAAAAATATAGTTATATTTATTTCCAATGTTTTACGACGATTTATAGTGTTGCTTGCTGAGTTTTGAGCTTAGTCTGTGATAAATTTACAATCAAAATTGAATCTACTCTCGAAAATATTAAACAATCAATATCAATACTTTTTTATTATGCTTCGAAAGAGAATCTCACAATAATACTCTTTCTTTTATACTACTAACAATCATTAACTAACTCTAACAATATTAACAACATTGTTACAATTAACACCACAAGAAACAAAAATAACACATTTAGTCCCTGAGTTATTAGTATACATAATAACCTAAAAACATAACTGCTAGGTCTAGGGTCAATATTTCTAGTCCATTTTGTATAGGCTTAAAACTTGAATTAATATCTGTAATGAATGCTTGTAATTCATTATTGTGTATGCATTAAATGTATAGGTTAACCCATATATATGTGTGTTGATTTATGTATGTTTGCAGATAAAACAATATAATTGGTGGATTTCTGAAATTGATCAAGTGTAAGAAAAATCTACGAATGAACATTTTGTTCTTCCGTAGTTATGTTTCTTACAAGTAGATTACATCCTAAGATATTCTGTGGATGAACAACCAGATCTGAGGAACAAGTTTGCTTCGGAAGAACAAGATTCCTACGGAAGAACAAATTTGCTTCGGAAGAACAAGACTCCTACGGAAGAACAAGACTCCTACGGAAGAACAAGTATCTACGGAAGGCAATATTCCTGCAGAGTACAAACACTTGTATTCAAACAATACAAGTGTGTAGAGATTAATGAAGAGGCTGATGCAACCTAAACATCTAATGTCTATCCTGCATGCTGCACAAGTGCATTGAAAAAGAATGCTTAGGAAGTTTTACACATGCAACAAAAAATACTCTAAGTGTGAAATCTTCCGAAGCCAAGACCAATATCTTCCGAAGCCAAATATGAAGTCTTCCGAAGCCTTAGAGACAAAGTCTTCCGAAGCTTCAACTCATGAAGACAGATTTCTTCCGAAGACTTTTAATACATGTTTTATCCTGATGTACTTTTCCTTAAAGCTGGACACCTTTCCGCTGCACCTCTGTAAGGTCACCAACTTATATGAGTTGGTGAAAAGGTCCATGCTTTTGGTAACTGTACATTGAGGTCTTGAGTTTGTAACTTTCTACTTCATGTACTTTATCCTTTTTGTAATAGATAAGGATGTGAGCTATGGCATGTCATAGTCACAAGTCAAAAGGCAATCTGCCTTTTGACTTTATAATTGATTTTGTTTGTGTCTAGTCAATTGTATCCAGCTGCCTTTCAAAGTATAGCCGGCTGTAGGATGTAGTATAAGTATCTCATGTTCTTGTATCTTTCCTTTATGCTTTGTAACACTTGTAATAGAATATAGAGAAAGCAATATACTGCATTCTTGAAAACCATATACTTGTGTTCTTTGTGTTTTGTCTCTTATATTACTTGTGTTCTTAGTGTCTAACCTTGGTTAATCTAGTTTACTGTTTGATTAAGTTTTTGTTAATCTCCTCTTGTGTTGTTGTGTTGTAACTGACCCCCTTCAGCGGTCCTGCATTTGGTATCAGAGCTTTCCAGGATCTTGATATAAGATCTCACCATCTTAAGATCCCTCACACACACAAATACTAAACTTTTCAAATGGCAGCCATTTCCAAAACTGATATGGAAACTGAAACCATGAACAAGTTCCCACTGATCACTCTTGATGAGTTGATACCTGGTGTTTAAGAATGGAAGGTTTCATCAGGTCTCTTGATTCAAGAATGTGGGAGTCTATTGAGAATGGACCTTTCATACCCAGCACCCCTTCTGCTACTGGTGCTAGTATGATCCCAAAAGATATGGCTAACTACTCTGATGAAGATATGAAGAAAGTAGAGATTGACAGAAAAGCCATGACAGCTCTTCAAACTGCCCTTCCAAACTCTGTGTACAGAGGTTTCAAGAAGTGCAAAACAGCCAAACAGCTATGGGATGCGCTGAAACTAATGTATGAGGGTTCATCTGAAGCCAAGGAGAACAAGAAGGATCTCCTGAAGCAGCAGTTTGAAAACTTCACCTTCAAAACAGGTGAAACCATGACTCAGCAGTACTTCATGTATGTTGAGATTGTGGATACCCTAGTGGATGGAGGAGTTTCTCTTGAGAATAGAGACATTGTAAGGAAGTTCATGTCCTCACTTCCTAGGCAATGGACACACTACTGTGTGGTGATCAAGAGAACTGAAAATCTCAAAACTCTTACTCTGACAGAGTTATATAGGATTCTCAGTGGCCACCAGATGGAGATGAACATACAAGGTTCATTTGGCAACTCCAACAATCAAATGGGTTCAGCCCTACATGTGGTTGAAAGGGACATCATAGAACCCAAACATCATATCAATTGCTACCCTGTCAACTCACCAAAGGGTCATTTCATCTCCTTCCTAAAGACACCAAGGGAGAACTACACTCACGAAAGCCCATTCCAAAAAACAAGCTCTTCTCAAGCTTTTGTGTCTTCTGATGAAAGCTGTGGCAACTCTCTTTTCACTCTTGAAGACCTGGACTGTATTCATCCAGATGATATGAAATACATGGAAATAGTCCAGCAGATGGCTCTTCTCACTCACAGAGCCAAGAAGTTCTACAAGAGGACTGGAAGGAAGTTCCCAAGCAATGCAACCAGTGGAAAGTTTGGCCTGGACAAAGGCAAAGTCAAGTGTTACAACTGTAACTTGATGGGTCACTTTGCTAGAGAGTGCAAGGCACCTAGAACAAATGGTGGCCAAACACAGTCCAGACCAAACTACACTGACAAAGCTCTCCAGAATGAGAAGTCAAAGCAGCAGGCTGCTGTTGCTGTTAAAGAAGGAGGCTTTGACTGAGCTTTCAGGTGGAAGATGCTTCTCCTAACCAAGAACTAATGGCAGATCATGATGAAGCCAAGGTATTGGAACATCTCTGTACTCCTGAATGCATTGCTAAAGTTAACAGATACATGTTCTATAACCTGGAAATGAGATCTGACCTTGAGTCCTTAAACATTTTAAAATCTGATTTTAGAAAGTCTGAAAATAATTATAAACTAAAGATAGAGGACTTAGAGAAAACGATTTCAGTTCTAAAACATGAACACATAGATTTTAGGGCTCAAATCAAAGATCTCATAACCAAGTTAACTGAGTGCCAGGCTGAGCTTGTGATCAGCAAAGCAAGGGTAGAAAAGAGTGTTCTTGAAGAAGAGACCTTCAAGAACATGATATCCTCATCCCTACACAACAAAGTATGCTATCAAAACAGGCAGGGACTGGGATCCAATGAGATAGCTCCTCCACACACAATCTTGTCTGTAAGATCTCCTAGGTGTGGAACTTGTGAAGATGAGCTTCCTCTCATAGATCCTATGAGTGAAGAGGATGAAGAAGAGATAGTGAAGAATTCCTCTAAGAAGAGTGAAGAGGAGGATTCCAAGAAGGGTCACTATCCTTTTGAGGAGAGAAAGAAGACTATGATGACCAAGTCAATGAGAAAGAACTTGATCAGAAAGAGCAAAAGAAAGGCAAGGAATGCTCAACAGATCAAGGCTACTTTTGACTCTAAGCAGAAATAAGTTTTCATCTCTGTAGGGTTTAAAGTGGTAGAGACTGAAGACATCAACCAAAACTCTTCTGCTAAGAGTTTTGGTTCTTGTTCAACTCATCTCAGTAACAAGAAGAAGACTAATCTGCTATGTACCACTGCTGCACAGCCTGGACCATCAAACTCCAAGCACAGTTCTCAGCCCAAGAGGACTGTCTCAGCATCTGCAAAGATAAAGGTGGAGAAGGGATGTGACCAAAAACAGTCTTGTTCTCAGGAAAAGGCTCTTGTGAAGAAGAAGATGAATTGTGTCATGTGTGACAGTACCACTCACATTGCTAAGGATTGTCCATATAATCCTAAAGGTACTGTCCATATGACCAAAACAAAGACTTCAAAGAGTCTCAAGAAGATTCAAGCTTCGGAAGGAAAATCTATTTCCCTCAAAAGCTCCAAGTCTAAAAAGAAGGGAAGTGGAAAATTACCCTCGAAAGAGAAGTTGGTCTCAGAAGAAAAGAGTTCTTCCGAAGCACTAAAGTCTGCTGCAGTGTCTGTAGAATCTTCCGAAGGATCAGTCATCAAAACTTCCGAAGTTTCAAAAGCTTCCGAAGTTTTGAAGGTCAAGTCCAAGACTCCAAAGGTGGTGTGGATGTCTAAGAAAGACCAAGTGACTGAGATTTCTCCATCAACAACAACTCAAGATCCTCTTAGTACAACCATAGGATCTATTACTATTGAATTACATTCTGTAAATGAGCCCAAGACAAGCAAGGCTTGGGTTTTCAAATGTAACTAATCATTTTCTTGACAGCCGAAGACAAACAAAAATGTCTGGATCATAGACAGTGGCTGTTCCAGGCATATGACAGGCAATAGGTCACTACTCCAGAACTTTGAAAGGATTGATGGAGGACCAGTTGCTTTTGGAGGAGATGAAGGTGGTTACATTTCTGGAAGGGGCAAGGTCACAAATGGTAAGCTCAGCATAGAAAAGGTAAACTTTGTCAAGGAACTTGGATACAATCTTTTGAGTGTATCTCAATTTTGTGATCAGAGTCATAACATGCTCTTTACTAAGCATGAGTGCATTGTTCTTAAGCCTGGTGTGGTCATTCCTCATGAGCATATCCTTCTTAGAGCCCCTAGGAAAGGAAACATGTACAAGATGGACTTGCAAGAAACCTCTCCCTCTGGAGAAGTTTCATGCTTTCTGTTTAAAGCAAATAGTGATGAGTCTTTCCTATGGCATAAAAGAATGTGCCATGTAAACTTTAAGAACATGAATAAATTAATTAAGCATGATTTGGTAACTGGAATGTCAAAGAAAGAGTTTACAAGTGATGACTACTGTGTTGCATTCCTGAAAGGGAAGCAGCATAAGGTTCTCACAAGCCTAAGGAAAGAACTCCATCACTACACCCCTACACTTGTTACATATGGATCTCTTTGGCCCCACCAGTGTAATGAGTTTAGGAAGGACCTCTTACTGTTTAGTGATCATAGATGACTTTACAAGATTCACTTAGGTCTTTTTCCTTAGAACTAAGGATGAGACTCCTGAGATTCTAAAGAATTTCATCTTAAAGATTGAGAATCAATCTGATCACAAGGTCAAAATCATAAGATGTGATCAAGGAACTGAATTTAAGAACCAAATTCTTGATATATTCTGTGATGAAAAGGGTATTACAAGACAATTCAGTGCTCCCAGGACTCCTCAGCAGAATGGTGTTGCTGAGAGGAGAAACAGGACACTGATTGAAGCTGCAAGAACCATGTTGTCTGACTCTAAGCTGCCCATCACCTTCTGGGCAGAGGCAGTCAACACTGCCTGCTATATGCAGAACAGAGTTTTAGTAGTTAAGACTCATGGCAAGACTCCTTATGAACTTTGGCACAAGAGGAAACCTTTCATTGGTTTTCTCAGGTCATTTGGATGTTCTTGCACCATCTTGAATACCAAAGATCAAATTGCCAAGTTTGTTGAGAAGTCAGATGATGGATACTTTATTAGATACTCTTCTCAAGATAAAGCTTGTAGAGTATACAATCTCAGAACTAGAATTGTTAAGGAGTCAGCCAATGTGACTTTCAATGAACACACACCCTGTGTTGTCAGTTCTGGTCCGGATTGGTTATTTGATCTTGACTTAGTTACCAATTGTTTTAACAAATCTTGTGAGAATGTTTCAGGATCTGTAGAAATTTAAATATAGGTGATCTTGATCCAATATTTGAGCTAAGAAGACCTTCAAGTCATACATCTTCAGCTCCAATTGAAACTACTTCTGCTAATGAGGTTTCTATCAGCACTTCAATGACAAACTCAGCTGATACATCTGGGGTGCCTTCAAATTCTAGCTCAGAGGCTCCACAACCAGATAAGAACACCTCAATTATGGAAGACAACAATGGTGGTGGTGACAGTGACCAAGAATTTCTTGATGCCACTAACCACACCATAGATGAGAACATCAATGATGTCACACACTGCTTGGATGAAGTCTCTCTTGAAAAGTGTGCTGATGTGGTGGAAGAAACATCTATGCCAGATCTAAATTTCTCTAATTTAGATCTCTCTCAACAACTTGCTGTGATCCCTCAGCTTAGGATCCACAAGTCTCACCCCACCACAAACATCATTGGAGATGTTTTCACAGGGGTAAGGACAAGAGGAAAAACCTATGAAGCAAATGTTTTTCTTCACTCTTGTTTCTTATCCCAGATAGAGCCAACGAAAGTTGACGAGGCTCTAAAGGATGGAAGTTGGGTTGAAGCTATGCAACAAGAGCTACTTTAATTCAAAAGGCAGAAAGTTTGGAACCTTTGTCCTCTTCCTTATGGGAAGACTACCATTGGAACCAAATGGGTATTTAGGAATAAGAAAGATGATAGAGGCATCATCATCAAGAACAAAGCTAGACTGGTTGTTCAAGAATACACACAAGAAGAAGGGATTGACTACACTGATGTCTTTGCTCCAGTGGCAAGATTAGAAGCTGTTAGGATATTCTTGGCATTTGCTACATCCAAGAACTTCAAGGTCTTTCAGCTTGATGTGAAGTGTGTCTATCTGTATGGAGTGATGATGAAGAGGTTTATGTCAAACAGCCATCTAGTTTTGTAGATCCTGATCATCCTGATTATGTCTGCAAGCTTGACAAAGCTCTCTATGGGCTGCATCAGGCACCCAGGAAATGGTATGAGATACTGTCTGAGTATCTTTGTAAACATGGATACAGGAGAGGTACTATAGATGGAACTCTTTTCATCAAAAGACATGGAAATGACATATTGCTAGTCCAAGTGTATGTGGATGACATCATCTTTGGTTCAACTAATCCAAAGCTCTGTAAAGACTTTGAGAAGTTGATGAAAAACAGATTTGAAATGAGTGCCATGGGGGAACTCAATTTCTTTCTGGGAATTCAAGTGAAGCAAGTTGAAGATGGAATCTTCATAAGTCAGTCAAAGTATGTTCAGGACATACTCAAGAGGTTCAAAATGACTGACTGTAAGATTGCTAAGACACCCATAGCCAGAAACCACTCCTTTGGACCTGATCTTGAGGGGGAGTGTGTAGATGAGCACTTATATAGGGCTATGATTGGGTCTCTTATGTATCATACTGCTAGCAGGCCTGATATTATGTTTTCTACATGCATTTGTGCAAGATGTCAAGCCAACCCTAAGATGTCTCACCTCATCACTATCAAGAGGATTCTAAGATACCTCAAAGGTGCTTCAACACTTGGTTTATGGTACCCTAAAAATCCTGACTTCTATCTGTATGCTTATGCAGATACTGATTATGGTGGCTGTAACATGACTGCAAAGTCTACATCTGGGGGATGTCAATTCCTTGGTGGAAGGGTTGTCTTATGGCAATGCAAAAAACAATCCTGTGTCTCTGCATCAACTGCTAAAGCTGAATACATTGCTGCTGCTAGCTGTTGTGCTCAAGTACTTTGGATTCAAAATCAGATGCTGGACTATGGGTTAAACTTCAAGGAGACTCCCATTCACATAGACAACAATAATGCTATCTCAATCACAGAGAACCCTGTGCAGCACTCAAGGACAAAGCACATCAATATCAGGTATCATTTAATAAGAGATAACTATAAAAGAGGATTAATTAAACTAGTCAAAGTTCACACAGATGAACAATATGCAGGTCTGTTTACAAAGGCTTTTGATGAACAGAGATTTAAATATCTAATATCAGCTATTGGGATGATTAACTTTGAGTAAGCTTTTCTTAAAACTAATTCTTATTATTTCTTAAAATATGTGTGTCCTAAGTTGTCTAGTTCATCACTTTCATAAGCTCATGTTTTCTTTGGATGAAAATTTCTTTTTGAAGACTTTCCTTAGATTTTTAAGAATTTCTCTTACTTCAGAAGTTATTCTTTTAACTTCGGAAGCAAATCATGCCTTCAAAATAAATAACTGTCTAAGAAATTTACCTTCGGAAGAGCTTTCAGATCTATCTTCCGAAGCTTAAATACTTGTCTCAGACACTTACTTATTTTTCAAGGACTATTTACTTCCGAAGCAAAATTAACTCTCGGAAGCTTTGTTGTTTTATATACAAAACACTCTAGTTTTAATTTATCTTCCGAAGCAAAATTCTCAAAACTCTTAGGAAATTCTTCCGAAGTTATTTTAGCTTTGGAAGCTTTTTAATTAAAAATTCCGAAGATAATAAACCTTCGAAAGTTTTTTGACTTCCAAGAAAACTACTTTTTGAGCAAAAGTAAACTACTTTTTTAGAGGTGAGACCGACATCCGGATTTCAAAGTTTATCCTCTTTCATTAAACTTTATCTGAAATCCCTCTCACATATAAACCAAATGGTTTCCCCCTCTTTCTATCATCTGTTCTTCCTCCAATCTAAAAACCTAAATTTCTCTCTGAAATTTCTTTCTTCCTTCTTTCTTCATCTCTAAGCTATCTCACAATGGCCAACCTTGCTCACAGAATTGATCCCAACTTTACCATGTAGCTACACAGATAACATAATCAGGTTGCTCTGTTAAGCTCTGAGAAGGATCTTCATTTCTTAGAGGTTTGTCGTTTCTTAGCTTTGTCTAACTACTTCATCTTCCTAACCATTGATCCTCCACTCTATGAGGATCATCTTCTAGAATTCTAGAAAACCTGCCAAGAGGTTTTTATGGATGGGGAGAAGGCACTGTCTGCCACAGTGCAGGGAAAACAGTCTTCATCACTCCGGCCATCATCAACATGCATCTTCAGCTGGATGATGAAGAAGGTGAGGTGTTCTTTCCAAAGGAAGCTGTCAATCATTCCTTTGAGTAGATGGGATATGAGGGATATTTCTCTGTAAGACCTTTAGGAAAGGGAAGGTCTCATCCCAATGGAGATTCCTGCTCCATGTGGTCATCCACAACTTATCAAACAAGCATGGTGGATGGGACCAGATTCCTGAGGATCTCTCCTTCGTAATCCATGGAATGGTTCAGGGGGTCAAATTCAGGTATTCTCAGTTTGTTTATACAAATTTACTTGCTAATTTAGACTCCTTAGAGCATGACATGTTTCCTAGATATGTCCAGTACATTCTTAACTGTGAACTGGGCTCACAGTTGAGGGAAACAGATAACATTCTTAAATTGGGACAGATGAAGCTCAGCATCTTTAAAATACTGAGAAAGCCCACTGTTGGATTCTCTGGGGTAGAAACAGCCCTTGTCCCAAAAATGTTAGAGCTCATTACTCAAGGTGACAACCTAGCAGCACAAGCTAGTGTTGAGCCCACACCTGCTACCTCCCAACCACCCATACAGCCTTAAATCACCATCACTTACCAAGAAAATCCAAACGAACCCCTGCTCAGGATACTCAATCTGTGGAGGTCCCCATATACTCACCTATACAGGAAGAAGTGGATACTGGAGCTCCCACTTCTCCAGAGGAGCAGACCACTCCCATCTCTTCAAGAATCAGTGTTGCGGTTCCTCATGCTCAGCCTGATGAGCTCATTAGCCTAACTGCCTTAAGCCATCACTCTGAGTCTCAACACTCAAGTGATCAACCTTCAGGGGACAGTTACCATCCCCAGCCTATAGATCTCAACCAACCAATTCCCAACCTTGAATTCTATACTGATGAAGATCTAGGTTTTAGTGAGTATAATGAATCTCTCTTCTTTACCTCTACTCAAAGAGAGATGAATACTCCTGAGTCTCCTATATCTATCCCACATCAGTCACCTACAACTAAGGTGGACACTTCTGAACCTATTCAGGATGTCCATATGGAAGAGGCTCTCACTTCTGAAAGTGACTACATCATTAAGACCTCAACCATGGCAACTCAGCCCACTAACATCTCAATTGAGATTGCCAGTGAGCAGAGGAAAACCAGCAGCCAAGAACCTCAAGCTGGTGGTGAGAGAGAGGACTTTGGTCCAATCATCTCATCCCCTAAGGAGTCTTCTGATGAAGATGAAGGGAATCTGAGACTAATGGTGCACAAACTATCTAAAACATGCACTTACTTAGTCTCAAAGGTCAGTCACCTTGAATCTCAGGTGACTACCTTACACAACAGGATCAATGATCAGCAACTTGAGATTTCATATCTTAAGGAAAAGCTAGCTGGGAGACCCTTAAGAAGAGCTCAACCAGGAACACAAGAACCTGTGGATGTGATTGACCTATCTTCCAGCTCACCTATACAAGTGGGTGATGCTACCAAAAAGGGGGAGAAAGTCATTACAGCTACAGAACCTGGGAGTCCTTTAGAGAGAGTGGACATTGAGGACTCACCATCCTCACTTGCAATTGTGCATTCTCAGCAACCTCCTTAAATTCACATTGATGTGGACTACACAGACTCCTTCATACATAGTCTGTTTGAGAATGGGATACCAAGGGCTATGTCATCCTCACCATCTTCCAATCACATTATTAGGTGGAGGTATGATAACATCAGGAAAGCCCTAATCATCATAAGAGTTCAAGGATAGTAAGAAGTCTTCAATTTTCAGACTTTGAACTATTATGAAGGTCTGGATCTAGTCAACATGCCACTTGTCAACCCAAGCAAATCAAGACAAGCTGACAGACTGGCTCAAAGAATCCAAGACAGGATCACTGCAGAGTTCAGATAAAGAAGGAGACTTAGGCAATCAGGCAATACCATCGGTCAATTGAATGTTGAGGCAGACCCTAAGATTAGCTTCATAGGGGAAACCTTGACTGAAGGCCCAATGGTAGAACCTGAGACCCCTGTCTCATCATCATCAACTGCTGCAGAGATCCACATTCCTTCTGAGACACCTGCTGGTGAAGGTGCTTCTCAACCTCTCTCTGGCCAAAGCTCAGAAGCTGCATCAAGCAATGAAGGCCAAAGCTCTCTCCACCCTGAGTCATAAAAGTCTGTGAGTGACAAAAGGAAAAGAAAGATGACATCTGAGGAGATTGAGGAGGAGGAGAGAGAGAGGAAAAGGAGGCTGAGGGGAGAAGGTTCCTCTTCTGGGTCTTCAAGACTCATGGAGTCTGCTATCAGGGCTGCCCCTAGACCAGACACTCAAAATGATAAGTTAAGGGCAGTCAGGATAAACTATCTGCAGACAAGGAACTATGATATAGACAATGTCATTTCTCTCCCCTTAGATGAGTTGAATTAACTGGTTGACCTGGAAAGGTCAAGGGAAAAGAAGGAGGCAGAAGATGCAGAACTTCTAGTACAAGTCAAAGAAGAAAGAAGAAGAAAAAGACTGTACAAAGATATGCCTACCCTCTCCCCAGTTCAAGAAAGTCCTGTACAAGAAGATGTGGTTCAACAAGAACCTCAGGTAGACAAAGAAGAAGATAGGATCAAGATGATCAACTACCTGAGTGCCACAGGCTTCTATCAGGCAGATGCACTTCTTCCCTTGCCCTATGACTATGTTGAGTTTGAGTACTTAAAACAACTTGAACTTGAGATAGTCAAGGACAAAAAGACAACTAAGAAGAAGCTAAGGGAAGAAGCTACAAAATCAAGAGCTATCATCCAAAAAAGCATGAAGAAGTCTGCTGACAGGCAGAGGATGATGAGCTTCTTGAAGCTATATGGATTCTCCGGAAGGAGACTTGGCCCCATGTCTCCATCCACCATGGATGAGCATATTAGGGTGATCAAGCAGAAGATCAAAAGTGGAGAGCTCATTGACTTACACTCCACTCCAAGTCAGGCTCCACCTGAAGTGGAGATTAATGTTGAACAACCAGAGACAACACAACCTGGACCTCCTGCTGAAACTTAGTAAGCTTCATCTTCTGATCCATAACAGGGTCAACCTCCCTCTCCTTCTAAGCCTGAGAGAGAGGAAGTCCCAACTGAGAAAGACAATATAGATCAATCTGGTACTGCAGGCCAGTCTTCTCAGTTAAAACCTGCAAAGAGAAAGAAGAGGATGGCTTCTAAACCAAAGCCAAAGAAGAAGAAGACTGCACCCTCTTCTAAACCCTAAGATGAGTCAGAACATCTTGAGGTTGTGTAGCCAGAGAATGCTACATCAACTCCAATTCAAACAGCTCCTCTAGCATCAAAAAGACCCATCTTGTCTTGGACATACACCACAAATCCAGAAATATGGCATGTCATTAGAGATCAAGGCATTGAAGACATTTACACATGGAAAGATATGTTTCAGTTACCTCTGCATGACCTCTTTGATATGAGAAGACACTTTGACAGCCTGAAGGATCCTGATTACCTTATGAAGAAAGGAATGGTGATCATCCTAATGAGGATTGTTGATATCTGAAGTTTTCTAAGTGTTTTGATAGCATCAACTTAGGGGGAGTTTATAGAGATTAATGAAGAGGCTGATGCAGCCTAAACATCCAATGTCTATCCTGCATGCCGCACAAGTGCATTGAAGAAGAATGCTTAGGAAGTTTTACACATGCAACAGAAAATACTCTAAGTGTGAAATCTTCCGATGCCAAGACCAATATCTTCCGAAGCCAAATATGAAGTGTTTCGAAGCCTCAGAGACAAAGTCTTCCGAAGCTTCAACTCATGAAGACAGATTTCTTCCGAAGACTTTTAATACATGCTTTATCTGATGTACTTTTCCTTAAAGCTGGACACCTTTCCGCTGCACCTCTGTAAGGTCACCAACTTACATGAGTTGGTGAAAAGGTCCATGCTTTTGGTAACTGTACATTGAGGTCTTGAGTTTGTAACTTTCTACTTCATGTACTTTATCCTTTTTGTAATAGATAAGGATGTAAGCTATGGCATGTCATAGTCACAAGTCAAAAAGGCAATCTGCCTTTTGACTCTACAATTGATTTTGTTTATGTCTAGTCAATTGTATCCAGCTGGCTTTCAAAGTATAGCCGGCTGTAGGATGTAGTATAAGTATCTCATGTTCTTGTATCTTTCCTTTATGATTTGTAACACTTGTAATAGAACATAGAGAAAACAATATACTGCATTCTTGAAAACCATATACTTGTGTTCTGTCTCTTATATTACTTGTGTTCTTAGTGTCTAACCTTGGTTAATCCAGTTTACTGTTTGATTAAGTTTTAGTTAATCTCCTCTTTATGTTGTTGTGTTGTAACTGGCCCCTTTCAACGGTCCTGTAAAGTGTTACAAGTCAACAAGACAGTTATGCGAATCCCAAGAAATCCGATGATTCCTTAATAGAAAATTTCCAAATCCCAAGAGATCCGGTGTTTTCTTACAGAAACATTATTGTCTATAAATATGGATCCTAGGTTTCGAATCAAAAGATGACTGAGACGGCCAAACCTAGCAGCCGTCACATCATCAAACACTAAAATCAATATCATTCATTCATTCATTGTTTATTCGCTTGTAATCATTAACATGTTTATAATGAAATACATTTGAATTTATTGTGTCTCATTCATTATGTTCTTGAATCATTATTGATATTGAAATTAACAAAAACAATTAAACCAAGTTAACGTTGATTCTGAAAACGTTGACTTGATTTCAACCAACACTGATAATTCTTGATTGCGATCCTTGGATTCACAGGTGGTATCAGAGCCAAGTGCTCATTGATTTAGATCGATTGATCTATCAGTGTTAGTTGTGTTTAATTGTTAATTCTTTAGATTTGTCAGTTTTTTTACTGATTAGATCTATTGTTTTTGAACAAAACTTTGTGTTGGTATTTGATTTGTCGTCTAACATTACATAGTTTGATTAACTTGGATCTATATTCAAACCAATTGAATAGCTGATGTTAGTTATTGATCAACATTAGTAACTTGTTCATATCCTTTGAACAAATTCATTAGTTAAAGTCTTAGATCTTAACTTCTTTAAGAACATGATAGAAGAGAGAGAGCACATGACAGAGGAGAGAGAGCACCTAAAAAGGTTCATGAGCAACTTTGTGGATCATCTTACCAACTGCCAAGTTGGAAACAAAAGCAGATTTTAAATCCTGGAAAATCAAGTTTAGGAATCATGTAAATTTTACAGATTCTGACTTATGGGTTTCAATAACAGAAGGTTCTTATATTCCACCCACTCTCAGGCTGGATTATAATGATAATAATCAACCCATAAGTATGAAAGATCTATCACCTGATGATATTAAGAAGGTTAAGGTTGATATTAAAGCATACATCTTGCTTAGTATGGCTCTACCAGAAGAAATATTGATCAGATGTGAAAATTACAAAACAACAAATTCCTTGTGGAAGATTCTTCATACACTCTGTGAAGGGAGTGATAAAATCCGAAGCATTAGGAAGGACACCCTTCGTTCACAATATGAAACATTTCATTATATTGAGGGTGAATCAATTCCTCAACAACTCCACAGGTTTATGCAACTTGTTACAAAAATGAATATTTTGGAGTTGAAGTACACAAATGAGAAATTGAATAAGAAAATGCTCCATACTTTACCAGAAAGTTGGATGTAAACTATATCCATATTCAAGAACACCATAGAACTCAAAGCAGTCGGACTAGATACTCTAGTGGGTAAAGTTGAGGCTCTTAAAATGGATATGAAATCAAGAAACAAGAGTGTGAGAACTCATGTATCACCATATCAATTTAAAGAAACAAGAAGTGTTGGAAGTGCCTTCATGTCTAACAATGATGGTGATAAATCTTGTACTTTGAGTGAAGCTAAGAAGGAAGTAAGTTTCTATGCTTCAAAACCTTCTAAGAAATCTTCTCAAAGTAAGTCAAGAAAAGAGAAAGAAAGAACTTATGATCAAAGAGAAACAACATAAAAAAACCATCAACAACAATCAATTAGTGTCTATTACTGTCATTCTAGACTCTGAAGAACAAAAAGCAGCCTTTGCAGCTTTCAGTTCAAACTTTCAAGCTTACCTAGGAAGTTCATTAACTTCTACCAACATGTGCCAACATGATTTGGAAGAACTACCTCTGGATGTAGTAGGGGAGATGGATCTACAATGGCAAATGGCAATGATTGCTTATAGAGCCAAAAAATATCTAAGAAGAAACAAGAATTTGGCTGTTGCAAGTAAATCATCACGGATTGGTGTTGATAAGTCAAAGGTAAGATGCTTCAAGTGCAATCTCTATGGACACTTTTCTAGAGAATGCAATCAATAAAATCCTGACTCAACACAACATCAGCAACATCAGTCTAAACAACCTTCATTATCTCAAAGATCATTCAGGCATGCACAACTTGCCAACTCATCCCCACTAGCCACTAATACACCAGCAGGAACTAGCAACTCAAAAGAATCTAGGCTGATCATTATTTAAGATGGAACCTGTGACTGGAGTATTTATAAGAAGGAAGTCTTAGAAGAAAATCAAGCTCCAATGACTCACATGGAAAACAAAGTTCCACTCATGGAAAGTGAGGTAAGAGACATGTTATGTTCATCAATATGTGTCAAGAAAGTAGAGAGATATAGTGTCCATGCTCAACAATTGATTGATAAAGTTAAAAAAAAATTTTGAATGAATCTCATGTAAGAGAACATAAATTATATCAAATAAAAATTAACTCTTTACAAAAGGATTTAGATAAAATTGTTTCTGAAAATTACAGTTTAAAAGCACAAGTTGAGCATCTGACCATTTCCTTAACCAAATCCATGTCTGATCATGCATCAACTGAAGTGAAACTTCAGAAGTTTCAACTTTCATCTTAGCAGTATGAGAAATTATTAAATTCTCATATTGATTCAAGAATAGGTCTAGGTTGGGATATAATGCTGTGGCACCTCTTATTGATAATAATTATGTTCCTTTACCTGAATCAGTGACAAATAACTTGTCAAATCATATTGTGCCAAACACCAAAATAGGAACAAGTTCTAATCAACAAAACATTGATAATAAATCTAAGGTGAATGAAACTGAGTCTTCTGAATCAGACAAGATTAATCAATTGAATTTAGAATTTGACTTTGATGAGTCTGATGACTTAGATGATTTTGATGAACATGATGATGATCTTCTAAACAAGGATAAGAATATTGCTTTTGAAACAAATATTCTAAAAGTGCTTGAAGAAACAAAGCTGCCATACCCTCCTAAACAAAGAAACATGTTGAAGACCATCTGCAAGAGAATAGCTCAATTAAATGAAGGTCTTCAGGAGCTAAATCAACAACAAAAATCTTCCAATGAAGTAAGTGAGAAGTGTGCCTCTACTGAGGAAAGACATAAGTCATACGTGGAAAAAGAAAAGAAAAAGCCATTAGCCGATCATCAGCGGAAGAAGAAAACCTCTTCAGTAGAAGTTAATGTTGATTCAGTTGATGATCTACGGAAGAGGAATTCGGCAACAAACAAACAAAAGCTGCACAAACCGGAAAAGAAAGAATCAACTTCAAAGCTGAAGAAGGATGAAAAGCCTTAAAAGTTGGCAAATCATAAGAAATTAAATGATTATGAGAAAGAATCAGATGAGATGTATTGCAAATGGTGTGACATGAAAAACCATAATACTAAAGATTATTACTTTAGTAGTTATTGTTCTATTTACAATATGAATAATCACATGACATCTGACTGCTACTTCAACAAACATTGTGCTATCTATAACAAAAATAACCATTCAACTCAGGAATGTTATTTCAACAAAAAGAACAAGACAAAAGGCACAAAAAAGAAACAATCAGATAAATCTGAATTAGACACTCAATCTATTGATTGTGAAAAGGATTCAAAACTAAAGAAGTCTGAATAAAAACCAAAGCCAAAATCAACAGAAAAGACATCATCTGGTGTTCATCCTTCAAAGAAAAGAACATCTTTCCAGCAATAAAAAACACCTCATAAAAGGGTGAATTTGACTAAAAAGGAAACTAAGGCTGATGATGTTTTCTTTGATAATTTTGAGAATTGAATTCATATACCTCATTCAAAAACAAAAGATAGTGAAACCTTTAACAATCAAGATTCATTATCAAAACCAAAGCCTCAAATGAACAAACAAAGTTAAACAAAGAAGAATTTGGGAAACAAGAACCTTGTTTATCAACATCTCCTTCAACAGAATCATCCTTATCTGAAACAACTCAGAATGAATCAAGCAAAACTAAAACTGAAACTTCAAGAATTATTCATGAAGGAGTAACTATTTTAGACACTACTGGCAAACCCAAGATCATTAAGGCTTGGGTTGTCAATTCTAACTGATTTATTTCTTAATGCAGGAACAATATTGGAGAGCTGACAACAAGTGGTATGTTGACAGTGGTTGTTCCAGACATATGACAGGAAACTGGTCACTTCTCCATGACTTCAAATATAAAAATGCTTCTAATGTGGCATTTGGTGGGGATAAGAAGTGAGGTAAAATTGTTGGTGAAGGAATGGTAACAAATGGTGAACTCAAGTTTGAGAAAGTAAACTATTGTGAAAATTTACAGTATAATTTACTGAGTGTGTCTCAAATTTGTGATCAAAGTTATATCATATTATTTGATAACACTAACAGTTACATTCTTAAGTCAGGTTTTTCTGTTCCAGAAGATTGGATGCTTCTTAAAGCATCAAGGAATGGAAACACTTATGTTTTGGACATGAACACCACATCCCTCACAAGACATGAAACATGCCTCCTATCTAAGTCATCAGAAAATGAATCTCAATTATGGCATAGAAGGCTTCTCCATTCTAACATGAAGAACATGAACAAATTGGTGAAAAATGACTTAGTTATTGGACTGTCAAAGAAAGAGTTTCATTGTTCAACTCATTGTTCTTCTTGTTACAAAGGAAAACAACATAGAGTGTCTTATAAATCCAAAACTATCAATACTAATACTACACCACTAATACAAATTGGTGAAAAATGACTTAGTTATTGGACTGACAATATTGTTTGGTGATAGTTGATGATTTCACAAGATTTACATAAGTCTTTTTCTTAAAACAAAAGAGTGAAACATCAAAACCATTAATGGACTTTGTAATCAAGATTGAGAATCAACTTGATACAAAAGTTAAAATTTTAGGAGTGACAATGGTACTGAATTTGTCAATTTTGACTTGGATTCCTTTTGCAGGACCAAAGGTATTGCAAGGAAATTCAGTGCTCCAAGAACTCTACAACAGAATGGAGTTGCTGAAAAAAGAACTAGAACTCTTATTGAAGCAGCCAGAACAATGTTAGCTGATTCATAATTGCCTATCATCTTTTGGGCTGAGGCAGTGAATACTGCATGCAATGTTCAAAACAGAACATTAATTGTTAAAGAACATAACAAAATTCCTTATGAGCTTTTATTTAAAAGAAAACCATACATAGGATATCTTAGAGTTTTTGGGTGTCATGTATCAGTTTTAAACATAAAAGACTCATTGGTAAAATTTTCAAAAAAAGCATATGATGGTTTCTTTATTGGATATTCTTCAACATCTAAATCTTATAGGATCTATATTCCACAACATAACATTGTGGAAGAAACTCCTAATGTATCCTTTGATGAATCTGTATTTACTAAATTAGTTAAAGGTTCATCATGGTTGTTTGACATAGATGCTCTAACTGAATCATTTAACTATGATTATTGAAGAATACAGGATCTATTGACATATGTTATCCATTTGTTCCACCTCATATGAATGAAGTAACATTATTTGTTGATCCTCCAAGGATACACATATCCACATGTGGAAACACTTCAGCAGCAACTGCTGACATTGTATGTGGAGATGTACACTGTGCATCTGGAGATGTGAATGTTATCCCTGCAACAGATCCATGCTCTCAAGTGAATATAACAAACATTGGAAATGCTTCAAGTCCTCACCCATCATCCGAAGAAGTTCCTATAACTCCTATGGAAGAGCAAACTGATTCTGGAGAAGCTCCTACAGAAGACACTCATGATGGTACTGATATTCAAGCTACTGAAGATCATTTAACACCACATGTTGAACAGTTTGACTACTTCCTAAACTCTCAACCTGGTGTGGATCAGACTGCAACAATGGATATGACTAACTTGGAATCATCTATTCTAGTTGAATTAACTCCATCAACAAGAATACATAAGACTCATCTAGTCAACAAGATCATTAGAGATCCCGCAAAGAGAACTACAAGAAGCCAAAGTGGTACTGCCAATATTTGTCTTTTCATCTGTTTTCGTTCACAAGTGGTTCCTCCAAACATCACTGCTACTTTAAGGGACAATAGCTGGATTAAAGCTATGCAAGAAGAGCTTCAACAATTTAGAAAGCAAAAAGTGTGGTCTCTAGTTAATTTACCTGAAGGTCAACATCCTATTGGAACAAGATGGTTCTACAAAAACAAACTGGATGATAGAGGCATTATTGTAAGAAATAAAGCAAGGCTGATTGTTCAAAGATACACACAAGAAGAGGGAATAGACTATAATAAAGTTTTTGCACCAGTTGCAAGAATTGAAGCCATAAGAGTGTTCCTAGCTTATGCATCATATAAGAAGTTCATTGTGTATCAAATGGATATCAAGTGTGCATTCCTATATGGGAAAATTGATAAGGAATTTATGTGTCATAACCCCTGGTTTTGAAGATCCTTATTACCACACAGGGTATACAAGCTTGATAAAGCCTTGTATGGTCTTCACCAAGCACCAAAAAAGTGGTATGAAACACTATCCTCTTTCTTGCTCAAGCATGGCTACAAAAAAGGAACCATTACCAGACTCTCTTTCTCAAACAAGAGCATCATCATCTTTTAGTTGTTCAAATATATGTCGATGACCTTATATTTGGATCAACTAATAAGAGATTATGTGTAAGTTTCAAAGAATTGATGAAATCAGAATTCAGATGAGCTTAATGGGAGAATTAACTTTCTTCTTTGCCTTCAAGTTCATCAAAAGACAAATGGGATATTCATCAATCAAAAAAATACATACATCAAATTTTGAAGAAATACAATCTTGCTTATGCATCTTCATGCGAAAAACCAACTTCAACAATTGAAAAGATTGTACCTGATCCTTCAGGAAAATCTATTGATCAAAGATTATATAGATCAATGATAGGATCTATCATGTATTTAACTGCCAGTAGACCTGACATTATGTTTGTTGTGTGTGTTTGTGCTAGGTACCAATCTGATCTTAAAGAATCTCATCTGCTATGAAAAGGATCTTCAGATATCTCAAAGGAAAACCAGGACTTGGTCTTTGGTATCCAAAAGATGGTAACTTCACACTCTACTCATATTCAGACAGTGACTATGGTGGATGTAACAGCAACAGAAAATCCACAACTGGTGGATGTCAATTCATCGGTCCAAGACTAGTATCATGGTAGTGCAAGAAGCAACCAATGTATCAATATCCATAGTTGAGGCTGAGTACATAGTTGCTTCAGCTGGTTGTTCTCAAGTCCTTTGGTCGCAAAACCAATTGCTTGACTATGTTTACAATTTCCTTCAAACCTCAATTTACATAGACAATTCTACTGCTATGTTTATAACTGCTAATCCTATGCAACATAGTAAAACAAAACATATTGAGATAAGATATCATTTTCTGAGAGATTGCTCAAAAAAGGGTTTGATGAAGTTGGTCAAAATGGATACAACAAATCAGCTTGCTAATTTATTCACTAAAGCCTTTGATTCAGTCAGATTTAATTTTCTAATTGAGTCTCTGGGCGTGATTAACTTAGATCAATCAATTTGAACAAACAAAGAAAAGCATGTGTCTGTAACTAGTTATAAATAAATTACCTTCGGAAGAAATGCTTCTCATAGTACAATTTTTCTTCCGAAAGCAATTTACCTTCGGAAGAAACTGTTGAAATATCTTCCGAAGCATGAAATGATGCTTCAACATGACATATGCATGGAAAATGATAGTACACTATATCTTTTCTTATTCCTGAATTCTTTAATATCATTAAAATCTAAGCCAGTTTCTTGATATGTGAGTAGGTTCATCTTGAGTGGAAACTACACTTAGTGCATGCCAAACATAATGCAAAGTGATTGTTTGAGGGAAACTTCATTTTAAGGATACAGAAAGTGAGTCTTATTCTAATGTGATCAAATCACTCATCCAAGCATACTATGTACCGACACTTTATAATATCTATCTTTTCAAATCTTACTCCCTCTATTTTGTGTGAACAAAGACCTAGGTGTATAATCACCATGCTGTATATCAGCTACAAAATGATGAAAAGATCATGATCCTCGTCATCCCTCTATTTTTGTGTAAACAAAGACCTGGGTTAAAGGCACCTCTGTTTTACATGAGTAATGACCTAGTGACCTGATGATGATCATATCTAAGCTCTCAAAAGAATCCTATGTGATGAACTGTATATTTATCCAGAGCTTTTATATCAATGCATTTATGAGATGTCTAATACATCTCAAGATAGAACTTATAACTTAAAGTATATAGTTATTAAGTGTGAAAAAGTAATGATTTGACTCACAAATGGATGACAAAATCTTCATGAATTGAATGTGAAGCCCACAAGAGTTATTTCTTAACTAACATGCAAACATGATAAATAGCATGTCTAGTTGATACATTAACTCTTGTATGGATTTAAGTGGACAATATACTTGCAATTAGAACTAAGTTCAGGTATCTATTCAACAAAATAACTCATCAGGAAGAGGCTTAGAATTATAGTATGATCCCATGACATGTGTATATATATGCTTGTGCATTAACACACTACAAATGTTCTTCATGATAACATTCTTAGAAATTTATGATAAATGCATTCTATCATCATTAATCACAAATTTAGGAGGAGTAGAATTCATGAAGAAAAGTTAATCTATCAATAGATTTGTCTATCTCATTATCAATTTGAAGGAATTGGAACTTGAGCGCCACCTTAGCTCTGGGATACATGAAGTTTTTAAAATTTAAATTAAACTTTCTTGTGCATAATTGTCATGAATACAAAGTCAACAAGGTCCAAAAGCAAAAAATGGTTCTAAGCAGTGGACTTTGACCATACAATAAAATAAAATTTTCTTCACAGTGTTTTTTAAACATCAGCAGAAGCTACAGTGCCATCTTAAGCATCAACATAAGCTACAGTGTGGAAATTTTAAATTTGCTTATCTGTAGATTGGTAAACTACGGATGAGCAAAGTTCAAAAAGTATATTCTATTTTCATAGTTTGGTAACCTATGAAAATTAAGTTATACTTAATCAGCAGAAGTTTTTTAAGTCATCCGCAGATGATATACGAAATCCGTAGATAATGTGCGGAAGAACTAAGAACAACGAATAAGTTAAATTGTTGAGGGTCCCACATCATTCAATAAATAAAATTAATGTGTATGAGAGAGTATAAATGATGTTCTTTGACTTCAATATTCATTATTCACTTTTTCAGAACACTTTTCAGACCTAGAAAAACGCACTCAACAAATTTTTCCCCCTTTCTCTAACATTCAAAATTACCGAATCAAAACATCAAACAATCATATAACACTGTTCTCAGATCATTGTATTCAAGGTAAAACATGTCGTAATGTTTAATAATGAACCGTTTGATTCTTGTCTAATCTCATAACTGTTCGTATTCTCATATCAATAATATGATTCTAATGAAATCTTCTTTATGAACAGATGGATAATCGATTTGCGAGAGAGCACAATGTGTGTGCTTTCTTAAACTCGGACGACCCTGATTCAGAAGGGTGTCAAGACATCATTCGATATCTAAGAAGATCCAGGCTATTATATGCCTTATCAGCAGAACCTGTGATTCATCGATTGCACATCACTGATTTCTAGAACTCAGCTCATATGGAAGAAGATGGAGAAGTTATCATGACAGAAGTCAAGAATCGAAGATTGAGGATGACTGAGCAGACCATAAGGAGGAATCTAGAGTTGGGAGAACAAGAAGTTGGCCACTCTGATGTGTTTGAGAATGAATACATAGAGAAGGTCTTTCTACTGATGGGGTATGATGGTGATTTTGCCAATGGGGAGATCAAGAAAGGAAGACTACGCAAGCCATACAGATTCCTATGCCACACTTATCTTAAGTGTATCTCCTACAGGAAGTCTGGGCTCAACAAATTCTCAAGGCACATATCATCAGGGATCATTGGCATCTTTGAGGGAAGAACATACAACTACTTAAAGTACATCTTCAATTGTCTATGTGACCACATCAAAGTGCAAAAGGATGACAAAATGTTCATGTTCCCAAGGTTCCTACAACTGATCATCAATGATGAATTGCCTGAATAGCAAGAGATGGAGATGTATTGGTGCAAGCTCATTTGGGTAGGTCTGTCTTGAAGAAGATCAGTGGAAGGTATGAAGGAAGAGATATGCCTATGTTTGCTCATGTGGTTGATGCTAATGCAAACATTCCCCAAGAGCTTGTGTGGGAAGATAAACAGGAGGATTCTCCAACCAAATCTGTACAAGCCACTCACTCACTAGACTATAACCCATTCACAATCAACATCAATCTCGATAACCCCCTTCTCCTACAAGTCAAAACACTCAGCCCATTTCACCCATTCACTCTGCTCACTCTCAACAATCTACCTCATCCAGTCAAGACACTCAGCCAATCTCTCCACTTATTCATCAATTACCTGAGAGTATGCATACTGAACCCATTTCTATTACTCAAACATGAATCTTGAATCACAACCTCATCATGATAAGCATGATCAAGCAAAAGAGGAATGCTTCAGCTCAGCAAGTGTAGCTCATACCGAAGAACATAAAGATGAGATTGCTGACCAACAAGAAGAAAAGGGAGAAGAAGAAAAATACGAGGAACTAATTGCTTGCCGTGAAAATGATCTAAGTGATAATGACATCCCAGTAAGCAAAAGCTATCTGGTGGATGAATACAACAAGCTTGTAGTGAAGTCAAACTGCAGAAAGCAAAGGATTAATGAACTAAAAGGGATAATAGCAGAAAAGGATGATATGCTTATGCAGCTAGAAGCAAGGATCAAAAGTTTAAGAGAAGATGCTCAGTGCAATAATAAAGTGATTGATGCCCTACTTTAACAAGATTCTGTGCTCAAAGAATTAGTAGAGGCTGAGAAGAATGAAAATGAGAAACTAATGCTGAAGAATGATCAAGTAAATAAGTCTCTCTCTGATGAATCAACTCTGTTGAAAAGAAAAGAAGAAGAGATTAATCATCTGAAAATGAAAATATGTGCTCTTGAATCAACCAACAAAAGGAACCTGCTGAACCTTCCAAGCCACTGATTCTATACTCAAGGAAGAGGAAGTATTTGGGTTCCACAAAGAAACAGGTAATCAATGTTAAAGATTCTCCTAAAAGTTCAAGGCATACATCTTTAGGGCACACTCCTTCAATGAATATCTCAACATCAGAGCAAGCTACTCTTGATGAAGCTGAGAGTGATGCTGAATGGAAAGAACTAACTGAAGAGGTGTCTAACAAAGAACAAGAAGACTTAAAGGCTAATGATCTTCTGACAACAAAAGACATAATGGAAGAGAGGCCTGAATCAACTATGTTTATGACCCTTATCAACCATGGGTTTCCATATGACATGGTTGAAAGGATGCATATGACTGAGATGAAGAACATACTGAAAGAGTTTGAGCATGCCAGATTCATAATTCCAAATTTTGACTATTAAGCATTCAATACTTTTCAAGCTATTTAGAAAATCAAGAAATATCTTGGCCACTATGATACAACAAAGCTTAGCAAGTACAATATGGTATGCTGGATATAGGGTCACAACTACAAGGCACATGAGCTTAAATGAAGAAATGTTGCTAAGCTGAGAAGAATGATGGAACATGTTATGTCAGTTGAGCTTGACATATGAGTGAGGTTCAGAACTGAAGCTCCAAACCCATCCTATGAGCAACAAAGCAAACTTTCTGCTGATCCTATAACTATGGAATCTAAAGATCAGTACAAAGGAAAAGATAAGCTAATAAGAGAGCCTAGGGCAGTTATCCGTGGTAAAGTGTGGCCTCTAGGCACAACAGTAAGAGAAATAACTGAACAAAAATCAACATTGATAGAGCTGTATGATCACATCACAACTCCTAGTTCTGTGGAAGAAAATAGGATTATGGCCTGGAAATATGATCCAGACTGGGATTGTGCAACCATCAAAATAACATCTGAAAGAATCCAATACTTCCATGATGTAGAAGCATTACTGAGTCTTCATGAGAGAGATATTAAAGAGCTGCAAAGTCTAATCATGTCTAACTATCCAATCCATTCAAAGAGAAGAGATTTCTCTGTGTTGGTGGGAAAGTTAAAGACAAATTTCATAGATGATGTGCTCAAGGAAGCTAAAAGAGATGATGTTGAGCATAGAAAGAGAATTCAAAGAATCAAAAGAAAAACAAAGCCCTCTTCACTTGTAGCTGATGAAATGTTAAAAAGGGTTAGATACAGCAATAGAGATGCAGCATCTATCAAAAGCTTCAAGGGAAATCAATATACATCTGCCATAACAGAATGGGGTTATGTTGAGAAAACAAAAAAGCTGGTGCTGCTGAGGAATGCTAAAGGGAAGAAGGCTGATAAGATAAGAATTTTTGACCTAGTGGAGATCAAATTGCTTCACCCAAGCTATACTTCATACCTTCATGACAAATTCTTCCTAAAGCTAACTGATGAAAGCGTTCAGAATGCCTTATGTCTATATGTGCACATGATTCAAGTTGTGGATAAGCTGCATGCTAAAGCATACAAGAGAAGAAGGTATAATGCTGGGATGCTAAAGGGAGCCAACATTGAAGATATATCAGAACTGAGAATCTCGAAAGAAGATGAGCTAGAAATTGTCAATAATCAATGTGTTGCGGAAACCCTCACAACAGAAGAAGACATTTTAGGAATGAATTTTGAGACACTTCAAAAGATATGCAGAATGGAATCAAGTACAAATACGATGATCAAAAGGATGCATGTCTTACTTCAACAAAAGAATGATGGCAAGATTGAAAAAACTCTTAGTTTTGAAGAGCTGATTGCAAGTGTCTAAGACTAAGGGGGAGTATTGTTAGGTCTAGGATCAATAGATCTAGTCCATTTTGTATAGGCTTAGAACTTGAATTAATATCTGTAATGAATGCTTGTAATTCATTATTGTGTATGCATTAAATGTATAGGTTAACCCATATATATGTGTGTTGATTTATGTATGTTTACAGATAGAACAATATAATTGGTGGATTTCTGAAATTGACCAAGTGTAAGAAACATCTACGGATGAACATTTTGTTCTTCTGTAGTTATGTTTCTTACAAGTAGATTACATCTAAAGATCTTCTGCGGATGAACAACCAGATCTGAGGAACAAGTTTGCTGTGCATGAACAACCAGATCTGAGGAACAAGTTTGCTTCGGAAGAACAAGATTCCTATGGAAGAACAAGTTTGCTTCGGAAGAACAAGACTCCTACGAAAGAACAACTATCTACGGAAGGCAATATTCTTGCGGAGTACAAACACTTGTATTCAAATAATACAAGTGTTACAAGTCAACAAGCCAGTTATGCGAATTCCAAGAAATCCGGTGATTCCTCAACAAACAATTCCAAATCCCAAGAGATCTGGTGTTTCCTTAACAGAAACATTATTGTCTATAAATATGGATCCTAGGTTTCGAATCAATATACGGTTGAGATGGCAAAGACGGAAAAACATCACATCAAATCACACAAACTAAACCCTAGCAACCGTCACATCATCAAACACTAAAATCAATATCATTCATTCATTCATTCTTTATTCGCTTGTAATCATTAACATGTTTTTAACGAAATACATTTGAATTTAATATTTGTCCGATCATTAATTGTGTTTCATTTATTGTGTTCTTGAATCATTATTGATATTGAAATTAATAAAAACAATTAAACCAAGTTAACGTTGATTCCGTAAACATTGACTTGATTTCAACCAACATTGATAATTCCTGATTGCGATCCTTGGATTCACAATAACACTTTTAGGTAATGACATAATAAGTCCCTGAAGTTTAATCCATTCTTCTAACAATCTCCACCTTGGATTTATCATCATTCTATATTCAAAATCTCCAAACAATACTCAAACTTAGGACCTGGCAAAGTCTTTGTAAGCATATCAACACTATTATCAAGAGTATCAACTTCTTTAGTCTCAACTTCTTTAGATTTCACCACATCTTTGATAAAATATAGCTTAACTCTCACATGCTTAGTCCTTTCATTATGCAATTGATTTCTAGCAAGTTGTACTGCACCTTGATTGTCACACAGAATCATATTATTGGACAAGTTAATACCCAACTCAGTGATTATACCCTTAAGCCAAATGGATTCCTTAACAGCTTCTGTAAGAGCCACAAACTCAACTTCAGTTATTGACAAAGCAACAGTTGATCGAAGTGTTGCCTTCTAACTAACCATACTTTTAAACAAAGTAAATATATACATTGTCATAGATCTTCCATTATCTAAATCTTTAGCAAAATCATTATCAACATAGGCAAGCAGTGTATTTCCAACAACCTTTCCCAAACACTAAACCAACTGATTTAGTTCCATTAAGATACTTGAAAATCCATTTCACTGCCTCTCAATGCAACTTGCCAGGACATGAGATGTATCTACTTACCACACTAGCTTCATAAGCTATGTCTGGCCGAGCGCAAACCATTAGATACATCAAACACCCTATAGCATTAGAATATGGTACCTTACTCATCTGCAACTCTTCTTCTTAAGATTTAGGTGAATCTTTCTTAGACAGTTTGAAGTGCTGAGCCATAGGAGTAATCACTAGTTTAGACTTCTCCATGGAGAAATTCTTCAAAATCTTATTAACATACCCAGTTTGAGTCAACTTTAAAAGCCTTAAACTTCTGTCTCCGTTGATTTCCATACCTAATATCTTCTTAGCAGCTCCAAGCACTTTTATATTAAATTCACACATTAACAAATGCTTTGTAGCTTGAATTTCACTTTGATCTCTACATGCAACCAACATGTCATCAACATACAGAAGAAGGTATACAAATTCACCTTTAGTTTATTCTTTATAATATACACAATTATCATAACAACTTTTCTTACAACCTTGACTCAAAATATACTCATCAAATCTGAGATACCATTGCCTTGGTGACTATTTCAACCCATACAGAGACCTCTTCAGTAAGCATACCTTGTCTTCATGACCCTCCACCTCAAAACCAGGTGGTTGTTTTATATAGATAGTCTCATCCAATGAACCATGTAAAAATGCTATTTTGACATCTAATTGGTCTAATTCATAGTCAAATTGAGCAATTAGAGCCAACAACAACCTAATAGATTTATGCTTGACCGCATGTGAAAAAATTTCATTATAATCCACACCTGTCTTCTATGTGAACTCCTTTGCAACTAACCTTGCTTTAAACATGGGCAATTCACCATGACCTCCATCCTTCAACCTATACAACCACTTGCAGTCAATGAGCCTTTTCCCTTGAGGTTTATCAACAAGTACCCATGTCTCATTTGCATACAGAGGTCTTATTTCATCCTCCATAGCATTAATCCACTTTTTCTTATTCACTGATCTCACAGCTTTAGGGAATGATAAAGGTTCAATCATGCTCTCTTGTTGTGTAGACATATACACAAATGCAGACAAACCTTTAGTACTGCTTGATCTATACCTAACTGGGGGAATTATAGTCCTTCTAGTTCTATTCTTAGCTAAGCTAGGTGGAACAAAACTTGATGGTCCCTGTGTTGCAACTCCTTTGACATTGCCATCAGAATTACTACCTGATTTGTCACTATAAGGTGAGACATCCCTTGAGTCTCTTCTTGACCTATTATTCTCCACCTCAATTATAACCTCATGATCATCAATATTACCATTACCTTTGTTTGCATTTACTAATAGGTCATTATATAGTATTCCTCATTAAAAGTTACATCTTTACTCACCATAACTTTCACTCCTTTTTTTTCCATTAACCACAACCTATATCCTTTTACCTCATGTGAGTATCCAATAAATATACACTTTATGGCCCTAGGATCAAGTTTATCCTTCTTAACATGAGCATAGGCCAAAGAATCAAACATCTTCAAGTTGTTGTAATCAACTTTCCTCCCTGACCACTTCTCCATGGGAACCATTATGTTTAATGTTGATGAGGGTGAATTATTAACCAGATAAGCTGTTGTGCTTAGTGCCTTAGCCCAGAATTTCATGGGCAATCTAGACTCATGTAGCATGCATATTACCTTGTCAAGAAGTGTTCTATTCATTCTCTCAACTAGCCTATTTTGTTGAGGTGTGCCAGGAACTGTCCTGTGTCTTTGCAGGCCTTGTTCCCTGCATAACTTGCTAAACTCTTCATTACAAAACTCTAACCCATTATTTGTTCTTAGTTTTCTTACTTTCTTTCCTGTCTGGGTATCTATCATGGTTTTCCACTCCTTGAACTTGGCAAATGTCTCATACTTGTGCTTTAGAATAAACACCCAAAGTCTTCTAGAGTAATCATCAATTATTGATAAAAATAGTGACCTCCACTTAATGATTCAATCTAGGTTGGGCCCCACAAGTCAGCATGAATGTAATCCAAGATACCCTTAGTGTGGTGGTACCTTTAGTGAATTTTACTCTATGAGATTTACCCATGATGCAGTGTTCACAAAACCCAAATTCACTCCCCTTTAACCCACTAACTACCTCTTGTTTTACTAACTCAGCTAGGCCTTGACCACTCATATGGCCTAGCCTTCTATGCCACAACATACACATATGCTCTGTCTTACTTGTGACCATAGACACATGACCACCACTTGTTTTCCCATCTAACACATACAGGTCATTCCCTATCCTTGACCCAGTCAGTACTACCATAGATCCTTTAATGACCTTGGCCCTTCCATTCCTCAAACTAATATTGTACCCAGCCTTTTCAAACTACCCTAATAAGATCAAGTTCTTTGATAATTCAGGGATGTACCTTACATTGTGCAATTCCACTGTAGTGCCATTGTTGAGACTCAAAGCTATTACACCATAGCCTTAAATTTTGCATGTTCTTCATCCCCTGTCTTTACTTCACCAAGGTCTTCAATCTTTAATTCCTTGAAGTACACTTTATTTAGGATCATATGGTAAGAATATCTGTAGTCCATTATCCAAGAGTCATTGTCAACCCCTTTTGACACCATTAACACCTCAGAACTTCCATAACCATTTAATGATGGTTCCGGGGAAGAATTCCCTTGACTCTTGTGACCATGACTCTCACTTCTTTGGTTCTTTCTTTCTGGGCAATCCTTTTTTGAGGTGTTTTTCCGACTGACAGATCTAGCATCGTCTTTTGAATTTGGATTTAGATCGATGTTAACTTTTGAACTTGCTTCTTTGCTCCGTTCTTCCTCTGACAAAGAGTTTGCTGCTACTTGGTTCTTCTTGCGTTTCAGATCTTTTCTGTAACTCCCTTGAGTTAACCACCGACAGTACTACCTCCATAGTTAGTGTCTCACGTCCGTACATCAGGGTATCAACAAAATGCTCATACGACTAAGGTAAAGAGGTCAAGAATATCACAGCTTGATCCTCCTCCTCAAGTGTAACATCGATGTTACCAAGATCTAACATCCGTTTATTGAATTCATCTGTGTGATCTTCAACTGTTTTACCTGATGTCATATTGAACGTGTACAACCTCTTCTTCAGGTACAGGTGGTTTTCAAGCGATTTAGTCATGTATAGGCTTTCTAATTTTGACCAAATGTTAGCAGTTGTTGTCTCTTTGGAGACTTCTCTCAACACCCGATCTCCCAAACTCAGTATAATGGCGTTGTGTGCCTTCTACATCATATCTTTCCACCTCTGTGGGATTTCTTGTGTCTTCTCTGGAGTTGTGTTTGCTGGGATCACCGCTTCACCGCCTTTAAAGGCATCCACAATCCCCTGATGAACCAGCAACACCCTCATCTTTAACCTCCACAATCGAAAGTCATTTCTACCATTGAATTTCTCTAACTCGAACTTTGTAGACACCATGATGTTCAAAGACACCCTCTCAATCAATCAATTTCACCTTTGATTGATTCCTATTGCCTCAACAATTCCGCGTTGTTCAATTTCGATTCTCGAGCCTTAACCAGACTCTGATACCAATTGATGAATTTACAATCAAAATTGAATCTACTCTCGGAAGTATTGAAAACTACCTTCGGAAGTTTTGAACAATCGATATCAATACTTTCTTATTATGCTTCGGAGGAAGAATCTTACCTATTACATGACAATACTCTTGTTAGGATCAAAAATACCATATTTGATGAAATCAATTAGATATGAACATTCAAAGGGTAGGAGATGTATAATCATTGAGTAAAAAAAGAGAAATTTATTGTAGAAACAAGATAAACAGGAAGAAAGAATAAATTGCAATAATCAAAATACAACCTCCATGGATGACAACTCCATGGAGGCTGCACACACATCAAGCTCACCAAATGATTACATTGTGAAAATTCTAATTGAGATGGGGGCTATCCTATCTATTTATAGTACATGACCCAAAACCCTAGGATGATGATAGCAAAACTAAATATTACATCATAAATACAATGAAATAATAAAATAGTTCCTATTTTTATAACTTGGGTCTTGAGTCTTCACAAATGGTGAACTTGAACCAGGTGGGCGTTTGCAAGGAAATATTTATCTTCTGCTCCCCCTCAGAAGATGCTTTGCACTTCTTTTATGATTAATATTAGAATATATTTCATCTTTCTAAATCCTTGTTGTTTAGGTAAAAACACACCCCAACAAACTCCCCCTATTTGGTAAGATGAAATCAAATCCGTGAAGATGCAATAGCATATGATGGACACATGGAGATCATGTTCCTTTCACTTGCATCACACTGTAGTAGGCTCTTGTTTTACAGATTATCTTCAAAGCAAGCATCAAACTATTCCAAGACTTTAATCAAACCTTTCACACTTCTATGTAACTCCCCTTAAGATGCAGCATTCACTTTCTTTTGATTCTTACCCAAGGAGCCAAAAGTGTCTTCTATTCCCAACCCAAAGGAATGTAAGAGCATAGGGTGTCTTTTCACTGTAAAGGATAACCCAACCTCTACAATGAATGACATCTTCAAATAGTGATCAAAGCTTGAACAAATCCAAGGAACAATCATCAACATGCTTAGAAGTGTTAATCTTTGAAGAGATCCCACCAACCCACTCAAAATCATAGAAAATGAATTAGATTGAGAAACCATTGATTGTGAGTGTTACCACCGGCTGTTTTATGAAGGCATAGTCTCCTCCTCAATTGGTTCTTTTTGTGCACCCACTAGAACCACATTGACTCATGCCTTTATTCATTGTTTTCCCTTTGTTTCTGCTGCTAACTACTAGAGGTAGTTTGACAAGCATCTGCTGAAGGATGCAAAACAGATGAGAGTAACCACCCCTTTTACTGCTCTTGACTTTCTTCTGGTCTAACTCAGCATAGCATGCTAATATAAGCAAAATCATCTCAAACTATATATAATAGAACCATGTACTCAGCAAGAAAGATACCCAATAATAAGCGAATACCAATTCCAACTTCAGATACAAATCAGGCTCTGGCTTCTGCTGAAGTACTAAACACTATTGAGATAATTTGAAACCTTTTCTGATGATGTTTCATAGCATCATATTAAGGTATCTGCTAATTTGACACGGTTTGTCAGTGTCTGCTGATGATCAAAAACACAACTGCTGATGAGAAAAATTTGTGAAACTACCCATGAATAACATATCCCAACAGCTGATGTGAAAACATACATCTACTGATGTTTGAAAGTCTCAAGAGCTGATAAACAAAAGTACTGAAGAGCAAAAGTTCAAAAGTACTGAAGAACAAACGTTTACAAGTACTGAAGAACAAAAGTCTACAAGTACTGAAGAACAAATGTTCACAAGTACTGAAGAACACTGTCTACAAGTACTGAAGAACAAATGTTCACAAGTACTGAAGAACACTGTCTACAAGTACCGAAGAACAAATGTTCACAAGTACTAAAGAACACTGTCTACAAGTACTGAAGAACAAAAGTCTACAAGTACTGAAGAACAAAAGTCTACAAGTACTGAAGAACAAATATCTACAAGTACTGAAGAACAAATGTTCACAAGTACTGAAGAACACCGTCTACAAGTACTGAAGAACAAATGTCTCCATAACTACTGATGTGAACAGACAAGTGCTGAAGAACAACATTCTTCTAACTGCTGATGAACAAAATGAATAAACTACTGAAGATCAACGTTCCCAACTACTGATGAATAAAAAATCTCAACTACTGATGAGAAAACTTCTTTAGGCATTTCATCAAACAATTGGTGTGCAGACTTTGAGCAACACATTTGTGTATGAAACTTGAACATTCAAGTTGTCCAAATGCACAATCAGCAAGACAGGTGTAGAACCAGATTGCACCACCATATTCAGTTCATTTGTACAAGAAACCCATCAAATGTAAACTATAATATTTACCTGGGTTCATCTTGTGTGGTCTGAGCTCATATAGAATATCCAACCATTAAGTCATACGCACCACAGACCCATGAACAATTCACCAAAGTTTGTAACATGGTTTTGATAAGAAAGGGAGTATCAAAACACACTAGATTTCTTCACAGGCAAAAGCCCTGTAGTAGCAGCAAAATGTATCTCCAAATTGATTTAACAAATAAGAAAAGAGCATAGGTGAATCATCGATTGTGAGATCGATCAATTCAGAGCCTAGCTCTGATACCAATTGTTAGGATCAAAAATACCATATTTGATGAAATTAATTAGATATGAACATTCAAAGGGTAGGAGATGTATAATCATTGAGTAAACAAAGAGAAATTTATTATAGAAACAAGATAAACAGGAAGAAAGAAGAAATTGCAATAATCAAAATACAACCTCCATGGATGACAACTCCATGGAGGCTGCACACACATCAAGCTCACCAAATGATTACATTGTGAAAATTCTAATTGAAATGGGGGTTATCCTATCTATTTATAGTACATGACCCAAAACCCTAGGATGATGATAGCAAAACTAAATATTACATCATAAATACAATGAAATAATAAAATAGTTCATATTTCTATAACTTGGGTCTTGAGTCTTCACAAATGGTGAACTTGAACCAGGTGGGCGTTTGCAAGGAAATATTTATCTTCTGCTCCCCCTCAGAAGATGCTTTGCACTTCTTTTATGATCAATATTAAAATATATTTCATCTTTCCAAATCCTTGTTGTTTAGGTAAAAACACACCCCAACAACTCTTTCTTTTATACTACTAACAGTCATTAACTAACTCCAACAATATTAACAACATTATTATAATCAACACCACAAGAAACAAAAATAACACATTTAGTCCCTGAGTTATTAATAGACATAATAACCCAAAAACATAACACTTTTAGGTAATGACAGAATAAGTCCTTGAAGTTTAATCCATTCTTCTAACAGTCTGAATGTCAAATAGTTATCACCAGATCATCTCACTACGACATCGTAAAACAGAAGTACAAATTAATTTGATCCTCGTGAAAAAGTATAATCAAGATGGACATATAGAAAATGTATTTGATATATTTAACTTTTTATTACGATCATGTTTTTAAAGACATCCTTAAGTTAACGAGTTTAGAGTTAATCAGAGTCTACCATCTTAGTTTTGATTTGTTTATATTTGATGTATGTAATTCTTCATTCATATTAAAATTTTATTTGGTGTGTTTAACATTACTTTAATTAATTTACCGATTTATAAATGTTTTTTGTTTTCCTGGAATATTTATTATTACTACTTTTTTAATCAATTAGTATCAACGATGAATTACCGATCGAGGGTAGACTCCATAGTTGCTTAGCCGTTGGCAATCAGTCAGTTGTTGTGATTTTTATAACCGAGCAAAGGTTGTCGATCATCCATCAATAAAATAGTCCCTGAATGATTTCCCGAACGTATGATAAAGTCTGTCGGTAATATGTCGCGAATGAGATCACCCACGTCCATTTCTTCGTTGGTAACCGCCTTCACTGACTGATTGCTGACAGTACTAAAGTTTCTTTGTGTAGTAGTGTAGTGTTTTCATGTCATTTTTAAAATTCACTATGCTTTAAGAAAAGTAACTTGTATAATCTGAACTCATAATAATCAGTTTTGTAACAGTTGATATAAATCATTTAGACTATGAATTTATAAAATTCATGATCAAAATATCCGAATATAAAAATTCCATAATTGGTTGTTACTAAGTGAACTGATTATTTATATGATAACTGTTAAATCACCAAACTAGCTATTCATATCTTTAATCGAATGCTCATCAGATTTCTATATAATAATAAATTGCTTAACAAATGTCCAAACTTCCCCTAAGTCACAATCACTTAGGTTTAATCAAACTAACATTTGATGTGCATATTTGTACCAGAAATATTGGAACGGTACAAGAAAGATGATAGCTTGAGACAAAATAGCAAACGCTAATCACAGATTCCTAGTATCAAACACGCCATACTTAATTAGCAAATAGGTTGTAGTCTAACGGTATCAAAGTGTTTAGAAAATATGTTTATTTTCAAATGACATATGATTCAAGTCTCATGATGGATCAATATGTAGATTAAAAAGTATCATTAGAAGGCGTGCGAGTTAGTTGTTTTAAAAAAGTAAGACGTATTTGAGCTAACGACGTTTTGAGTTTAGTTTTCTGTTAATCATGAACACGCGTTACTTTAATGTGCATGTGCATGAAAACATAGATCTTGATGATCATTGGTGTATATTACCATGCATGTATTATGGCATCCTTCCTACCTTCATTTCCAAAGTCTTTATTTTGATTTCTTGTGACCCCTTATAAACTAGAAGAGGCATTTTACTTTGAGATGCCACTAGTCGACGAAGGTAACATCGTATATATAAATGCAAAAGTGGTTTATATTATCATTATAATTAATACGAAGATATCAACAACCCTCAAAGGCTTCCAATATTCTAGTGACGCATATTAGTGTGTTTCGTGCTAGGATATTGGATGCCCTAGAGGGTTGTTGTTTATCTCCACTCGTTAGTCAGTTTAACATGGCAAATGACAATCAAAGTAAACAATGTAAGTTTGTTTTTTCATTTTTTTTGTTCTCAACATCATTATATATGTATCACATCTACCACATTGATCCAGTTAAATATGTTCATTCATATATGACATTTGTTATACACATGCTTTGAGTTATATTAGCTAATGCTATCAATGAACATGGTATTATCGAATTAATGCCGCGACTAAACGTTACATCATTTGTTTCAAACTCTTTGAAGTTTTTTTATGGTTTCATGAGTTGTTCAAGGAATAAAAGACAGCCTAGAGTCACAGAAGTCATCTTTCAAGACCCCACCTGGGACACTCGGTTAGCCATTCCATCCCGCATGTTGACATGTATCACTTTTTTCGTCCTACTATTGGAGTGTTACGCAGAAAATGCAAGCATTACTTTGTACGACTTTCCATAATCGCTAAGTCTCACTTGAATTGCACAGTAATCCCAAAGCGTTTATGCACATGCTAAGTGGATACGATGTTCAAACATTTGGTTCATGAGACTACACTTGCTATTACACCATGGTTCTGCCGAGGCTGCACCAATGCAAGATTTGTTGCGCATGGTTTAGAAAACCAATCGCGCCAGCGAAAAGCGAGCTTTGACATACATGTACAATTTCAGAACTATAGAATGTGCCAATCAAAATATTGTGCCTTATTCTATTAGGGTTTAATGCTTATCAAAATGGCTCGTGTTAGGTTGACTCATAACCATTTTGGTAAATTTTATATAATCAATTAATATATTATTTATAAATAGAAAAGCTACTTTATGGCAATGTAGTCTACTTCTGGAGATTTACCATATAGTTTGGCTGACTTTATTAATTGTTACAACGATGACAATTTCGCAACAAGTTCATAACAGGTTTGATTGGTCATATTAGCATAGTGTGTAGCACAACAAGCTAGCTATCACCACCAGTATTTCTGGCTTTACAAATCTTTAAGTTTTGAGTTTTTAAAATAAATAATGTGCTAAAATACTATCAGAAAACCTAATAAAGTTGTTAAAATGACACACACACATATAAATATATATAGTTTTAGTAGAGGCTTAAAATTTCCAAATAATGCTTTAGACACTCAAGTTTCATCGACTCATTTCATTTTCTGCGCTTTGTTTTTAGACTTATATTAAAACACTAGTTTTAATAAACTCGTATGTTATATGATTTAAATAAATAAAGTATTAAATATAATAAAAAAAATTAATTAAAAAAATAATATTTTAAAATAAAATATAATTGAAATTATGTATAATAAAGCCTATAAATAATAAAAAAATGATATCACGTTTTAAACTATTTTTGTTTTTCCAAAAAGATTGAATAATTTGTTTCAAAACGAACAATTTAAAAAAAATCATTTTAAAAATATTTTCTTATTATAACTTCAAATTTTAATTATTTTTTGTTTATAAAAAATTCCCTTAAAAAACATCAATTTTAAAAATATTTTGAATTTTTTAAAAAGTTTGATGTTTTAGAAAAATTTCTTGTTTTATAAAAATTTATTTCTTTAAAAATGACACATATGAAAAGATCTCTATCTTAACAAAACTATTTTTGATTTAAAGAGAGTTAAATTATATTATTAGTAATTAATATAATTATTGAATAACAAAGAGAATCAAAAAATTTTGGTAATGAATGTGATGCATAATTTATTTAAAACAATATACTACAAATTCGTGTATTATACGAGATGGATAAAAAATATTACATTAAACATTAAATATCTAGAAATAAACATTTAAGATTGATTAATGATCAAAAGAGGTGGGAAATAAACTTATTTATCATGCGGGAAAAACCGAGAGAGATAAGTGATAGCTCATTCAATTACGATAAGTTGTGTTCTCATTTATATATTCATAAACTAGGTTAGAGCTCATGTATTACATGGGTGGAATAAATAAAACATATTAAAATCATTAGTTTATGAATATTTTATTTTCAAGATGTTGTGAAATAAAAATATAATAATATTTAAAAGTTATAAAAATATAAAAGTATTACTCTATATTAATATGTATTAATAAAATTAGTAAAATAACTACATTTATAATTTAGATATTTAATTGTTTTATTTACTTATTTACAATCATTATCATTTAATATGAGAGAGACTAAAAACATAAATATATATTTATTTTAACATATTTTAGTTAAAATGAAAGTCAAATTATTTTTTTTATGATTTTCGTATTTATTACGAGAGAAAGACGAGAAAATGTTTTTTTATATTGTAGAATGCTGACACGTATTATTTAATATGTTAAAATGGTAACACGTGTCTTAAGAAAACCTTATTTTATTATATGTTATAGATATATAGATTTGACTCGATAAATCTCATATTTTAGAGTTCTTTCTAAATTTCTATATAATATACCCTATATTAAACACATACAATAATACTGTAACCGAGACATATGGTTTTCGCGAGTAGTGACGCACTTTGTACACATCTCAAATTTGTCACAATCTGAAAACCTCTCCATCTACGCCTCATGCTTGTTTCTTGACACCTAATATAAGATAAAAACGATCTCTCCCTGAGATTTGCTACGTTTAGAACATACTTGACGTCAATTCTCTCACACACTTGTACGAGAATCTTGAAAATTCGGCTAGACAAATCTAATACAGACACATCTTTGTTTGACGATTGAACACAAAACAAATTTACAAAAAGCCATATATCGTCCTTATGTGATCGTCCTAAAGTACCACTTTGTCTTATAGATTTTATATAAAACAAAATAACAATTGAAAATCATCGTTGTTGTTGGTTTAACAAGATTTTATATGGTCCCAATCTTGTTCTACTAGCTTAAATATAATTGGTTATCCCAAGGAAATGAAAATACTCAAAGGATCTATGGGCTTTAACGTTGTCTTATAACACGTGTCATGTGCATCTAGGTGGTTGAAAATATTTTTTACCTTTATAACAAGCAACATGATTGTATTATCCGAACATATTGTCGTATTCTTTATCAAAATAAAATTAAAAAATTCATAACTTTAGGGTTTATAAGTTATGACACACGTTTTCTTGAAACTATCAAATGATGAGTAGGTGATGCGAATACCAAGTGTATTATATATAACCGTCTTCATTCTTGTTCAATTCAACTTGTGAACACATGACGCGTGTCTATTTGAAATTCAATATTTTCTGAACTCTCTCCCTCATAAGACATCACATGACTTCTAGTTATGTAGAGCACTTAGCTAGAAAGATAAGTTGACTTAGGGGGATGGGAGTTCAAAAAATATTGGAGTTTTAAATAAACAAGGTGGACACCTAATACATGATGTAAAGGCTGGTAATTAAGGTATGTTTTATGTAATATGTTGTAAGATTGTGTTGGTTTATCATATATTAGGGTTGGTAAACCTTTTTTAGCTAAACGCATAGCCTACTCTTACAACTAATATAGAAAAACTCTTGCTATAAGTCCATTATTTAGGGCACTAGAAGTTTCGTAAATGCTATGCGTAGGTGTTAGCAGTCATCTAGGTTAGTACAGAATAGAATATGAAAATGAATAATATCTTATATTGAAGATATAAATGTCATTATTTCCTAAGCTTCTCATTTCAGATTTCTTGATTTACTAGGTTTGTGTTTTTCTCTTATTATTTGTTTTTCTCTTTACTAATGTCAGGGTTTTTGTTTATTTCGTTTTAATATCTTAAAAGGATTCTAAAACCTTGGTAATTAGAGTATCATATCCACAATGATCCGTTTGGCGATCGATGTGAAGGAGAGGGGAGCACCTGTGAGCCCCATGGTTAGTACAAAAATTAAAACACGAAAATGATGTTACATCCGTGTGGTGGATGCCATCCATGAGGGCTTGTAAAGGAATAAAGATTTCGATCATTGAGGAGAGGGGGCGCCTATAGGCGATGCTCTATATTAGAGTTTTAGATCTTGAATCGAACTTAGTTTTATATGGATTCTTATAACTTATAACTTAATGGCTTTGTTATAGACGTGAGTGTCAAATACCATAATGCATTGATAAACGCTTCATGAAAAAATGCAAATATAATAATTGATAAAACAACCATACATGTATTTAAGTGAGTTATGTTCATCCAAACTAAGAAATAAAAAAAAATGGAATATTTGTATGAGAAGAGAAAATAAATTCTAATAATATATCGAGATAGAAATAAAAATAAATAGATAGGGGCTTTATGGTAATAGCTATGTAAGATTTTTAATGGAATTTCAGGGTTTCAATTAAATTATTAATTTTAAGAGCAATTATGTTGATGGTTAGTTGTTGGAAGTGTTCTAGCAGAATTAACTTATTCGAACGCAAAACAATAACATATCAAAGAATTGAATAACAAAAATTGATCACAGACTATGATGAATTTATTGATTAATCTCACTGGCCGGTTATAGAGAACTTAAGAAAAACAAGAACGAATAATACAGTCAAATGAAAAAACAACCCTAAAAGATTACACATGTCTAACAAACCAAACGGTTACAACAAAATAAGAAAAAAGCTTTTTATTTTCAGAAGAATCTTATTTGCAGCACTAATACCTTTCTACCACTGTTTTAAGACACGAATCGGAGCGGTCGGTCAAACCGGTCGGATCGGGATCTGAAACCCTAAATCATTTTGTTTTCAAGAAACCAACCGGTTCGAACCAGTTCGGTGGTCGGACCGGGAACCAGGTTGGACCGTATATTAAAAAAAAATTTAGTTTTCTGGATTAATGAGTTTAAAAGGTGGTTCAAACTATGAATTAAAGTGTTTGGTATAAGATTATTGTTAAGATTTTATATATAACTATAAACTACACATATAAAATATTTATATTGAATTATATATATATATAACTATATGCCTAATAGGCTAATATACACATATATAATCATGACATCATCCAGTTTTTAAAATCCCGTCCGACCGGTTCAACCAGTCAACTAATAAGTGACTGATTAGTCATCCGACCTGGTTCTAAAAACATTGGTTTCTACTATAGCTTTTATGCTCTATCAATAGTAAAATTTTCATCAACAGTAACCATCATCATCAAAGTCACTACACAACTCCTTCGTTCTTAATAATGACCAACAATATTATTGATAAAAGGGTAACAACTCAGGGCTTTACCTTGTTGATTTTAGCACTACTTCCCATATTAAGTGTTGCAGTGTCAAATATAAATCATCATATGATTTTGATTTAACAAAAATCTTGGTGGACTCCAATTTCTATCTAAGTGGTGGTGATTTTAGGGTTTTTATGTATCGTTATCTTATGGCAACTTTTACTTATACACATTGATGTCATTAAACACAAATCTCGACAGGTATGCAAACATATAATTTCAATGAAGGTGTGACGGAGGTCACAACTTCTAGCCATTGCATGCTGCTCAAAATAATATTTTTAGTGAAGGCGCTAACATAAGAAAATATAGCAGTGACCATCGAATCCAAACCCAAGACGTAAATTGAACTCACTGTCAACTCGATTCACTGCTTAATAGTAGCAATGGTCTCAAGCAGAATTAAGAGACGGTTATTATAACAACCTCTAGCGTATATCCATATTAACAAGATTTGTCCCACGTGCTTTTTGCAAAATTGTGATTTTGGTGATCTAATGGACTCATCAACCTTGTTTTTTTTATTTGTTCAATCTTTAATTTTTACTCTAGTGTTCAAAGTAACTATTAATCATGTGCTAAAAACAAATCCATGCTTAAATACTTTACTTGGACTCCTTAGTAAGTATAGCGTTACGTATTTTGTTTTGATAGTTAGTCTTTTTTTTAGATATGTGTCATTAGGCTAACACATGGATCTCTGATTAGTCCAGATGGCATCAAATATTTTTATGGTTCATGATGTGACACCCAACCTTGGTTTGAAAAGAGTTTGTGTTAGACAATGGCACGTCTTTTGTCATTATGCTTTCGTTGTCCCGCCATACTTTTACTCTTAAAGCATACTCTTGTTGTTCTTGAGCTCACAAAAAGTATTTTGTCCATTACCTAATTAATCATCTTCTTGATATCACTTTCTCATATTTTTATCTTTCTACGTAACCTTCATTGTAAATTACCTCAACCATAGCAGGTTTAGGGGCTGTTTAACAGCCTCTTAATCAACTTTTTAATGGTTCAGATGTTTGAGTGATTCAGCACTTAATGTTTTGCGAGCAAATGTCTAAATGATTTAGGCATTTGCCTCTGAATGGTTAAGCATAATACTAATGCTAAATGGTTAAGAGGTCTAATGTTGAATGATTAAGACTTCTTATCTGAATTGGTCAAACATTTATATTTGAATAGTTAAACGATATACTAACTTTTAATGGTTCAGATGTCTTAATGGTTCAACATTTAATAATTCAGAAATTGTCAAACAACCTCTTATTCTTTTCCTTTGACACATTGGTTTCTCATGAGTTGGACAAATTTACTCGATCATCCTTTTGATTCAGGTTTTGACGTCCTTCATTTTTTCTTGTTTTCCATAAGTTTTTGAATAAACATGTTATAGCACTTCTAAATCCAAATGATTGGAGTGTTGTTAAAACATTACAACTCATTACTTATACAATTATAACATCAAACTTGTATTAAAACGGTATAAATTGTAAACCAACATAGTCATATGTATGCTACGTTTTACGAGTACAAATGGGCTAAATTATTCTCGCCTATAAAACCAACAACGTACAGATGGAGTGTGTTCATCCTCTTTTACTCTTTTTATGTAAAAATCACTTTGTAATGGAACCGACACCATATGTTTGTATATGTATACATATTTATTTAACTCTTTTGTATGAAGAAAAAAAGAATATAAAAATGCGCTTAATCATCACTTTATTGTTCTATAAATATAAAAATTGTCAAAATTTGCATCTAGTTCCGGTTCATCTTTTGTAATGGGGGTACTCATAAATTCTCATATGCTTTTCTTTTGTTCCTTTTTTAAGTATTCTATTTTTTCTTACTATTTAGGGTATGATTTTAGTAAAAGAAATTAATCTATAAAATCTAAGAAGGATTGTGAGTTTAACAAATGTCTTTGTATTTTTAAATGGTAAAGTATTTTGGTCATTATATCAAATACGTAAACTAATCGTGCCTAATTTGTTCACTATGTCAAATATCAATTCACTATGTCATATATTTTTATTGATTGTTATATGTATTCATCATTATATTGTACATTTAAGATCATTTTTTTACATATAATTGTGCTTTATAATTTTAAGTATACGATAATGATATTTCACCAATGTATTTTTTTAAACTCATAATATTCAAGATAACATAATTTGTTAGTTTTGTCATACTTTTTTGTAGATTATATAAACTTTTTTTATTTATCATTATGTTTTACAGTTAGAAGTATACAATAATATTATTTTACCAATACCTTTTTCAAAAATTATAGTGTTCAAGATAACATAATGATGATCAAAAAACATAATGAGACATTTTATCATTGTGTTTTATATTTTATATCATTTTATTTTATATTGTTATTGTTCTTAATGTATTAGACTAATAAGTTATTCATTTTTTATTGTGTTTATATACTAAAAATACATATAGTGTATTCATGATTATATATTTTTAAAATTCGTCATTTTAGAAATATACAACAGTATTCGAAAATATACAATAACTAGTATTAAGCCTCTCGTGTTGCGACCCAGGGGAGAGGCGTAAAACCGTGTCAGGTAACATCAATTTCATATCACTGACAGCGACCACCAATACCAAAAAATATCATATTTTAAAAAGAAATAAAAATGAAAAAAATATAAAACCAAACGGAAAGTAAACGCAAAAACGTTAAATCACGCACGTGAAATGTAAAATATTAGAAACTAAGTTGATCTAAGACCCACACGTTGTGATGGAACCGTTAAAGGAAAAAAATAAGCGTAAACGTTGAACCAGACATGCACGTGGTGTGGTAACTCGTAAAATTTGTAAAATGAAAAATTACAAAATATGAAAAGTATAAGAAACAAAATTGAAAATAAAAAATTGTAGATGTTAAATTGTAATATATGTAAAAGTATAGAGTTAAAAGTAAAAATTAAAAATAATAAAAACTAAAGGTACAACATTTGATACATAAAAAAATTAGTAATTAGTAATATATATGATTAACACAAATACGCAATAAACTGCATTAAATACGCAATGACAAACATAAATCATATGAGTTACGTAAAATAAATTATTATAATTTAATATAGTGATACTACACTCATTTAGAGATTAAGAACGCTCGTTTTATGGTGTGATTTTTATAAAATAATAATAATGCCGTGCATAAAATTTATAAACATTTAGAAAAATAAGGTTGGAGGGCTTATACCCTTATAGGAAATTTTTTCACTGTATTTTTATCTCAACTATTAATTAAAATATTAATGGTTAAAATTTTTTATTACTCATTTTTTTCAAACATTTTCCTACTATCTATATAAATGTTTTTATCAACTTTTTTGTACATATGGTCTTGTACTATATTTTTGTGTTGTTGTACATTATACTATAACCATAAACTTTTTAATGCACAAAGTTGTTGCATATGTTTTATATTTTTAATTAAGCCTTTAGAAAATTATATCTTTACTTCTAGTTTGATTATATTTATACTTTATATTCTTTACTTATCTACTTTTAATGTTTTTATTTTATAAATTTTAAAACTTAAATATTTTATAAAAATTCAAATATACCATTGTGGCGTGCTTATTTTTAGATATTGTCTCAGTGTAAATTTTATTTAGAAAGAAATTATACGTCATAATTACAAGTCATAAATACATAAATGCATAAGTCGTCATAGTATTATCAAGATTTCGAATTTGTATAAATTTCTTTTGTGTATTATCCCAACTTTTAGAGAATGATTTCTAGGTGCGTATTTTTTTATCAACGTTAATATTTTAATTATTTTTGTGTTTTCTCCGTCGTGATGTGACTATTCTATTAACGTTTTGATGTTAGATTTCTTAACAGTATATATACTTTCTAATATTCTCAATGGTCTCACCGTAATGCACGGGTTTGTGACAGTTTAAATTTGTATATAAAGTTTCGAGTGTTCACAAGGACGTGTAGATTTCGTTTTTCTTACCTTCAATGTGCGGTTTTGTGACTACAAACGTCAGTTTTTCATGGTTTGTGTCGTCCGCCGCAACGTTGGGGTCTTAAGACTAGTTTAATCCATTTATTAACCGTTATTATAATTATAAAATCTGATTTCTAAATGCTTTGATTGTAATTACTATTTAATCCATTTATTAACCATTACTACAATTTTAAAATCCAATTTTCTGAATGCTTTACTTTACTTGTAACTATTATTTAATCTATTTATTAATTATTATTTATCAATATAATAGCACAACCTTAACTACAAAAAAATTATAGGTCTCTCTAATATTGGCCGCCAAGAATATTTCTTTTATATATTTTAACATCCAATTTAAATAGTGATACCCATCTATTATATTTTATTTTTTAGTTGATATTTATCACCCTTATAGTATATTTAATATTTTAATTTTCAATAATTTTCGTTTTTAGAATAGCTTTCTTTCATAATTATAAAAAATAAAATTCATGCTTGTCTTTAGCTTTTTTTTATGTCAATGTTTCCATAAATTTTTTTGAAAATGTAGTTGTATTCATAATCAAGGTTTTTTTGTATTGTATTTACTATAAAGTATGTCTTTTATGATAAAATACATTTTTGGGTTTTTATGGCACGATGACACTTACTTTTATGAGTAGTAGATATCATAGTTTTATGACAACGTGACAATCGTTCTGACATGTTTTTGTGTCTTTCTTGATGCATTAGGTTTTACGTTAGAATAATCGTCAATGTGATGTGTTTTTGTATTTGTTTTTATATTTGAGATCATGGTGGATTCCTTGCATAATGTGCGTTAGGAAAAACCTAATTATTATTGTGATTTTAAAATTCAATGTCTAATTCTTTATTGTAATTACTACTTAATCCATTTATAAACCATTATTACAATTATAAAATCCAATTTTCTGAATGGTTTAATTGTAATAGCTTCTGCTTAGCCTACTTATTGCTCGCATGGCTTTGCTTCTCTCATTTAAAATGTATGAATTATAAAATACAGATATAACAATTAATTAAACAAAACCAGATATTTAAACAAACAAGTACAACATATCCCAAATATTTTTTCTGTTGAGACCTATTGAAGAAACACACCACATAGGAGTACAATCACTAACTAACTCAAACAACTCCAAACGTAAATCGAATAGATATTATATCTTGTACACACCCGTAATTTAGAAGTTAAAAACAAGGATTATATTGATGATAATAACACTAATTATAACGTTTGGCATGTATTCATTTGTATTCAAGAGCACCGAGTTTGCTTTGCTCTTCTTGGTACTCGGAGGCTGGTTATTCTGACCACCATAGGCACCTGTCCCTCTACCTGCCTTCGACAAAACTTCGTTGTGTTTCACACCATCTTTTCCGCCATAAATATTCCCATTCATGTTGATTGAAACTTTCTTATCTACATGATATATACACATACATAATACTAAATGAATATGATCTTGAAAATGTTAATTTCAAGTTAGACACTTGCCTTGGGATTCAGAAGCCAAGCTAGATATGATTAGTGCACATAGTAGAAGTAAGAGAAATTCAACCTTTTTGGACTTCATTCCTCTTGTAGCTAATGGTATGGTTGATAGTTATATTTAAGTTGGTGTTTATAGGAATGTATGGTTGTCGCTTGTGAACACATGAGAATTGATTCCCTTCAAAATGGGAATCACATAAAGTTAATTAGGAAGAAAAAGGAGAATAAGCTTAATTTTAAGTTGAAATAAATGGAGATGGGGTATGCATGCTTTTGAAAAGTAATTATGAAGTAACATTTTTCGTTAAAAATAAAAGTTATGAAGTAAAAATTAGGGTAGGTTTGGTTTTAATTGATATTAAAAGGTCAAATGAAAAATATAGTTATTAATTGTGTATTATAACTGATATAAATATTATAAGCATATATTATTATTATTAATATTTATAAAATTATAAAAATACGAAAAAAATAAACAAATAATGTTTGTTTACACAACTCCTACGTAATTCTCTTAGTTTTAATTCAAACATAACGACGTCTCTTCTATAGTTAATTGTATTCGGTCACATATATAAAGGAAGAAAATATAGTAACAACCCTAAAAACCAGATTTTCTTCTTAAAAAATCCTTTTCTGGGTGAAATTGTTTAATTGATACAAAATGGTACAAGTAGTTAGGCAAAATGGATACTTCAACGAAAAATGACAGAAAGTAACTATTTTGAATATGTCTTCGATTATGTTTGACAAATTTCATGCAAATAGTAATGACTTACGCAAAAGCAAGTGCATATCAACTTTTACTCATATGTTACTCAAAATTAGGAAGGCAAAAACCAAAATTTAAATGTGATGAGTTTAATGATGTAATCAAATTCATAATATAATTTTATATTTTATAATTATATTTAATATTTAAAATTTTACTAGAAGGAGAGAGAATAAAGTCATAAACCGATACCATCAACTTATCATGAAACTAACCACTAAGCATCAAAGAATTTAAAGCAACATCAAAGGATTTCTAAAAGACCACTCATTGGTTTTATTTCTCATAATGTTCTTTACCCACAAACACAAAGAGCTAAGGATTTTGATAACACCAATAATTTTGGCAGGAGATGTCGACTTCTCGATTATAAATAACTTCATTTCACGTTTTTCAGATACACCAACACCAAATGAGCACATAAAGTAATTACTTTGGTTTTTCTTTAATAATTTATGGTTAACTTTTTAAAAATCTGAATGTACAGTTTTGTTTTTTTTTTCAACACATTCCATTTCAAACTAAATGTTTTTAGCGAATTTTTCAAAATAAATGTTAACAAAACCAAATTGTTTTTATGTTTTTTAGCGATTTCACTATTATTTTTATTATGTAATGATTTTTACATCATGTTTATTATTGATTAATATGAACTTATATTGCGTTTTATCTATCAATTTATACTTGTTTAACAATAACCAAATATTAACTTCAAAGTAAGTTTCATTCATCATCATCCCCCATAATGAGTGACCGAGTATAATTTCACTATACTATGTGACACCTACGTGATATAAGATGAGTTCTCACTATTATTTCGCCTAATAGTTAACCTTAATAATTCTTAAATTTGTTCAGATCCTTTTATTCGGATGCAAATCTCCATGCCTAAAAATGTTTATATTCTAAATTTTATATATCTCATTTAAGCTATATAACCATCTCTTTTTTTTCAGTTTCATCATAATATAACAAAAGAATGTTTTATCAGTAATCTTTCTCATTAACATGTTGGGTCATTCTGGCAGCTCAAAACGATAGAATTTTCAACAACAATACAAATATACCAAAAGTCTAGCTGAAGACGTGAAGCCTCAATCATTTATATGGTTGACAAAATAGATCAAATGATCTTCACTTTAGATTGGAATATTTAGCATTTTAGCGTTTTCTTATGTTATTTCATTCAGGATTCAGCTATGTGGATTGGACTGCTCTTTCGTCACGTCCAGGCTTCTATGGCCTAGCCCAATATACTAAAAGCCCATTACCTAATCCATAAGTATGGTGTAAGACTTTAATCAATCTGAATAATTACTTTGGTTTTTAAGCCCACCAGTTAGAATAGAAAATTATTAAATTTATTTAATTTAACACGTATAGTGTTTGCCGCTGCAGTTTGAGCAGCGTCCCTCTTCTTTTATCTCGGAAGTGGATTGAGAAAAAAAAAGAAAACAAATTTATTTTTAAGGTGAGAAAAGAGAAGCGAAACAAGTAAATGATTGTAATAAAAATTTATGTATTAAGAAATAAAAGTGAGAAATAAACTAATTGTGGTAACTAAAAAGAAATGGAAAAAATAAATCAGATGTTAGTCGCTATTTACTTATATATTTATTATATATGGATCTTAATATTGGTTTACGCACACTTTTGTTTACATTTCTTTTAGCTTTCATACATATTTTTCTTAACAAGTTGATAGATTGTAATGTTTGTTCGACAGAAGTATTAAATTGTGGAGAAAGTGAAAGTGTGTTAGGTGTTTAATAAAGTTAGCCATTGATGTGTCACATTTGTAAACAGTTCGATATGACTCCTAATTTCATTAGACTTTCTATTTATTTTCACCAAAATTTTAAGATATTTAAATAAGTTGACTGATGACTCTTTTCTTAAAAGTAAGGACGGTATATTGTTAATCGACCAAATTAGTTTATTACTATTAAGTGTATAAATAGATATTTTATAAGTGTTTTTGAGGAAAGAGTAGATATAATAAGATAAACATGATGATATGGAGTAGAGAAGAATGATAAACGTTTTTATACAATAACAACTAATAAATGGGTTATGTGAGAGGGGGACTTTTTTCGTTAGTAGTGTTAAATTTTAGTCTGATAATATAAAATATTATATAAATATCGAATTTGTTCCTCTTAAAAAACTAATTTCGCCCCCGCCTTTTTTACGGGAATTTTCAATTTCCGCCACTGTTTAAGTTGATTTTGATAGTGAGAGGCAAAGACCGAGCAAGATGGCAAGTGCTTATGTGATGCCGTTTTTGGAAGCTCTAATACTTTGTCATTGATTAGCTTATAACATAGATAATCAGAAGTCACAAATACATATTGATTTAGTTATTTACACAATTAACAAGTAAATTTAGTGAAAAGTAGTTATAAAGATTAAAGAACAAAGATAAACGTAGGGGCAATAAAGTTGATAAAAGCTATGTGCTTAGCTTTTGAATTTTTTTTATAACTTTTATGCATATTTAACACGTTTATTTTAAGGAATTAAAAAATGTAGCCTTTATGCATATTTAGCACATTTATTTTAACAAATTTAACCTGTAATTATCCAACCTCTTTCACTGTATTATGATTTCATTTCCTTCATATAATGGAATGGTAATATTCAAAGGGTTTAGACTAAAAATGACATATAATCCCACTTTGTTTTATAATGCAATCGTGACCCGGAAGAGTAACTAAGGTTATGAATGCAATGATTAACGTAATGATCAATTAACAATGTTAAGTGAGAAGGCCCCACCCTTTTAAATTACTCTATTGATAAGAAAATTTGATACCTTAAAAACCTCTATTTTAAATATTCAAAAGTAGGGCTGCAAACGAACTGAAAGTTCAGGGAATAGTTCGTGAATCATTTGGTGGAAAGTTCGTTTATGTTCGTTCGTTTAGTAAATTAGCGAACATGAACAAAAAAATTAATGTTCATTTAGTTAAACGAACGGACATGAACACAAGCCGCGTTCGTTCATTTATGTTCGTGAATGTTCGATAATGTGTTCGTTAATGTTCGTTCATGAACGTTTGATAACGTGTTCGTTTATGTTTGTTAAGATTTTGTTTATATTCTTAATTATTGTGTTAGTTATTTTTATGACTATTATATCATGTATTTTTTATATTTATGTTAACTACTTATTTATTTTTGATTAATTTCGTGTAACCTTTGTAATAAAAAATGTAAATATTATTCTAAAATAAATTTAAAATAATTTGTATTCGTTTGTGTTTATGAACTTTTTTTGTGTTCGTCATGTTCATGAATAGTTGTTTGTGTTCGTTTGCTTTTATTTGTGTTCATTTACGTTCGGTAAGTGTTCGTGCAAAGTTCATGAACATGATCAATTTCTTAATGAACGAACACGAACAAGAAATCTCATTCGGTAAATGTTCGTGAATAGTTCATGAACACGTTTATTTCTTAACGAACGAACACGAACAAGACCTTGTTCATATTCGTTCGGTTCGTTTGCAGCTATATTCAAAAGTATATAAATTGCCTATTTGACATTATCATAGTTTACATTTATTCCAGGAATATATTAGTTCTAATTATAACACCTAACTAAACTATAGATGTTAGTATCTTCATAGGCGCACCTTCGACTCGTCTCTCAAAGATTATTTTCCAATATGAATAAAGTTTTTTTTATTAGTTTGATGGATGCTTGTTAGATTTAATCAAAATAACATCTATCATGGTCATTACTCTTCACTGTTCATCTCCACCGTTGATGCTTCTCATCGATCCTCCGTCTTAGCTCTAAGTAAAATCGAGCATATATAAAAGATCTTGAACTTGACTCGTTTTGAGTTCTATGTCTAAAAGTCAAGTCGAGTTCAACTTGTGAGTAAACTTACAAGCTCGAACTCAACTCGAATATTACATATTTATTATATAGTTATTTTACATACATATATAACTATTTATATAATTTATATTAATATAAACAAAGGGTTTTTTTCCATTGTATATATCTAGCATAATATACTGTTGTTTTGTTATTTCTTATCATATATATATATATATATATATATATATATATATATATATATTTATGTAGTTTCATTAAGTAAATAAAGTTACGTTGATGTATATAATAGACTCGGTCAAGCTCATGTGTCAAATCAAGGTCGGTATATGAAGCTCAGGTTGAAGCATGTTTATCGAATGAGCTTTGGTTTAGGCTCGTACTCTTTTAAATTCGACTTGATTCGAGCATTTTAGCAGGTGTGTTTCAATTATCTCGCAAATAGCTTGGCTTATTTACACAACTATAGCCCTCATTTTTGTTATGGCCTTCCATTTTGACACCAAATCTAAAGTGGTCCTCTATATGTTGTGGTCCTCTATCCAGATGCTTCATGTTTCTCCTGAGATCCGTATGCATATCCACAGGACTCCCTATTGAAACTTAATTATCAGCAGCCCATCATGTTTTGTACTTGACGAAGATGAAAGGAAAAAAAATGTATGTGTGTAGGGTGGGGGTGGGGGTGGTATAAGGGATTGGGTTATATTTGTTTTATTTTATTTGTAACTTATGTTTCTTTTTTAACAGGAGACAATAATAATTATTTTACATTAACTTAATTTTCGTTTTTAATCATTTGTGGTGGAGCCAAAAAGCTCAAAAGGGTAGGTCGTAATTTTTTCAGAATCGGATCGGACGTTGAACCTGACGTCTTACTGGTTTGGTGGTTGGACCAGTTGGATCGGATTTAATTATATTTTAATTTTATTTATATATGTAATTAAATATAAGTAATTTATATATGATTTATATATATATATATATATATATATATTTTATAGTTATATATAAAATTTAACTATATTTATAATCCGACGTACTAATTTATGGTTAACACCTCGTTTTTACCCATTAAAATAAAATAAAATAAAACAAAACCGGTCCGAACCGGTCCGGTTTCCAGGTTCGACCACTAAAAACCCAATCACACCAGACCCGACCGGACACGGCACGGATTCCCGGTCGAACCGGCCGGTCCCATCCGATCCAAAAAACAATGGTAGGCTGATTTGGAATTCGTAGAATTTTTGTTATAAGATTTTATTTTGCACACGGTATAGAATAATTTGTGTGGACTTTATGATTATAATTTTCAGTACAACCATTCTTAAAAGTGGTTACTGTTATAGACCAAGGACGTTACAAAGGACCAAACATACGAGACTAGATCGTCATTTCTCATAATTACGAATGAAATCCTGAATACGACCATACATACACCATCCATGTGATTTAGACATTTTTAAATGATTATTGACTTATTGTTTCTCTAAATAATATAGTTATTAATAACTAGAATAACCTGACTTATATATAATTTTATTAGATATTTTAATAAAAGTTTGATGACTTTAACATGGTATAAATGAGTTCAAGCTCGACTAAAGTCGAGCTTATCTCTCATGATTTAAGAGGGTTTGAGTCATATTTGTTTTAATACTTTTTTCTAAAAAATTTATGTATAAAGTTCGAGGCTCGAGCCATATATATAGGAGAAAGTGAATATGGGGCTGTTAAGCATCTAACATTAGATGTGAAACCCTCAAAACGGCGTAGTTTTGATTTAAAACAATTAAACATTAACTAAAATCCTTTTAATTTGGAAACTAAATTATTATAATATTAACCTAAAATCCTTCTAATTTGGAAACCAAACACCGATCTCCTTCATCTTCATCATTTGTTCTTGGTCCTTTCTCTCCATGGATTCACATGATCAGAGTTTCTTCTCTCTCGAGCCGATTTACAAGGTATTTCTTCCTCCTTCCAATACGATCGTCCCTCTCCAGTCGCTCAATCGAACAAACTTATCAATTTTTTGTTCTACAAGAAAGCCGCAAAGCTTCTTCCTCCCTTGTTGGGCATCTCGATTCTCTTTCAAAATCAAAATCAATATTATGTTTGGTATGCTATTTACTAGCTAGCGTTGAATTTTATTTCTTTTTGTTTATATTATGCTTAAATTAACCATTTGCAGATGGAGTATCTCACCATTTTAGTATTGATTTGGTAACTATTGTTGCGTCTCATTTATCTCTTGTGTGTTCATTTTAGTGCTTCTAAAGTCATATTGGAGTCCCACAAATTATATTTATATTCAAATGTTGTAGTTATTCATCTTTATCATTTATTTAAGATTGGGCGCCTCTAGCATCAAAGTGAATTAAACGAGCATAAATTACAAGTATGTAATATCATGTACTATATTGGGTTGATGACCCCAACATAGTTTAATTTGTTTATAGTACTGAATGTCTTTTTTTTACCTGATATTACTGATGTTTTGTGTACACTAGAGTTGGTAGATAGCTTATTGTGAAGTCTACAATATTGTTGCATATACTATAATTTCATAATTGTTTTATGTTTTTTATTTACTTGTATTTATCACAGGTCAATTCTGCAAATTCAACATGCAATTTTGTGGATTCATCACCAAAGAATACAACTATACAAACAAATAGAATGTTGTTGTATGTGAAGCCCGGCCATGAGAATGAGAGAAAAGATGTAATAGATTAGACCATCAAGAGATAATTATTTTTAGTCGTTTAGATAGTTTATGTTTTTGTAATGGTTTTTTAAACTCTTATGTTACATCTTGTATAATATGAAATGATTATCTGATATAGAATTTTGCATGAAATGCCTTGTTGATTTACTTAATTTTAAATAATTGTTGAACATACATATTGGTACGTACTCATGTGATTGGAATTGCTTACTTTTAATAATGGTTGCGCCTTAATATAGGGTGTAGATACCACCTGGGGATTTATATAGCTGTTTCCATTGATTTCATTGTGATATGCTGCTTATATATATCCAAACATATATTTTTACCCATTCGACCCGTTTAAATTTAAACTATTATAATCTAACCAACTTTGTATTTGTTAACTGTGTATTGAACTATTCGACCCATTTAGTTTTAAATTTCTATATTTGGACCGGTTTAAAGTTATTCATACATTTTCATGCGTTTGACACAGTAACAATAACAAAAAATGCTACAACATCAGTAAAAGAAACTCTCACAGGAGTCTTATCATGATATCTATAAAAGAATTTGATCAATGTTTCATTAAATAATGATAAATAAAATAAACCCACTCTTTGAATACATTTAGAAGCGTAAATTTGAAATTATAAGGTAATCTCTATAGATTTTCAATCAAAAGCTACTCTACTAATACAAGCACAGGCATTACACATGATCTTTAAGTACTATTCTTCAAATTGACTCATGTATCATCCTACTCTTTTTTTTAAAGACTCATCCGCCTAAAAAAATAATAAACAAGTATGAGTACTTCACTAACTGTAATAAATAATAAATATTACTTATACCTTCTTTTTTGGACATCCGCTAATGTAATGACCGAGTTCCTTACAGTAAGAACATGTTCTCTTTTTTGGTGCTTCAAGGGAAGATTTGATTCTAGTTGCATTTTTAGGACGACCTTTAGTATTAGTACGAGCTGATGGATCCCGAATAAAAATTTGAGGCATCATGTTTACTTGTGAACTTCCAACATTAAAATCCGGTGATGCAATCTCAAATTGTTTACACATTGTCTGATTACTTTGTTCTTCCAAAAACTTAACCAACAGGGTATTCAACTTCTTTATCTCACATGGAACATCCCGTGCAAGTTCAAGAGCTTTTTTAAAGTTTGACTGGACACACCATAAAGTTAATGCATTAACCCCATTCTCTCTAGTTGCATCTTCAATACTAATACTACATTTATCCAACTTATACCTAGCATCAAGGGTCCACCTAGGTAGAATATAATGACCAGGAAGGGTTTCAATGTGCCTCTTTTTTAAGATGTATAAGATATGTTTGCACAACATCCCATATGTTTCAAACTTTGCACATGAACATACGGCATCTATCTTATCAGATAGACGGAAATTAACATCTCTCCAATGTTTTTTATCAACATCTAATTGTCCAACCCTATATTTGATTTCTTCTAAACTCTTACTTATTTTCTCATGACTTAAATTGAAGGTAGCATCACTCCATTCTTTCTTAAATACATCAAAGAGCTTTTTTGTGTACCTTTCACCCGCTTTTGCCTCTATCAAATTAATAAAAGAAAGAACTGGCTTAGAGTTTATTGTCTTGAAGTCTTCATCTTCTTCAGTAGCTCTTCGAGCCTCAATAGCTTTATCATATTGGATTACAAACTCATTCAACATAGTCTTTGGATTCACATATCCATCAAAAAAAGAATGAATGCTCTCGCTTCTTCCGCTTGATGTCATGCCAGCAAAAAAACAATCTTTCAAGAAAGCTTTAGCCCAATATTTACGTTGCTTATACATCTCTGTTATCCAACTACCACTTTCAAAATTATATTTAGAGCACAATAATTCCTAACGAGTACCAAATTCTTCAAATGTATTACTCTTTACCCATTGTTTGTGTAACTCTTGAAAATCACTATAGCAAACTTTAAGACCTTGAAGATGTTCTATCTCGTGTCTCTTAATATGCCATGAACAATAACGATGTCGAGTGTTAGGAAAAACTTTTTTGATTGCATTACCAATAGCTTTATCTTGATCGGTAATTATTACTGGCGGATGCTTGTCAAACATGCACTTTAAGAAATTTCTAAATAGTCATTCAAAAGTTTCCTCCGTCTCATTTTCCAATAGCGCACCACCAAACAATATAGATTGACCGTGATGATTTACCCCTACAAATGGAGCAAATGGCATCATAAATTTGTTAGTCATATATGTGACATCAAACACTACAACGTCTCCAAAATTTATATATGAGTCTCTTGATCTCCCATTAGCCCAAAAAAGATTTCTTGGAGACCCATCGTCAAATAAATCAACAACAAAATAAAGGTTATTGTTTTTAATTAATTTATCTTGAAAATGTTTAATAAGTCCATAAAACTCCTTACCTTTATATTGTTTTCGTTGATCTGCTAAGATGTCTGCACATTGTTTTGATGTAACATCATTTTCACATGGACTCTTCATGGTATTCACGACCTTTCTAATTTGACAAGGTTTTAACCCAGATTGGCCAAGTTCTGACATTAGAGCTTTGCACGCCAATGAGCGGTGAAATTTCCCATGAGATCGGTGTTTCATTACTTTAGTTGGAGTAACCGTTAGCTCATGATTATGTGAATCGTTAAATGTGTCCACTAACCATTTCCTGTCTTTAGTTTTTGAAATCCGAAGAAATGCTTTACATCCGGTCCTTAAATCCCTACGTCGTTTCTTAACATCTCCTTTGGAACTTTTACCCTTTAAATCTTTAAAACCATCTTTGTTGCATACATATATCTTTCGGTAAGGCTCACTTGTTGTTTTATTTTTGAAAGTCGTATAAATACGTATTCCAAAACCATGTAAAAATGCATAACGATTGTAGAAATCATATGCATCATCAGTAGTTTCGAAAACCTTTCCCATTACATCATCAACTTCTTCTTTCTCAAACCCAAAGTCCATATTTACAGCATTGTTATTCTCTGTTTCAGCATCTGAACTGCTGATTAAATTGTTACAATAGCTTGCTCTTCTTGTTGAAATGGTAAATTATATGTTACCTGTACATCATATTAAAAGAAGAAATGTATCAATTCTTATGACATAAAAAAATCAGTAATCATAATCTCTCTTCCAACACAAAAGTTACTTATAATAATACCATTGTAGTCTCTCATGATTACTTTCATAGAGAAAAAACTATTATAATTATTTATGTAGAGCCTTTAAAATACCAATATGATTCATACTAACCTCCTCAATAAATCCATCGGAAGCAGCTAGGGCCATTAAAATATGATTGAAGAATATTTCCCTCTTTGATAAGCTTGTATATGCTGATCAATAATCGATTTATGAAGACTTCTTATTTGTTTGATAGATTTTAATGGATGATTGAGGAATAAATTAAACCTTGTAAGTCTAGTACCTGGTCAATAACAATAAAATTGAGAATTAATTTAAAAACAGATAACCATTAATGGACATGAAACAAGGGTTGTATATTGAAATCAAAACCATCATCATAGAGACATAGTTGAAATTGAATAAGTAAAGGGATTGAATGAGAGGGTACAATCAACTACAAACTTATGAACTTACTTAATTGTGAGGCTGTTGCAATGAATGCTTGCCACTTTGCTGTTGATTGAGCGACTGGAGATGGACGATCAGATTGGAAGGAAGAAGAAATATCTTGTAAATGGGCTTGGGAAGAAGAAACTCTGATCATGTGAATCGATGGAGAGAAAGGACCAAGAACAAATGACGAAGATGAAGGAGATCGGTGTTTGGTTTCCAAATAAGAAGGATTTTAGTTAATGTTTAATTGTAAATCAAAACTACATCGTTTTGGGGGTTTCGCATCTAATGTTAGATGCTTAAGAGCCCCATATTCACTTTCCCCATATATATATATATGTATATATATCATATAGACTCATTTAACTTGTAATGCTTATAAAGTTTAGTGTAAGAAAGTCATACTTGCACTTGATTGTACTTAATTAGCTATGACTTGTGGCTAGTGTTTGTTTATGCTTAAGTTAATTCGAACTCTTTAATTATTCAACCTTAGGTATTTCAAATGCTGGTTTGTTTACACCGGTGGTGTTCATGTTTTTCTTTAAAATCATGTAACCATTTATGTTGGTCATCAATTTTGTTTCCTAGTTGGTATATTAAAAAATTAGTTGGTATATTAAAAAATTAGTTGGTGTATTAAAAAATTGGTTGTTAGGTTTAGAATTCTTCAAATCATATCACAGAGCTCGTACAGATTATACATCGGAAAAAATCAAGACCTTAGTATTTTATCTTACGTAGCTATTTATATTATAGTTAAACATTTAATTATTTGAAACAAGAGCATACAACAACCAAACTTTGCTTAAATATCCAAAAAAGGAGTCTATGAACCAAGTAAAAGGTCCTATATTCGAAACTGTGAAGCTAAACAATGACTAAACCGTTAGTAACAACTTCATGTTTGTTGAACTTAAATTTTCAAAAGTTTAGTTTTGATTTACAATGATCAAAAATCATTATTAAATTGTTCAACTCACAATTCTATAATATACATTTTACAACTACATGAACAGTAAGTTATAAAGATTGATCCACATGCACATGACTTCTATATATTGCATTTTTCTTTTTTATTTTCTGTGTATGATAGTAGAGGAATGAGATTATGCTAACCAAAAGTGTTTTTCTAGCCTTAGGTATTTTATTTTGTAACTTTAATTACATTTTATAGAAAGTAGCAAACATATATTTATATTACTAATTATCAATTTAGTTATGCATTATGGTTTATATCATATATTTTGTAGATTGTATATTCTTTTGTTTTCTTTTACTTTTAACACTATAGTTTTCAACCTTTAAATTTAATACTAGCATATTTTTTACTTTCAACTTTAGTCTCATTTACTTTTATTCTTTACATTTTCTTCATTTTACGTATCGGTCTAAACTTTTTGAGTTAACATATTGCAACATGCGTATATGGTTCAACATTTTTACATCTGTTTAACGGTTGCGTTGTGTTTTACGTTTCATTCTAATTAAATACAAATTAATACGTCGTAACGCACGTGAACAGTTTAACGTTTTTACATTAACATACTGTAACATGCGTATGTGGTTCAATATTTTTACATATGTTTAATGGTCGCGTTGTGTTTTACGTTTCGTTCTAATTTATACACATTAACACGTCATAATGCACACGAATAGTTTAACGTTTTTACATTTATTTTTCGTTCGGTTTTATTTTTTTGTTTTATGATATTTTCTGGTGTTGGTGGTCAACAGTGTGATATTGATGCTACTTAAAACAGTTTGCGTCCCTACTACAACGCGTAAGACTTTAATACTAGTTTAATACAAAAACCATCAAACGAGACCATGAAAAACCCCTAATCTACTACACTCCTATTAAATAATTTCAATGCATTAAACTTAAGATCATCAAAATTATTTTAATAAAGATTACCGGTGATAGGACGTATTAAATGTCTTTAAAACCACAAATTCAAATCATCACACATAAACATATGCAACGGTCAACGTCGCTTAAAAAAGAACTATTCTATAAATGTTTATCAAATGATTAAAACCCTACAAAACTTCACAATTAATTGATGAATATTATTTGTTTTCTTTGTTAAAGAAAAGGTTGTAGTTGTAGGAACATGACACCAATGACACCAATATAAATATATAATTTGTTTCTCCGCTGTTTTACAGCTCTGAGTAATCGAGGAGATTCTGTTTCCTAATTGGCTAATTTCCTCAAAATTTTGTTCCCTAATTATGCACAAATTTCATTTGTGTTTTTGCATAATTTTCGCCGGCAGAATCCACCAAAAGATTTGATTTTTGTTTCAATCCCAAACCCTTTTCTCCAATTTGTCGATCCCTTTTCAATTTCCAATTTTTGCATACTAATTTTACCTTTTAGGGCCACCTGATTCTGCAACAACAATGGTTCATACCCACTTCGTGTGGTCTCACGGGGGCAATCAAGTGTTCTTGTGCGGTGATTTTACTGGGTATGTTGTTAATTTCACTTTTTAGAGTTCAATTTGTGCTCAATTGATCGATTTCGGTGGTGATTTTGACTTTTGATGTTGTGGGACACACAGTACACACACTATACTTATAATGCAACTGGTGGTTTGTGTGAAGGTGGTTCAAGTATCATCAGATGGTTAGTGTTGAGGGTTCTTCCACTACTTTTATGGCGATTTGTGATCTGCCACCTGGTTTGCATAAGGTAATTTCATTATTTATGCATGTTGGCTTGATGGATTTAGTTTATATGCTGATCAAAACCAAGATTTGATGGTTTGATGATTTGATGACGAAATTCGGTGTGAATTGTTTGTAAGATTGTGAAGGATTGTTGTTTTGCTTTTAATAACTTAAGAGGGTTGTGCTAAACGTACCCACCTAGTTTTTTTTCACCGAACGTACCTCTTTCCTACTGAACCAGTCATTTCATCAAAGGAACTTTAGAAACGGCGGTATCCAGATATGTAAAACGGTTTTCTTCCTATGTTGTCGAGGGTATGCGGTAGACAATGGTGTAGTATTAGTAGTTGATTAGATTATTGTTTAAACAAAAGAACTAATTTGTTCATTTCATCTATCTAATTTACTTAATAAGGAGTATGTTTAGCATACCGGGGGTATGTTGGGCCTATCTCTAACTTAAATTGGTAGTAGAATCTGATTTTTGTTGTTTTTGGGGGCCAAATGGTGAATGAAGTTCAAATTCTTGGTTGATGGTGCATGGAGGATTGACGAGAGACAACCAATTGTTGAAGATGAATTTGGTGTTAATAATGTTGTTGTTGTGGAACAACCAGAGCTTATACCTCGAATGTTTCCTGTAAATGATGGTCTGCCAGTCATGGATATCGATGGTTATGATGATAGAAATCGTGCTGATGGTGTAAGTATCCACAAATCATTTTGTTGTGGTTGTAATTTTTTTAGTGTAAAATAAAAAAAATATTTGTGAAGATAATATGTATGAGCATTATGTTTTTAGGCTTCAACATCAGGCAGTGTTCCAGATGAACTAGAGGTGGGAGTCACGGGTGATGACATAGAGACTGCTCGTCGTTTATTTAAGCATTTTTCAACTTATAAAGCATATGGCTTGATTCCTGACTCGGGAAAGGTTTGAATTTGTACTATAATATTTGTTTGCATTAAAGGTGGCGATCTCGACCCATTTACTTATAGATGGGTGGAGTTTGGTTGTGTTTTATCTCAACTGGTCAAATTAAAATATATAGCTAAAAGGTGAACGAGTATAATTGGTCGAAGGGGTTCAAAGTCTTTCAAATTCTAATATTCAAAGCTTTAGATTATTATTGTAATAATATAATTTTTGTAATCATAATGAGTGCGCTCATGTTTACAAAAAGATATAATAAAATGGAAAAAATGTTAGTGGGTAAATTCAACCTGACCCGTTCTGGCCCAGAATTCAAAATGTTTAAACCCGACCGTTTTGAACGTTAACCAACCTGCCCATCTTGACACCTCTACTTGTTTGCATTTTAAATTTCTCTTTATAAAATGTTATCATTATATGGTCTTTGAAAATTAGGTGTTTGCATTGGATGACAATGTGACAGTGGAAGATGCGTTTCTTGTTATGCATGAAGAGGTATTTCATGATTACAATTTTTTTCGTGGGGTGGGGGGTTATTTAAATTACGGTTTATAATAAAGTTTTTAAACACTTCTATTTATAACAAAATTTGGAGGGTGCTATCCGCAGGCCTGTCACATTTTCATTTGTTTGTCAATTCGATTGAACAATAAATTTACATGGCTGTTGATACTATATCATCCTCATCCTTATGGAGCTGCTTTAAATTATTTATTCATAAGTTTTGAAATATAGTTAGTTATCTTATATAATCTTTTGAAGTAAGAGAGATTAAGAGATAGGAGATTATTGGAACATCTTTTGCATTTATTGATGCAAGCAAATTTTATAAATTTACAAAAATATGAGACAATACATAAACTTTTATAATCTTAAATTTTTGGAGTTAATTGTGACAAAAATCTGATTATTTGCTTATTTTAGGGACTTGCTGTTGCCCCCCTTTGGAATGCAGCCAATTTACAGATTTCAGGAATGTTAACTGCATCTGATTTCATTATGATCCTAATGGAGGTATAAGACAATTTATTAACATTACTTTTAGTTAAGAAGATTAAGATCATGTATATGAAATATAAATTTTGCAGCAAGTTTGATTTTTTTACCCTATTATCATTTGATTGCAAATTTCATCATTCTTTCTTGGTAGTTCAACTTCAAAATTAGGATTATTTTCCAATATATTCTTCCAAAAGTTCAAATTTTCAAAATGTTCTTCTAAGTTCCATAATATTATATATCACTTCAAACATTTACAATATTATATGGACTTGAATAAAAAATAAATTGTTTGCATATAGCAGTCTGTTTCACTAAATAAAATGTTCTGTTAGTTTATATAATGAACAACCTATTAAAAGTGACTGATTTCATTTTGATTGCTATGAAATGGGTAAATATGATAGTATAAAATTTGAAAGGATATGTATACATATTTGAAATTTGACAAGGATTTATGTGAAATTGCCCCTAAAACTTATTAATAGTGCAGCTCCAAAGAAACCGTGCAATGACCACTAATACTGTAAGCCAGTTTTCTACAATATCTGCATGGAAAGAAGGGAAGCTTCAACTTCAGAGAAGACCTTTGATCCAAGTAAGCAAGTCACTGCATTATGATAGGGTTGAATTGGGTTGTATTAAATCTCAAACGGGTCAAATGAAAAAGTTACATAAAAGGGAAACGGGTTAACAAGATGAAAATACCCAAATGCTATATGTAGTGCACACAACCTGCCAAATTGTTCTCACTCAAATAGTTGTATTTTAATTTCAGATATTATTGTTTTTGTAATCGTAAGTAATGCACCAACTGTTTATTAAATGTTTAAATAAATAGAAAGAAGTGTTTTGTGTGTCAAGCCAATGTGAGAACCTGACCCTGGTCATTTCAAATTTTCAACCCTTACTAAAAATCACCCGTTTCAACCTGAACTATTTTCAACATCTAATCCGACCCGCCACTGAATCATACTCTGTTGTTGCCAAATGCCAACCACTTTGTAGACACTTCCAAACACATACTTAACCTTGTTTTATTTGACTTCTTATCTTTGGGTTATAGTTCTATAGTTTTTTTCCCATTAATACTATCATACGCTATTAATTCTTCTTACATTTACCAGTTGTCTTTTTGAACACAGATTCATCCTGATGATTCGCTCAATATCGTTGCGGTTAGAATCTTGGAAAATCACATATCTTCAATTCCCGTTCTGTATGTTCCAGAAGGTTCCACTTGTCCACAATTGCTTCATGTTGCATGCCTTAGTGGGCTATTAGAACGTATGTGTGTTTCCTTAAATAACTTTCCATTTATAACAAGCACTAATTGCATAAAAAGGTAATCAACTTGGGTTCAAAATCTATTTTAGGTACCCATCTTTTTTCTGCTCATATAAAATTAGACTTTCAAAATTTGATTTAAGCTTTCAAAAAACATTGATGCAAGGTAATCCGTAGGTACAAAAGAAAAAGAATTAGCTTTAATCTAAATTTTGAAAATTTTAGTGGTTTTTTCTAGGACAAGCATGCATGTTTTCCCAAAGTAGAAACTAGACTAAATTTGGCTACATATTTATGCAAAATTCCCTTATAATAACTAGAAATGCTGTTAACCACATGTTCTGAATCTGTATCCATTTTGAAAAATAGATATACACAGGCATTTTGAACACCGTAGTGCTTATTTGCCATTTTTACAACGTTCCATTGGTGTGCTTCCAATTGGTACTTGGATTAGAGAAATCGGAGGTGCACGAGAATTAAAAACAATCCCCCCTAACTATCTTCTCAGTGATGCTTATAGACTGTTAATAGACGGTGCGTGTCAAGTATCAATCTTTTCATTTCTTGATTTACATTCATTTATGTACATCAATACAGTTACAATATCTGTCTCTTGATTTCTCACAGATCACATAAGTTCAGTGCCCATTGTTGATGATAAGGGGACCCTCATTAATATTTTCTGCAGGAGGTAGTTTTTTGCTTTTAACCTTTTTACCCTCAACTAACTTCTACCCTTTTGCCTAGAAGTTGAAAATCAGCAGGCCGGTTGAGTGAGTAATGCGGTTGGGTCAGCGCATTCACTTATGAATAGTTAGATTTGGGTTGTGGGTTATACTTTTATCTCAAACTAGTCAAACGGGTTGGATGTTGTTTCTATAATCATAATTGATGCCCTATTTATTCATAAAACATAATAAGTACTAGACAAAATATTGATCACGAGTCAATCCAACCCTCAAGGTGTTTGAGCCATTTGATCTGTTTGACCAGTTCATATTCAGCTAGTTATATTTAATTACACAATTTGACCTGTTGGAGGTGAGATAGAAACCAAATCAACTCATTCACAGCAGACAGCTATACAGATTCAAGTTACCACATTTACATCCACCTTTTATTAATCCAAATGACAAATCATTTTCATTTCGTTTCTTCAGTGATGTCATTTCTTTAGCAAAGAATAACGCGTATCTTCATGTTCAACTTGATCAGACAACAATATCTCAAGTAAGCCTCAACCTGTATCGTATTGCTCTACCTTTTTTTTAATTAATTTGCATAATTGTAAAATGGATTATTATAGAAATATTTTTAGTTTTGACCAAAATCAGTGTTTACTATGTTCACATTGGGCTAATGTCATAGAATAGCAACACGCTTAAGTTAGTGGTCCATTTTGGTAATCATACTCGATAATATTCCAACCTTGTAACTATACTTTTTTATATGTACTAGTTTAATAATTTTGTCGGCGTGCAACCGGTTTAGCCTGTGGCGAGCCACCTCGTCAGATATTGGGCTAATGCGGTAATTATCTTTTGTGGAATAAGGGTAGTTTGGTAATTATACATCTTTTCATTTCGACTAGTTTGCCATTTAGTAATCAGCCACCTTATCAGAAAAGTGTCACATAAGCAAGAAAACTGGTAATCTAGTTATCAAATTAGCTCATTTCAGAAAGGTATAATTACTGGTCGGGGCATTATTCAGTATAATTACCACAACCTAAGTATTGTATCTATGACATTAGCCCTTTCATATATGGCTTTTTTGTAATGAAAAAATTGGGTGATAATCGTTGTTCATCCTAAGGTTGTACACGTTCAGTTTATATAGATATACAGCATAACAGCAATCACACAAGAGTTAAAATTGTATATATTTTTTTTCATGTATTATGTCTTTAGGTACTACAGCTCGTAGATACAAATACGCGTGGTAGGTATGCGATATGCACGCGCTCGGATACCTTGTTTAGGGTCATTGGTCTTCTATCAGATCCAGGTATAGTTTCTACCCTTTTCTATATCCTCAAAATAATATTTTTCATTTACAGTTTCATTGTTTATAATCTTATTGAGGAAGGATGCATTGTTGGAATTATATATCCTAAAATTGTTAAGAAAATTGATAAATAATTGATAAAAAGATATATTATATAGATGATAGAACATCAGTCGTCGTGATTCAATCTAAGCACTTTAACCATATATGTATAATGTCAACCTCTGGGTACGTCTTTTTTATAATGTCATGTACGAAAGGCAACTTTATTAAACTTGTGCGTATTTGAAATCACATAATCAATTTCAAAACATGCTTTCAAACACGTGTATTTATACTTTTGTGTTTTTTGTTGCAGGGATACGACGTGTGGTGGTTGTTGAACCAGGCACCCGTTACGTGTTAGGTTTAATTACATTGAGAGACGTATTTAATCTCATTTTTAGAGATTTTTCTTAAATATGCATTTGTTGTCATTTTAAATAGGGTTGGTCATGGTTTAATAATTGGTTTGTCTTTTATACTGTAGAGGAGATTGTGAATACACTTCTTTTTGTAATTATGAACACAACATGACCCTTTTAAAGATTATATTTGATGATATAATTATTTACAAACTTATCCATGATGTGTAGCTATGAATTAACACACTAAGATTCTAATCTAGAACAACAAACCATATAGTGTTACAATGATATTACTAAGAACACTTTCTTGCAAAAATTTTCTCAAGCTTTCATGATGAATAGCTTTTTGTAGCTTTTTTCATTTATTAGAAACTATATTTGTTATCTTTTGTGAGATTTGCTATTATTTGTTATTTTTCTTGTCTTTCAGTAATTGCATTTATCATATTCCGATATGACTTTATTCTTCATATCTTCAAGATAACTAACGGTTGGTTTTAAAAAGCGTGATGCGCTCTGAAGCACTTAGATCCCGGACAAGAGCTTCATGTATGTAATGCTTTATGTATATTATAATATTTATAAATTAATTCTAGATAATATTTACCGCATCTTTAATCATTGAGTGACAAAAACAGAACAATAAATATTATTACACAAATCGTAGTAACTATATTAACCAAACAAGCTCAGAGAACAAATAAGTAAAAACATGAGTGCACTCAACAACTAGAAAATAAGAAGAAGAAAGATTGAAAAACATATAAAGAAGAAAGGTTGCTTTTAAAACAGCCTAACAGCCAGAAACTAGAAAAAAGACATTAGAAAATAAGCAAAAATATAAAAGCTAAGAGACAGAGAAAATCAAACCTTAATATGTAGTTACATGTTGACAGAAAGAAGTGTTTGTAATACAGAAAAGTTGCTCTACAATATGATACATGTGACATCTTTGATATGTTACCATTGAAACAGTCGATCAGAGCATTATTTTCTTACTATGCACCGTTGATATGCGGTCTTGGCGTGCTAATATTGTCCGCATTCATTGTGGTCTAGCAAGGATATTGTTGAATCGAAGATTCGACGGTGGTTTGGTCCAAACTTGATCCCTAGGCTGATGTGTGAGGCAATGGTAGAGCTTGGACCGAAGCTTAGGGGGTAGGGGCGAAAGTAAACTATTTTAACACTATCAAGACGAAAATACACTATTGACGAAAAAAAAAGATACCCAGGGGTGTCTCAAGACTGTGACATTACTCCTATCATTTGTTCACTTCACCAGCTAGGTTGTTTGATGGCGTGTGGACCGGCCATTGTTCGGACACGTGGAGGTATCATACTCAAACTGGTCATCTGGAGTGCTGAGTGTTTGACAATGGGTTATTTAGTCCTGTTCTGAATGTATACGAACCGCTTTTGGTTATGAACCTTAGACACAACCTCCTTTTACAATTCTAGAAGCAAAATCTAAATCAAACATCGGTTGTTAAGTAGAAATTATATTAAAAAAATTAAAAAGAAAAAAAAGTCGTGGACGGCAGGATTCGAACCTGCGCGGGCAAAGCCCACATGATTTCTAGTCATGCCCGATAACCACTCCGGCACGTCCACCATGTTATTTGTCACTTTCAAAGTATTATTTTATCGTATATTGTTTTCAATGGTTTTTTAGAAAGTTTTTTAACTGCGTATTCGTGGGGTTTATATTAAGAAGCTTTGATAAAACAAAAACATATGGACGTAACTTAGGTTGCCTTTACTTTTGTTAATTGTATGAGATAGTGGTTTAGAGGTGTGCGTAAGAATGTAAGATTATCAAATATCAACAAATATGAGGCTTATAATTAGAGAGGTGAAAGAGAGGAGGAGGGGAGAGGAGCCTTGCAATCTATGGTCTTAGGACCGTTGATGGGGGACGAAGTTGGTTTCTGTATGGTATTAGCAATTTATAACACGACATGACTCCACACGAAGTTAGGATGTTAGTATTTGAAGTAAGTGGGCACAGATCATAGATAAGTCGACATCGTTAACCGTTAGTTGTTACCGATATGCATCGCACATATAACTTATAGTATTAATTAGGTTAATGGCTTGACATGGCATACTTTTTTTATAGTATTAACTAGTATTGAGTCCCGCACATTGTAACAAGGATGTCAAATTATACCAAGTAGCACCAATGACACTATGTCTATGACCACAAACACGAGAAAAGCTTGTGTTTAAAAAGACATAAAAAACGAAAAAAGTAAAACCGAACGAAAAGTAGATGCGGAACCCACGTTGCGAAACGAAAAAAATCTAAAACAATAAGTCAATCCAGGGCCACCGCATTGTGACAAACGGGGGAAAAGAAACGTAAAACCAATGAATCACACACGCACGCTGTGGCATGTTAACTCGCAAAATTTAGATCAAAACGTAAAATTGCTTTTTTTAATATGAAAAGGCATAGAAGACCAAAGTAGAAAGCAAATATATATATATATATATATATATAATATATATATATATCGGTGTTGAATTGTAAAGGTTTTGGGTTAAAACTATAAAGTTAAATATTAAAAAAACTAGATACAACCCACTAAGCACATGATACAACCCACTAAGCACATGATACAACCCATGATGTATAACTAAATCGATAATTAGTATACATAGATAATGTGTCCTGCTATTTTTCTAAACGTGTTTAGTAAAATCATGTCAACAATCATGTTATTCATGTTATTGAACTATTTATGTTTAATCATGTTACAACATCATGTCATTCTTTATCAAATAGGCTATGGTCATGTTTGGTAAAACTTATTTAATCTACTTTTGATTTTTTAAAAGAGTAAAAAGATTAAAATACCTTTTCAAAAGTCATCAAAAGTTTAAATTTTAACTTTTGATGACTTTTGGAGGAGTATTTTGTTTTTTTACCCATCCAAAAAATCAAAAGTAGATCAAATAAAATTTTACCAAACATGCACTATATTTAATCAAGTTGAATATATGTCATGTAACTTGTTTACTAAACAAGTTTTTGTTATTGTATAAGAATATAATATGTTTAGTTAAACATGTCTAGTTTTGTTTTACTATTTATGGTGATCGTATCATGTCATGTTCAACCCATTAAGCACACCACAACATGTTTTGGGACTGTTCGTGATGCAAACGCCAGACACGCAGACATGAACAGGTCCATCAACCACACACATTCTGAATATTTATATTTAACTCGTTGAGAATAGCTCAATCAAGCAGCCTTTCCAGCCACATCAAGTAATAGTTCGTAGTTACTTTTGCATGTCATTTGAACTCGATTGTGGCAACATACTAGATATTGCAGGCCAGAACTCAAATCACGCAAATGGACATTCATCAGGCAATCCAGGGACACGTCTCCTCGTAACAGAACAACTACTATCGTCAATGAATAGATACAAAAGAAAATAACAGTACAGTTTCCTTTTTATGCTAGTCATGAAAATGTTTCACACGTAATTTGATCACCAACATAACACGACAGCAGTCTCATTATCCGGAGCAAGATTAACAGACAAACCGTTGCCACTTGCATCCACAATTCAACATGTATTTGATGTAACAAAGAATTGGCAAGTCTAATGTACTCAATGTTGACACGATCCAGTAGACCAGAACATATACATGGAACAAATGCAATGATTCCATCTATACCCCTGAGAATACTTCTTCACTTTACAAAAATACCCACTTTTCAGGTTGGAAGTTAACACCCATCATGTAACTCGAATGATGGGTGTAATATCTAATTCACTACTTTATTATTCTAGTTTCACTCTCATCATCATCGTCATCATTTCGTCATCATCCTCGTGGTCATCATCATCATTCAAGATCTAGTGTCTTTTTCATGGCTTCATAAGCCATATATGTAATGCTGGCAGCTGGAATAACTTTTAAAAGATTTGGAAAAAGTCCTTTGTAGAAACCGCGTACCCCTTCATTTTGGTAAGTTTTTATGAACACGTCACTCATCCCTTTGTATTCTGTAGCGCCACCATGCCGATGTGCTTGCATCCTGAAATGCAGAATTCAGATGTTTGGGTTGAAGACGGGTCATTCAGTACAAGTAGAAAACATGCCAGGTCCAAATGGCTAGACCCGCTAACACTTTTGTGGGTTTTTTTGTCAAAATTATTTTGTATATAACTGATGTGACAACTATTCATACAAAAACAATGAAATTATTAGACTTTGAACAGTTTGCAAAGTGTTCCCCAATTGACTTGGTCCCTTTTACCTATTTTTTAATTAGACCATTGACATAAATCAAATTAACCTGTTCGTTAGTAAGTCGAATTGCCATCTTTTTATGCAGATGCTCCTGCCATCTTTAAAAAGGTTATTCTACATGTTCCAATGTGTTTACAAACCTCCTAAGTTGCTTTACTACAGGCAAATTAAATTTTATTATATCCCAATACTATATTAACTTATCTTTTATTTTACATTAAGAAAACAATGGCAGCCTGGCAGATTGGTGCGTCAAACAAACCCCGTCCCAAATCATCCATTTTGCCACTTATAGAGAGAATTAGTAAATTTTAAAGGTGGCAATTCTGGCCCGTTTACTTATAAATGGTTATTTTGTTTAAAGTTTTATCTCCAATGGAAAGGGGTGGCTTCATTTTATCTTATCTCTAATGGGTCAAACAGCACTAATGCACAAAAGCTTAAAAATAAAAGGTAACAGGTTAAATGGGAGGGGATAGCTTCATTCATTGAATACCCCTCCTAAACCATTTTATTCAAAGTCTAGAATCTAGATTATTAATTATATTATAACTTTTGTAATCATAATTAACACACATAATTAACAGCATAAAAATATTTTGACAAAATGTGTTTCTAGTTAACTCAACATATGCAAAAGTTTACCATTTCAACCCGGAACCCATCATTTTGTGCATCTAGAGCAAACAAACAATTACCTTGTCCTGACAACTTGCAACGGGTAGACACATGTAGCTCCAAGTGCCCCTGAAACAGTCCCACACCCCAATTGCGCAAGAGGACCAGGTTCTGCAAGACAAAATGAGCATTCATTTTAATATTCATAATAGGGAGCATAGTAAGGAGAGGGAAGGTCAAATATACCACTATCAACCAAAATATATTTTTTTGACATCTCTTTCAAGGACTCATAAACAGCCAAGTCAATCCCTGCATAAGGAATAATTCCAAGAAGAGAAGGAACAATCCCCTTATAAAAAGCCCGTGGGCCCTCATGTATCCAAATATCCTTTGAAAGTTTCCCCAAACTAGGAACCTTACCACCTTCACAAACATAAGTTTGTAATCTAGTTTTCACTAAATCCATTGGATAAATAGCAGTTTGTGCAACTGCACCGGCTATACCACCCGCCAGTAGGCGCCCTAAAGTTCCAATATCATCCTTATCACCACCGCCAATAATGTCCTTCAACATTTCATAAGTGTAAAACTTGATAGCACTCTCTGGGGCAACCTTAATAACATTCAATCCATTACCTCTGAAAAATGATAAAATACCACCATCATTCCATATCTTTTTAACTGCAGGCCCAATTGAAGCATGGGTTGTTTGAACCTGTAGAGCCACTTTAAGCCGGTCGAGAGGAGCAGTAGCGGTACGGGAGGCAGCCCCAGCCACCCCACCAGCAATTAGATATTTGCTGGCATGGACATGTTTACTGATGCCAGTTGGAATTACAGCGTGTTCTCCTATATCTACTAGTGATACACGTTCCCAATATTGATAGATATTTTCAATTGTTGCTTCGTGTGGATAAAGTAAAAGAAAATCTCTCCATTCTTCAAATGTTATTATTCCATTGTTATCTTTATCAACACGTTCAACAAAACTAGCTAATTCGTCATCATCAAGTTCTATCCCTGCAAACAAAAAGCTGCCATAGCTAATAAGATGTAGACGATTCAACGATAATAAACACTGTTATTATTAATCGGTAAAAAATTATCAATATTATAAGTTAGAGTTGCAGTGTTTAGGGTTGCAAATAGTATTTTCACAGTCAAAACCCTAAAAATTTATTATTTACATAATGCAGAAAAGTTGAGTATTATGTTTGAATTGCTCATGAATTTGAAAGCATGAAAGAAATTCATAAACAAGGCTAGTTAAAGCAATACCATGTAAGAAAAGAAATTATTATTTTCTCACTTATAGCTAAGCAAATTTTCGCCTTTATAGAAAGAGGACCTTACTAAGCAACAAATTGGTTGCATCTTTCTACTCACATATAACAGAGCAACAAACAATACTGGAATCTAGCATCTGTATCATAATGAAACTATCAAGTTATCCAGTTCATTCACGATTTTCTTTCTTTGAAGGAGGTTCACCATCATGATGAAGAATTGAATGGCGTACAAGATCGAATCAAGTTTTTTTTAAATCTACAAACATGAAAGGGATGCCTAAAAACGCAGCCTGGCTCTTTGACTTAAGCTGATTGACTGTCATAATTGTTGTTTATAGTGTCTATATACCAACTTTGCACAAAATCTGTTACTTCAAATAATCAAAGCCCAGTTGAGTTACTCATAATCAGACCTACTGACTTATCTAAAGAACAGATCAATTCATGTTATCATATGCTTCTGTCACACACCACAATCCATAAAAACACTTACTTGAACAAAGATGTGAGGCAGACCTTATATGATCTAATAGTTAGCACAATAACAGGGTTTAAAGTATGATTCCAGCAATCATCCCACATTAAATTGACCCAGCCCATAATCTTAGCTGTTGCTCACATTGTTCACTAACAAAAACAGATGTCTCCCCTGTGTGGTATCATGCAAGGAGCAACATAACTTTAGTTGTTTATCCAAAATGCTCTAGAATTTATCTATTCATAAAAGATGCCATACACAAATCCTGATAATGAATCTGGCAAAGCTATATGACATTGACCAAGAAGTGTCAACATCATGATCCACACCAGAAATCAGATAAGAAAGCCTCATGCTATGGTCCAAGAAGAAACTTTAGTGCACAACTTCTTTCTTTACGAGTCACTTTGTAAAGCTACAATACTATCATTCTAAAGGATATACCCCAGTCAAATCACAATTTTGCAGTTTATAAATCAAACTATCAAAGGAATCACTAAATCTCATCAACAATTCAACATAATTTTGAACCATGCATCCAATTTCACCCAACTGAACCAAAATGCATCAAACTACAACCACAGAAAGGAGAAGCATGGTATAATACCTGCCTTAACAAGAGCATCATAAAGCTCCTCGGGCAAAATGCAACCATTATGCTCAACATCAATGGCTTGAAAAATCCGGTACAGCTCAAGCTCCTTATCATCCATATACCTCCTAAACTCCTGATAATCCACCCTCCCATCTCTATTCGCATCACAAACCCTAAGCAACTCCTTCGCATACTTATAATCCGACGGAATCTGCAACGCCGATAACCTACCTCGATCTGCGCACTATCCAAATACCCCGCGTTTGACGTATCAAAGAAGCTAAACAACTCCGTATCCTCGACTCTCGCTCCTCCTTCGTCTCCCCCAATGCGGCCAACACATGATCCATCGACACAGGGCCCGGTTTCCTCACAGGATTGCAGCAATTCGCCGGCCGGTGGTGCTGATCCGCCGGATGTCCAATCGCCGGCGACGTCATCACACGAATCGTCAATCGGATGAACACATGGTCGATCGTGGCGGAAGATAACGGATTGAAGATCTAGGTTTAGGGATTTGGTGTAAGAACAATGGGATTGGGGTGAAGATATTTGGTGATCGCGTGGAGTAATGATTGAAGGATCTTTCTGGAGTGATTCTATAATGTGCGATGGTTGATGTGCGGGTCGATCGAGGGGTTTCGGATCCTTTTCGGGTCGGGATTGTGGAGGTTTTCGGGTTGTGTTAATGGAGGGAGATTGATTAGAAATTACTAAACTAGAATATTAGATTAGGATTAGCAGAATTGGGTGAGCACCCATGGTTTGACTTTGACCGTGCTAGAAATCACCAAAAGGATTAAATAATTAAATAATAAACATACAACTATTAATATAATCCTAGTAGTAAAAGGTTGTTTGATAGTATCGAGCAATGTTTTCAGAACCGGATCGGACGTCGAACCGGACGCCTTACTGGTTTGGTGGTCGGACCGGTCGGACCGGTTGGACCGGATTTAACTATATTTTAATTATATTTATATATGTAAATATGTAATTAAATATTTGTTGGAAATAAGGGTGTGAACATGGTGGAAATAACACCTTTGTCTCACATTGGTGTGACAAATAAAAATTATGTGTTTATATGTGATAACAAGGTGAAAGGTATTGAATGTCTTTATGATACCTTTTACACCATGACCTACCCGCGCGCAGGGGGGATGCAAAAACGGGTTTCTGGCTGGAAAATTTGGGTCGCCCACGCACGACATGCGGACACGAATGCCGTTCGAAATAAACGGGTCCGGTTCTCTCGGGACGAACCGGCCGGTTCAACCTGCGAAAAACGAATCACCCTTGACCGGACCAGGCGCCGAATCCCGGCCGGTCCGATCCGGTCTTAACAACATTGGTATCGAGTTTAATAGGTTGTTTGTTAGCATCTAAATCAACATTTGAATCGTTCAAATGTCGGAATGGTTTAGTATTATATGATTGAGACTTTTTATTGGTTTCGTGTTTAATTATTCAAAAATTATCAAACAACCTTCAGTTTGATTTGAGACATGAGGTAGATAAATATTCGTTTAAAAGAACAAATAATAAGATGCTTGGGGTGACCTTGATAGGTGTGACTTTGTTCGTATCTAAATCTGGTTTACGTAATGGTGTTAAATTTTAGTTGGGGAATTATGTACGTTAATTTTTGAATATTCAATTTTATATAATAAAATTTATAAAAACTATCATTTAATATATTATTATCATAACATTTAAATAAAAGGCAAATTTAATGCTCCTGCATACGCGAGGTTAGGAAATGACGGTCACTTTAGACTTGATGCAACATCCTTACTTTGTGTTTTTGTGAAAAAGTTATTTTCACGGCTCGAACTAGTAATCTTTAGATCACACGATAACAATATTATCATTGCTCTAGAATCTACTTCTTTAACATGACATGTAAAAAAACTATCTTATTTTTTTTGGACATGCTTTAAATGCTAAAACATATACACGTGATCAAACAAAATCGTCATTTATTTTCAATGTCGTTTATATATTGTGATTGAGCACTAATCCCTCTTCCCCTTTTCTTTTATCAGTTGTTAATAGCTCAATAACAATCAAGATGATAATTTATGATGATAATTTCTCCATTAACTTTTTTTGGTATATGCAAATCACCACAAAAAACTAACTCCGATGATTATAAAACTCTGACCTACATTCATAAAATAAACCTTCCTAAAATCTAGGTAATACGTGATTTCTGACCATAAATACCACCCATATTTTCACTATTCTTATTGCGATAATATAATTGTCTTAAAGACTTTTGTAATATACGTAATTATTTTCTTTTATTCAATTTTTTCAGTAATTATGTTTTGATTTTTTTAATTTACGTCATAACGCACCGAGCTGATACCGACTAAAATCGAATTCCCAAAAAAACATGCAACAACCGTACCGCCGCAACGCGCGAGCATTTCCAACTAGTTCTAATATTATACATATGTTGTGTCACTACCCCCCACAAAACTTACTAAATTAGGCATATGCTATGTCACCGCCCCCAAAAACTTACTACAACAGGGAACTATTATCATATATGTTCACTTTTTCCCGGTTCCTTTCACAACCCTTTTATCAAGCAACAACCATTGATACTTGTCAACGGACTCCACTTTTCAATGTGTTTATATAAAATGTTTTATTGATTCGAACATGTGATCTCTACGTCACAAAAAGGTCACATGATAACAATCTTACTATAATTTTAAAGTTCACTCATTTAGCTTGGCATTTAAATAATTTTAGATTTTCTTAATTATTAAACATGTTACTTTTAAACATACTTATATTTTAAAACTTCGTATATCATATATCACTATCATTATAAAAAACATAACAGTCAGCTACATTATGTATCTTCACCATTTTCTTATTTTTCCACATGCATTTAACAAACCACAAACGCCCTCAAACCACAAACGCCCTCACTATAGTTACCAACCCCCCAACCTTCTCCTCTCCCAAACCTACTACCTCCCTAGACTAAATTCAAAATCAACACATCTTACATAGTTGGAACTTGCCCTTATTTTCACACACTTTTTCCTTCCATCATATCTACATCTTTGCCCACAAACACAAACATAAAATCTAAAATCTAAAATCTAACACAAAAGAAACAAATAGTTAAGTATTTAGGGGTCATTATAGAACTTGTTTTGAAAATCAACTGGAACATGTTTTGAAAATCATTTTACAATAGAAGATAATAGTTAACACCTAGTTTAGGTTTTGTAAAACTAATAACACTAAGATCCATATGTAGAAGATGAAATTAGAAATAACAACGCTTGATGCGAAGTGGTTGTCTTTGATATTTTTGGATTAACCATACACACTAACTTTATATGTGCCCAAAAATATATGAGATTCACACTAAGTTTATATTTTGATCTTGTCCCTTCCCGTATCATGCGTAAAACGGGAACTAAGTCAAGCATTATGTACGTTTTTAGGCTATATTTGTTGAAAATAGGAAGTTGAAAGCAACACTTATGAAACGTACCAAAAAGCCCGATTTTGATAACAATTTTAATAATAGGTTTTGATCATATTTAATATATTATATGTATATAAAACTAAAAGCAGCGTTGAGACTCAACTTAACCACAACTTGTCAATTTTGCTACATATAAGCGTAGTATTAACACATTATCACAAAGTCTAGAGGTGGTAAAATGTAGAGTTAGAACAAACAAAGATACCCAGAAAATCACACTTATACAACATGATCCAAAGAGGGTTAATGAGAACAAGTTTTATCTCTATCCCATAAATAAAAAGATTGCTCTATAAAGTGGATAATATGTTATAATGAGTCGTATTGAACTTTCTCGTAAACTCTAACAACTTTTAAGGATTTGATCTGTTTTCATTTGCTTTTTAACTTTAAACAATTAAAAGGTTAATGGTGGTCAATTAGCCCTAGATCAATTGGTTTGGGTGAACGCATCTTATGGCTTTCCAATATGCAGGGTGTCTTATTTGATATAATATGTTTTGAGTGGATTAAAGGTTTTACTACAGTAAACCCTTAGGTGGTGTGTTTCATTTGGAATGATAGGTGGTCTGGTCACCATCATTGTCCATGTTTGTAGAGTGTGGGTGACATTTCACCAATGGGTTTACTAGGGTGGTTGTGCTTACAAAATTCGTTAGTCGTTAAAAAAAAGCTAATAGTGAAGAGTAACCGCTCTCAACTACTTATTTTTGGTTAAGTTAGGTTAATTCAAAATTAGGGTTGATATTTATGACAGGAGTGTTAACATAATATGTCTTGACACGAAGTTAAACGTGTAATATTTTAGGTAAATTTGTTATGGCCACAAATGGGTTGACACATTAATGGTATGATCATAAACATGTCTAAATGAACAATTAACTTGTATATGACACACATAACATGTTTATATTATCATGTTAAATAGATTAATAGGTCAGTGCAACATGCTTACGTCCATCTATTAAAAACAGATAGTTTTATAGTATTATAAATAATTATATATATCATAGTTAAATATGGATCGTAACTTTTGATAATTTTTGTTATACCATGTTAGTTATGTACTATTGACACTTACTACTAAGTGTAAATATTTAGTAATATGAATAATAACATACGTTTATCACGGTTATGAGTGGTTAAGACATATGACACGTTTAGTTCTTTCACACAACTAAGTCTTGATAACATGACTCAAAATTACAGCGAATTTTAATATTTCAAACCCAAAGATTATTTGCCCATGTTTACAAAAATAAATTGAAAAAGACGCGTGTATATTTAAACTAAGTAATAATAGCACAACCTTAACAACTTAATACGATAATTAAACCATAAACGTGTTACAATTTAAAATATGAACATACTAACTAATTTAATGGCGCAATTTCCACGTTTATGATTCGATATTTCTTATCATTTTATATGTAATAATATAACTCCACTTTAAGGAATATTACTGAAATTACCAAATATTCCATGAAGTTTAATATACGAAAAGACTGAGTTGAAGGATCCTTCGATAGTCACTAAAGCATCCTTATGCTTTTGGGATTATATTGAAGGGAATTTTCATTGTTTCGGCTAACGTCAACGTGAAGTTTGATAATCCACAATGCGTTGCAGATGCTCTAAAGAACATCTTAGCCACCCTTCGGTTTCAAGAATTTATTGTATTTAAAAGAGAGCCCAGTGTTTAATAGGTTTTACAAATTGCAATTAAATTTCATTAACTACGATTCATTTAGTTAGGTTGAACTTAAAATCTTTATAATTAAAAAATAAGAAGTTAGGTTGAAGTTAAGATCTTTGAAATTTTAAAAATAATAAGTTTTGATGGACTGCGAAGAATATATATATATATATATATATAATATATATATATATATATATATATATATATATTATATATATAACAATCAATCCCTTTAGACTCCAATTATTTGACTGATACAAATTCTTAAGGTGTAATGAGTCAAGTCGAGTCAAGCTCGCCTAAGCTTGATACCTAAGAGAGCTCGAGCTCCGCTTGCTTTGTTTATAGTTTAATTATTTTATCTTTGAAAATTTTTATAATTAATTTCATATATATTTATAAATCATATTTTATATATAACATAATACATATTATTTCAATTATTTTTATTAAATTTTATAATTTTAAATATAGCAATAATTATTCATAAAATTTTAATAAATTAAATAAAAATTATAAACTAAATGCTCGTTTAGGTTAGTTGTTGTCTCAAGCTTGATATGCGAAGCTTGTGCTCGATTATTAAACGAGTCATAACATGAGCTAGGGCTAGAGCTCGTTTATGCTCGGTTCGATTCAAGCTTTTAGCAAACCAAACCTCTCATTAGAATATTAGCTAATGCATAGGACAGACCCAAGTGATATTTTAATTAAACATGTGGATGACATATATACAAACTGTGTGATAAAACAAGGGTCCAAGTGAAAACTCACCCAGTATTTAATTCATGATGCCCACACCCACCTACTTTGTCATAGCTTTTATTTTTGGCAACCCTCATTACTCATAAACCACCATTAACCATTTATTTGAATTTTTGTATGGCAACACCAGGCAACAGCAAAGAAAGCCCTTTTTTAGTAATTTCACACATCAAGTTCTTCTCTCTCCAAAAGTAACACATACATAGTTCACAAGTTGCAGCCTGCAGAAAGAAACTGAAACAACAGATGGATGTTAAGAATATGCAGTCCGAGGATGGAAGCAGTGAAGAGGAACATAAGAAGATTTTGCAGATGAGGGATTTGGTTGAAAAACAAGATTCTACATCCAAGGTATATCTCTTAATTCATAATATACACAAGTCAATGTAGCCTGATCATCTGGATCTAGTTGGTCATCTAATATTCTTGATGTGTTTTTTTAATTAGGATCAATAGGATTCTTACAGATTTATGTATTTTGTTGGAATCATGAAAGTAATTTACAAGATTATGTTAAGTTGTTCATTGAATTTTACAATATTTGACCCGTTAGAGACAAAATAACCCGATCGACCCGTTACTATTCATCAACTCTGATGTTAAGATGGCCACACATTTGATAATTCCTGCAGGTAGGGTTGCCTTTACTTAAAAACTGTCTTGATATATACTTTTTGTTCTTTTTATGAATTCTTGGTGTGTCAAATTCAAATACTAGTTTTATTTTATTTCAATGATAATATAATATCATTTTTATTAACAGAATTCTTTAAGAGGTTTTATGCGTAAAAAATACACCTTGTGAATTTTTTAACCTGTGTTTCATCTACAGCTAATTTTGTTTATTTTTACCTGAAGCGATAGGTTTATAAGTAAATAGGTTGAACTTTCTAATTCTGCTCAAAGTGATGAGATCCATTAGATAATGAATCAATGAATATTTGGCATCAATTACTAACATGATGAAAAATGTGAAAGTTTATTATGAGAGAAGAAGATAATCAGATATGATGCAACTTACTATTATTGTCGTATCAGTCTAACAAATTTTATTTATTTTAGGAATACGATGACTTGACATTCAGAAGGTTTCTTCGTGCTCGTGATCTGGACATAGACAAAGCATGTACTATGTTTCTAAAGTACCTTAAATGGAGAAAAACATTTGTTCCAAATGGTTCTATATCGGCATCAGAAATCCCAAACAATATAGCTCAAAACAAACTGTTTATGCAAGGAACTGATAAAAGTGGACGCCTAATCACCGTCGTGTTTGGTGGCAGACATAATCCCAACAACCCAGGAGGCCTGGAAGAGTTCAAACGTGTGTTCTTAAACTTATTACATGTGTTCATTAATTCAAATCATTTTATTTTATTTTCAAGTCTATTCTTATTATGATTATGAATGCATCACAGGTTATGTGGTCTTCACACTTGAAAAAATCATTTCAAGGTATGATTGTTTTGATTCACTAGTTCTCTTTCCTATGTCTTGTGGCAAAACAGGCTCGGGTCAAAACGGGTTCAAGTCAGGCTAGCATGAACCTTCTTTCCATTTACATATTTTTATAAATAATAAACGTGTTAAGTATGATTACAAAGCTATATTATTTTCATAATAATCTAACTCTTTATAAAAAATAAGTAGGTTTTATGCATTCAAGATGCAATTTGGCAATTTTTGACATAACTTATAGTTTTTTTATTATACTCGACCCGTTCATAAATAGGTTAAAATCCATCTCTAATTTCTCGGGCTGAATTTAAGGGACAATAATATTTGTAACCAGCGTTAATATTTGAATATCAGGATGCCTCCAGGGCACGAAAAGTTTGTGTCTATTGCAGATATTCAAGGATGGGGATACACAAACAGTGATATCCGTGGATATGTAGCCGCACTCTCTATTTTGCAGGTTTGCAAGCATTTCATTCTGAGTGTGTGTTTGTTGTGTGTGAACAAAATAGCCTTTAGTTCCAGAAATTTTATATTACAATCTGATGGCTTAGAATGGAGTGATGGTCATGATATTAATTGGTTTCTGATGTAAAGTACCGATGTTTATGACAGGATTATTATCCAGAGAGACTTGGAAAAATGTTTGTGGTGCATGTTCCTTATGTGTTTATGGCAGCGTGGAAGATGATTTATCCTTTCATTGATGAGAAAACAAAGAAAAAGGTAAGTTTTGTCCTGTAGAGATGACAATTTTGACCTATTTACTTAAATGGGTCGTGTGGATTAAGTTCTACCCTTCATAGATCAACGGGTAAAAGAAATAGCTTCAATGGAGAAGACGGGAAAACGATCAAAACTTGAAACTCACACAAAGTGTATTTTATTGCATAACACCAGTGAAATCATTTATTTAAACAAAAAGATTAGAATATTATAGAAATAATCTAATTTTCAAATCATATTTGACATGATAAATTGATAATCATTTACAAAATAATAGGAAAACTTTAGAAAAAAGGTTCACGTCAACCCGGCCCGTCTCATCTCATTTTGACCCGTACAAAAAGTTATTACCTAACCTGCCCCCTTTACCACACTACTTGTATGCATCTAAAGAAGGTTGAATTTATGTTTACCTTGCAGATTGTGTTTGTTGAAAATAAGCAGCTGACATCTACGCTTCTGAAAGACATCGATGAAAGCCAGCTTCCAGAAATTTATGGAGGCAAATTGAAATTGGTTCCCATCCAAGATGGCTAGTTAGTCAACAGTTGACTTTTCTCTCTATATTTTTTGTTCATGTCCTCCTATGATCATTATGCACTTTGAATGGTTGCAAGCAATGCCTGTTTGCAATGTGGAATGTTATGAAAATTGTTGGATTCTGAAAAACTAGAGGCGGTAAATGGGTGTGTCGGGTCAAGTAATGGGTCAAAATATGTAATTTTGGTCCGTGCCGACCAAAAACACATTGTTTCCAGAATTTCCCATTTTTAATAGATACTTAGCATGTCTAATATACTTACAAAAATATTATGTTGCTTAAAAAATAATATATCTTTTTAGAATAGATAATTTTAGGAAGTTTCATGTATCAAAAACATGCTTTGGGAGACTTTCGATGCTCGTACAACTTGTATTTTAACACTGATGCAAAAACCTACATCTACAAGCCCGATAAGTTAAGGCGTCAACCCTGGCATAGGTCAGCTTGACCCACAAACTCTTTTCTGGTGATATATATTAATTATAATTGCAGTAATGATCATCAAATAAACACTCTTACTACAATAAAATATTCTAAATAATTGCATAAACAGTCTATGAGGTTGTAAGGATTAAAAAGACTTTAGGTGACTTTAGTTGGTTCAACCTATTTGACCCGTTCCATTTTATGTTAATTTTATCCGCCCCATTTTATGTTAATTTTATCTGCCCCATTCTAGATAAAACACAATCTAATCATAAATAAATAGGTAGAAACTGTCACCTTAAGCTACCAGTAATCCCCACAAGTACATAGACCATCTTCAATCCGATGGAAACGAATTCGATCCCTCACAATAATCACTCTTTTTAATACTTTAGAAACCAATTTCATCCACGAGTGACAGTCAATACAGGTCCTCAGATTCTTCGACACCCTAATTTCAGATCCAGGGCTTGATTTTAAGATGCCATAGGCCAATGCCAACTTTTCACTATGATAATTCAAATTCCCCTCTTTTTCCTCTTCAGATATATCCATTAAAACCAATTCAGTAACCGGCTTAAATCCTTCCTCTTTAACACGACTGATTAACCCTTCAAGAATCTTATAAATAGCTGCAGTTTCAGGATGTGATTTGTCTCCTGACTTAAATTGGTGAATCACTCCACCAAATTCAATCCAACTTTTCCCCCTACTTTTATTTACTCCTTTCTGTCTCATCATAAGCCTCACATTTTCAGCAGTATCCCATTTACTTACAGAACAATAAGTATTAGATAGCAACACATAATCTCCACTGTCAAGATGAGATATTTTGGACACTGCAACTTCTCCTAAACCAGGGTTCTTATGTGTTCTACACGCGCTAAGAAATGCCCTCCATATAACAACATCAGGGTCCATTGGCATCGCCTTAATCACTTCATAAGCTTCTTCTAGAAGCCCAGCCCGACCAAACAAATCAACCATTGCCCCATAATGCTCAAGCTGTGGCTCAATCGAGTACTTTGTTCTCATTAAATCAAAATACTCACGACCATGTCGAGTCAAACCACAATGACTACATGCAGTCAAGATTCCAACAAAAGTAATCGAATCAGGCAAAGTATTTTCATCTTCCATTCTAGAAAAAGTTGAAATTGCATCTGTAGCAAGACCGTGCATTGCTAGCCCGTTAATCATCGCATTCCAAACAGAAACATGATCATGTCTAACTTCTTCAAAGATCAATCTTGCGGTCTCAATTCTTCCACATTTTGAATACATATCTATGAGTGCAGCACTTAATATAAAATTAAGTTCAATTCCCTTTTCAGTTAGTAAACCATGAACCCACTTAGCTTGATCCAAAGCTCCAACACGACCACACGAAGTGATAACTGACGAAAACGTATACTTATCCGGCTCCATATTTGAACCCAACATCTTTCTAAAGAACCTAAACGCATCGTCAAAACGCGCATTTCTAACAAAACCACCTATCATAGAGTTCCATGTTATCACATCTCGTTTAGGCATTTTATCAAACACCTTCTTGGCAATATCAAGATCACCCAATTTCATAAAACTTGCAATGACATAATTCGAATAAACCAATTTAAACTTCCAGTAAGGAACTTCATCAAGCAATTGACGAGCAAAATTCAAACAATTTACAGAAATGTAAGCTGTAACAAGCGATGATGCAAGAGATGGGCATGATTCATACCCGAATTTGATGATTCTTGCATGTGTACCAACAACAGATGAAGAGTTTCTTGTAAATTTGCATTCTTGCAGCGATTGAAGCAGCAATTGGTGATCTGAAGGGGTTGAAGGAGACTCGATGATGGATGTTGTGTGGTTTAAGCGCCATTGTAAGAAACAAGTATGCTTCTTTCGCCATTGAAATTGGTTAATAATTTTTCTGCTCATTGCTTATGAATTATGATGAATTGGGTGTTTCAGTTGGTAGAATGTTAGAAGACGAAACTTTTGGGGTTTCGAACGGTGATTCGACAATCCACAGCAACGGGGTCTTTAGTATTAGCAGTTGTATCCTAACGTTCTAAATGTATGCATTTTTATACTATGTTTTTTAAACATTTATCTATATAATTATATTAAAAATTATTATATTTTTTCTGTATTTTTAATTAAATAATATTTTTTATATTATTATTATTACTTTTTTTCTTTTTTTTCTTACTTACAATCACTTTTAAAAAATATTAAAAAGATTATTAAAAAGATTATAAAGATTAAGCAGTAATTCTTCAAATATACCAATCCACAAATAAAAATTTTCTCTCATTTACTCACAACCACTCAAAACCATTCCATATAATATATCAAACACACTCACATATTTTTAAGGATCCACTGTGAATTCTCTAAGCGATTGAAGTTGTATATAACTAGTATTAAGTCCACTGTTTTATGACGGGAACCGTTAAACGAGAAAAAAATAGGTGTAAAAAGTTGCGCTATATGCGCACGTTACAGCCTTTTATCTCGTAATACTTAAACTAAAATGTAAAAACGAAGAAATTGTAAAATATAAAAAATATAAGGAATCAAAGTTCAAAGTGAAAAATTATAAGGTTAAGTTGTAAAGAATTTAAAAAGAATTAGGGTTAAAAGTATGAAAAGTAAACAAAAAAAAGTATGTACAACCCGTTAAAGTCTAGGTACAACTTATAATATACAAACCATTTGGTAATTAGTATTATATTATAATTAGATTTTGGAATCATGTTATACGAACTTTAATCAGATAACTCGAATCATATGTTTTGTAAGAATATAATATTTTGTATGAATCCACAGTAAGATTTTATGAGTTTTTATTTGAATTTGGTAACGATTACATAACCTAAAAGCATAGATCATGCTGATCCTTCTATGGACCCTGATGTTCTTATTTCGGCCGTCCATTTGAGTATTTGGACTCTTTTTAAGAAGTCATAATCTACTTAGCCATTGTTTAGGCCCGTTTTACATCTATGAGTTGATAAGTTTATAAATCTCGTTTAAAACTTATATGTACCAATTTCTTATAACCCTTTTAACTTAAAATTCAACTACAAAGAAAACCGGAAGAATGGTCGTCGAAAATGGATTTAAATGTTGAATTTAGTAAAGTTCAATTCCGAAGTAGTTTTATCCCCGACAAATGTTTTTATTGCAGTAATATTGTTTTCAACTGCTGTATATATTAATTGTTGATGCAGTTAAGGAAAAAAATGTTAGAATAGAATAATAAATAATATTTTGTGTATATCCCGATACTTTACAAGATTAGTTTTATAGTTATATAGAACATCAAAACCTTTAATTAGAATTTTAGGGTGTTTGATTTGGTATGTATGTGATAGTGTTTGGGTATCATTGGTTAATGGTTGGTTTAAAGGATTAAGTTCATAACGATCATTAATAGTTTAATACAATAAACAACTTCAGTAGCCACAAAGGTTTCTTCCCCCTTCTTGACTCCATTTAAAAGCTGCAAGGCAAATAAAATGAATACACTAGTCTGCACGTTCACAATTGGGTCATGTGTTGAAGTATATGTCTATTTATTAATTTCAAATTAATGTCAAACATCTTATTCATACAAACATTTTTAGCTTGTTGTACTTTCAAGTGTTGTTGGGCTGATGCAAATATGCAGATTGAGCTCGTTTATGCGGGATGGGTTGTTTTACTTTGGCTGGCTGCTCATCTTCTTCATATACCGGTTTGCGTCTAAAAATGGGGACACCATGAGAGACATGAAGATCTTCTCCATTTCATCTAGGGTTTTGACCCACCCATTTGATCATTGTTGTTCAACATGATTATTTGATTATCATCCAATCTTCATCTTGTTGAGGAGGGCATCATCTTTGTTTGTTTTCTTATGGATTGTCTATTTATCTTGATTTTATTTTATTTTTGTCTTTGTTTCAATTAAGTTTTCATCTTATTCTTTGATGATTCTTATTCATGAGTTTCATTGTTTTCAGTTCGAGATACTTGTATAAGATTATAGTATTCAAGATTTGATTTTGTGAAGTATTAAAAGCTAAAACAAGTGGTGACTTCCGAAGTTAAGTTTCTTCCGAAGCTTAACATAGTTCTTCCGAAGCTATGCTGATTTCTTCCGAAGGTTATGTTTGCTTCGGAATGAGGATTTGAGGTGTACTTTGGAATTCTTCCAAAGTATGTGTATCTTCCGAAGGGTTATTTCTGTTCGGAAGATTTAGTTTAGGGTCCTTAGTGTGAATTCTAAAACTTGTTAAGTGTTCGTTTTAGTTAGTTAATTCACTATAAATAAGGATCAGATGTAATCGATGAGATGATCCGAAATCATTCCAACTATAGTAATCATTTGAAAGTTTTTGTTCACGACTTTATTCTTTCTTGTATCATCTTTGTATTGTTGATATTCCGCGTTCGTATTCTCAATTAATTTTACAACAATTGGTATCAGAGCCTGGTTAGTGGCTCAATTGAGAATCAAGATTCAATCAAAGATCGATCGACGGCAACAATGGTGTCTACGAAGTTCGAAGTTGAGAAATTCGACGGGAAGAACGACTTTGGGTTATGGCGGTTGAAAATGAAGGCATTACTCGTTCACCAACGAGTGGTGGATGCCTTGGCCGGAGAATCCAAGTTGCCAAACACAATGTCGGACAAGGAGAAGATGGAGATGCTAGAACAGACACACAGTTCAATCATCTTGAACTTGGGGGATCGAGTACTTAGAGAAGTATCGAAGGAGACGTCTACTGCAGGGGTCTGGGCAAAATTGAAAAGTTTGTACATGACGAAGTCTCTTGCGAACAGATTGTATCTCAAGAAACGGTTGTACATATTCTAAATGGCTCCTGGAAAGTCAATTGAAGATCATACTGATGACTTCAACAAGTTGGTGCTAGATATTGAGAACATTGAAGTTGAGTTAGATGATGAAGACCAAGCAATCATATTCTTGACATCTTTCCCATCCTCTTATGCGCACTTTATGGATAGTTGATGTATGGTAGGGACACTCTTACCATGGAAGAAGTACTGCAGCTCTCAATTCAAAGGAATTGAAGAAGAAAACTGATTATAAGGAAGATGGTGGAGAGGGCTTGGTAGTCAGGGGAAGATCAGAACAAAGAAACTTCAAGTAGAGAAGTGTCTTAAAGTCTCGGTCCAAGTATAAAAGGAGGTGTTATGTGTGTGGGTCTGAAAAGCACTTCAAGAAATATTGTCCTGCCTTGAAAAGAATAAGAGTGATGCTTTCAGTAAATTCAAGGAATGGAAAGTACTGGTGGAAACTCAAACTGAAAAGAAAGTCAAGAAGCTGAGAACTGATAATGGGTTGGAGTTTTGCAGTCATGAGTTTAATCAGTTTTGTAAAACTCATGGTATTGCTAGACATAAGAACTATGCCAGGGACTCCTTAGCAGAATGGTTTGGCTGAGAGGATGAATAGAACTTTGCTTGAAAATGTGAGGTGCATGTTGGCTAGTTCTGGTTTACCCAAGATGTTTTGGGCTGAAGCTATTTCAACTGCAGCATATTTGGTCAATAGGTCTCCATCAGCAGCATTAGACATGAAGACACCTATGGAGGCATAGTCAGGAAGAAAGAGTGACTATGGGGAAATTAAGGTGTTTGGATCTTTGGCTTATGCTCATGTTAGCAAAGGGAAGTTGGAACCTAGGGCCTGTAAAGGTGTTTTTCTAGGATACCCTGAGGGTGTAAAAGGGTATAGATTATGGAGACTAGAAGGAGACAAACCTAAGGTGATAGTGAGCAGAGATATATTTTTCAAAAGAATGTCATGTATAAAGACATTCAAGAAAAAGGAAAGTCAAAGGTTGAAGATCAGAGTGGGGTTCAGGTTGAGGTGGAGTAGCAAGGTGTGAATGATAAAGGTGTCGATCAAGGTACCTCTGGTAGCCAGGGAGATGGTATGGATGATTACCAGTTGGCTAGGGATAGTCAGAGAAGACAAGTAATACCTCCTCTCAGGTTTAGAGAGGGGATGGATTTGTCTGCATTGTCCTTTGTTGCTACTGAAGAAGAAAGCATTTATGAACCAGTGTCATACGCTGAGGCAATTTCTATGAAAAGAATTATGAAATGGTGTAAGGCTATGGAGGAAGAGATGGAATATCTGTATAATAACGACACATGGGAGCTGGTTGATAAACCTGAGGGTCACAAGCCTGTGTCATGTAAATGGTTGTTTAAACTGAAAGATGGGATTTCTGAAGGTGAACCTCCTAGGTACAAGGCTAGATTGGTAGCTAAGGGGTTTACACAGAAGCCAGGTGTGGACTATAATGAAATATTCTCACCTGTGGTGAAACATTCATCTATCAGGGTTATGTTGTCATTGACTGCTTCTATAGATATGGAGCTACATCAGTTGGATGTGAAGACTGCATTTTTGCATGCGAAGCTGGATGAAACTATAGATACATATGTACCTAGTTTATGAGCTTAATGTAAAATTTCTTTCATGTCTTACATATATGTAACAGAATGGGTTTGAATGAAATACAATGTGTGGTTTATGCTTATAATGTTTAATATTTCATTGATTATTGTGTGTTAACGCTTATTGAACTAACTATATAGGTTTGTGGTTGTTTACATAGTTCTTAGTCAATAATGATTGAGAAACGTGCTTAAACTAAATCATGTTAGTTCTCATGCTAATGGACCATACGCATGAAGACTTCATGCTAATGAACCAGTCGCACGACTGAACCAGGAGACTGGATCAGTCGCACGACTGTAACATGAGATTGACTCAGTCACACGACTGAATCTTCAGTCATGCGGATCGATCAACCGCATGCTTCAATCGCACGACTGAACCATGCGAATGGCTCAGTCACAAGAATGGAAAACTGTAACCTATAAATACCACTTAATTCATGAAAAAACATAACAATTCAAATACCTACGCACTAAATCGTACCCTAGCCGTCCAGAGACCCTAGAACACCTGTTCCAAGTTCATAGATCGCACAGATTCGTATTGCAATTGTTCTTAACGTTTAGATTCATTCTAAGATCGATTCTACGCGCGTTCTTACTGATTGGATCGCCAATCAAATAGGATTCCACACTATTTGAGTTGGTATACACGTAAATCAGTTAGTACTCCGTCCGTACACGGTCCTAACAAGTGGTATCAGAGCCTTGGCTCTTGATTTACGTGTGATTCAATCGATTTTGATATAAAAATTGTGTTTTTCACTCAAAAACGCAATCTTTTTGTGTCAAACAGTGTTTTAGACGTCTCCAGGTCAAAACGTTAACGTTTTCCGGCATACGGCAATTAGGGTTCGTGAGAAATTCGTGTTTTTGCGTCAAAATACCTTAAACCTTCGAATTCTCAAAATTCAGCAGCTTCAGTCGCATGATTGACTCAATCGCACGACTGAATACATCCGCATCCCTTATACGTACGATTGGACTCAGTCGTTCATCCATTCGTACGACTGAACTGCCTATTCGCAGTGTTCATCCACACCTGCTCATTCGGACGATTGAGCCATTCGAACTTGTTTATTCGCACGTCTGGTCCAACCGCATTGTTCAATCGCACGAAGTGTTCAATCACATTCCTTCAGTCGCACAAGTAAAACAGTAGTTCTAAAGTTCAAATTCGATAGTAATGGAGGATCAATATTCAACGTTCGCCGTAGGGAGGGATTCAAGGATCCATAATCTATTGCTTTGGAAAATGAAGTGGGAAATCACAATAAACCCCCTAAGCTCATAACGTTAGATGATTACCCACAATGGAAGCAAAGATTCGAGATCTACTTAAAGGATTAGATCCCAATCTATGGGAGTCGATAGAGACAGGGTATAGCATGCATGTAGGTGCAGATGGAGTCAAACTTACCTTAGGTGGCATGACTGATGGCCAAAAGGTAAAGTACAATGCTAAGAAGAAAGTATATGCATTGCTAACTCAGTCAATTCCTAAGGACATCTTCCATCAATTTTTTGAGAACAAGCAAGCAAAGAAGTTGTGGGATGCATTGGAAAATGGTATGACGGGAATGCGTCATTAAAAGCTCTAAAGGCTAAGGCGTTGAAGAAGGAGTTCGATAACTTCTCGTCAATGGTAAGGAGAGCTTGGATGAAGTCATCGATCGGTTCTACCACTGATGAGTGAGCTACACACTCATGAAGTTACAACGTCTATGGAAGACAAGGTGTCGAACTTTGCAGATGGGCTGCCAAAGAAGTGGGTTTCCTTTGTATCCAACCTCAGACAGAATGATATGCTGGCGAAGTTAGATATCAATGATTTCATTCTGAAGCTGAGAGAGGAAGAGTTGAGGATGAAGTACAGGGCCCAAAAGTCTTCATATGATCAGAATCCATCACTGTACAACTCAACTCCACAAGCCAAAACGTCTGAAGCACCACTTCAAACGACATTTGTGTCGAGTTCAGCTGCTCCTTCTCAAGCTACAACTTCAGGATCTGACACATCAGGGTTGTCTTGTACCCAATACGTAGCACCTGAAGCCAATGCTACAAAACTGAAAACCGAGAATCTCGGGAATGTGATAGTAGAGGTAGCTAAAGAGCATATGGATCTCTTAGCAGCTGTCGTTCACTCCTATGACGGACTAGTTGCTGGGAAAATTGGGAACTGTCATCTGGCAGATGAGGACTACGAGCAGGTAGATGAGACAGAGCTGGAGAGAATTGGACATCATGTGGGCCTTAGCAAGTGCTGTCTGGAGAGCTAAGAAGCATATGGATCTCTTAGCAGTTGTCGTTCACTCCTATGACGGACTAGTTGCTGGGAAAATTGGGAACTGCCATCTGGCAGATGAGGACTACGAGCAGGTAGATGAGACAGAGCTGGAGAGAATAGACATCATGTGGCCCTTAGCAAGTGCTGTCTAGAGAGCTAAGAAGTTTGTCAAGAAGACCAGACAGAACTTGATTGCCACTAAGGACACAACTTTTGGTTTTAACAAGACCAAAGTTACCTGCTTCAACTGTGGGGAAAAGGGGCACTTCAAACGTGAATGTGTGAAGCCCAAGAAGACAGGAAATAGGAATCCATTCTCATCTTTCAATCGTCGGGATAAACCCACAAGTAGTCCTACTTTTTCAAGCAAGGATCCTAAGGCATTGACCTCTCAGGATGACGAAGGACAAGATTGGAGCTTTCGGTTTCTGTCTCCGGGAGAATCCAACATTGCTAGTGTTGAGGATTTAGATAACGACTCAGCAAGCGAAGGTGATATTGTAGTGGAACTCGCGATGTCAAATAATGAAGAAATTGCAAATGTGACCGATCACCCGCCTGAAGAAGGAACAAACACAAAATGTTCTGAATCACCAGCACCGGAAAAGTCAGACTCTGCTTCGATGGTTGATTCAACCGCACCATCTCAAGTAAGTACCAAAGACAAATTATTTGATAGTCATGCATGCATTGAATGTAATCAATTTAGGAAAAGCATAGACTTAAAATTTGCTAGGTTATTAGATCATAGCGATAGCTTAGTAAATGATTTACAACCGTGCACAGAAGCCAACAGAATTTTAAAACAAAATGAGCACAGTTATAAAGACAAAATAGAATTGTTGACTAAACAACTAAGGGAAACCGAAGTTGTGGCTTTTAATCAAGCTAATGGCATCAAGTTCTATTTAAACTCCCTAGAAGAAACTAAGAAACAAAAAGCAGTTTTGGAAGTAGAAGTAAATTCATTAAAACAAAAACTACATAGTTAGACAAGTTCTTCTCATATTGTCCAACACTTAGTGTGAGAATGCAACAATGGGGAGGGATTGGGTTATAAAGTGGTTCCACCACCACCACATGAGACCTTGTTGAACGCCAAGAGAAAACCAATAAATAACAACCCAATCAAGGATCATGTGGTGTCCACTCCTCTTGTAAGTGATCCAGATTCCACATGTCAAACTATTATATCTGGCACTAAACAAAAGGAGACCACTTCAAAATCAAAAGGTAAAATGCCTATTGCTAATCTGGATGAAAATTTTGAGAAGGTTAAGGTAAAGTCTGGTTCAACCACGTCTATTTCTGAACCTAAAAAGACCAAACAAGTTACTCAAACACGTGTGTCATGTATAAGTCCAGGTAAACAAAAGAGTAAAGATGTTAAGAAGGTTCAAACAATTAATTTTGTTAAACAAGATAAAACATCTAAACAAGAAGTGTCTAAAATCAACCAAGTCAAAATCATTCGAGTGTCACTCACTTCTCTATAGAAACAGCCATACCAGCACATCGAAAGTAGATCTTGCTACAACTGTGGAAAGTATGGACACATCGCGTCTAACTGTCCTTACTATCAAACACCTAGGAAGAAAGTTGAACTTCATGATCCTAAACCCAGTTCTTCTAAAAGGAGCTCCATGACTCCACCAAGAAGAGTTAGTGAACATAAAGTTCAAACCATAAGCCAATCATCGGTTTATCACAAACAGGCCTTACATAAAACTGGCTATGGAAAGAAAAGTCTAGTTCAATGTCTGGTAATGAGAACAAGAAGAAAAATGATCTTCCCTCACCCTCTAATGGACAATGGGTGGAATTTATGATGTGTGATGCCTCTGGGTCACCCAAGCCAGTTAAGGCTTGGGTCCCTAACCTTAACCAATGTTTTCAATTGAATGTGCAGGGTGTTCGCTATAGTGCTGAAACAAACACTTGGATTGTGGATAGCGGAGCATCCAAGCACATGACTGGGAACCGGTCACTCCTGTCAAACGTCAAACAAATAAAAAGAGGTCATGTTTCATTTGCTGGAAACAAAGGAGGTTATATAACAGCTCAAGGGGAAGTAGGGAATCAAAAAGTGAAGTTTGACAAGGTAAACTATGTTCAAAAACTTCAAAATAATTTGCTTTCTATCTCCCAAATTTGTGACAAAGGATTCAAAGTAGTATTCGACAATAAGAAGTGTTATGTCATGAAAAAGGACTACGTGATCCCGAAGGACCAAGTCTTAATGTCAACCTCAAGATATAATGACCTTTACGTCTTGGATCTATCAAAGGCTTCCACAACGGATCATCAAGTTCAGTGCTTCTTGTCAAAAGCTACTGAGAAGGATTCTATCTCCTTGCATAGGAGAATGGGGCACATCAATCCATGGAAGATGAATCACCTGATCCAGAATAATCTAGTGCGAGGAGTAAACGTCAAAAACTTCCAACTCCCGGATTTTTGTGTCGCCTGCAAGAAAGGCAAACATGCAAAGAAGTCTCATACGGAAAAGAAAGTCCATTTTATTGAACTAGCTCTTGAGCTTCTTCACATGGATCTGTTTGGTCCAGTCAGTACAAGAAGCATCGTAGGCGACTTGTACTACTATGTAGTTACAGATTACTACTCAAGATTCTCTTGGGTGATGTTTCTAAAATCAAAATCAGAAATGGTTGAGTCATCCAAAGAGTTAGTAACTACACTGGAATCTCTCTACAAGCTAAAGGTAAGACAAGTCCGCTCAGACAACGGAACAATGTTCAAGAATCAATAAATGGAGGCATTCTGCAAAGAAAAGGGAATTGTACATCATTTCACATCTGCCTACACTCCACAGATGAACAGGGTTGCTGAAAGGAAGAACAGAAGCTTGATAGAGACTTCCAGGACGATGCTAGCAGACTCGAAACTGCATATCCAATTCTGGAACGAGGTAGTGGCAAATGCATGTTACACTTTGAATCGAGTCTTGGTGGTTAAACGGCATGGAAAAACATGTTATGAGTTGCTACAACGACGTAAACCTAATCTGGAGTACCTCGAACCGTTTGGAGCACCTTGTACATTGCTAAAGAAAACTCAGGAAGGTAAGTTTAGCGAGAAGGCTGAAGAGGGAATCTTTCTAGGATACAACATACCGAATAAGAGAGTTTACAACAACTCAATGGGTCAAGTAGAAGTGTGGTGTAACGTGGACGTTAAGAGATACACCACCCCTCCTGCTGGAAAAGGACCCGCATTCTTTTTCGACTATGATGGATTCTTCAAGTCCTTCAACATTCCTCTCTCCACTTCTGACGATGAGTTAGCAACCAAAATGATGTATGATGTCTTAAACACACCAACACAAGACTCTACAACATCTGGTTCATAAGGTGCGTTGCCTAGTCAATCAGGGGGAGCACTCGAGGAAAGTGACTCCTCCTCTGACGATGAAGCCGTGCAGAATGATCAGAATGATCAGGAGGAACAGGTTCCTACTACTGCAAGTCCATAATCATCTGACGTTGATGCCTCTGAGTCTTCGAAACCTCACACCCCTACTGCCTCAGATACGGAACCAAACGTTCATAATCTTGATTCTGAGATAGTTGTTCCTACCACTCCTGGATCACGCCTCAATGTCTATCATCCTCTGGACAATGTCATTGGGGATGTCAGATCAGGAGTTTAGACAAGAAATAAGCTATATTCAGCTGATTATGCCTCGGTAATGGAAAAAGGATACCTTCACGACGGTGCTTATCGATGTTTTGTGTCTCAATTTGAGCCAAAATATGAAAGTGATGCCTTAAATGATGAGGCTTGAGTGAGTGACATGCAAGAAGAGCTTCTTCAATTCAAGAAGTTAGGTGTATGGACTCTGGTGGATAGACCTAAAGGTGCTAAGGCCATTGGCACAAAATGGGTCTTAAAATGCAAGAAGGATGAACAAGGGGTCATTATCAGAAACAAGGCTTGACTTGTAGTTCAAGGATTTCGACAAGTCGAGGGTATTGATTACAACAAAGTGTTTGCTACCCGTGGCAAGAATGGAAGCAATCCGTATCTTTCTAGCCTATGCATCGTATATGAAGATTAAAGTCTATCAGCTCGATGTGAAAAGTGCATTCCTTCATGGTGAAATCCGAGAAACAGTGTACGTCAGTCAACCCAAGGGATTCGAGGATCCATATCACCGGGACAGAGTTTACAAACTGGATAAGGCTCTCTACGGGCTTCACCAAACCCCCAGAGCATGGTATGAAAAACTCTCAACTCACCTTGTGAAACACAGATTTTTCAGATGTGTAATTGACTGCACACTGTTCATCAAAGAAAAGGATGATGATCTACTACTTGTTCAGATTTATGTAAAAAATTTGAAGCAGTAATGAAGGCAGAATTTGAAATGAGTGCCATGGGAGAGATGAAGTTCTTTCTCGGGTTACAGGTGGATCAAACACCAAAGGGGATATTTCTACATCAGACCAAGTATGTAGGGGATATTCTCAGTCGGTTTGACATGGAGAATACTTCCGCAGCTAGGACTCCACTTGCTACAAATCATGATGTAGCACCCGACGAAAGTGTTGATCTGGTTGATGCCATCATGTACCAAGGATTCGGATCCCTCATGTATCTCACATACTCATGACCTGATATCATGTACGCGACATGTCTATGTTCTAGATATCAAGCAAAATCGAAAGTGAACCATCTTATTGGGGTTAAAAGGATATTTCGATATCTGAAGGGTACACCAACACTAGGGTTATGGTATCCTCATGATGATGACTTCGAGCTTACGGCATATAGTGACTCGGATTACGGCGGTTGCAAAATGAACTACAAGTCCATATCAGCAGGATGTCAATTCTTTAGGAGGAGATTAGTGACCTGGTAGTGTAAGAAGCAGACCTCGGTTGCTCTGTCAACCTGTGAAGCCGAATATGTTGCTGCTGCAAGTTGTTGTTCACAAATCATCTGGATTCAACAGCAAATGCGGGATTACAGTTTGCAATTCTCTAATACTCTATATTTGTTGATAACTCTACTGCGATAGCTGTAACTAAAAATCCGGTCTAACATCCTACAACCAAACACATCGGGATTAATATCATTTTATACATGATTGCTTTGAAAAACATTTAATCGATGTGGTTAAAATTAATACGGATTTTCAATGCGCTGACCTCTACATAAAAGCCTTTGATAAACCACGTTTTCTATATCTGTTAGAGGTCAACGGCGTTAAAAAGAAAAGGGATGTGATTTCTGACGATGACAGTTCTCAGTCCGACAAGTAGATTTCATTTTATTTTTAATTTATTTTATTTTATTTTATTTTAATTTCTTCACCTATTAAAATCCTAAAACCGCAAATCTTTACGGTTTTAGAATTTTAAGGGGAGAATAGGTTAAGTTAGTATTTAATTTAAATATAAAAAAATAAAAAAACAAGGGAGGAGGACAGGCTAGCTGATAGAAATGAGTTCGAATTTGTGATATTGATTCAATGACTATGGAAAATGATAGTACACAGGAACAAAAAATTTGGGACTTTAAAAGATTTAAATTTAATTAGATGTAAAATTCAAAGTATACGTTTGAGAAGTCTGAGCAATATAACAGAAAAATGATAGTAAAACTAGTTCTACTAAGGTAACACGGAGAAAGTAGACCTAGAGGTTGCTAGACCATTAGATGATGTGCCGGTAGATTCAACACAATAGATAAGTAGACCTCGTTGGTGATCTTAAGATCGAACTAAGTTGTTCAACAAGCTGCGGGTTATTATCTTATCCCTGGTTAACACATCAACAGAGTTCCAATAAGGGGTGATGAACAAAATAAACGCCATAAATGTGTGCGGATGACCATAATATGAGCAAAGCACATGATGAAAAATGCAAAAAGCAATCAAGCTAATAACCTATGTTTTTGGTGCAATCTGTGCAAAAATAATAAAATTGCTCAAACAAGAAGATAGGTTGTGTGCCTCTTTGCTGTGCGGGAGCACTGACCCGAGGATAAGCATAACATAGATATTCTATAATTCATTGTTGTTTGCCGACTCTCTGTTGTGCGGTAGCACTGACCTGAGGCTTGGCTTCTCTTTGAAAGCTCTAAGAATAGTTTCTTCTTGTCAAAATACCCGTAGACCGCTCAAAAATCTCCTGAGGAATGTTGATTACCATATAAGCGTGGGATCCACAAATGCTTGTTGAAATAATCAAACCTTAAACCATCACCAATCTGTGTCAAAAGTCTGTGTATGGATTTAAGTGAACAAGTATACTGATAATCATCGTGGCAGCAATTCTTGAAAGTCCAAATCAATGTGTGCATCTTATAGTACTAGTATGATTTCGTAAACTTGCTAACGACTCTCGATGAAAACAAGAATCTAGCATCAAAAGATTTTGGTAACACGTCCTGAATGATTTGATTACCTGTATGATTCCATAATGATTCATTCCAGTTATGGTCAAAATAACTTGAAGTTGACTGTTCTACAACTAAATCTATTAGATGTCTATCTTAGGGTTTCCACCTCTCACAATACCTACAAAAATATGTTTTACTTCTATTTTCAGTTCTAGTAGTTTCGTTTGTATAATTTTGTCAGTTTAGTTGTTAAAAGTCGGACTACGTATTGGAATTATGTCTGGGATCTAATCACTAAAAAGGGTCCACGTTTGAGGTGACCAAAACGGGTTCTCAAATATTAAAAGGATCACGTCTAAGGTGATCAAAAGTTTTCAAGTTAAAATGGTCATGTTTGTGACTATAGAATGTTGGAAATGTTTTATCTATAGTTAAAAAGGGTTAAGTGTCAAATGGTCATAAAGTCAAAATCGTAAGTATGAGCCATTCGCACGACTGGACCATGAGTATGGACCAACCGTACGATTGGACCAGCCGTACGATTGGACCATACGTATGAGCCCAATCGCATGACTAAACACACGTATGGCTCAGACGTGTGATTGGACCATCAGCATGAGTAAACTCACATGATTGGATCAGAAGATTGAACCAATCACCTGAATGGGGTTGACCGAATGAGTCTGTCGCCCGACTGAAACCTAGTCGGCCGACTGAACCAATCGGCTGACTGAGATCCAATCGCGCGAATGAAAAGAGCGAATGAATCCAGTCACCCGATTGAAACCAGATTCAGTATAAATAGGGCAAAAGTCGGTCGCATATGTTCATCACCCCTCATTCGCCCTAAAATCGCCCGATAGTGCTGTTACTCTGCCCGATTCTCATTTGACCTATCTTGATTACAAATTGTTGTATTCTGGTGATTGCCATTGTTCATACAGGTACAATGCGGTGCAGTTCTACTCAAATGTCAATCGATTTGTGCCCTGAATGACTGAATTCAGCCCTAAAATAAAACCGAGACTTAGTATGACTATTAAACTAATAAAACTAAGTTTTTGTGAAACTGAAAGTTATTAGGTATTATATCGGTCACTTGCGAGACTAATGAGCCAAACCACGACGTCTAACATTAAGTTTTGCTCAAAATTCGAATTTGAATTGAACAGACAGTCTGACATGCGAATGGACACCCTGATGAACCTCAATCGCACGACTGAGCTGGGCGAATGACTCAGTCGGCTGAATGAACGAGGCGAATGAGCTCAGTCGCCCGATTGAACTCAGTCGCAGGCTCATACGCCCGACTGAACTCAGTCGCAGGCTCATACGCCGACTGAACTCAGTAGCTAAGGGGTTTACACAGAAGCCAGGTGTGGACTATAATGAAATATTCTCACCTGTGGTGAAACATTCATCTATCAGGGTTATGTTGTCATTGACTGCTTCTATAGATATGGAGCTACACCAGTTGGATGTGAAGACTGCATTTTTGCATGGGAAGCTAGATGAAACTATCTATATGAAGCAACCGGAGGGATTTGAGGTTAAGGGGTAGGAAGATAAGGTATGTCTCCTTAAGAAGTCTTTGTATGGGTTGAAGCAATCCCCTAGACAATGGTATAAAAGGTTTGATAAACATATGGTGACTAATGGGTTTAACCGGATCAGCTATGATAGTTGTGTGTATTTTAAAGAATACAGTGAGAACAAATTTGTTTATTTGTTGTTGTATGTTGATGACATGCTAGTGGCTTGTTCTGAATTGGAAGAAGTTGAAGCTACTAAGATGATGTTGATGTCAAAGTTTTAGATGAAAGATCTAGTTGAAGCAAAAAAGATATTGGGCATGGAGATTACAAGGGACAGAGAGCACAGGGTGTTGAAACTGTCTCAAAAATCTTACTTGGAGAAGATACTAAGTAACTATAGGATGGATGATGTGAAGCCAGTAACTGTTTCTATAGGTGCTCATATTCAACTGTCAAGTTCTGATTGTCCTAAGTCAGATGATGAAGTTAGATATATGGAAAAGGTACCTTATGTTAATGTCTTTGGGAGCTTGATGTACTTGATGGTTTGTACTAGGTTGGATATTGGGTATGCTGTGAGTTTAGTCAGCAGGTATATGTCAAATCCGGGTAAAGCTCATTGGGTTGCTGTGAAATAGATCTTGAGATATCTCAAGGGTACTAAGCACCATGGTTTAGTGTTTGGGCATCATGAACATGAGAAAGTTGACAGGATTGTTGGTTATGTAGATTCAGATTTTGCCAATGACCTGGATAAGGGTAGATCTATTATAGGGTATGCATTTCAAGTACTGGGCAACTTTTAGTTGGAAAGCTCGGTTGTAGCGTGTGGTGGCATTATCTACAACAGAGGTTGAGTATATAGCATTGATTGAAGGTGTCAAGGAGGCTATATGGTTGCATGGTTTTGTTTCTGAGTTGGGAATCAAAGTTGCAGATTTAGTGGTGTTCTGTGATAACCAGGGAGCAGTTCAATTGTCAAAGAATAACATGTTTCATGAGAGAACAAAGCACAACAATGTGAAGTTACACTTCATACGGGATGTGGTGAATGCTGGGAAGGTGAAAAAGGAAGGTGTGTCTACTTTGGAGAATCCAACAGATTTATTTACAAAGTCTCTACCTGGTGGAAAGTTCAAGTTTTGCTTGGATGCACTGGGAATTGGTTAAAATCTTGTCTTTGATTTTAAGGTGGAGATTATGAAGTACTAAAAGCCAAAACAAATGGTAACTTCAGAAATTAAGTTTCTTCTTAAGCTTAACATAGTTCTTCTGAAGCTAAGTTGATTTCTTCCGAAGGTTATGTTTGCTTTGGAAGGGATTGAAGTGTACTTTGGAATTCTTTCGAAGGAAATCTTTCGAAGGGTTATTTCTGTTCGGAAGATTTAGTTTAAGGTCCTTAGTGTAAATTCTCAATTTTGTTGAGTGCTCGTTTTAGTTAGTTAATTCACTATAAATAAGGATCAGATGTAATCGGTGAGATGATCCGAAATCATTCCAACCATAGTAATCATTTGAAAGTTCTTGTTCACGACTTTATTTTTTCTTGTATCATCTTTGTATTGATGATATTCTGCGTTCGTATTCTCAATTAATTTTACAACAAATTTTATCATGTTTAAGATAAGTCTTATTTTTTATGTAAACATTACGATCGATATGGGTCCAGATTTATCTTTTGTGAATCATGCATGATATCTATAAATTCTAATAAAACAAGTTTTCTAAAATCACATGTCATTCTTTTAACCTAACTTTTTGCCACTTGTTTTTTTATAGACATAATCATTTAATTTTCCCTTCAAAAAGTATTATACTAATTTAAACATTAAAATTAATTTCTTTATGTTATTAAAGATCAATTTTATTAATTGCAATATTTCTCTATCTCATCTTGATTTTTTAATATCAATGTATCTTTTTAAAAATTAATTTTTTTAAGAAAATAAAAAATCACATTTTTAATTAACATAAAATTAATAATAAAATATTTTTATATAATATGAAATTTTCAAAAACAAAAAACTTTTTTGAAACAAAATATTTTAAATCTATCCTTTTTTTAAAAATTAATAAAAATATGAACTTTTCTAAAAACAATCTTATTAAAACAACCATAATAATTACAAACCACAATTTTTAATAACAAGATTTATATAAAAATAATTTTTTTATAAAATAATCTTAATATGAATGTTTAAAAATAAAACTATTTAAATAAGATAGTTTAAAAGATAATTTAATTTATTATTTTCTTGAACTGTTACGTATATAAAATTCATATCTTATATTAAAACATCGTATTGTAAATCTTTGTGTTTATTACTAATTATAATCTGTTTAATAAATGAGTTTCTAGCCTATATATTTATTATCTATCTGTATGTTTGTCTATCAATCTATCTATAATAAGAAAAAAAATTAAAATAATACGTGAATCAATCGTAAGCCTCGTTATACTAACTTTCTTATTTCTCTCTATTATTAAAACTAATATTAAATGCTAATAATATTACTCATACTATTTTCAAATTAAAATATATATAATATGATAAACTGAAAATCTATTTATTTTAAATTAAAAACACATTCTTAAAACCAAAAAAAGCAACGAACTTTTATAAAAACATTTTACTTAAAACAAAATGTTTAAAACCCATAAACTTTTTATAAAACAAAAGTTTAAGAAAAATATATTGTTATTTATTTATTTAAAGTAACTATTTATAAGTAATTATAATCATACTAGAATTATTGCACACACGCATTGCGCGGGGAATTATGCCATTGACGCGAATGTCAAGATGCCAATATAAAACATATTATGGCGACTATCACTCCGAGATAGAATTCCAAGGCATTAGGAATAAAAGGGTTCATGAACAAAAAGAAAAAAAAGTATACAAATGGTCAAGCTAGGTCTTGAAGCCGCACATTGGAGACTATATTTGTCAATCAAAGTTGATGATTCCTTTTATTATCGCTAATGGTCATCGTAAGATGAGATGAGAATATGTGGTAAAAGAATTGACTTAAGTTTAAAATAAAGAGGTTGTTATATAAAAACTAAACTCATGCGGTCAAAATATTAATACCTCAAAGTTTAATATAGCTAAGAGTTTGTTTTATATAGATAATTTTATCCTAAGCATAGTTTTATAATTCATAAATTTTTTACTAATATTTAATAATTTATTTATTCAACTCCTGTAATACACGTGGTACTAACCTAGTTTCTTCTTTTTTCATAAAACTTTGACAGCAATAGCAATAGTAGGTGACAAATCATTTTTTTACAATGGTTCATAAACTTTGAAAACAAGTGACACAAACAAATATAAATAAACAAACACAATTACAAAATAAACGTGATGATGTCAATATCCGAATTAAACTCTAAAATACATGATTCTTACGTCCAACATTTCAAAAACTAAACAAAGTATTAAACTGACTTTAATTTGGACTTATGGGTTTTAAAAACAGAAATCAAATTGATCTTTACATTAATAGTATAATAATTATTTTCAAATGATTATTTAAACGAATGTACAAAATTAACAGAAAAAACATAAATTTAAAACATACGAGCGTTCATTAACTTAAATGAATAAACGGAACATGTATTCATATTCATCCATACAATTGAATAAACAAAAATTTATGATGCATGCTCGTTTGTTGATTAAATGTACAAACATAACCAAAACCTTCTCTCAAACGGTATACTTAACGTTTAAATGATCTACACACCTACTTAAATCAGCAAAACAAAACTTCCAAACTAACAAATTATGCTGCTATCATAACGTACACCATTTTAAGGAATAAAGATGACTGATTTGTGAAAAATATAGATTATTTTATTTTGAAAATGTTTTTCACAAATTAGTTTTAAAATTTAGAAATTCCTAACTAAACTTCACACAAACGAAAAGTGTACCGGTTGTGATAAGTAAAGTTTAGGTAAGTCCGGATATCGAACCCTAGAGACACGTTTGGCGGCTTTCGTTACTAAACCTCTATCGACTTCTAACCTAATTAATTTAATTATTTTAAGTAATTAATATTAATTAACTAAAATTAATTAATCTAAACGCGACGGAAGAAATAAACAAATAAAGATTAATTCAAACTTGAAAACTTGAATACGATCAAATATGTGAAATAATTATTTAGCCAGGAATCCAACTAATATGCAATGATAAAAAGGCAATGATGTGTATAACTATATCTAAAAATACGAATCTAGGGTTAATTAGGTATGTTGTTACTCTTTAAGAAAACCAAAAACAAGTGTTAAGCATAAGATAGGTTTATTAAAACGTTTAATGGAAGATCGCTCCTAGGTTTTCTACCATAATATATTTGATTATATTTTCTAATCCTAAGACAAATGACAACTTAATTAAATTCAATTAAATACCCTAAAACACTAACACCACGAATGAAAGGCAAAACACGCTCTCGTGAAATCTAAACCTAACAAGCAACAGATAGGAGATTTTAAACACTATCTATCACCCCTAGGTTTTAGATAAGGTAACACATTGAAAAATACTATAAAATCACAACCAATTCCTAATATTATCTCTAATCAAAGTTTAAAATTAAAAAAAAAAAAGTAATTAATTTTAACATGCAACCTTAATCAAGATGTCACGCAATCAATCAAGATCAAATATACATGAGCATGGCAATAACTTTCAAGCGTAAAACAATACACGTGGCCATATTAATTGAGATAATAATCAAGTTCTAATATTAATAAGCAAATATATGAAATCAAAACTAAATATTTAATCAAAACATGAATAGTTTTCAACTTAACCTAGATTGTACTAAAAATTAGCTCCTCATAATGTTCAAAAATATTAAAAACAATAATAAAATTACAAACTTTTGAGACATTAATAAAAGAAACAATGAAACAAAAGAAAATAATAAAAAACGAAACAAAACTAATGATCTTCAAAGCTGAATGCTTCAATTCTTTCTTTTCGATCTTGCTCTCTACTTTAATATTGCTCTCTAATTGTACTCATAAGATACAGGTTGAACCCTGCAGATCTCCTTGTTTTTTTTCTCTGCCTTCAAGTCTCATAATTTTAAAATAGGTTTTTTTTTATTTTCAGTGTGTCACTTTTTATTTTGTTACTATCATTCTAATCTTCCATAAACTGATTTGTTTATGGCATGTTTATAATTCCAAATAAATAACTTGTCCATAAAGTTCATCGTGGGCCTTACGGTTGAATCAAATGGGCTGTAAATCTATTTTTTTACCCTTAAATTTGATTTTTAAATCCAATATTTAATACATATTAATCTTCAATTAAGGACTTCCATTTACACTTGACCACGTAAACTTTTCTTAAAAATTTAGATTTGAATTATTAGTTAACAAAAGTAATGGATAAAATTATATTCAATCAGTTAATTTAATTTACTTTAAATGCATTATTTTTACTCGTTAACTCTTAAAACTTTTTAAATCCAAATATGAATAAATTAGACGTAATATGTAATATATAATAATAAGTGATCAAAACTATTCAAAAAGTTTAGAAGACAATTGTATAATTCATATATTATTTTGACCGCAATAACATTTATTAACTAATCATTATTGAGAACCATATAACATATTAAACTCTATACATGATAACACAAGGTTATCATGTCTAGCTTGGCAAACAAATCAAATCTATGACAATTTAATTAGTTTATAAGTCCAATACTATTAAAATAAATTAACAGTTTAAACTAGGGAACTAGGATGGTATAACACTACTATTGCTATGTACGGTCATGCTTGAATAATATTATTAACTCTACGAAATATTTTGCACATGATTTTTTATCATTCATAAATAATCAGTGGGCATATTGATGGATCGACCTATTTGTTATTATTTTAAATGGATTTGAATAAAAGTAATTCTGGTAAATGGTCACGGAACAGTTGTTAACCATGAATGTTGTGTTGTGAAAGAAATAATAGAAACAAAAATATTAAAGTATGTCAAAGTAGGTGAAGCATGATCACATGAACAAGTAATGATACGTCAATTTTAGCTCTAAAATAACCAAAAACACCACATATATATGGGCACACGTTAATAACACAAATAATCATTCATTTTTGGACCCCAATTCGTTCTTTCTTTATTTTTTTAATATTAATGCAATGTTTATCTAAAATAGATATTTTTGAGTGATCTCTTTTAAGAATTCATTGAAAATTAAGAAAAATATTGAATTTTATCATTAATTTTAAATGTGCTCGGCCCCCACCCTTCTCTCTATACACACACACATATATATATATACACACACAAAATTATCAAATAAAACTATAAAGTCCTGTTTTTGGTGTTTAAAAAACCAAAAATTTATAGAGATAATTTATATATTTAGTACCAGTGTTATATGACAATGTCAAATAAAACTATATATTATATACTATAAACTATAGATGTTTGTGAGTGACGTTGAATCGATATTTTCAAAAGTGATAATTGTGAAACTTTAATTCTATAATTTAATAAAACAAAAAGAAGCCATAAAAGTCTAGACAATTGAAACTTGAGTTGTATATGTGTCATTTCTATTTCAAAGTCCAGCCAATGATAATTGAAAGTTGGGTTGTTTCATTTGTGTAGAACTGTAGAAGTCAAACTGATAGAAATTTTAAATGATTGTTACTTGTTAGTATTTTTTAACGTAGAAAGGTAAAACATTGCAAATTTTATAGGGGTTACTTTTTACAAATGTAAAGTTTTAAAATTGTTTTATTAAGTTACTTATAAATTTTTTTGTTCCAATCAGATAACTAAACTTTATTTTGATGTTTTAATATTCTGTATTTAACCTGAATAGTAGGTAAAAGAGGGGTCCAAAGGTGAGAGGAGATGGTGGGGGGATGGCGGTGGTGGTGGGCGGCGATGGTGGGGGAAGGGCGGCGGTAGTGGGCGGCGATGGTGGTGGGACGACGGTGGTGGTGGGCGGCAATGGTGAAACACTCATAAAACTTACAAAAAAATAATTACCTGCTAATCAGGTTAATTATATACGATTAGAACACAAATTCAAAATTAAATGACCTAATTAAAACAGTTTAAAACTTGAGTGACCTGATTTGAACAATTATAAAACGTTATTATTATTTTATAAAGTTTTTCCATTTTTATATTATATTCTTAACTAATTAATTTGAATGACTTGACCTCGCTGTCATGGTATTTGTAAATTTCGTAAATTGCGTTAGTAGATATCTGAAGAACAAAACATAATGACACCATTAGAAAAAAGCTTATGGTGTGCCACCTAATTCATAACAATTTTGATGCAAATTTGTCCATTCATATTGATGCACTGGTTGCGGGTGTATTTTAGTTGTTGATACTGATAGAGAAACTGATTATATTTAGGTGTGTTCAGGTTTTAAAATAAAAATAAAATGATTTTCATTTATTATTGAAATTTTTATTCTTAGCTTAATCCAATTAAGAGTTTGAACTTACCTTTTCTTTTATTGCTTTTATTTTTCAAACTTGAAGCAATGTTATGTATATCACTATATCATATAATTTTACATAAGAGATTAACCTATATTTGCGCTTGATTAACGTTCATATTTAGAATATCGTCATATTTATACTCAACAGTTTGTATCGTTCTTTTTTATAATCCGCTCACACTAATACTTCCTTCCTAGCCGTGTTCAAAATCTGTCATGTGAATATCCAATACATGATTTACTCACATAATATGCCATAGACAATACTAGAACTTGATCTGTGACCTATGTATGATGTTTAAGTTAACATCCATTGGCAGATTAAACGTTATTGTATAAAAGAAAAATAGTCACATACACAAATATCTCCAATTTAAATGTTTGCAAGTCAAATTCCATCACTTTTAATTAGGCTTGGAGTATGTATATGTATGTACACATGGGTTATCATTAGATAGAGATATTTAGTTGGTGTTACTTTGAAATTAGTTTTATTGTGTAAATGTGTTTAGGGATAATCTTTATTGTTTTTGGTTTTTCAGTTGGATTTTATCCGGAGCTTGATTAAAGTTTAAATCTTTCATGTAAACAATCCCGCACTCATTACAGATGAGAAGATTCTGCATGAGTTTATATCGTAGAGGCAAGTGTGATGGTAAATATATAAGGTAAGAGGGGAATGTCTAACACTTTTGTATCATCAAAAGGACCATACAAGATAATGTGAAAAAATAGAAAAAAAGAAAAAAAAACAAGTAGAATCGACATGTATCACAATATCTCTAGTCTTCACTCTTCGATCAGTTGTCAAAATTTTACAACATACATGTAAAATATTTTATGCAAGTATACTAGGTAATTGATTATTTAATCTACGAACGTTATAAACAAAAAAACCTTGGTTATTAATAAACATAAATATGTCATGTGTAATATAAGATATCTTATCAAATAAAAAATCACATGCATGTGCTCACAAATAAGAAATTTGATTGATAGAAATATTAGTTAGTTGAATGTCAAGATGTAATATCCTTGTCTAAATTGTTAAGATTAAAACGCATATACCTAATACTTCTGCTGAAAATATGATAAGTCCAAAAGTTAAAACTTAGTGTATAACCTAAATATAAAAAATATCCATTTTTTATGCTTAAAATGTTGTATGTATATACCTATTTAATTTATTTCTTTAAGTTCATTGTATAACCATAATGACAATAGCTTTCACGTACTATTTAACCAAATAATTAAGCGGATGCCTTCTTCCTAAAAAACTTATGAACATGACACATTGCTTAAAATCGATGAACATTATCTTCCATTTCACAATCTTCTTCTTCGTTTTAAGTTACCTCATCAACCTTGTTCCACTAATTAATCAATAACTTCTTGTAGAATAATTAATCAATAACTTCTTGTAGAACAAGAGAATCTTATCCTCATCACAAAAGCCCAAATAAATTCACCTTCATATGTTCACAAACTTAACAAAACCATTGTCTCCACTAAGATCATCTTCACCTCACCCTCCACCTTTATCCTCCCTAGGCTTCTTTGTGGCTTCCCTTTTTTGATCATCCAATACGCTTACACCAATACGCTTACACGCATGATTTCAGCCTCTTCTTCAACGCAACTATATCTCACAAACTCAGTTGTATGTCCCTCTGTCATATTACTATCGTCAAGTTCAAACAATCATGCCTTCAGAATGTACTACAATCTGTTAACTCCTAAACACCATAACATTTGATGCAATCGTCGATTAATATTAGTAAATATTAAAAGTTGATTTGAGATAGATAGGTTGATAGACAACGTAAAACTGTCATCAAGTATAAATGTATTAGAAAAAGGTGTATTTGATATTTTAAGTTTTACTTGGGTATATATAATAATAAGAAAATTTAAAAGATAATATATGAAATTATTACTTATTTAACTCAATGTTCGTGTCATCTTATTCAAGTTTTATGAGTATCCATATATAAGATAACATCTTTAATAATACAAAATATTCGTTAAGAAAGAGAAGTTTAAAAAATTCACTGACATACAATTTGATCTTCAAAAAACCCTAATAATTTCATGAATGTCACGTGACTTTGTTCAATATTCAAATATGAAGATCTCAAATACCCAAATTTTATAGTTAAAAAGACGTGAGACTAAATGTATTAGACCAAAAGAGATGCTTACATATTAACTTTCATTGTGTCATGTGGAGAAGAGCTAGTGCATTTAATTGGTTTATGATTTCATGGTGAGTGGTTCGCCATTATAGGACATGCTTTCGATTTTTAGTTTTTTAATTGGAAATCGTTGATGTAAATATATACTAAAACAATCGTAATCATCATACATTTATATTTGATATCCACTTGATTTTTATCAATAATGATAATTATAAGCGAAACGAATTAACACATTTCTTGTAACTTAAGTAAGTAGAAATCAAATCTGAATATAATATTAATATGCAGATGAGATTGTTTTTATTAACGAAAGTGAAAGTTAAGATTATTAATGATCACATTACTAATATAAGTTTTATCGATCAATAAATAATAATTTAAATTATTAATTTACCTTTGTTATCTTAGTTATACACTTATTTTGCAATGATAACTCTTTCATAGAATAAGGGGAGGGTTATCACCTTTAACACTAAATACTTCATAAAATGAGAAGTATATTATTAAAATATCTAAAATGATCACATCATTATAAACATCAACTTTTGGTTGCATTTAACTAATAAGATTATGCCATCAATCAAACTTTAGACAAAGATGATATCGTATTGAATTTATCCTATATTTTATATGGTATATTTAATATATTATCTCATTTATTTAAATATTAGTTATATTATATATATATATAGAGACGTGTGAAGTATTGTATATCTAACCTAGTAGACAATTAACACGTGTGTCTATATATTATTGTTATTATTGTGAGAAAGTAAAAGGTTGGTGAAGGGACAAAGGCTATGCCATTGTGTCCATAAGCAAGCATCTAAACTACAACTACTCCATAAAGTCAGGCAAACACATTGAAAATGTGACACTTTGCCAAATATGAAATCAAGAATCTTATTTTTTCCCTCTTATAAATATAAACTTGTAACAAAATATCATTTATATTTTATGACATAACAACTTCCTACGCAGAGTTATTTTAGTATATTATTAAGAAATTATTACTACTACTATTATACTTAAATGTTTGGATTCTTTTAGAATTGAAACCTTTCAACAAACATATTAGAAGCTGAACTTCTCAAAATACATTCACCGCAACATTAAACACCCTAGCAACCATTCATTGGTATATTTAATTTAACATTTTGGTTGTGAAAACAAAGTGCACATTCTTCATGTGTCCTATTTTCATATTGTGAGCACTAGATTTGTAGCACATCTAGCTAACAAATTTTAGCTAAGTAATTGTAACACTATGTTATAATAAAATCTCAAAATCTCAATTGTATGTGGACTAGAAGATATATACAAACACTTAAAAAATGTTTTGATGGGATGTAACGCTTAACGTCCTTATTAATTTAGAATCTTACAAGCACTACATTCCTAAGGATGTTATCAAACTAACGCAAGACAACCATATAATCATCAAACTTTTTGAGTGTTATAGTGTTAGCCGTTAGGGTAGACTTATTCTAAGAACACCCTTTAATTTAATAAACCTAAAAAAGAGGTTTTTAGCCACTCCTAAGCCGACTCAAACGAATCAAGATTGAATTCATTATAGTAGTGTTGGAACCGACTTGTCAAACCCTAAACTCAAAACTTTAAATTTAAGCTCAACAATAAAAATACTAAACCGCAAAGCTAAAGCCTAAAAGTTTAACCCTAAATGCTAAAATATGTAAGCTAGACACTATAAGCTAAGATCTAGAGTTTGACTAGTCCATTCTAACTTTGTTAAAATGATTTCAAACGAAGTTCATTTAAACTGGTTTATGATTGGCTAAAAATCATTTATAGGTCTTTTAGCTTCACGAGACCTTTAATTTGAACTCAATACTATAGTGTTATCTTGCGAATTTTATAATTCTTGTACTTGAAAAGTGACCATGCTTCCTTCATGAGTTATTGAATTCTAATGACACTTAAGCTTGATCACGAACATAGTTTATCGATCAGCTTTGCTATATCTTATATATAAATAAGATGATCTTTATGGTTGGTGGGTGTTGAAAAAGAAAGTAATATAAATATGGTTTATAACAGTAGTTATATGGAGGACTTGGTACTATATAAAAAGTTATATAATTATATAAGTATGGTATCATTTTTAAACAATAACATGCTTTACTCTGTTTAAGCAAAGTATATTGATACTATCTATCCAAGGGTGATAAAGGTGTCATGTTAGTGTTTGAAAGTTGAAACTCATAAACGTAATCCATATAACTATTTGTGTCAAGCACATAAGTTTTAACTTGAAAATTCTTAAATTCATGTAACGCGAACAAGATCAATGTAACAATGTAAACTATTTATTAAATGAGGTTGACAATTTGAACTTATAAATTACATAACATTTATCATCATTTTAAACAACTTGAAGTGCCCACTTTAATTTTATAGAGTCCGCTTTAATTAAATAAGTTAAATCTCTTAACACCAACGTAATAATTTATTTGACAGGACAAAAAAACTGTTTACTTTCATGTCATATACCGACGTTTCGAGTCATATAAGTTTTTCACCCTAACCCATCTAACCGATAGGTACATTGTACAAACCTCCACGATGACCAAAAAGGGTTGTGACCCACCTCCACTCTTGAAATGGTCAAGGCCACTAAAATATATAATCGAATCAACGACTTACGTCTATATTCCATATAGCTATATGTAACCAAACATCTGGTTCATAACTCACTTTATGTTCCATCTCAAAAGGATTTATAAAAACAAAGATAAAAAAAAGAAAGAAAATCTAAAGCATCATATTTCTTATAGAAGCGTGATGTAAGCATGGTAAGCACGTATCATATACAAACTTAAAATTGTATATATAGATATAGTTTACTATAAGAGTTAAGTTTGGTTTTCCTCCCTGTAACTATTTCCCTCTAATATATTAAAAACATCAATTTATCTTCAAAAGTTTTATAACTTGTTTTAGTTTTAGTCCAAAATTTCACTAGTTTTTATTTTGAATCCAAAATTATAAAGCTTTTAGATTAAAATAAAACAAGTTATGAAACTTTTTGGAGTTAAGTTTTCTAAACTTTTAAAAGAAGATAATTACATTTGTCAAACCTTAGGGAGCAAAATAAAATTTAACTCTATTATAAAGTCAAATGAACTCATCTTTTTTATTTTCTTGCGAAGACTACTAAAAAGTCGACAAGTATAATGAAATAAAAAGTCTATTATAGTTAGTTGAATGTAGACTTTTAGAAACAAGTGTTTATTTTATTTTTATAAGGATATATCAGTTGACATTTTTTAAATGGGAGGCTTAGTGTTGTCATTATATTAGTGGGAATAAAGTTTAATAATACTAATGATAAGATGCTTATTTGTATAAGCTATTTATAAGTCAAAAAATATTTATGGTTTCATATCGGAGTTTGGAGATTTATAATATTACAAGATAATACTTTAATATAAAAATAAGAGTAAAATGTTATTTTCATCCCTGACGTTTTGTTGAATTTGTCTAAAAACATTTTTTTGTCGTTTCAGTCACTTTGGTTTACCAAATGTTGTCATTTCTATCAATTCCATTAGCTCCGTTAAGTTCTCCGTTAAATATGAGTGTTTTTTAATCTTTTTAACATCCTAATTGTCCAATTAAAACAATGTTAATTAATAAAATATTCAATTAAAACTAAAATATAAAACAACTAGTGAGACCAGACACTTCAATTTAAAAGTTTTGATTAACGTTAACTAGTTTAAAAACCCGTTGATTTTAGCAATCTACAGACGTTATAAAACAGACATTTTTCTAGTTATAGACTATAAAAGTTTGATCCACCTCTTTTCCTACTTCCTACAGATTTTTGAATGTGTGATCCGTAGATTAAAAACATTTTGGTGTAAAAAAAACAAATAGCACTTTAGGCTTCGATTTAAATTTAGATATAGCCCCTCGTAAGTTACAATATGGTTACCTCAAGTTTAAATGAACTTACATATAAAGCTTATATTTCATTTTTTTTACCTTTTTCTTCTCAACCAGAATTTGTCACATGGCTCATAAATTTTTAAGATGTGACATTTAATAAAATTTCAATATACAGTTATTACATGTTATTATTATCTATGTGTTGGTGTATGTTTCATTCAAATGTTTTTTCACGTGATAAATTTACAAGGTATCAAAAAACAGACGTATAAATTGTCAAAACTACTTTAAGGTTTTATTTCATTTATGATTTAATTTGTTTTCCTATTACATCCTTATAAAACATGATGATTTATAAGATTCCAGATTTATAATTACAATGTGTTTATTTTTTATTAACGTTTAAACATGTTTGTTTTACATTATAGTCAAATCGTGTTTTTTTACCTCCATTATGAGACTTAAAGCAAAGCACAACAACTTCATGTTATTTTATTTACGTAATTTACCATATAAATGTCACCGACGCGTGACAGGCTCTTTTATTGTAAAGCTTTAATAATATTATCAGTGTTAATTCTATATAAATCAATTGTTTGGGCTTATGTTTTAAATTTCCGAATTGGGACCACTATGTGTGGGGATAAGATGAATGATTTGTGATCTTTATTATCATTGACTAGAAGTTTGAGCTTACATTTTTTTTTCAAAAATAGAGGAATATTCAAATGAATATCCCATTTTAAGAAATGTTTAACCAACGCATAAATCTGTATTTTTGTAGCCAACCGGTCATTGACATATCTTCTAATTGATTGATTCCGGTTTCTAAACCAATAACATGATAAATGATTGAAGAGTTATAAGCATATAACTAATTCTAAACACACTAATGAATTGCTTTAAGTTTTAACATGAATTTGCAATGTTAACAAACTATTGAGCCTAAAACAATCATAATATGTGGCATGACGTGGTAACAAATGTGTAAATAAAAAGGAAACTAAAAATATATATAAAACTCCAATCAAATCACTGATTTGGTCTGTCAATTCAACAAATTAACTGCATAATACGAACGAACCAAATGAAAATGGTTCAGAATACTTCCAATTGTGTAGACCATTTCCTGGATCCTAAGTAAGCAATCAGACCAACTACTACGATCCAATTATGACTAAACACTATATATTAGGGTATGCGTGTTGGTTTAAAAGATGATGTCTCTATTTTTCTTGATTTTTTTAATTACATTAGTACTTAGTCTCAACTCTTGTTTCTAATAACTTTCACAAAAAATAAATCATTATGTTTTTATGGGTTAAAAATAAGTTCAATCTATAGTCATTTGACCGTCTTTATAGTGGAATTTCTATTTTTTATATTGTAATTGTTTGTGGTAATTGAATTAATCATTTAATTATACTAATATTTTTCACTTAAAACAAAATCTACTTCAAACGTATAAATATATATAGGAAACAACTGAACTTTTTGGATGAATCAATACAAATGTGTTGTACCTTCATAAAATTGAATACATTAGTGATTTTCACATACATTTTTTTGTATAATAGCATAAATTAAACTACAACTAGAGATATGATTATTTATGTTGATACATATATGTACCTAGATCCTGATCTAAATGTAATATGTCTTGTATTTGTGTAATTGTAATTATACGGGTACTTAATGAAATACAAATGTTTGGTTGTGTTTATAATGTTTAATATTCATTAATGAGTTGTTTAACGCATATTGACTTGATTATATAGGTTTGTGATTGTTTGAAGTGTTATGCATAATGTTATAATATTGAATACACTCAAACTTGGTGAAGTTCTCATGCGTCCGACTGGACCATGCGCCCCAACAGTGGTCATGCGTTCGAATGGCCATGCGACTGAGTGTCCATGCGCCTAAATAGTTCATACGTCTGAACAACTTCATGCGTCTGACTCAGTCGCACGACTGAACACTCAGCTGTGCGAATGGATCAATCGCATGGCTCAATCGCACGAATGAACCATGCTAATGGTTCATTCGCCCGAATGAGCAACCCTAACCTATAAATACCACCTAATTCATGGAAAAACGTAAGCATTGAATCCCCTTCGACTCCAGACGTACCCTAGCCGTCCAGAAGCCTCTAAGTTCGTACTCCAAGTTCATAGAACGCTGTAGATCGATTCCTAATCGATTGTTGACGTTAGATTCAATTCGTTATTATGTCTACATGCGTTCTCACTTATTGGATCGTTAATAAATAGGATTCCGCACTATTTGGTTTGGATTAACATGTAATCAGTTGGTGTGTTGGTCAAATACCAGATCCTGACAAGTGGTATCAGAGCTATAGGCTCTTGATTACGTGTTGATTCAATCGTTTTGATACAAAATTGTGTTTTTGCATCAAAAACGCAATCGTTTTGTGTCTAACGGAGTCTTAGACGTTTCCTGATCGAAAAGTGTAGTTTTTTCGGCATCGGCTATTAGGGTTTGATAAAATTCGAGTTTTTACAACCAAAACAAGTTTAACCTACGAATTATCAAACTTCAGCAGGTTCAGTCGCACGATTGGCTCAATCGCACGACTGAGTTCATACGCATCCTTCAACCGCACGATTGAACTCATTCGTACCCTCATTCATACGACTGAGATCTTCATTCGGACCGCTCAACCGCATTAGTTTATTCGGAAGACAGACTCATCCGCGTTTGCTTAGTTGCACGATTAACCCATCCGCACTTGTTCAATCGCCCGAATAAGCCCAATCGCATACCTTCATTCGCACCCATCAGTAGCTTGTCAAATAGTAAATTCAAGTGTAATGGAGGATCAGTTTTCAGCATACACAGCAAGTAAAGATACATGTATTCAGAATCTACTACTGTTGGAGAACGAAGTGGGGATTCACAATAAACCCAAAAACTATTACGTTAGACGACTACCCACAATGGAAGCAACGTTTCGAAATCTACTTAAATGGAGTGGATACAAATTTGTGGGAGGCAATAGAAGGGGTACACACATGCCAGTTGGAGCTGACGGAGTAAAACTTACTCTAAGTGGCATGTCGGATGCACAGAAGGTAAAACACAACGCTAGAGAAGAAAGTCTACGCCTTGCTTACTCAGTCTATTCCGAAGGATATTTTCCATCAGTATTCGGAGTATACTCAAGCCAAGAAACTTTGGGATGCGTTGGAGAAGAGGTATGACGGGAATGCCTCTCTGAAGGCTATCAAGGCAAAAGCATTGAAGAAGGAGTTTGACAACTTCTCTTCAATGGGAAAAGAAGGCCTTGATGATGTGATCGATAGATTCTACCACTTGATGAGTGAGATGTACACTCATGGAGTGGTTACTTCAATGGAAGATAAGGTATCCAACTTTTGCTGATGGATTACTAGAAAAATGGGGTTTGTTTGTTTCAAATCTCAAACAAAATGGAATGCTCTCGAAGTTAGACATAAATGACTTCATTCTAAAACTGAGAGAAGAAGAGGAGATGAAGTATCGAGCCCAAAAGGCCAACTACGATCGGAATCCTGCACTCTACAATGCTACTCCTTCAGTCAAGACATCTGGAGCACCACTGCAAACCGCCTTCATCTCAAGCGCAGGAGTTCCAGCACAACCCTAAACTTCAGGATCAGAAATGTCATGGTCGTCTAGCAACCAATATATAATACCTGAAGCTAATGCAGCAAAGCTGAAAACCGACAACCTCGGGAATGTAACTGTGGAGGTGGCCAGAGAACATATGGACCTTTTAGCTGTGGTGGTTCAATCCTACGATGGATTATTTGCTGGAAAGATAGGTAACTGCCACCTGGCAGATGAAGATTATGAGCAGGTGGATGAAATGGAGTTGGAACGAATGGACATAATGTGGGCTCTGGCAAGTGTTGTCCGACGAGCTAAAAAGTTTGTCAAAAACACCAAACAGAACCTGGTTGCAACAAAAGACATAACCTTTGGGTTTGATAAGTCAAAGGTTACATGTTTCAACTGCGGTGAGAAGGATACTTCAAGAGGGAGTGTATAAAACCAAAGAAGACAGGTAATGGAAATCCCTTCTCGTCATTTAACCGTCAAGATAAGTCCACAGCTAGTAATGTTGACTCATCAAGTAAGGATCCAAAAGCCTTGACTGCTAATGAAGATGAAGGACAGGACTGGAGCATTCGGTTCGTCTCACCAGGATAGTCAAATATAGCAAATGTGGAGGATATTGATGACGATTCTGCAAGTGAAGGAGATATAGCAGTAGATCTCGCAATGTCAAATTCTGAAGATACTGCAAATATGGTCAACTACCTACCCGAAGAAGAAAAATCTGCATCATCATCTGAATCATCAGAACCAGAGACAGCCGAGTCAGCACTCATGGCTGATTCTTCTTCAACATCCCAGGTAAGTGCTACTGACCAACTGTTTAATAATCATGCTTGCTTAGAATGTAATAATTTAGAAAGTTATAGATTCAAAATTTGCGAGGCTATTAGATCATAATGATAGCTTAGTGAAGGATCTGGAACTGTGCACAGAAGCAAATAGAGTATTGAAACAAAACGAGCACAGTTACAAGCAAAAGATATACCTATTAAATAAACAGCTTAGGGAAACTGAGGTAGTTGCCTTTAACCAAGCAAATGACATTAGGTACTATCTGAACTCTCTTGAGGACACTAAGAAGCAAAAAAGCAGTTTTAGAAGTAGAAGTCAACTCATTAAAACAAAAACTGCATAGTTGGACAAGCTCATCACACATTGTCCAACACTTAGTAAGAGAGAGAAATAATGGGGAGGGACTGGGATACAAAGTGGTTCCACCACCACCTGAGACCTTGCTGAACATCAAAAGTAAACCAATTAACAATAACCCCATCAAGGATCACGTGGTGTCTACTCCTCTTGTTAGCGATCTGGATTCCGTAAGTAAATCAAGTGAATCCGACCCAAAACAAAAGGAGGCCACTTCAAAGGCAATAGGAAAGATGCCTTGTGTTAACCTGGAAAAAGAATTTGAAAGGGTGAGTTTAAAGTCAAGGTCAAACAAAGTCAAACAAGAACCTAAAAAGATTATAAAATCTACTCAACATGTGCATCATGTCACAGTCCAGGGAAACAAGAGATTAAAGATGTAAAACCAGGTAAAACAATTAATTTTGTAAAACCAACTCATACATCTAATAAAGTAGTGCCTCAGTCCAAACACACTAAGGTTGACCATGTGACAAGTATATCTCCACCAAAACAAATAAACCGTAAATTTGAAAGGAGATCCTGCTATAATTATGGAGAGTATGGTCACATAGCGTCTCACTGTCCTTATTACCAGACACCGAGGAAGAAAGTTGAACTTTCTGCATCTACATCTAGATCTTTTAAGAGGAACTCAGTGAAGCCTCCTAAAAGGGATTGTGAACCCAAAGTTCAATCCATCAGCCAGTCGTCTGTTTATCACAAACAGACCTTACACAAATCTGGATTATGGAAAGAAAAAACCTCCTCAGTGCCTGAAAATAAGAACACACAGAATTCTAATCAATCCTTAACCTCAAAGGGTCAGTGGGTTGAGTTTGTGATATGTGATGCCTCGGGGAAACCCAAGCCAGTTAAGGCTTGGGTTCTTAACATGAACTAATGTTTTCATTGAATGTGCAGGGTGTTCGCTATAGTTCTGAGACTAACACGTGGATTGTCGATAGCGGAGCATCCAGGCACATGACAGGGAACAGAGCTCTCTTATCAAATGTCAGACAAATTAAAGGAGGGCATGTTTCATTTGCTGGAAACAAAGGCGGGTACATCACAGCCCAAGGAGAAGTGGGAAATGAGAAAGTTAAGTTTGATAAGGTAAACTATGTTCAACAATTACACAATAACTTACTTTCTGTTTCTCAAATCTATGATAAAGGATTCAAGGTAGTTTTTGATAACAAGAAGTGTTACGTTCTAAAGAAGGACTACGTGATTCCGGAGGATCAGATCCAATGTCAGCTTCAAGATATAATGATCTTTATGTCTTGGATCTCTCAAAGGCATCCAAAACGATAGTGAAGTCCAATGTTTCTTGTCCAAAGCTACTGAGAAGGAATCCATCTCCTGGCATAGGAGAATGGGACACATAAATCCGAGGAAAATGAATCACTTGATCCAGAATGATCTTGTGAGATGAGTAAATGTCAAAAACTTCCAACTCCCGATTTTTGTGTTGCGTGCAAAAAGGGCAACAGATGAAGAAATCTCATAAGGAAAAGAAAGTTCATTCTATAGAACTTCCACTTGAGCTTCTTCACATGGATCTGTTTGGTCCAGTCAGTACAAGAAGCATCGCAGGCGACTTGTATTGCTATGTAGTTACTGATGACTACTCAAGGTTTTCTTGGGTAATGTTTCTGAAATCCAAATCATAAACATTTGAATCCTTCAAGGAATTGGTAACTACACTGGAATCCTTATACAAGCTGAAGGTAAGACAGATGCGCTCAAACAACGGAACCGAGTTCAAGAATCAGAGGATGGAGGACTATTGCAAGGAAAATGGAATTTTGCATCAATTTACCTCGGCTTATACCCCTCATATGAACGGTGTTGCTGAACGGAAGAATCGCAGCTTGATAGAGACGGCACGAACAATGCTTGCAGACTCAAAACTGCCTATACAATTTTGGAATGAAGCAGTGGCAAATGCATGTTATATTCTCAATCGAGTTCTGGTAGTAAAACGCCATGGAAAAACGTGCTACGAGTTATTACAGCGACGTAAACCTAACTTGGAATATCTCGAGCCGTTTGGCGCTCCGTGCACCCTGCTGAAAAAGACTCAGGAGGGAAAATTCAGTGAGAAGGTTGATGAAGGGATCTTCTTAGGATACAACATACCGAACAAGAGAGTTTACAACAACTCAACGGGTCAAGTAGAGGTGTGGTGTAATGTTGATGTTCAGAGATATATCACATCGCCTGCTGAAAAGGGCCTGCTTACTTCTTTGACTATGATGGATTCTTCAAGTCCTTCAACATATCTCTTTCTTCTTCAGAAGACGAGTTGGCAAACAAGATGATGTACGATGTCTTGAACACACCGTCTCAAGATTCAACAAGTCATGATCCTACCAACTCAGGGGGAGCAGTTGATATGAGTGACTCCTCCTCTAATGAAGAAAATAAAGAAAATGATCAGATCAACCAGGATGTACAGGTTCCGACTACCACAAATTCACAAGCATCGGCTAGTGATGCTTCTGAACTTTCTGAACCTCAGACTCATATCGCCTCAGATGCAGAACCAAATGGTCATAATCTTGACTATGAGGTGGTTGTCCGACAACCCCTGGCTCACGTCTAAACGTCTATCATCCTTTGGATAATATTATAAGAGATGTGAGATCAGGGGTTCAGACTAGAAATCAGCTGTACTCCGCTGATTATGCCTCTGTGATGGAAAAAGGATACCTTCACGACGGTGCATACCGCTGCTTTGTGTCTCAGTTTGAGCCAAAGTATGTTGGTGAAGCACTAAATGATGAGGCTTGGGTTAGTGCCATGCAGGAAGAACTTCTTCAGTTTAAGAAGTTAGGTGTATGGACACTAGTGGATAGACCTAAAGGTGCTAAAGTCATTGGTACCAAATGGGTCTTGAAATGTAAGAAAGATGATCAGGGAGTGATCATTAGAAACAAGGCTCAGCTTGTTGTTCAGGGTTTTCGACAAGTTGAAGGTATCGACTACAATGAAGTATTTGCACCAGTGGCAAGGATGGAAGCCATCCGCATCTTCCTTGCCTATGCATCTTATATGAAAATCAAAGTCTATCAGCTAGATGTTAAGAGTGCATTCCTTCACGGTGAAATCAGAGAAACAGTGTATGTCAGTCAACCCGAGGGATTTGAAGATCCATATCATCGGGATAGAGTTTACAAACTCGACAAGGCTCTATACGGGCTTCATCAAGCTCCACGGGCTTGGTATGAGAAACTCTCGACTCATCTTGTGAAACACGGATTTCGCAGGGGAGTCATTGACTGCACACTGTTTATCAAAGAAAAAGATAAAGACTTACTGCTAGTACAGATCTATGTAGATGACATAATTTTCAGTTCAAAGAACGAAGAATTATGCAAGGAATTCGAAGCAGTAATGAAGGCTAAGTTTGAGATGAGTGCCATGGGGGAGATGAAGTTCTTTCTTGGTTTACAAGTAGATCAGACACCAGATGGAATCTTCTTACATCAGACCAAGTATGTAGGAGATATTCTCAGTCGGTTTGACATGGAGAATGCTTCCATAGCTGGCACTCCACTGGCTACAAACCATGATGTAGCACCCGATGAGAACGGTGATCTGGTAGATGCCACTATGTACCGCGGGATGATTGGATCTCTCATGTATCTCACTGCCTCCAGACCAGATATCATGTATGCGACATGTTTATGCTCGCGATATCAGGCAAAGCCTAAGGTGAATCATCTAATTGGGGTCAAAAGGATATTTCGTTATCTGAAGGGCACACCCACACTTGGGTTGTGGTATCCTCATGATGATGACTTTGAACTTACAGCGTATAGTGACTCGGATTACGGCGGCTGCAAGATGAACTACAAATCTACATCAGCAAGGTGTCAGTTCTTTGGGAGAAGATTAGTAACCTGGCAGTGTAAGAAGCAGACCTCGGTTGCTTTGTCAACCTGTGAAGCGAATACGTTGCTGCTGCAAGCTGCTGTTCCCAAATCATATGGATTCAACAGCAAATGCGGGATTACGGTTTGCATTTCACTTCCACCCCTATATTTGTTGATAACTCTGCTGCGATTTCAGTCACTAAAAACCCGGTCCAACATCCTAAGACCAAACACATCGGAATCAAATATCACTTCATACGTGACTGTTTTGAAAAGAACTTAATCGATGTGATAAAAATAAACACTGATTTTCAACGCGCTGACCTCTATACAAAGGCTTTTGATAAACCATGTTTTCTATATCTGTTAGAGGTCAATGGTGTTAAAAAGAAAAGTGAGATCATTCCTGAAGATGACCATGTATAGTCCGATGTGTCGCGTCTAGTTTCTCTTAAAATTTCTTCAATTATAGTGTTCTTTAAGTTTAATTCTCTTGTTTCGTTTAATGTTATCTCGTTAATTACACTTAGTGTCGGTTTTTGTTCATTAAAATTCTAAAACGCAATCCTTAGAGGTTTTATTATTTTAGGGGGAGAATAGGTATGAAAAAAAAACGAGGGAAAAGGAGAGGCAAGCCGATAATAAATAAGATCATACATGTGATACCGATTTAACGTGTGGAATATGATAATACACAGGTACAAACCATTTGGGACTTTAAAAATCAAAATTGAAAAAGATGCAAAGTTCAAGTATAAGTCTGAGTAGTCTGAGCAATATAAAAGGAAATATGATGGTTAAGCTAGCTACTATTAAGGTAACACAAAGAAAGTAGACCTAGAGGTTGCTAGATCACAACTGATATGTTGGTAGATTCAACACAATAGATGACTAGACCGTTTGGTGATCTCAAGATTAAACTAAAATGTTTGACTAGCTGTGGGAAACACCTTATCCCTGGTTAACACAATCAACAGGATTCCAATAAGGGGTGACGAGCAAAATAAACGCCACAAAAGTGTGCGTAAGACCAAAGCATGAGCTAAAGCACATGAATGCTAAAAGAAGAAAATTGCTCAAACAAGAAGATAGATTATGTGCCTCTCTGCTGTGCGGTGGCACTGACCTGAGGATAAGCATAACCTATATATTCTAGAACTCATTGTTGTTTGCCGCCTCTCTGCTGTGCGATGGCACTGACCTGAGGATTGGCTTCTCTTTGAAAATTCTATGAATAGTCGCTTCTTGAACACTACCCTAAGACCGCTCAAAAATCTCCTGAGGAATGTTGATTACCATATGAGTGTGGGATCCACAAATGCTTGTTGAAATAAACAAACCTTAAAACGGTCACCAAACTGTGTTGAAAGTCTGTGTATGGATTTAAGAGGACAAATATACTGACAATCACTGTGGCTACAATTTTTGAAAGTTCAAATCAGCGTGGAGACCTAAACGTATTAGTATGATTTCCTAAATTTGCTAAATGACTCCAGATGAAAAACAAGGAAAGAGCATCAAAGTTTTTTTAATAACTTGTCCTGAATGATTTGAATATCCTGTATGATTCCAACTTAAATTGATCCATGTATGGTTTAAATTATTAAGGCTGCTCTCTTAGAAAATTTATTCCTTAGAACTACATCTTAGGAATTAACTCTCACAAAAACACAAAAACATGTCTTAATGTGTTTAAGTTTTCAGTATTATTTTTTTTATTTCTGTACAAAGTTTGTCAAATTCTGTAGGTTAGTATCGGACTATATCATGGAAGTTGATAAGGGACCTTATCATCTAAAAGGTCACGTTTGAGGTGACCACAAATGCTTTCAAACAACAATTAGGTCACATCTGAGGTGACTAATCGGTTAAAAGGATCACGTCTGAGGTGATCAAAAGGTTTTCAAGTAAAAATGATCATGTCTGAGATGATCAAATGATTATAATGTTAATTCAACAGTTTAAAAGGGTTTAAATGTCAAATGGTCAGAACGTCAGAAGAATTTTAAGAGTATGACCCATTCGCACGACTGGACCATGAGTATGGACCAACCGTACGAATGGATCATACTCATGCCTTTAATAGCCGAATGGACAAGTGTATGGACCATGCAACTGAATGGCTGATACGAATGAGCCATTCGGCCACGTGAGAGAGGCGAATGACAAGTCACACGACTCAACTCTAGTCGCACGACTGAAGGTGACCGACTGTGCCAGTCGCACGACTGATACGCAGTCGCACGAACAACTTGTGCGACTGGACTCAGTCGCACGACTGTAGGAACCCTAGTATATATAGTGGGATAGTCGGTCGCAGTCACTCACCACCCTCAAAATCGCCCCGAGATGCACGAACTATTGTTACGCTGCCAAAATTTTCATTAGATCTTTATATACCACTAATTCTTGTGTACTGACGATTTCCACTGACTATATAGGTACAATGCGGTTCAATCCAACCATCTCTCATTCAATTTGACTGTAAAATCAACAAGTTCGGTCCAAACCAAGAACCGAGACTTGTTTGACAAAATAACCCAATTAATTCAAGCAATCAACTGAAATTAATGTTATTATGTGCTAAGTATAATGATTGCGAGTCCAATGAACCAAAACACGACGTCTAATCATAAGAATTGGTCAAAACTTGAATTTGAATTGAACATCAGTCTGTCATGCGAATGGACAGACTGGTGAACTTCAGCCGCACGACCGAGTAGTGCGAACATCTATGTCGCACGACTGAATCATACGTGTGAGTCCAGGCGCACGACTGGTATACATGACTGAGTATACATATGGGTGAGCTCAGTCGCATGACCAGTCGTACGTATGGAATAATTCGCACGACTAGAACTAAGTCGCACTACTCATTCGCACGACTAGATCTCAGTCGCACAGTCTCATTCGCATGACAGATCAAAAGGGAAATATTTACAAGTCCAAGTGATTCAAGATATTCTTAATCAACAGATACTAACGTTTTCTTTTGTAACAGATGATGAGTCGGTGGACAATGAGCACCAAGCACAATATCTGTGCTCATCTGGATCAGTCATCCAGACATGCACCTGACTTTGCTGGAATCATCTCATTTATTAGGCGCTCAAGGATCTCTCACGCAATCTCAACTCCATGCACACCGTACCGGTCTATTCAGCAGGCCTTCTGGGAAGGTGCTGTAGTTGATAGAACATCAGAGCCTCACCGAATCCATAGTTCGATATTTGGAGAGGCCATTGAGATCTCTAAGGAAGATCTTAGGACAGTGCTGCAGCTTGGGGACGATGCTGAATGTCCCACACGACTACCTCCTGACTGTCAGAGGCTGTTTCCTGCGGGCCAAGTACGCTGGGGACATTAATGCAGGGGTGCTCAACAAGAGCAACCTGTGTCCCCAGTTCAAGTACCTTGCGCACGTACTGCTTAAGTGCTTAGCGTCTCGGAAGGGAGGTTTTGATGAACTGTCCGATCAGATCCAGAACGCATATGCTCCACTGGTGATGAACCATCCGTTCAGCTTCTCCAGGATGATCTTCACCTACTTGGTGGAGAACATTGAGGAGAAAGGGAAGGAGGGCTTCTGCATGTACCCTCGCTTTATGCAGATGATTATAGACCAGAAGCTCCCTTCTTACCGAAGGAGAAGGAGGACGCGGTGGTACTCGAGGTGATGGACGATACCACTTTGGGCAGGATGAAGGTTTACAAGGGGAGCAAGTAAAGCCCCCTGTGAGGAGATTATTTGGGCATCTGGCCCGGGAAGACTACGTGGCGCCGGCTAGGTGTAAATGGCGTCACGTTGATAGTGACTCTGAAGAAGAGCAGATACAGCTCCCTGATGATGACTCCGATGATGATAGCGGAGATGATGGAGATGAAGGACCCACTCAACAAAGGGGTCCCACTACTGATATTCCATCTCCAGCATCTGCCCCCACTGGAGACGGAGCAGAGACTGCTGGGTTCCACCAGGATTTCATGCCTGGTGAGGAAGAGGAGGTCAGAAGAGGAGCCACTGACTCGGACTGTGGGAAGTAAAGTTGTTCCCACAGAACGAGGGCTCCGGGCGGTTGGTGAACACCCAGGCGGATTGGGAGAGACCACTGATGATCCTACTTATACTCCTGATCTGCCAGGCCGCACTATAGGGGGAGCATCCACCTCGACTGGATCGAGGAAGAAGCGGATGGCTCAGCCCCATGGCTTGAAAACGAAGAAACGCAAAATCACCTTTATCACCACCACAACCACCACCATAGCTACCACCATTCCACCCACCACAGCTACCACCATTCCACCTACCACAACTACCACCATTCCACCTACCACCACTACCACCCTTACATCCACACCATATCATTCACACCTACACCACCACCATCATCTATACCACCTCCAATCTTCACCACAGTCACCACCACCACTAGCCATCCCACAGCTCCATCTTCTTTCTCTCCATATCCATCAGGATTGCCTCTGCCTCCCAGTGGGATAGAGGAATAGCTCTCACACTTAATCGAATGGTGCTGAGACTGTTAGCAGCAGATGAAGAGAAGATCAGTCAGATAAGACAGCTGGTAGACCTGACCACTGTCCAATCTCAGCAGATCTCTCATCAGGCTCGATTGATCGATGAGCAGGCACATCGGATGTCTCAGCTCCAGGAGCAACACGCCAAAAGGATTGAGGAGCTAGAGGCTGCAAACAAATCTCTGCAGCTAAAACTCAAAGGGTCCAAGAAGAGCCCTTAAAGATAGGAGAAGGTTGGAGATGATGATGCTGATGATTAGTGATGATGATGATGATGGTGATGAACATTATGGTCATACTGATGTTAGTGATGATGATGATGACGACTCTTCAGCTGCAGGTGCCACATCAGCGAGCGAAAGGAGGACCAAACGTACTCAAGATCCGAGTGCCTCCTCATCCAACCCGGCAGCAGAAGAGCCTATGATCCAGGACAAGAGTAATGCTTAGTTGGTTTATTGTTATTTAATATCTTTTGTATTCGGATTATGTATGATATTAACGAAATACATGTTTATATGTAATGTAAATAGTTATTTTTCGATTGTTATGGTTCTGTCTTGATTGTTAACTAATGATTGATATATTGAATGTTTAAATCAAGCAGATCTAAATTATCAAAGGGATGAACACGATATTGCTCCCCTTCAACAGATCAAGACTCAACTAACCATGATTCTTGATCTGCAAGGGATTTTCAGAAGATCAGTGAGTTACACCCCTGAAGAAGGGGAAATAATTCATGATCTTACTGATGAGCAACTGGCAGAAATGTTCGAGCTCAATCCCGATGAGATTGTAAAAGATGCTCCAACTGTGCAAACAGAGAGGACGATGAGCTTCAAGATGTCGATGAGATTGAGATAGAAGATGTCGCTGCTCAACACACTATCCTGAGTACACTGATAAGGAGGGAACTGCCATTCCCAATCTGGGAGACACTCTTGTTAGTGACACTTTTGAGACTCGACAGGATGGCGAAAGAGTCAAGAAAAGGATAAAGAAGCCCAAGCCATCAGCGAAAGTCAAAACAAATCAAACTGAATGGGCAGCATGTTTTGAAGAAATCAAAGCCAACGGAGAGCTACTACATCAACTGCCTACACCAACTGTATAAGGTCAAGAAACAAAAGGTGGCATGCAGCAGATCATAGCGTGGGCATATTTTGCAGACCTCAACATTTACGCGATTAAACGTGAGAAGGGATAGTGTACTTCAGATTTCCATATGATCTGAAGACTTTCCAGGTTTTGAGCTCAACCAGTTAGCAAAGTTAAATTTGCTATATGCTGACCCTCGTAAGATGTCAGGCTGGTTTGAAGCTGCTCTAAAGAGGGAGTACCATACCACATGGGTCAACTTCAAACCTCAACAACCAATGAGGTACATCAGAAGATCTGAAGTTGATACCATAACTGGTAAACCTAAAGTAGTGCTGAAGTGGAGTCCACCACGTACAATGTCTAAGATCCCACTACGTGAGATGCCACAAGACTTCACTCCACACTTCAAATGGTGGTACTACAATTGGAGAACGGGAGAGGCCGTAATAGTCTTGAACAGGAATGGCTCAATGGAAACCATAAGGGTGTTTGACCCGATATGGCTCACCAACTTGTCAGCACAAGATGTTTATACTTTATATAAGTGGCCACTGTTCTACGACCCACAGGATATTGTCCAAGCTTTACAGTTCCAGAAAGTGATAAGACTGTTTTGCTTTTGAGATAAACACAGGAGTCACCAAAGAGGCTAAGTACAAAAAGTTTGAGGAAATCATGAAAGATGTTAGACAATAGATAGATCTAGGTCCAATGGGAGTTTGTTGATACATATATGTACCTAGATCCTGATCTGAATGTAATATGTCTTGCACTTGTGTAATTTTAATTGTACGGGTACTTAATGAAATACAAATGTTTGGTTGTGTTTATAATGTTTAATATTTCATTAATGAGTTGTTTAACGCATATTGACTTGATTATATAGGTTTGCGATTGTTTGAAGTGTTATGCATAATGTTATAATATTGAATACACTCAATAAAATTGGTGAAGTTCTCATGCGTCCGACTGGACCATGCGCCCCAACAGTGGTCATGCGTCCGAATGGCCATGCGACCGAGTGTCCATGCACCTAAATAGTTCATACGCCTGAACAACTTCATGCGTCTGACTCAGTCGCACAACTGAACACTCAGCTGTGCGAATAGATCAATCACATGGCTCAATCGCACGAATGAACCATGCTAATGGTTCAGTCGCCCGAATGAGCACCCTAACCTATAAATACCACCTAATTCGTGGAAAAACGTAAGCATTGAATCCACTTCGACTCCAGACGTACCCTAGCCGTCCGGAGCCTCTAAGTTCGTACTCCAAGTTCATAGAACGCTGTAGATCGATTCCTAATCGATTGTTGACGTTAGATTCAATTCGTTATTGTGTCTACGTGCGTTCTCACTGATTGGATCGCCAATCTATTAGGATTCCGCACTATTTGGTTTGGTTAACACGTTAGTCAGTTGATGTTTGGTCAAATACCAGATCCTGACAATTTAAAAGAAAATTATATTAATATTTTTTCCTTAAAAACAACAAACCTTTGATATTTTTACTTCTAAATTACTTCATATTACACCATTATACATGTTTGGACTCAAAACCTATTCTATAATAGATAAATTTAATATATACAAAATACTAAGTTATTTATGTATTATGCGTTGCATATTGTGCTTAGTTGGGTTGTACCTCCTTTTATATATTTTTTTCTTTTTTTAATTTTTAATTTTTTAATAAAATATTTTACATATTTTACAATTTAATGGCAACATTATTTTACTATCAACTTTGATGTCCTGTACTTTTTATATTTTTACAAGTTTTCCCTTTACGTTTCGGTATAAAATTTACGAGTTAACACATTGTAGCGTGCGTTTGTGCTTCTACGTTTTTTAAGCTCATTTTCCCCGTTCAACGGCACCGTTGCAATGCATTGGTTCTAGATAGACTTATTGTTTTATATATTTTACGTTTCGAATACGTCTTTCAACGTTTTTATGTTTACTTTTCGTTCGATTATATTTTTTCGGTTTTTATTTCTTTTTTAGTACGAGTTTTTTTATGTAGGTGGTCACTATCGGTGGTGTGTCATTGTTTCTACTTGACACGATTTTATGTCCACCGCTGCAACATGACACGGGAGGCCTAATACTAGTACTCTACTAATAAAAAGAAGGATGACAATGAGTCATAAATTAACTGTTTTAGGAGAAGGAATACTACGACTTTTCAAAATAGAGGTCATGGGTTGAAGTTTCACTGAGTGCAATATGCTCCTAGTAGGTCAAGGGTTTTATCACAGTAGGTTTTAGGTGTTGTGTTTCCCTTGAATGGTAGGCTAGCCGGGTCACCAGCGTTGGCTGTGTTCGCGGACGTAAATGACCTTTCGCCAATAGGTTTACCCGGGTGACCAGACGTACCCGTTAAAAAAATAAATAAAAAGAGAGATGATCCATGTGCGCCTGTTGGATCGGGCAAACCCAATAAATTCGTGCTGTTGGTCCACAACAGGACCAGGTGGGGACCACAGACGAATGGTACATCGACACGTGGCGACTAATCATTTGTGCTCCTAAAAGAAAACAGTTTGTTGCGAGGTTGTTACAATAAATGGCACGTGTCAGTTCTTTTTTATAAATTGTAATGAATAACGTTTTGAAGTCCGCAAGTGCTTGTCCACTCAGCACGTGAAAGAAAATATGGGTGGTGACGTGGATGGAGACTGAGTGTGACTCAACGAACACTTTATTTTTTAATCAATTAAGTCCCTAAATTTTTGACGATCTCCATTTTGAACCCCTTTGTTTTGATGTTAGAAGTTGAATGACATGATAAATTAATAATCTCCTTTTGTAATAGGTGAATTACGTAAAAGATTTAGGCAAAATTTTGAAATGTTTTTGAATAAGAGCATTTTTTGTAGGTTACTTGTGATCCTTATATTATATGAAATTATTGTTAGTAGTTGAGAGAAAAAGTATTACTGTTTATTTGTATATTTTGATAAAATATTGTTTACCCTATTAATTTACTAGTTTTTAAAAGTGATTATGTGTTGAGTATAGAAAAAATGTAATGAAATAATATTTATCAATTGAAAAAAAAAGAAAAAAAAAACAATGACTCTTCATATAATTATAAAATTAAGGATAGAGAAGTTGATGTGAATGATCTAAATTCTTAAAACGTTATTGAAGTTGTAGTTACTCATGGTGAGGTTTGAATCCTAACATTTTCTGGTTAAATATGGTCGAAAACAAATAGGTTGATGATTTTTTATTTATTATAGATACGTTAAAACTTTTTAGACATCTTGTAATATAATTAGCTGATATTGTAACATATTATTTGGAAAAACTTAAAGAGAATTACACATACCAACTCAAAGTTGGGTTGTTTTACCTTAAGTTCCTCTTGTCTTACATGTCTTCATTTGATAATTGTTAAATTACATAGGTTTTATTTTGGAAACAAATTATATCATGTAAGCTTTTCCCGTGTGAATTGATTTTATAGTTACAGTCGACCCATGAAACATGTTCGAGTTGGATAGGCTAACGCTTCAAAACAATTCATGACAATAGATGCCTTTTAAAAAGCATTAATTAGGTTAGGGTCAACACTGTTTATAGCAAATAGATCCAGATTCAAATAAATCAATTTATAAAATAATACAAAGTTGGACGCAAGTGTAACGTGCATGACAACTGTGGTAGCGTTCAACAACAACAATTGTGGCATTGAGATGGTGGTTCTGTCGGTAGCGATTAATGTTAACCTAGTTGAACCAAACATTGTGTTTTAATGATCCATTTGAACCCGTTATACAAAAATATCCATTTCACTATCAAAACATCAACACATTTATATAATAATGGGCCATAATTCTCAAGCAGATTACCTACCATAATCGATAGTATGCGTCACAACTATATATAATATTCTCTAAGTAAATTTAATTAACTTACAAGTATTTATAATTAACAAATTAAATTTGTCTGATATTTTAAAAATCAAATGATTAACCCAATAGGTAAATGATTATGGATTCAAATCTTACGTAGTAGTGTTGTATGGTGATTTTTTAAAATAGGTACCGAATAAAATGTGTACAAAGAAGGGATGAAAAGAGGGAAAACAAAACCAAATTAATCGTGTGTGAACGCATTTTGCTTGAACATAAGTACAACAAATTAAAAATAAAGGAATTAGTGAAGATAATATAGTTATTTGAAAGTGAGAATAATATAATATAATAGTAAAATAAAAGGGGTTAAGATGCCATAGGGTGAGGGGGCAACAACAATATGCGGGCTGTCCTGTAGATTAAATTAAGAAATTAATTAATTGCGTAGCTTACAGGGGACATGCTTGTGGCCCCGTGTCCCCACTCTTCTGATCATCAATCTCACCAACCACACCCCTTCATGCTTTCTCCTACGCGTGTACCTTAAAATTACAAAAACTTTAAATAATATTATAGTTACGTACAGTAAAAACTGCAATCGAACCAAATGATCACAAACAGAATTTTGTTTGTGTTCGTTTATAAAGAATACGAGTTTGTTTGTTAAGTATACATGAACATTTATCAAACGATATTTATTGTTCATATGATTTATTAAGAAAATAAATTTGTCTATGAACTGTTCATGAATATTTACTAAACGTAAACTTACAAAAACAAAGACATGTTTATGAGCATAAATGAACACAAACGGAGGTTTATGAACACAAACAAATAAAAACGATCATATATTCAGTATATTAAAGAATTTTGCATTTTTTTTCTTATAATTGAAAATAGCTTGAAGTCCTCATGTCCAAAGAAAACGATTAACCTACGAATGACCAAGTTAACTGAATAATCTTTAAGATAACCAAATTAATTAAACCGTTTATAACTGAGATCATTCAATTAAAAAATTTTCTTAAAAAAACATCAATGTAGATTCAATCTAACCCACAACTAAAACAAACCATGATCCTCTCATAACAAGTTTACATGTGTAGCATATAATTCATTCACTCCCTATATGTTTATAGTTTTCGTGTGTATTCCCTCCCGTGAATGGAGGGGATTGCACACAAGGAGAGCGTGTTTAGAAAACCTATCACTTCGTCATAAACCTCATTTTTAAACACCGAAACACCATAATAAATAAAAAATAGGTTTAGGTCTTTTTGTAATTTTCAATGAGTCAAATGGTCGTTACAAGAAGGTTTGATTTTTTTGGACAGAGAAATACACCATAATGGGCATCCATCATCCATTGACTAGGCAAAAAGCCAAAATACGACACCGTTTTAAACCCGGTTCATCCCCCAAGAAAACCCGGTCCGGTAACCGGAAGTACCCGGTCGGCCGGTCACTCCATGGGTGTCGTTAGAATTTGGACCACTTGTTGAAATCACTGCAAACACCAGGTTCAACATCCAACCATTCGATCAATATCTTTCTTTGCTCTGAGAATCTCATAATTTAGAGAGAGAAAATCCGTTTGATGGTTGATGTAGATGTTTCACAACCTCTTTGCTGTTGAATTTGCTCATTTGATGCAAGTTCGTAGGTGATTTCAGCTCAAACACCGTTGATCTGTTACGATTGTTGTGATTGAAGGTCGAATTTCATGGTTTTAGAGCGAAAGTTCGTTTGATTGGTGATGTAGATGTTTCAGAAGCTGTTGTTTGTTGAATTTGCTCGGTTTATGCTAATTTGAAGGTGTTTTGAACTGAAATTAGTTGATCTGGTGTGATTGAAGTAGAATTTTAGGGTTTTGTTGAGAGATCTGTGTTGATAGTCGTTTATCGTGGCGAAATGACGTCTTTGGAGGTTAATAACATGAGAGGAGACAGAGACACGTTCTCCTTGTCTGGTTTTAGCGACGTAAACGACGCCGTTGGTGATTCCAGAACAGTTCCGGCGACTTCCGGTGCCGGAAAAGGTACTTATCGGAGCTTTGAATGAATAATTTAGGTTTCCGATTTGATGTACGAGTAATTAATCATCTTCTTCCTTTTTTGCTCAGGTGATGCAAAAGCAGCTATATACACGGAGTTATGGAGAGCTTGTGCTGGTCCGCTTGTTACAGTGCCTCAAGAAAAGGAGCTCGTGTTCTACTTTCCTCAAGGACACATAGAACAGGTTCAACTTTTGTTTTAATTTGTGTATGTAGGTATTTGTTACTTTATCGCTAAGTTTTGTACTTGTGTTGTTAATTTAACAATTTCTTACTGAAAATTTGTCTGATATTGTGTGAATCGAGTTTCAAAGTAGTAATTGCTGTCTGTTGATGAGTCGTTTTAGACTTTTAGTCTGTTCGTACTTCGTAATCTGAAGATGTTTTTATGGATTATATTGTTCATAGGTTGAGGCCTCAACCAATCAGGTAGCAGAACAACATATGCCGATGTATAACCTTCCATCGAAGATCCTCTGCCGTGTAATGCACGTGCAATTGAAGGTAAAGTTGTTTAAGGGTTACTGAATTTGATGTTTGTGGTAGGCTAATTGTAGGTCTTGTGAATAATACTCGATCATGTTGTGTTTGTAGGCTGAGTTAGAGTCAGATGAGGTGTATGCGCAAATAACTTTGATGCCGGAACATAATGTGAGTTTACCTTTTGTATTATGAACTCATCTGGTGTATGTGTAGTTAACATTTGATTAGTGATTTATTGCGTGACGAAATGTTTTGAACAACAGCAAGATGAAAATGCTGTTAAAAAGGAACCAGCACCACCTGCCCAACCTAGGTTTCATGTGCACTCGTTTTGCAAGACTTTGACAGCTTCTGATACAAGTACCCATGGTGGTTTTTCTGTTTTGAGACGCCATGCTGATGAATGTCTTCCCCCATTGGTTAGTACCTTACCCTGTAAAGAATAAAGATTAAATCCTTCTGGTTTGAATCAGTTGTGTTCTAATAACTAATATGGTCATATGGTTTTATGATAGGATATGTCAAGGCAGCCTCCAACACAGGAGCTTGAAGCCAAGGATTTGCATGGAAATGAATGGCGTTTCAAGCACATATTTCGGGGTAATTGACAGCTTGTTGTAGAGTTTGATTTTGTGTAGTTTGATTAATATGGAGTGTGTATAAATAAGGTTGAATTAAACAAGAGAGGTATGCAGTTCCTGTTGCCATCACCCAGATTATGGACATAATTCAAGGTTAATCTTGGAATTTTCATGTGATCAATGAATGTTTGAAAGTCATAGCTTGAAAGCTCTGTTAGTTTATTGAATTTGGAGTTTTTTTTGTTATTATACATAATATATTCAATTATTTTGCCTGTGCCTATTTAAATTCATGTAACTAATACTTTTTCAAAATCAGGTCAACCAAGAAGGCATCTTCTTCAAAGTGGTTGGAGTGTCTTTGTTAGTTCTAAAAGGCTTGTTGCTGGTGATGCATTTATATTCTTAAGGTAATAATAGATATCACTGATGGATCATACATTTTTCTGTTTCATTATTTATTTTTACACCCTTTCAAATACCTGATAACTAACCGTGATATATAGAGGTGAAAATGGAGAGCTTCGTGTGGGAGTAAGACGAGCAATGAGAAAGCAGGCAAACGTGCCATCATCTGTCATATCCAGTCATAGCATGCATCTTGGTGTCCTTGCCACAGCATGGCATGCCATTCAAACAGGAACAATATTTACAGTCTATTACAAGCCTCGGTATGTGATCAATACAGTAGTTCTTAACTAGAGTTGGCAAGATGGGTTTGTCGGGTCAGACAGGTTGGGTAATGGGTTTAAGCTGGTTTTGGTTGAAGCTGGTCATTTAGTATGGATCGAAACGTGTTCGATCGGTTGACCATTACACCCTTTTGTCTATATAACTAAATGCCCAATGTGTAAAGTATAACTAGAAAGCAACTATTATAATGATAAAAAATCTTTGAATACATGACTTAAGTAGTATGCATTGTAAATATACTTGGGGCAAGTTTCAATCCTTTTGACCCATTTGACGTGTTCCCTTTGTCGCTAATTTTTTTTCCCATTTGATTTAAAACATAACCCAAATAGCCAAATCCGCCCATTTAAAAGTAAATGGGTAAAACTTGTCACGTCTAATAATGAAAAGGTTGAGTACAAAGTTGGGCTTATGCAACCTTTGTTCTTGTCAAACCCTCAATGGGAGCATAATATTATATTATCTTCAATGTTTTTTCCCCTAAAAGAGCCATTTGTCTGTAATATGAGCTAAACCCTTGGGGATAGGCATTAAGTTCATTTATTGATAAATCAGGTTAATTTATGCAACTAGTATTATTTTTTCTTCTTCTTTATTGTCCCAATTTTCACACCATCTTTTTATAAAATGTGAATTGCTTTAGAACAAGCCCTGCAGAGTTCATTATTCCGTATGATCAGTACATGGAGTCAATCAAGAGCAACTATTCCATAGGTATGAGATTCAAAATGAGGTTTGAAGGTGAAGAAGCTCCAGAACAAAGGTATAGCTTTTGGATTCTGCTCTTATCTTTCCTAAAGTTACTTCTCTTTGGACAAATTGTGACATGATATTTTGTTTAATCGTGCAGATTTACTGGAACAGTTGTTGGGATTGAAGAATCTGATTCAAAGATGTGGCCTGAATCTAAGTGGGGATGCTTGAAGGTATTACCAAATCATATTTTTTTACTTAGTGTGGTATGTCATACAATCATACATTTTATATTATTTATCCTTTTACAGGTAAGATGGGATGAAACATCAACTATTATTCGTCCAGAGAGAGTATCACCGTGGCAAATAGAGCCTGCTCTCTGCCCGCCTGCAGTAAATCCACTTCCGGTACATAAACAAAAAAGGCCTCGACCTAGCATGCTGCCTTCATCCCCTGATTCCTCAATTCTTACAAGAGAAGGTATCCACTTTGATCCATTTACTTATGAAAGGGTTGCTCTGGTTAAATTTTAATCTCTAACGGGTCAACTTAAAATAGTAAGCAAAAATGAAAACAAGTCAGATGGATCAACATGGAGAAAGTTTTTCAGAATGTATTTTAACTGTATACAACTCCCCTTAATCGTTTTACTTAAAGTATTATATTATTATTGAAACATGTCACATTTGTATCATGTTTAACATGCTAAGTACTTATTATTTATTAATAATTTTTGGACAAAAAGTGTTTATGAGCTTAACATGACTCAACCCTTACAAAATTACCAGATTCGACCTGAGCCTGTTTCAACCCATTACACGACCTCTAAGAAACACCCCTTTTGTCACGTCTAGTCATGGAAATCTAGTAAAATTGAGTTTTATAACTTATTAAGGTAATTTGATAGTAGGTTCATCAAGGGCATTGGCAGCAGACCCTTCACCTGCAAGTGCATTTTCAAGGGTCTTGCAAGGACGCGAATCGTCAACATCACGAGTCCTTTTTGGAGAGAGTAATGAATCAGATTCATGTGCTAGGCCGATTCAGTGGTCATCTTCACTAACAATAGATGAAAATGACAAAATTGACCCTCTATCCGTCTCTCAACGTTACTCAGGAACGGATAAAGTTTCCTTCGGAAGGCCCACTGAATCCTATTTTACAGATCTATTATCAGGCTTTGGATCCTCTCCTAGTCGAAGTCAAACTGAAGGAAAGTTCAACCTACAGTCAAACCCATGGTCAACCCCTCCCTCCAATCTCTCCCTTAACTTAATGTGCTCCACCATGAAAGGTGCTTTTGATGAGTATTCTGTTCATAGTAATCCAAGGGGTAATGAGCAGCAGCCACATGGAAAGTGGCCAATGCCATCACCACTTACTTCATATATGCAAATTACAAAATCACCGCTGGCTCAGCAAAATGAGGTTAGCAAATCAGAAGATGGCAATTGTAAAATATTTGGCGTACCCTTTGGTAATAAGGTTGCTTCAGAGGCGCATCAAGCATTAATATTACAACAATACCCCTCATTTGATTCTGGGCAGATATCTGAAGAGTCCCCGCGTCTAAAAGGTATCGGTAACCCACCAGCTGATAAAGAGATAGACAAGCGATATCAAAATTCCCAGTCACGACTGAAAGGCCACCTAGGAGTTTCACCTCGTAGTTGTACAAAGGTATTAGTTTTATTATATGCTGAGGTGGTAACTTTTGAGTGTTTTTTTAATTTACAGGCTGCAGGAAGAAGAAACAAACTTTACCCTTTTTCTTGCTTTATTAGCAACCAACTTTAATTTATGCACAAAATAGAAATCTAACTTACATTTTATTACTGATTTTTGCAACTAAGTTACAGTAATACAGTTCATAACCGATTGTAGTAACAAATGACTTGTACTACTGGTAGCAGCTTGATTTTTGCTGACCTGTCATTTTAGTGTATAACGTATCCACATAAAATTAAGCATGACATTTAGTTGTGTCTTTTAAATGGAACTTCAAATAAAGATCATTATTTCTAGAGGATTTATAAAATGGATAAAAAGTGTTTGTGACACAACCGGACCCGACCCATTTTGACTTGTAATAAATATGACCTGTTAAACCCAAACCTGTTTTGATCTACAACCAACCTAGCCATATTAATATGTTACAATGTGCTTCCGTAGATCTTCTAGGTATTTTTACTTACATTTATATATTTGTTTCAGGTTCATAAGCAGGGTATTGCCCTTGGTAGGTCTCTGGATCTTACCAAGTTCAACAACTATGATGAATTGATCGCTGAATTAGATGAGCTATTTGATTTCAATGGAGAACTGAAGACCTGCAACAAGACTTGGCTGGTTGTATACACAGATGACGAGGGTGACATGATGCTTGTAGGAGACGATCCGTGGCAGTAAGAACTTTCATAAAAAAATTTGATCTTAGTAATCTATTTTGAATCTGCTGCTCACTGATTCTCTTTTCTAAAGCTTATAACCACACATCTAGAGAATGGCAATCTCAACCATGAAAATCCCAACCCATTTACTTATGGATGCGTAGATAGAAGTCGCAGCCCATTTCTTACAAATGAGTCGATGGCAATATCTCTTAAAAACTATATTGTTATATCAAATATAATATGATTTTTGTAATCATATTTGACATTATAATTGTTTCTAAGAAAGTTAAAACTTTTGGACAACAATAACTGTCCACCACCCAACATGTTTTGACCCATTAATCTAGCGTATTTTCACTCATGTCTATACATGTAGGGAATTTTGTGGCATGGTGCGTAAGATTTACATTTATACCAGAGAGGAGGTTCAAAGAATGAATCTCGGGACTTCAAACTCAAGGGGCGAGGATGATTCATCGGTTGCAGAAGGTGTAGATGGCAGGGACACGGGAGCTATTCCATCATCTTCTAGTCCAGAGCAGGCATAGGCTTTTAATAACTATATCTAGGTAACCAACTCCTTTATTTCTATTTTAGTATGTAATTTGTGCATATGATATCTTGCACTAAGTATATATAAACAAGTTTCTTCAGTTGGATGGATAGAATTAAGAATTTGTGCATATATATCAAGTCTTTTTTTCCTTTTAAACTGCGGTTAATCTAAAGTTGTAACTGGAGAATTAACACCATGTGTATGATTTTTATAGGTATGTGTTTGTAGGGAGGAGGTATGGTTGGTATACATAGGTTATGGCAGTTGAGCAGAGTTGAAATAATTATTTAAAATCGCGTCAAGGTGCATCCAAATTACCGATGAGCAAGATCTTCTCTTAAATGGAGGCAAGTCTTTGATGGTATCATATATTGAGTTTTGGACAGTTATATTGGTTCATTACTCAACATTATTATTGTTATTGTTATAATATATATAAAAGTATGGTTGTATATAGGTGATATTGGGAGCATGCCATTATGTACAAAGGTGTTTTGCTAGGTAACCTTTTGAATGTAAGGAGAAAGTTATGGACTCTTATGGAGACTCAAGTTTAGTTTTATAGCCTTAAACATTTGTTTTCTTTTATCATTATATACTTTTGATTATAGGGTTCTTTATATTCTGGTTCAGCCAATTTTAACAAAAATAATTAGTTATTATGAACTGAAGATTTTTCATATAAATTAAAAGGATTTATATTCATTAGTATTGTTTACTGATTATTATTCAATACTAATGACTAATAATAAACTATCACAATTTATTATAAAACCATGTATTATTATTAGTTAGGTTAATTGAATTTTAATAATCCAAACTATATTTACTGTTAACTATTTAATTTTTATTATTACTTAAAAAACATGCTTAGTTGTCCTCGTCGTGCATGGTGTGCATTAAGAAAACCTTATGTTCTTTTAACTACCACTAGCATCCCTTGGAAAACCTCAACCAGCAAGCCAGCCTACACCTACAACAATGTAATTGTACGATGACGAATTGAAAGGGGTTACTAGGAGGATGGTGAACGAATTACGAAACGAGTGAAGGCCCTAATCCAAAAACAGTGCTATAATCTCTTTTGTGGTCACACCCCCAAATGGATTTATAGCTTTCAATTTGGTGGAAGACAACAAATAGCACCGAATTCACATTTGATGTCAAATAAACATTCTTTGGATTTTTGTGATTCTTTTTCTATATACATAAATCTTTGAGTTGTCTTGCATAAATCGTTGTTGATTATTGATTCTTACTTGCTTGAAATTCTACCGCATGTTTGCCGCTTGTAGGCTATTTTTACCGTAACAATTATTTTCATCTTTCACTTAACGGAAGGGGTATTATCCCTCATACTCTTATCCCCAATTTTTATGCTTTACCCTGCAAATATATAACCCAATCATGCAAATATGACATATATAACCCAATCAAAGCACAATGTTTCTCATTCCTTGCGGATCCATGTGGCTTCGGCTACCGCATTCGCCACACCCCTGTATTCGGCTTTGGCATTGGGGCGTGAGACAGTGGGCTGCCATTTAGAGGACCACGAGATTAGATTATCAACTAAGAAGACACAATATCCCGAAGTTGAGCGACGAGAGTCTGGGCAACCGCCCCAATCAGCATCGGAATAGGCCACCAAGGAATGAGATGTTGATTTAATGATACGTATACCATACTCAATCGTCCCCTAAATATAACGAATAATCCTCTTCATGAAAGCAAAATGAGGCTCTCGAGGCTCATGCATAAACAAGTATACTTGTTGAACTGCGTAGGAGATGTCGGTTCTCGTAAAGGTTAGATACTGCAAAGCTCCTACGAGGCTTCGATATAATGTGGGTTCCGAGAATAACGGACCATCAACTCTGCTTAGTTTAGCCGAGAGGTCTACGGGAGTTGTGAATGGTTTGCATGATGACATTGAGGCTCGAGTGATTATATCCTTTGCATATTGAGCTTGTGAAAGGAAAATACCGTAAGATTGCTGGGTAACTTTGAAGCCCAAGAAGTGATGTAAGTGACCCAAATCAGTCATAGCAAACTCTCGTGATAAAGTGGCAATAATATGATGTAAAAGTTTGTCATTAGAAGCGGTGAGAATTATGTCATCCACGTATAATAGCAAATAAGCAGTGTTGGAAGGATCCTGATTATAAATGAATAACGAGTTATCGCATGCACTGGTATGAAACCCATGTGCAGTGATATAGGTGGCAAAATGGGTGTACCAGGCCCTTGGTGCTTGTTTAAGCCCATAAAGAGACTTTTTACGATGACATACAAAGTTCGGTGCTTGTTTATCATAGAAACCGGGAGGCTGATGCATAAAAACAGTTTCATTCAGTTCCCCATGTAAGAATGCATTCTTGACATCAAACTGGTGTATAGGCCATGATCGTGAGACTGCAAGTGATAGAACTGTGCGATTGGTGGCTGGTTTGACAACCGGACTGAATGTGTCTTCACAGTCAATGCCCACGTTCTGTGAATTTCCGTTGACAACCAACCTGGCCTTGTACCGTTCAAGTGAGCCATCAGCCTTAAACTTATGACGAAAAAGCCACATACATCTAATTACCGGGCGATCCGTAGGTCGAGGAATTAGTTCCCACGTTTCATTATCCTGTAAAAGCAATAAATTCAGCGTTCATAGCATTTAACCAATTAGGATCGGATAGGGCCTTGGCATAGGTTTTGGGGATGGGTGAGATGGTGGTGGTTGACAACACCGCATGTGTAGTGGACCGAGATTTGGAGCGTGTGGTCATGGGATGGGAGTTGGCTGGTTGAGCCGTGGAATCGGCTGCTGGAGTAGGGCCGGTTGGTTGTGGTGAGTGGTGCAGTGGTTGAGTTGGGGCGACGGGTGGTCGAGGACGCTAGCTGTAGGTGAATTGGTATGTAGTCGGACCGGGAGGGTGGGTACAGGTGGTGTGGATAGCTTGCGGAGTGGCTGTTGAAACGTAAAGCCGGGAGGAACGGTGTCGTCCAAGAAGGTATAAGTGGTGGGGTGGAGAGGACTGGTGTAAGGGAATACAATCTCGTCAAAGGTGACGTGGCAAGAGATGTGGACTTTTCCCGTTGTAGGGTCAAAGCATCGATACCCACGAAAGTCGGGTGGATACCCGAGAAAGATGCACCGGATCAATCGGGCATGTAATTTATGGGGTTGGGTAGCAGAGGTGTTTGGGTAACAGACACACCCGAACACCCGTAGGTAGTCGTACGTGGGATGCCGTAGGTAGAGGGCAAAGGAGGGAGTATAAAAATTAAGACGTTTGGTAGGTAAAATGTTGTGCAGGTAGACGGTCGTGTGTAATGCTTCCACCCAAAAGGAAGGAGGAAGATTTGCGTGTAATAGCAACGCATGGATGATGTCGTTTAGGTGATGAATCATTCGTTCTACTCGGCCGTTTTGGCTGGAGGTTTGGGGGCAAGCAAACCGAAACAAAAGGCTGTGTTGGTTTGCGAAAGTTTTAAAGGCCAAATTGTCAAATTCACCCCCTAGGTCGCATTGAAAAGTTTTAATTTTATGGTGAATTGAGTTTCAATTAATCGGTGAAATTTGGCAAAAGTAGGAAACGTGTCAGACTTGTACTTAAGAGGATATACCCACACGAAGTGCGAAAAGTTGTCAATGAGAACCATATAATATTTGTATCATGTTTTACTCGTGATAGGAGATGTCCATAGATCACAATGTATTATGTCAAACGGTACAAATGTATAAGTATTAGAAGCATGAAAGGGCAAACATTTACTATTTGAAATTTGACAAGAATTGCAAACATGTGAGGTGTTTCTCTTATTACATTGAAAATTGAAATGACGACTTAAAAGTTCTAAAACTTGAGCCCCTGGGTGACCTAGACGATCATGCCAGGGGAGACTGGTGCTAGCCAAAAAGGTCGCTTGAGGAGGGAGTTGCGGCGGAGTGAAAGGATAAAGGTCACCGGTGCTGTTGTGACGGGACAACAGCCTCTTAGTTTTGAGATCCTTCAAGGAAAAGCCAAAAGGGTCAAATTCAATAGAAACTTGATTATAACGAGTAAAATGTCTGACCAAAATAAGACTTTTAATAACATGTGGACTGTACAGGACGTTTGGAAGGACATAGGTTCGGTTTGGTAGGTGATGAAAGCCCGTGCCCGATCCATGTATTGGTAAAAAATTGCCATTGCCCACCAATAATTTACTATAAACAGGAGTAGAATGTGAGATTAGTAACTTACCGTGGTCATGGGTGACATGAGATTCTGCTCCTGTATCCATGATGTCCAAAGCCCAAGAAGAAGACGGTTGTTGCATCTGCATGTTACTGAATGCGGTGCTAAGATCGGAAGGGCTCAGTGCATTGTAAACGCCCTGTAGGGATGGACTGTACCCATTGAACTGCTGTGGAAACCCAGAATAATGGGCCTGAGATTAGGCTGCCGAGTGTTGTAGAGGGCAGTTATTAGGCCGCCATTGTTGCTGGGTTGGATAGGGGCATGGTGGAGGTGTCCACCAAGCCCAGTTAGGGAACCCGGGCTGCTGAGAGAATCCTGATTGTTGCTGCTGTTGACCGGTCCAGGAAGACGCGGGCTGCCTGTGATTGTTACCATGTCCTCTGCCACCGCGGCGGTTCCACTTAGCGATATACATCATCAGCCAATTATATCGGCTGATATTGTGTGATAGTATTAGTATTTGATTTGTGTTATAGTATTAGTATTTGAATTAGTTTATAACCGTGATGATATATATCTTCTTCTTAAATTTCGGTTGTATGATTCCTTATTTAAAGGGATCTCATCATCAATGGAATTCATTCAGAATCACACACCATAATTTCTTTATGATATCAGAGCTATTCAGATATCCTTTTTAATCAACTTCTCTTAGATACATCATTTTAACATTTATTGTTTGATTTACAAGATTTTTACTATCAACACTTAGATTTATTGAGGCTTCTTTTAAGCCAATACCTCCAAAATGAGTAATCATTTTATGTAGATTTTAGAATTTTTGACCCCTGACCTCTATGTGCGGTCAAATTATTATTACATACGTAGAGTTCTAACTCTTATTATTTTGCTTTATACTTTTTCTTTTCTTATTTTTGTAATATTATTATTTTCTACATACATCTTTTCATTTTACTAACAAATTCATGAGTTGATGGCACTAACATAATAAGGAAAATATCAATGAATATTACCATCATTCTATCTAGCATGCAACATTTAACAACACAAACCAACGACCAAAAGACAACTTCAAAACACATAGCTAACCAAAGAAAAGGAAACCACTAAAACAAAAGCACACCAAATAAAGCAAAAAAGACTAGAGACATGTTGGTTTTGCATCTGAGTATGTGAAAGGTCTCGTGATCAATATAAAGGTTGAAAATGTCCAAGGTACGAAGGTATGTTGGTTTGGTCTTTAGAGAACAGCACGACTGTAAATGAATGGTTGTGCTCTTGAATGATATCTCATCACGCATCTCATCTGCATCTATTAAACAAAAGGCTTCCTTAAACGTAACCCTAGAAAAATGATTGAAATTAACCATTTCAGTTAAGGCACTTTTTAGTAAAAAAAAATTCAACTCTAACCGACAATATAAGGAGACGATAATGCGGTACAATGATTCTAGAATGATTTCGTGTCTTCCAAATTTTAAGCATTAAAAGTGGATTCAATAGTGTATCCTTTCAGTAGTGAATGCATATAAAACTTTGATTTCATACATTTTGATTTTCAGTCACCTATTCTTGACATAATGTTATATATCTTGATTCTTGAAATTAAGTGATACAGTGGCTTAAAGTGTTTCCCCGAAGCAGCTTGTAATCTACATGTTTATTTTCAGTCAAAAACATATCATCAACACTAAGGTAAGTGTATTCACTTCGTGTGTTTTTATTTCCTGCATTAAAAGGACCGAGTTCATCCACAAAAGTCAAAAGAAAAACCACCTTGACTACATCTACGTTTCCTTTTAGTTTGGTTTTATCTATAACTGTCATGGTTAAACGTGATCCACTTTATTCAAGAATTAAGAACACCAAGTCATGAATTCATCAAACTCAGTGATGTTGATATGTATAACTAAAGGTGATGAATAACTTAAGATGATTAAGACACTCTTTGATGCACTCGGATGTGATTATGTAAATTACAAGCAATTTTAGAGAAAACTCAAGGGCTGTTTGACAACTTCTGGTGTAATTATGTAAATTACAAGCCATGTAAATTAAAACCACACTTTGTTTCTGAGCTTGCTCAAAGATTTTGGAGATCTCTCATCAGGTCTAAAGAAACTATTTCAGGTAAGGCAGCTGTGCCCCCCTGTGGTTATCTTTGTGTTTCTCTCTCAGACAGGTCCTATAGGAACTATTTCAGGTAAGGCATTTGTGATATCCCCTCAAAACGCCACTGGAATTTAATCAGAAAACACAACTTCCAACAAATTTCTTTTTCCACTGTTTGTCTATTACTAGTGGCGTTAAAACAATAACTTTAAAACGTCAACAAAAGGTGCAAAATGAGTGAGTTAGAAATGTCCAACTCAACAAAGTAGATCGGTACATACCGTCGAAAAAGAATTAGAGTCGGTTATTTAACTTCCACTGTATGGAGGCAGAACCTGGTAGCATAATGAATCGAAAGGTAACAACGGTGTTATAGTGATCAATCACTCGAACGGTAACAGAGCAAGCAATCAAATCTGGAAGCGACAGTGTGCACACCAAATGACTTACTTTCGATACCATGTAAAGAAGAATGGGAAATAATAACTTAATTATGTTTGAACCATAGCTGTAAAAAACACAAGGCGCACTCAACACACAACAGCCTCGCCTGTCACCTAGGCTTAAGGCGCAAGAAAGAAGCTTGCCTGAGACAGAAAAAGGCCCACTATTAGTAAACGATAAAACAGTATAGATTAGGCTTTAAAAAAATAATAGAGTCCAACACAAAGTTTATAACCTAATATAATAAAACAAAATTCAAAATTGAAACTTGAATACTTTAAATTTCCGCACACAATGTAGTCCCAACACCTTTTACAAAACCCAAAATTTTTACTTTTTTAACAGTCAAATATCTACTAACACACAATCACAAACCTTAACTCACCTACCATCCATTTCTCCACACACTCCAGATCACTTCTGCAAAAAAGATGGAAAAAAGAAAGAGCAACGACCTCCTCTTAAGACACTTTTCTAACTGCGTCAGAGCATTGCAGAAGGCCGGCCGCAATCTTTGTCAAACCTTTGCCTGAGCGCCTAGATGGCTGCAAGGCGCAGGGGCGAAGCTTTTTGGGGACCTATTTTTTTCGTCAGTAGTGTAAATGTTCGGCTCGATAATGTAAATTTTCAGTCCGGTAGCGGAAATTTTTTAATAAATAGAGTCTGTCCCCCCTAAAATAATTTACTTTCACCCCCCCCCCTAAAATAATTTACTTTCACCCCCCCCCCTAAAATAATTTACTTTCGCCCCTGCCCCCCTAAAATAATTTACTTTCGTCCCCTCCCCCGCTAAACTTTGGTTCAAGCTCCGCCACTGGCAAGGCAGTAAACGCTCACTGCGGCTAGGCGAGCGCCTCCCTCGCTTTTAACAACACAAGTTAGAACAATGGAAATCCTATACATATACAATTAACAAACCTTAGAGAACGTATGTGGGCCAATAGGCCATAAACTAACAAATACAAAATAAACTAACTAATATATATACAATTAACAAGTTCAACCAATAAATGTAAAATAGATAGCGGGATAGCAAGGTAGTGAGACAAGAAACTCATGCTATCACTCCTCCATGACTAAAAGAAGTGAATAACTACATGCTAAAAACAGAGAAACCTCCCAAATGCATAATGATCGGGTCATACTTCATATTTGGAGTTGGGTTAACCCACACAGCTATGGTACACTCCACAGTTCTATCAACAGGCCAAGGTTCAACACTTGATGCTACACAAACTTAAGATTTGAAGAAGAAACTAATGCAAGACATGCAAGGGAAGGTATGCAAAATACAAATCAAGAAGGTGCTTTTTGGGTTATTCACCTCGATAAAACTATTTAATTAGTGAATAAGTACCAAATTCCAATTGCAAGTCAACTCATCAAACTTAAAAAATCCAACATAATGCAAAAATCAGATAATAAGTTAAAAACCAAAGGTGGATATTGTTAAAAGTGCAACAAAATTATAAAACTGATGCAAAAACACAAATTAAATATACAAAAATAATAACTAATCCATGTGTGTGCTTGAATTTACCAACATACAAGTAATTTTCGCAAAAATAGTATACTTTTAAGTCATAAATAGTTGACTTACAATCCTAATTTATATATTAAAATACCAGTTAACTAATAAAAATATTCCACACAAACCTGGTAACACAATTTCAACAGGCATGCCACCATAAAGCGAAGAAAAGTCAATATGTCAATCTTCATTCCCACCTGGGGATTAAAATGATGTGCAGCTTAGCATTGTAGCCCCTACAATCAAGTGCAAAATATTGTGAAAACTAAATTTGATGATATTATCAAAACTACAAAATCCGCTTAACAGAAGAAAGGATAAATAAAACAGAATGGATCTACTTGTACAACCAACTGAAGTTATGTACTTACATAGGGATTCTAGCATACAGTATTTACATAAGTGCCAAGGCCACAGGTCTCCACCTAAGCGACTGACTTCCCATCCTCCAGTATAATTCATGGAAACCCTTGGTCAGACCTAGATAGAAGTCAAGATATGCACCAGATACTCTGAAAAAAAGTTCATAATACCATGTTTTACCATTTCAAAACAATAACAATAATACTTATCCATTCTATATTAGATATAATAAAACCAGTGTCTGTTTCACTAGAGAAACAAATAAGAAGACATCATTATAACCGTGAATAATCTCAGTGCATAATGTTATCTTAGTTGATTTAGTAAAACAAGCTGATGTAAGTAGCTGGTTCTATTTCTATTATTACTGAATGGGCTATATTAGCAGCACCGCGGTGGCTCACCAACAAGAGCATGTGGTTTCATAAGGGTGTGAGTATTTACTATTATAAACAAGCTAAATATGACGTTATGAAATTTTGAAATTTTAAAAAGAAAACAAAAAAACTATTGTAGGCAGTAGGGATAAGCTTAATGTTTTGTTAGACTAGTGCATACCTAGTCGAGAAACCTGAATCCGCCACTATGACATGCTCTTCTCCTTACAGAACATTAAGCCACCACATTATCAAATTCCTTAAAAACTATCATAATCTTGGTTCATATATATTTCAAGATACCTTTTTGGAGCAGCAGGATGAATTCTATAAATTCGAGCAATAAATGCTTTTTCACTTGTGGCAATAATACTAGCAAGTGAATACTCTGTTTCACACAAAGCAGTTTCTTTAAGCCATGTATGAAATCTATATCTCGGCTTTATTCTTTTCTCTAAATCAAAGTACAAATAAGCCGGGAAAACATCAAGATAATCCAATGAGGAACCAATTTCGTTGCAAAGAAACTTTAGTTTTTTTTCAAGAACTTCTGTTTGTTGATTTAATATTTTCGGTGACAAACTAATTATTTTACAAAGCTTTGAAAACTTGAACCCATTAAGAATCAAGCAGTAGAAACGTTTGTTTAACTGACTACTCGTCCCATGCATGTGTTTTAATACTTTTATAGTCGACCTGTTTTCTCCAAACCCAATACTATGCAAGAACTGCAATTTACTTAATGTGTGAATAGGCACTCTAGAAGACTGAATTCTCACTAAGCTTTCTGCGAAGTCTTTATCATAATCTTGATCAGAACTGATAAGTTGATAACTTTGTAATAGTTGATGACCCCCATGTTTTAGTTTATCAAAGAACCATTGATTAAGACTTAATGCTCTCATCACATGTGGCAGATTAGCTAATTGGTTTTTCCCAAAAACATAAGGGTACTTCTCCGTGATAAGATTCAAATGTTGTTCATCCATACCAAAGTGTCTTAGAAGTCCCATGACACAAAATACCTTAGTCCTTAAATCCAAATCAAAGATTCTGAAACCCGAAAGAAGTAATGATACGACATCATCCATGGTAACATCAAATCTACAAAAATACTCAACTTTTTCTGATAAAACTACTTCTTCATATTCCATCAAAATAGTTTTACTTCTACCAATCATGTCAAACATGTCATGATTCTTGCAACCCAAATTGCAAAATAACCTAATCTTTCTACAAATATCAATCCATGCATCCACCTCTCCATCCACATCATTAATCAAATCAAAATCTATAACAACCCTTTTCAAATCGTTAACCAACACCTCAGCTTCACTATCCCCATTCAATACACGAGGGAAAACCAAAGAAATCCCAATTAAAGATGAACTAGTGAACCCGTAATCCACATACTTCCTCCAAATCTCCTTCAATTCACGTGGATCCTTGTCAAAAATAGTTTTCTCTTCTTTATACAAAATCCCCAACTTGTTCCAAGGAAACCCAAACCCGTAAAGAGCACAAGCAACATCAAACGCATTTCGATCTTCCGACAAAAAGAATTTACGCGCAGGCAAAACCAAATCAAGCTCATTAACATCAATGCCAATGCTTTCAAAGAACAACTCAAACTCATTAACAGGGTGGTACCTGAAGAACTTCTGTAAGGACTTTGAGAAATTCGGTGAAGAGAATTTAACCTTAGATATGACAGTAGACAGAGAGACAACAGAGTATCTGCTTATGTTTTCTGCAAATGTGTAAGGTACAGTTTTCACAGTGTGTAAGTAGTCCGTTAGGGCTTCTTGAGCTTGTTGTATGGCTTTTGCTCTGTACTTGTGAGGTATTTTTGTGAGGGGTTTGAGGTTGTTGGTGGCGGAGGAGTGGTGGCGAACGGTGGCGTGAGGGCGGAGCGACGGGATTGTTCTCCGGAGTAGCATGATGGTTGTTGGTGTGTTGTTAGGGCACAGATTGTTATATGCTGTTGAATGAGAGTTGAATGTAGAAATTGATGGTGGAATAGTAATGTGGAATGTTACCTGTGTGTGATTTGGTTATGAGGTTGAAGAAAGTGTAGGGATGGTGGTGGCGGAGTGGCGGAGGTGACGACGGCGAGACGGAGGAGCGGTGGCAGCAGCGGCGGAGGTGGGGTTTGATGAGGGTTTTTGTGATGGAAGTGAAATACAATTGGACTGAAATATGAGGGGGTGTTTTTGTCAACTTCGACAATTTGTATATTATCTTATACAAACTTTATGAGGAGGTATTGACCAAAATTTACCGATAATCGAACGGAGTTAACTCATAACCGAAGTTAAGTGATGGTTACGGATAAGGTTTTTTATTTAGCGATATGTCGGTTATGTTGTAGTTAATTATGTCTAATAACCGAACGTGAACGTGAACGTGAACCGAACCAATCTGATAGAAACCTATATGTAACATACACATAAAGTATAAGTGACTTATCATATTTACTGCCGTTCAACAATATAGAAATTTATCAAATATCAAAAACCACTCCATACTTGGGTACATATGTTTAGCTATGTAAACATCCATGAATTCTTAAAAATAATTTATGCTTATGAATTTACATGTTTGTTTATCATGTGTTATACATTGTTAAACTTTTTATTTGATTTATGTATATTCTTTCTAGCTTGGAACAATCAATCGAAACCCATGCATAACTGATGGTTAAACGACTTTGTTTTAACTGATCAATTGGTTATGTTTATGGTTATGATTATGACAGAGACCATAACCTGTCATGTGGTAATGTTTACATAAGAGGTCATAGCCGACACATAACCGACTTTGCACACCACCAGGTAAAGCTAGCAACTTTTTTGCGTACTTACAGTTACAAATAAAGTCTATATATTTTCAAACTTTGATACAACCAGGTGTTAACGGGAGGAGGCTTCACACAAGATCAAACATGGGTGGAAGGTGGTAGACAACATGGGCCTTACCATTTGGTCAGTGTCCTTTTTAACGTTGCACTTATCCTTTTATTGTTTAATACATTGAAAAAAACCCAAAAAAACTATAAAAAAATGTTTGATCTAATAAATGAATGTCACATGTCTTAACTAACTATGGTAGTTCAAAACTATAAACTAGATTTTTTGTTGTTGTAATAGGTATGATGGATTTAACACGGTAGAGTCAAGACTATATAAAAGGCCTTAGCCGCACATCACACTACACCCATCATATATATATAGGTGTAATAATTACGACACCTCGTGACTGTCACACCAACTAAACTCCTTGCACTTGTTACACACACCCTTAATCTCCTTTTGTTTTCAACATTGTATGACGAAGATCTGGTCCACTTTTCTTTGTTGTGCAACACCACGAATGGGTTGGTTGTATGGCCTAGATTGTCGTGTGCTAGGGACATCACTATCTTTATGTGTGGGAAAAACAATTGCATATGATATAACTATGCATCAGAATGTGACTAGATTGAAACAAATTACAGTGATTTTAGTATTGTGTTCGATGTTTTGAGAGTTTCTTCGCCGGAATTACAAATTCTCATTTATGAACATACTTGGGTAAAATTTGTCTATTACGATTTTCGTTATTCTTATTGTGACTTTAAACTCAACTGGGATTCGACTTGAAGTATCGATTTAGTGCATTATAACAATATCATGTCTTTATTAACTTGAACGTTTAATGTTGTTCATTTTTATTTTTTGTACTTTTCAATACACACACACACCAAAGACATCTGGACTCTATGTAGGTAAACATGTATGGGATCGATTAATGATAAAAGTATAACCCTGCAACATATATATCCCAAACTCACTAAGCCCACCATCATATTAACCAATGGGCCAATCGTAAAATGGTAAAATGCAACTTACGTTGGCTAGCGGGAAACAACATCTCGCACAAGTGTAGGGTAAGGTCGCGTACATTTCATCCCTTCTCGGGCCATGTGTAAAGTGAGAGTTAAGTTAAGCATAAGATACGCTGCCCAGACGACCATCAAGGGGTTCAAATGAAGAAAACAAATGGAAGTTTAATCGAATAAGAGACTTGCGGTAGTGGGACTCAAGTGCTATGTGTTATAGCCTTGTAGGTTTAAACATTTTTATCTAACTCATTCATGAGTAGATCTTTAATAATCGGATATGTATACATTTATGTACAAATGACGATGCATTGGTTAAATCAGAGATGTTAGTTTTGATACAAAGACATATGAATGACTTAAATTTTGGATGCTTTTCTTTCATCATGAATTGTTTGAACATAATAACTTTTCTAAAACAGGACCACATCAAGTAAATCAAAAACCATTGTTTATGTAAAAGTTTAGATTATAGTTGTATTAATACATTTCCTATAACCAAAATGACAACTTATTTGATTTTAAAAAGAATTTATAGTCGGACAAGGAAAGTGTATGACTAAACCATCACGTCTTTATTTCGATCTTAACTGAAACAACTTATTTCAATCTGATGATTTGATGTCATTCTTTTATATCATCATAATAAACTTTGATGCAGGCTTCTGGGGTCATAGAACTGTGTACAATAATAAACATTAATAAAAATTAATGAAAAAACTTGAGAGTTGGGGGCTGGAGCAGCAGACTAGTTAATTATTGAACTAGTAAGCACAGAGACCAAAAATTGTCGTTGTAGTATAGTGGTAAGTATTCCCGCCTGTCACGCGGGTGACCCGGGTTCGATCCCCGGCAACGGCGCTTATTTTTTTAACATGCTATTTATGGAATTCACTCTTTAAGTTCTGTTAATTTTACATTTGTGGGCCTCGTAAGTTCTACACTAGCATCATCAACCCTTCTACTTTTATTAGTGTGATTATATCAAAGAGTGATTAAAAACTAAAACATATATACTTTTGGTGCAATTCTCTCCTCTCTAAACCATCGAACGTAAATAATTCCGTATTCTGTTGTCTTAAATTCATATCCTTGTTTGAAGAATATTTCTTTTAAGGTTAGTTTGATTGTAGTTTCACATTGAAGACCATGTATATGGTTACCTTTTATTGATCAAATTGAAGACTTACGGGGTATTGGTACTTTGAGAGTTCTAGTTCATTGGGGGATTGAGTGTGGGTTGGATTAATTGTTTGATACGAATAATTTCTCCTTCGAGTCGCACGATCAATTGCTAATGTTTTATCCCAATATAATTGATAAGCTCCAATTGAAAATAGGATAAAAGAATCTTTTTTAACTCATAGTGATAGGAAAGGTGATTAAAGAAGATCATTTAGGTAGTACATAGGTAGACGAGGATGGGGAATTTGACTCTCAACAAATTCATATCTATTTTTAGGCCCATAGATTTAAGACGTCGTTAGGCTAACAATAGTTAATAATTATAAACAAAATATGTATCTCATATAAGACGTACAATAACACAAATAACCATAACAAAAAGGTAAAGATGAATTGTATGTGCATTTACAAGTATCAAGATGTTTACAAGTGTAAGTTGATAAAGTTAACATGTTTCACTCCAAAAAGGTATGAAATAAAATAAAAAGTGGCATGAAAAACTCACAAGATATATAAGGTGATGATAAGAATATAGACGAGCCTCCAACGATTTCTTTTACAAGTTATCTAAACGTATTAATTTCAAGATTAAGTTCATTAACAATTAGACGTAAACTAGAGTTTCAATTGGAATTTGGGGGTTTAAATAATTAAGTAAAATAAAGAATCATTTATGTTTTGATTTAATAAAGATGATATAAATCAATTAAGACCAAGAATAATTAAAAACAATTCAACAATTAATTTATTGATTTAATAGAAATTAAGTATAATATGTGAAAAGAAATAATTAATTTAATAATTAATTATTTAAAACTTGATAAGGGTGATAATTGAATACTTATTAAATAACTTTAAAATTATTTAAAATCATTTTGTAGAGTTTGAACTTTTAAATGATTTATTATAAAGATCTTATAATACAAAACTTTAAGAATAAAGTATAATAGAAAGTTGTATTGTTTTATAAGTTTCAATAACTTAAATAAAATCTTAAGGAATAACTTTATTAACTAATTATATATAACATTGTTAAATAAAAAGATGAATAACTAATTATTTAAATGATTATTTAAATAACTATTTAAATAATTATTTATTTAACATATTGATTTATAATGTTTCAAAATAATCTCCATTTGAAATTGATTTAAATGATGAATATTTAAAGGAACGTTTGGACCAATAATTTATTAATTACTATTTAAAATCCATAAAAATAGACCAAGAATAATATTTGTTAAATATTTTATTAAAAAGAATATTTAATTATTTAAATTTAGAGAAAATAACAAAAATGATTTGATGACTTTAAAAATATTAAAAGTTTATGAAAATCCATTTTTATAGTTATTAAAAATTTCCTACAATTAATTTAAGGGCTAAAAATCCTTAAAAATAATATTTGAGGGTGCCGGATTCGAACCCGGGACCTCAAGGTTGAGATGTGAGTAAGTGACCAGTAAACCAGGGCCACAGCCATGGCATATCTCAGCCCTTATTTTTTAAAAGTAGTATTACAAAACAACCCCTAAATTGCACGAACCCTAAATTGTTTCGAACCAAAATTGAACCTCGAGTTGATGTTGCTAATGAAATCAACCATAAGGCTTTGATTGCCCATGCGAAACCGGGTATATTGATGTGTGAAACTTATGTGATTGAGTTCGAATTGATGATTCCAGGTTTAAAAACAAGTCGCGACCGGTGGAAGTTGGTTTGCGGTGATTAAGTTGATCATAATCAAATACCATGAGTGTGTAGCATCCTTATGTAATAGAGAGTAATAGCTCATTATCAATCACGATCTCAGATGCCTAGAATGTGGAGTTCGACTAAGTTGCAAGTCCGAATGAAAGTGATAATATGATTGTTATGTGTATGTGTTTGTGGATCAAATTAGAGGTTCAGTTAGCTTCTCAAAATCAAACGGAAGGTTTAACTTCAGTTATACGGTTTTAATTTGTCAGTTATGTTCGAACAGATCAAAGAATTTACTCGGGTGTTTCGGTTTCATGTCAAGCCAATTAACAATTCATAATATGTATTAAAATGATTAATTAGTTCGAAACTGATGTACGAAGGTTAAGAGGTGGTTTAACTGTATTAAAATCAGAAGTTTTGAGGTTTCGATGACCACCGTAGAGATGGCCGGAGGTGGAAGAGGCCGACGGGGTTGGGGGAGACAGATTGGGTTTTTAAAATGAAGTTACACATTTGGCCCCTGTGGTTTTTGAAAATTATTATTTTATGTGGAAACCTTTAATTTAAAGTTTTATAACTAGGAAACTAAACCCTACTTTATAAAACCAACCTCAAATAATTATCCAAATTACTTATTTATAAATAAATATAAATTATAAAAATTTATGAATCTTGTTACATGTTTCTTATTTAATTATTAAGGTAGTTATAACCTTGTAATAGTCTTTATGTATTTTTATAGATATTACATAAATTGTAAAGCCTAATTATTATTTTTTTATAATAATTAAAAATCATAAATAATATACGGAATCTCATAAGCTTATAAATTAATTAGATGGTAAAATAAATATGAACTTAAATCACAATTTTAACACATTTATTGTTTTTAAATCAACAAAAATGATTGAAGTGATTTGAATGATGTGTTAGGTCAATGTAATTGACAAACGGTTTCGGTTCCATATTTTCAAAATGGACAGATGTTACAAATTTGTTGGCAAAAGTTTGGATATCTGAGTCGATCGAAACATGTTTATCTTATTATTATTGGTTTTATGTTTTTTTTGTTTTCCAGTCTTAGAGTCCGGTTACAACCACTACGACTATGGGGGAGTATTATATATTATGTTTATTAGAATGAGCCCACGAACCCAATTAGATTTCAAGAGTTACTTGTTATATCTATGTATTATAATGTAACTATTTAGTTTTATTCATTTGGTCTTTTACTATCTTACATTATGGTCAAACAGGAAGTCGGGAACTTGTAGAGGGATCTTTTAGAGTTGATACTTCCCGAAGCCCACTTTTCTTCGGCTCGTAAGTTTTATTTATTTATCCCTTTCCCTTTTTTTATTCCTTCTTTTCTGGGTTACGAACCAAAATTAACAACACTACCATCCTTAAGGAGAGGTGGAATGGACCCCAGCTATAAAAATATAATTATAAGATATAATAAAATTAAAATCTTAACCCAATTATATTTTAAATCAAATTTTTTTAGTCTAATTTTTAAACCTAATTACTCAACTAATAGCCCACTAAAATATTTAAATTTTGATTGTAATTAAAGTCCACAAACTAATTTATACTATAAATTTTTTTCTATTCAAACTTAAATTTTGATTCTCTCATACCATATATTGTTAAAAAAACATAGTGTAATACAATTCAATATCAAATGTTTTATCTGGTATTATTTTTCAAATTCATGTTTTGTTTTGTTTTATTTCATAAAAATATCGTTGCGCGTGGTTGAGCAGACTTTGAAATTGGACAAAAGAACGAATGGGCAACTCGTGGGATTGATATTTCGCTGCTGGATTTTCATTACAATTTGTAAAAAGATGATCTAATAGGGCTTTTACCTTACGAGCCACTATGTATCATCATCTGGTGTCTTTGTCTATAACTACATCACATCACTTTGTCCTCTTCACCGGATCAACATTATAATTACTATTATCTATCCATCCATCTAATTAGATTCACTCAACCTTTTTTTGCTTTCTTATTTGTGTTCTAAGGTTCGTCCTGTTAATTAATGAATCTGTTTTAGTCTAAGTCTAGTGTGATATGTTGTCTGGTTGATGATCTATGCGTTTCTGTTTGATTGTTTTTTGTTTGAATCTTGTGGTCAGAATTTTTATGTTTAATTTTATGTTCTTGATGATTAGGGTTTGTAAACTTTGGTTCGTGTTATCATTGTAACATTATGATTTTGTGACATATATTATTTATATTAAAAAGGTTGATCGTGAATCGCTTAATTTAGGAGTCAAATACCGTCCCAATAATTTTATGTATCCTTTCGTTTCTCCATGAGACTATGTGTGAAACTTGATTTTTTATCCCCTGCTACAAGAAAATTTTCATTGGGGTGATAAAGAGTTGGTCTCGTTGTTTTGAATATTTTTAATTGGTCTCGTTTTTCTTTTTGTATTTTTTTTGTATTATTTTCATTTTCTAACCACAGGTTAGTGGTTAGAATAAGTTAGTACCACCGAGTTTTCATCATCTCAATTGGAAGAATCATCAACTAGTTGTATATGAAGGTAACAATCACAGTTTAGCAACAATGGCTCAAACTATGGGCAGATCTTGTGGAGCATATTAAAAGAGCTTACATATCCAAACTCACCGGCTAGTTTTCTTTTTAGTTTAGATTACTATTACTTTATTTTGTTTATTAAAAATGTTATTTTGATTACTATTTACACATCTTTTTATTTTCTTTTATTGTTTCCATTCATATTTTATTTGAAATATTTTATTTGAAAAACGTTACGGGATGAAAAGAACTAAAAACATTTGTATGCTTAAAAGATTATCAAAGAATAAAATAAGAATAGAGAGAAGAAACTCACAACTAGAAAAACTCGTTGCTCATCCCTGACATTTTTGCTAGCTCGAAAAAACTCGGCTTAGCTTGGTTTCTAAACGAGCCGAACCCAAGCCAGGGTTAGCTCGGCTCTAGCTCGACTTGTGGCGTGGTGCATATATATACATATGTATATATGTATATATATATATATGTGTGTGTAGTACAATAACAATAGTAGTAAATAGTACCAATAATAATAAAACTAATAATAATAATAGTAACAATAATAATAGTAGAAATAGTAACAATAACGATAAGAGTAACAATAAAAATAGTAGTAATAGTAACAATAACGGTAAGAATAACAATAACAGTAGTAGTAATAGATACAATACCAGTAACAATAATAATAACAGTAATAGTAAAAGTAATAGTAAAAATAACAGTAACGGTAACGGTAATGTGACATCCGTCACTAACAGATCTGTCAATTAACTCGAAACTTGTTATCTCTTGTATTTCATATATTATTTTTTTATGTAGTTAATACGTTATGAGTCTGTTTTTATTGTCATTAATTACATGCGATAAAATCTAACTTACTAAATAATAATGGATTACGATTATATATATTAAGAACACTTTTATTATTTTTATTATTAATATTATGATTATCGCCATCGACATCGCCGTCGCCGTCGCCGTCGCCGTCGCCGTCGCCATCGCCATCGGGGTGAGCCATCCTCTTCTTCCTTGTGCCTCTAGACACTGAGGCTCCCCCTGGCTGCTGGGCGGGTCCGGGGCATACGAGGGATCTGAATCAGCAGCAACATCCCCGGACTCCCCTGGGCGTCCACCAACCGCCCTCAAACCTCTCTCTGTGGCAACCACCCTGCTGCCCACAGTCCTCGTCAGAGGCTCCTCATCACTCTCTTCCTCCTCATCGGGAGGACAGAAATCCTAGTGAAAGCTGGCAGTGGTGGCATCTGTATGAGTAGGTGGTGGAGGTGTAACATGGGTAGTGGGGCCCCTAGTTGAAGCGGGCCTAGAGTCTCTACCGGTGTCACCGTCATCGTCGGAGTCATCAAATGGAAGAGCAATTTGCTCAACATATGAGTCACTCTCCTCATGGCACCACTTTCGCCTAGCCGGCGCCATGTAATCAGCCTGGGCCAAATGCTCGAAGAGTCTCTTCACAGGGGGCTTGACTTGCTTCCCCCCGTAGACCTTCATGCGGCCCAAGGTCGTGTCATCCATAATCTCAAGCGATACAACATCGTGGCTCTCCTTGGGCAAGGTATGCAGCTTCTCATCAATAATCATCTATAAGAACCTTGGATACATGCAGAAGCACTCCTTTCCGTTGGCCTCAAGGTTATCTATAAGGTAGGAGAATATCATGCTTGAGAAACTGAAGGGGTGGTTGAGTACCAGTGCCACGTAGGCATTTTGGATCTGGTCGGATAGGTCATCAACCCACCCCTCCTCGACGCCATGCACTTCAGTATCACATGCGCCAAGTACTTAAACCGGGGACACAAGTTGCTATTGTTCAGCACACCTGCATTTATGTCCCCAACGCACTTCATCCTGAGGAGGCACCCTCTCACTGTCAGAGGGTGTAGCCTAGTCGGATGCAGTAGGGCTCCTGAGATCGATCAATCGATGCACCCTCCCAGAAGGCCTGCTGTATAGACCTGTAGGGGGTGCAGGGTGTAGATATAGCTCTGTGGATCTTGGATCTCTTTAGGAATGCAATGATCCCAGCAAACTCAGCACCGTTCCGAGTTGTGGCGTCCAAATGAGCACAAATGTTATGCTTGGGGTTGATGGACCACCGATTAGCCATAGATTTGTAATACAAGACACATAGGCATTAGATTGCCACATAACAAAAATCATTTCAAATTAACCTGATTGAAGTCAGTCTGGTTCAATCATGCAATTGAACCATACGACTGAGTTCAGTCGGTTGACCTAACATGCGACTGAATACAGTCAGGTGACTGAACATGCGACTGAGTTCAATTGGGTGACTGAGCCTGTGATTGGTTCAGTCAGCCGACTGAGCTCATTCGTATTATCCATTCGGCCGACTGAGTTGTTCGGCTAGCTCAATCGTGTGATTGGAGTTCATTCGGGTGTCCAGTCGTCAGACCCGCTGTCTGTTCGAATGAAATTCAAGTTTTGACCAATTCTTCAAATTAGACATCATTTATTGGTTCATTAGACTCACAATCACTCTACTAATCACCTAATAACCTTGATTTCAACATTTTGAATAGTTTAGTTAGGTTATTTGTCCAATTTTAGTCTCGGGTCTAGTTAGGGCCGAATGTCATGAATTAGGGTTCAAATCGACAAAATTTTTGTTGGATTGCACTGCATTATACCTGTATAATCACCAAAGAACGTCAGAATATCGAAATAAGTAAGCAAATTAGGTCTGAAGAAATTTTGGCAGAATAACGACACTTTATGTGATTTTAGGGCGGTTGGGGGGGGGGGGTGATGAGTTTATGCGATCGACTATGACCCTATTTATACTGAATCTGATTTCAATCGGGCGACTGGACCCATTCGTTCTGTTCATTCGGGTGATTGGACCTCAGTCGTGCGATTGGTTCAGTCGATCACATTCAGTCGGCCGACTGGGTTTCAGTCGGCGACTGACTCATTCGCACAACTCCATTCAGGCGACTTGCTCAATCTTGTAAGCCATTCGGGTGAATGGTTCATACTCATGCTCTATTCGGTTGTCTAGGGCATAAGTATGGTCCATTCATACGATTGGTCCATACTCATGGTCCAGTCGTGCGTATGAGTCATACTCATGATTTTGACTTTATGACCATTTGACATTTTACACCCTTTAATTTATTGATTAAGCATTTTAGCATTCGATCATCTCAGACATGATCCTTTTAACTTTGAAAACATTTGATCACCTCAGACGTGATCCTTTTAAAACAATTTGTCACCTCAGACGTGACTCATTTTACATTTGAAAACATGTCTGGTCACCTCAGATGTGACCCTACTAAGTGATCAAATTCCAAATTGAATTTCATGCCATAGTCTGACAGATACAACTAAAATAACTAAGAATTTAAATAAACAAAAATTAACTAACAGAACTAAAATGTTTTTGTGTTTTTGTGTGGAGTGGAAATCCTAAGATAGAAATCTACCAGATTTATTTCTAGAACAGGCAACTTTCAGTTATTTTGACCATAAGTGAAACGATTCATTATGGAATCATACAGGTAATCAATTCATTCAGGACGTGTTTCCAAAATCAGTTGATGCTTGATTCTAGTTTTCATCGAGGGTCATTTAGCAGTTTTAGGAAATCATACTGGTACTACAAGATGTATACTTTGATTTGGATTTTCAAGAATTGCAGCCACACTGATTGTCAGTATAGTTGTCCACTTAAATCCATACACAGACGTTTGACACATATTGGTGATATATTAGGTTTTATTATTTCAACCAACATTTGTGGAGCGCACGCTTATATGGTAATCAACATTCCTCAGGAGATTTTTGAGCGGTCTACGGATATTTAGACAAGAAGAAACTATTCTTAGAGATTTCAAAGAGAAGCCAATCCTCAGGTCAGTGCCACCGCACAATAGATAGTCGGCAAACAACAATGAACTCTAGAATATCTAGGTTATGCTTATCCTCAGGTCAGTGCTATCGTACAACAGAGAGGCACACAACCTATCTTCTTGTTAGAGCATAATTTTTTCTTTTGCACATAACACACCAACAACATAAGTTATCAGCTTTATTGCATTTATTGTTCATTTTTTTCGTGCTTTGCTCTTTTTGTGGTCATCCGCACATATTTGTGGCGTTTATTTGCTCGTCACCCCTTATTGGAAATAGCTGATTGTGTTAACCAGTGATAAGATGGGAACCCACAATCAGTTGAATAGTTTAGTTTAAATTGAGTTCACCAATGTGGTCTAATTATCTATTGTGTTGAATCTGCCGACACATCATGTAGTGGTCTTACAACCTCTAGATCTACTTTCTTTGTTTTACCTTAGTAGTAACCAGTGTACTACTAGACTTATACTTTGAATTTTGCATCTAATTCAATTTAATCTTATAAAGTCCCAAATGTTTTGATCCTGTGTACTATCATTTTCCAAAGTCATTGAATCATTTTCACCGAGCCGATCTCATTTCTATCAGCTAGCCTGTCCTCCTCTCTCGTTTTTTTTTTTTTATTTTTTATTTTTTATTTATTTTTATTTTTTTTAATTACTGACTATGGATCCTCAAATCCTTTGGGTTGACTGACATACACTGTTTTTCGTATTTCACCATGAAGAAATGCACTCTTTACATCCAGTTGATAGACTTTAATCTTCATGTAAGAGGCACAGGCTAGGAAGATATGGATGGCTTCCATTCTTGCCACAAGTGAAAATACTTCATTGTAATCTATTCCCTCGACTTGTCGAAATCCCTGAACTACAAGTCGAGGCTTGTTCCTGATGATGAGACCTTGGTCATCTTTCTTACACTTCAAGACCTATTTGGTGCCAATGACTTTAACACCTTTAGGTCTATCCACTCGTGTCCATACACCTAACTTCTTGAACTGAAGAAGTTCTTCTTGCATGGCACTCACCCATGCCTCATCATTCAGTGCTTCACTGACGTATTTTGGCTCAAATTGAGACATAAAACACCGATATGCACCATCGTGAATGTATCCTTTTTCCATCACCGAGGCATAATCAGCTGAATATAGCTGATTTCTAGTCTGATCTCCTGATCTGACATCCCCAATGACATTGTCCAGAGGATGATAGACATTTAGGCGTGATCCAGGAGTGGTGGGAACAACTACCTCAGAACCAAGATTATGAACATTTGGTTCTGCATCTAAGGCAGAAGGAGTGTGAGGTTCCGAAGAGTCAAAGGCATCAATATCAGATTCTTGTGGACTTGCAGGAACGAGAACTTGTTCCTCCTGATTGTTCTAGTCATTCTCCACAGCTTCATCATCAGAGGAGCAGTCACTTACCTCTAGTGCTCCCCATGACCGGTTAGACGATTCACCTTGTGAGCCAGAAGATATGATGTCTTGTGATGGTGTGTTTAAGACCTCAAACATCATTTTGGTTGCCAAGTCATCGTAAGAGGTGGAGAGAGGGATGTTGAAGGACTTGAAGAATCCATCATAGTCAAAAAAGAAAGCGGGTCCTTTGCCAGCAGGAGGTATGGTGTATCTCTGAACGTCGACATTACACCACACTTCTACTTGACCCGTTGAGTTGTTGTAGACTCTCTTATTCGGTATGTTGTATCCAAGAAAGATTCCTTCTTCAGCCTTCTCGCTGAACTTTCCCTCCTGATTTTTCTTCAGTAGGGTGCACGGTGCGCCAAACGGTTCGAGATACTCTAGATTTGGTTTACGTCGTTGAAGTAACTCGTAACACGTCTTGCCATGACGTTTAACTACCCGAACTTGATTTAATTTGTAACACGCATTAGCAAATGCCTCATTCCAAAATTGGATAGGCAACTTCGAGTCTGCTAGCATTGTCAGTGTTGTCTCTATTAAGCTGCGATTCTTTCTCTCAACAACGCCATTCATCTTAGGAGTGCAGGCGGACGTGAACTCATGCACAATTCCTTTTTCTTTACAGAAAGCCTCCATCCATTGGTTTTTGAACTCGCTTCCATTGTCTGAGCGTACCTGTCTTACCTTTAACTTGTAGAGAGACTCCAGTGTAGTTACTAACTCTTTGAATGAACTAAATGTTTCTGATTTTGATTTCAAAAACATCACCCATGAGAATTGTGAGTAGTCATCTGTAACTACATAGCAGTACAAGTCACCTGCAATGCTTCTTGTACTGACTGGACCAAACAGATCCATGTGTAGAAGCTCAAGAGGCAGCTCAATGGAATGAACCTTCTTTTCCTTATGAGCCTTCTTCGTCTGTTTGCCTTTCTTGCAGGTGACATAAAAATCCGGGAGTTGAAAGTTTTTGACATTTACTCCCCTCACTAGATCATTCTGGATCAAGTGATTCATCTTCTATGGATTGATGTGTCCCATTCTCCTATGCAAGGAGATTGAATCCTTCTGTGTAGCTTTTGACAAGAAGCACTGTACTTGATGATCTATTGTAGAGGCCTTTAAGGTCATTATATCTTGAGGCAGACATTAATACTTGGTCCTCTGGATCACATAGTCCTTTTTCAGGACATAACACTTTTTGTTATCAAAAACTACCTTAAAACACTTGTCACAAATTTGGGATACAGAAAGTAAATTGTTTTGAAGTTTTTCAACGTAGTTTACCTTATCAAACTTTACTTTCTTGTTCCCTACCTCCCTTTGAGCTGTAATGTAACCTCCTTTATTTCCCGCAAAGGAAACATGACATCCTTTAATTTGTTTGACGTTTGACAGGAGTGCTCGGTTTCCAGTCATATGCCTAGATGCTCCACTATCTACGATCCAAGTATTTGTTTCTGCACTATAGCGAACACCCTGCACATTCAATGGAAATCATTAATTGAGGTTAGGGACCCAAGCCTTAACTGGCTTGGGTGACCCAGAGGCATCACACATCATAAATTCCACCCATTGACCTTTTGAGGGTGTGGGAAGATCTATGGTCTTCTTGTTCTCATTATCAGATTCATGGACAAATTTCTCTTTCCATAAGCCAATCTTATGTAAGGTCTGTTTGTGATAAACAGACGACTGGTTGATAGGTTGAATTTTAGGTTCACTGACACTTTTTGATGGAATCATGGATCTTATTTTGGAAGAACTTACGTCAGTGTCATAAAGTTCTACCTTCTTCTTTGGCGTTTGATAATAAGGACAATAAGATGCAATGTGTCCATACTTTCCACAGTTGTAACATGATCTGCTTTCAACTTGACGATTTAAATGTTTCTTTGGAGAAGTGTGGGACACACGTGTGGCATTGTTTTGTTTGAGTTTTGAAATTTCTTGCTTAGATGTTTTATCTGATTTAACAAAATTAATTGTTTTAACGTTTTTAACATCTTTTACCTTTTGTTTCTCTGGACTTAGACATGAAACACTAGGGTGGTTAACTTGTTTGGTCTTTTTGGGTTCAGAATTAGACTTGGTTGACCCAGACTTGACTTTAACCTTTTCAAATTGTTTGTCCAGATTGACACCAGGCATTTTACCTTGTGATTTTGACGTGACCTTCTTTAGTTTAGTGCCAGACTCATTGGGTTTACACATGGAATCTGGATTGCTTACTAGAGGAGTGGACACCACATGATCCTTGATGGGGTTGTTATTGATTAGTTTACTTTTAGCATTCATCAAGGTCTCATGTGGTGGTGGAACCACTTTATAACCCAAACCCTCCCCATTGTTGCGTTCTGTCACTAAGTGTTGGACAAAGTGAGAGGAACTTGTCCAACTATGCAGTTGTTGTTTTAATGAGTTTACTTCTACTTCCAAAACTGCTTTTTGTTTCTTAGTGTCTTCTAGGGAGTTAAGATAGTACTTAATGTCATTAGCTTGGTTTAAAGCTACAACTTCGGTTTCCCTAAGTTGTTTGTTCAAAAGTTCTATCTTTTCTTTATAGTTGTGCTCATTTTGTTTTAGAATTCTATTGGCTTCTGTGCATAGTTGCAAATCATTTACTAAGCTATCATTATGATCTAATAACCTAGCAAATTTTAAGTCAATTCTTTCCCTAAATTTATTACAATTAGAACAAGCATGATTATTGAATAGTAAAGTAGTGGAACGTACCTGAGAGGGAGTGGTTGAATCAACCATCAATGCAGAGTCTGACGTTTCTGGTTCAGGTGATTCTAGACTTGTTGAACTTGTCCCTTCTTCAGGAAGGTGATCAACCACAGTTACAGATTCTTCAATATTTGACATCACGAGCTCAACTGCAATATCACCTCACTTGCTGAGTCGTCATCTAAGTCCTCGACACTACCAATGTTGGATTCTCCCAGAGACACAAATCGAAAGCTCCAATCTTGTCCTTCGTCATCATGAGCAGTCAAGGCTTTAGGATCCTTGCTTGACGAAGTAGGACTACTTGTGGGTTTGTCCTGACGATTGAAGGATGAGAAAGGATTCCTATTTCTTGTCTTTTTGGGCTTCACATACTTACGTTTGAAGTGCCCCTTTTTCCCACAATTGAAGTAGGTAACCTTGGACTTGTCAAAACCAAAAGTTGTGTCCTTAGTAGCAACCAAGTTCTGTCCAGTTTTCTTGACAAACTTCTTCGCTCTCCGGACAGCACTAGCTAAGGCCCACATTATGTCCATCCGTTCCAGCTCTGTCTCGTCTACCTGCTCATAGTCCTCATCTGCCAGATGGCAGTTCCCAATTTTCCCAGCAACTAGCCCATCATAGGAGTGGACTACCGCTGCTAAGAGGTCCATGTGCTCTTTTGCTACCTCAATAGTCACATTCCTGAGATTCTCAGTCTTCAGTTTTGTAGCATTTGCTTCAGGTACGATGTATTGGGTACCAGACGACCCTGACGTGTCAGATCCTGAAGAAGAGGCTTGAGATGGACCAGCTGAACTCGATACAAAAGTTGTTTGTAGTGGAGCTCCAGACGTTTTGGCTTAAGGAGTTGAGTTGTACAAGGATGGGTTCTGATCATAAATAGACTTTTGTGCCCTGTACTTCATCCTCAATTCCTCCTCTCTCAGTTTCAGAATGAAGTCATTAATGTCTAACTTTGCGAGCATATCATTCTGTCTGAGGTTGGAGACAAAAGAAACCCACTTTTCAGGCAACCCATCTGCAAAGTTTGAGACTTTGTCTTCCATAGAGGTGGTGACTCATGAGTGTGCAGCTCACTCATCAAGTGATAAAACCGATCAATTACATCGTCCAAGCTCTTCTTTCCCATTGACGAGAAGTTCTCAAACTCATTCTTCAATGCTTTAGCCTTTAGAGCTTTTAATGATGGATTTCCTTCATACCTCTTTTCCAATGTATCCCACAGTTTTTTTGCTTGCTTTTTCCTAGAAAATTGATGGAAAATGTCCTTCGGAATTGACTGAGTGAGCAATGCATAGACTTTCTTCTCAGCATTGTACTTAACCTTTTGTCCATCAATCATGCCCCCTAATGTAAGTTTGACACCGTTTGCACCTACAGGCATGCTATACCCCGTCTCTATCGATTCCCACAGATTGGGATCTACGCCATTCAATTAAATCTCAAATCTTTGCTTCCACTGTGGGTAATCATCTAACGTGATTAGCTTAGGAGGTTTGTTGTGATTCCCCACTTCGTTTTCCAGAAGCAATAGATTCTGGATCCTTGAATCTCTCCCTATGGTGAACGCTGAAACTGGTCCTCTATTACTCTTAACTTTAAACTTTAGAACAAAGTGTTTTATTTGTGCAAATGAAGGTGTGCGATTGGGCTATTCAGGAGATTGAACAATGCGGATGGCTCAAACGTGCGAATGAACCAATGCGGATGAATCAATCGGGTGAATGGACATGTGCGAATGAATTTTGTGACTAGATAGTTCAATCGTACGAATGGTGGTACGAATGAGTCCAATCGCGCGTATGAGGGATGCGTATGAACTTAGTTCTGCGATTGAGTCAATCGGGCGACTGAAGCTGCTGGATTTTGAAAATTCGAAGGTTTAAGGTATTTTGGACACAAAAACACAAATTTTCACTAACCCTAATTGCCGTATGCCGGAAAAAGTTAACTTTACGAACTGGAGACGTCTAAAACACCGTTTGACACAAAAAGATTGCGTTTTTAGTAAAAAAACACAATTTTGTATCAAATTTGATTGAATCACAGGTAAATCAAGTGCCAAAGCTCTGATACCATTTGTTTGGATCGTTACTGGACGATGTACTAACTGATATACATGTATACCGAATCAAATAGTGCGGAATCCTATTTGATTGGCGATCCAATAAGTGAGAATGCACGTAGAAACAATTGTAGATTGAATCTAAACGTTAGAATGATTGGTAATCGATCTAGTGCGATCTATGAACTTGGAACAGGTTCTTAGAGGTCTCTGGACGGCTAGGGTACGTATGTATTCGAAGTGTTACGTTTTCCACGATTTAAGTGGTATTTATAGGTTAGGGTTTCTCATTCGTGCGACTGAACCATGCGATTGAGCCATGCGGTTGATCCATTCGCACGACTGAGTGTTCAGTCGTGCGACTGAGCCAATCTCATGTTATAATAATGCGACTGATCTAGTCTCCTGGTTTAGTCGTGCGACTGAGTCATATTACTAAGTTTGAATATATTTCATAATCATTACATTACTAAGATTTATTCAAACAACCACAAACCTATATAGTTAGTTCAATAAGCGTTAACCTACTAATCAATGAAATAATAAACATTATAAGCACAACCACACATTGTATTTTATTAAGTACCATTCTATTATATATGTGTAAGACAATAAAGACATTTTACATTAAGCTTAGAAACTAGATACTCATGTATCTACATAGGGTTAGTGAGAAATTTGTGTTTTTGCATCCAAAATACCTTAAACCTTCGAATTCTCAAAATCCAGCAGCTTCAGTCGCACGATTGACTCAATCGCATAACTGAATTCATCCGCATCCCTCATACGCACGATTGGATTCATTCGTACATCCATTCGTACGACTGAACTATCTATTCGCATTGTTCATCCACACCTGTCCATTCGCACGATTGATTCATTCGCATTGGTTCATTCGCACGTTTGAGCCATTCGCATTGTTCAATTGCACGAGCTGTCCAATCGCACACCTTCATTCGCACAAGTAAAACAGTTTGTTCTAAAGTTTAAAGTTGATAGTAATGGAGGATCAATATTCAGCGTTCACTGCAGGGAGAGATTCAAGGATTCAGAATCTATTGCTTCTAGAAAATAAAGTGGGGAATCATAACAAACCACCTAAGCTAATCACGTTAGATGATTACCCATAGTGGAAGCAAGGTTTCGAGATTTACTTGAATGGCGTAGATCCCAATCTATGGGAGTCGATAGAGACAAAAGGTAAAGTACAATGCTGAGAAGGTAAAGTAGGGGGCTTGATTGATGGACAAAAGGTAAAGTACAATGCTGAGAAGAAAGTTTATGCATTGCTAACTCAGTCAAGTCCTAAGGACATCTTCCATCAATTTTTTGAGAACAAGCAAGCAAAGAAGCTGTGGGATGCATTGGAAAAACGGTATGATAGGAATACATCATTAAAAGCTCTAAAGGCTAAAGCTTTGAAGAAGGAGTTTGACAACTTCTCGTCAATGGGTAAAGAGAGCTTGGATGACGTAATAAATCGGTTCTACCACTTAATGAGTGAGCTGCACACTCATGGAGTCCCAACGTCTTTGGAAGACAAGGTGTCGAACTTTGCAGATGGGTTGCCAGAGAAGTGGGTTTCCTTTGTCTCCAACCTCAGACAGAATGATATGCTAGTGAAGTACAGGGCCCAAAAGTCTTCATATGATCAGAATCTAGCACTGTACAACTCAACTCCACAAGCCAAAATGTCTGGAGCGCCACTACAGATGACATTCGTGTCGAGTTCAGCTGGTCCATCTCAAGTCACTACTTCAGGATCTAACACGTCAGGGTCGTCTGGTACCCAATACATAGCACCTGAAGCCAATGCTACAAAACTAAAGATCGAGAATCTCGGGAATGTGACAGTAGAGGTAGCAAAGGAGCACATGGATTTTAGCAGATGTTGTCCACTCCTATGATGGGCTAGTTGCTAGGAAAATTGGGAACTGCCATCTGGTAGATGAGGACTACGAGCAGGTAGACGAGACAGAGCTGGAAAGAATGGACATAATGTGAGCCTTAGCAAGTTCTGTCCGGAGAGCTAAGAAGTTTGACAAGAAGACCGGATAGAACTTGATTGCTACTAAGGACACAACTTTTGGTTTTGACAAGACCAAAGTTACCTGCTTCAACTGTGGGAAAAAGGGGCACTACAAACGTGAATGTGTGAAGCCCAAGAAGACAGAAAACGGGAATCCATTTTCATCCTTCAATCGTCAGGATAAACCCACAAGTAGTCCTACTTCATCAAGCAAGGATCCTAAAGCCTTGAATGCTCATGATGACGAAGGACAAGATTGGAGCTTTCGGTTTGTGTATCCGGGAGAATCCAACATTGCTAGTGTTGAGGATTTAGATGACGACTCAGCAAGTGAAGGTGATATTTCAGTGGAAGTGGCGATGTCAAACACTGAAGAAACTGCAAACGTGATTGAGCACCTGTTTGAAGAAGGGAAAAACACAAAATGTTCAGAATCACCAGAACCAGAAAAGTCAGACTCTGCTTTGATGGCTGATTCAACTACACCTTCTCAGGTAAGTACCACTGATCAATTATTTGATAGTATTGCATGCATTGAATGTAATAAATTTAGGGAAAGCATAGACATAAAATTTGCTATGTTAGATCACAATGATAGCTTAGTAAATGATTTACAACTATGCACATAAGCAAATAGAATTCTAAAACAAAATAAGCACAGTTAGAAAGAAAAGATAGAACTTTTGAACAAACAACTTAGGGAAACCGAAGTTGTAGCTTTTAACCAAGCTAATGACATTAAATTCTATCTAAACTCCCTAGAAGACACTAAGAAACAAAAGACAGTTTTAGAAGTAGAAGTAAATTCATTAAAGCAAAAACTGCATAGTTGGACAAGTTCCTCTCACATTGTCCAACACTTAGTGAGAGAACGCAACAATAGGGAGGGTTTGGATTATAAAGTGGTTCCACCACCACATGAGACCTTGATGAATGCCAAAATTAAACCAATAAATAACAACCCAATCAAGGATCATGTGGTGTCCACTCCTCTGGTAAGTGATCCAGATTCCACATGTAAACCTAATGAATTTGGCACTAAACTAAAGGAGGCCACTTCAAAATCAAAATGTAAAATGCCTTGTGTTAATCTGGACGAACAATTTGAAAAGGTTAAAGTAAAGTCTGGGTCAACCACATCTATTTCTGAACCCAAAAGGACCAAACAAGTTAATCACACACGTGCTTCAAGTCTAAGTCCAGATAAACAAAAGAGAAAAGATGTTAAGAATGTTCAAACAATTAATTTTGTTAAACAAGAAAAAACATCTAAACAAGAAGTGTCAAAACCCAAATAGATCAAAGTCACATGTGTGTCACACACTTCTCCACAGAAACAGTTAAATCGTCAAGTTGAAAGTAGATCATGCTACAATTGTGGAAAGTATGGACACATCGCGTCTTACTGTCCTTATTATCAAACACCAAAGAAAAAGGTTGAACTTTATGACACTAAAGCAAGCTTTTCCAAAAGAAGTTCTATGGCTCCACCAAAAAGAGTCAGTGAACCTAAAGTTCAACCTATTAGCCAGTCATCTGTTTATCACAAACAAGCCTTATATAAAACTGGTTTATGGAAAGAAAAGTCCATCCGTGTATTTGATAATGAGAACAGAAGAAAAAAGATCTTCCCTCACCCTCAAAAGGTCATTGAGCGGAATTTATGATGTGTGATGCCTTTGGGTCACCCAAGGCAGTTAAGGCTTGGGTCCCTAACCTCAACTAATAATTCCATTGAATGTGCAGGGTGTTCGCTATAGTGCTGATTCTAACACTTGGATCGTAGATAGCGGAGCATCAAGGCACATGACTGGAAACCGGGCACTCCTGTCAAACGTCAAACAAATTAAAGGAGGTCATGTTTCTTTTACGGGAATAAAGGAGGTTAAATCATAGCTCAAGGGGAAGTAAGGAATCAAAAAGTAAAGTTTGATAACGTAAACTACGTTCAACAACTTCAAAACAACTTACTTTCTATATCCTAAATATGTGACAAAGGATTTAAGGTAGCATTCGACAACAAGAAGTGCTATGTTTTGAAAAAGGACTATGTGATCCCGGAGGACCAAGTCTTAATGTCGGCTTCAAGATATAATGACCTTTGT